>CM035171.1:89431086-90176735 GCA_020205615.1 Panax quinquefolius | reverse complement strand
ATGGAAAGAGGTAGTTTACATTCTTTGTGATTGTAAACTTACTGTGGAAAAGAAAAAGGTTCTGGCGAAAAAGGTTTGTTTTAACCTAGTAAGAGTTTATGGTCAATTTGACACCTCAAAGCCAAAAGTATGAAATGTTTTAAAGGAAATTTTATATTCCTCGCTATTCCTTCTACTTCATGATTCTTGATAGGTTATGGAGATTAGGAATGATGGAAAGATAAGAACTTCTTTGAAGAGAAGTAAGCTAAAATTTTGAGGATGAAATTCTATGAAGAAGGGAGAATGTGATGACCGGAAAAGGTTTGGTTTTAAGAAATTCCAGAACGGAATTTTTATAAGGAGAGAAGAATATAACAACCCTAATTTTGGATTATCGAATTTAGGTTTAAAGAATTAGTTATTAATAAAATAAATTTTATTAATATTATTACGTACTATGTGTTTATTAATCGTTCTATAACCTAGGATGATTATAAGTCGGGAGGATTACGCTCTACGAGCTAGATTGAGCGAGTAATAATTTTCAAGATGAAAATGAAAGTTTTAGGGAACAAAATATTTTTTGGGGAAAAAGAGCGAAATAGGCATTATTCATCCGTTTACGCTTTGAGATTTATTTTGAAATTTCGAGATTTTAATGATTACGTATAATTTTGAGGCGTGATGCAATATTCAATAATATTTCGGTTATGACAAAATGAAGTTTTCGCTGCGGACTTAAAACCTAAGGGTTAGGAAAAGTGAGTTCCGAGAATGTTATGATCACGTTATAATAATTAGGGTTATTATATCGTGAAAATACTGAGTATAATACAAGTTAGTATACAAGTGTAGTACGAAGATTAGTACGACGTATAATACGAATATCGTACGAACGAATTACGAACAGAATACGATTAGTCTTAATGGACTTTGAGTTCATGGACTTTGTAGAATCCAATTGAACTTGGATTATGTTAAGCCCAATGCTTTGTGAAGTTAATCCCAAGGTAGACCCAAGAAGAATTAGGGTTAAGGCCCAAACCAAGAAAATAAACTGCGGATCGAACCGATGGGTAAACGAATGGGTAAGAACCAATGGGGCAACCCATGGGGTGACCCATGCACATGTGGGCCGGCCACTTGGCCACCAAGTAAGGGTGGAGGCCAAGTTTACTTGGTGGCTAAGTGTTGAAGGAGGTGGGAATAGTAAGGAGGTGGGGGCGAAATGACCAAATTGCCCTAAGCTTTGGTTTCTATAAATAGGAAGCTAAACTACATTTTTTAGGATTTTTGAAAATCCTATAACTTGAGAGAGAGAGAGAGAGAGACTTCGGATGAAGAAGGAGAAGGAAGAGTTTGAGCATGAATGCTCGGATCAAAAGTGATCGTGAAAAAGAAAAGCTTGCAAATTGCCGGCTTTGTATAATGGAAGAGGATTAAAGAAGAACGGTAATCCGAACCCTAGTTTCTTCTAATATTTTCTTTAAATTTCTATGGTTAAAACATAGCTTAATGAGAATAGGGAGAAAATAATGTTAGAAATGATTTAATATGGTTGAAATCATGAGAAAATAAAGAAATAAGAATTAGAAGTTTAGTATGTAAATTTCTTAAGGAAGTATAAGATTAGTAAGGATTTTCAACGATCCTAATGAATCTTATGAGCGAGTAGGTGAAATAAGTAAGGAATGATGTTCTATAACATCAAATTCCAAGAAAAAGTGGAATCGTAATCCAAAATATTAATTAAAATGAAAAACGCGAAGAACACACGAAGAACACGAAGAACGTTGTTGATGGACAAATTTAAAACCATCGTAGGATAATTGTTGTTGATGGAAAAATTTAAAACCATCGTAGGATAATTGTTGTTGATGGACAAGCTTAAAACCATCGAATATAAGTTAGTTTCTTATTACTTGGTTAGGAATGGTAGAAACGTTCATGACGAACGGATTAAAACGTAGTTATAACGAAGTTATGGCAAAATTTCGTAAAAGACGAACGAGTATTAGAAAGTTAGTAAATGAAATCGAATGTGTAGGGTTTTATAAGAAAGTAAGAGAACGTAGAAAACGTGAGTCATGGACTCAAGAACGAACAAGTTCTGAGTTCGGATGACCGAATTACGGACAATCGAACGAAGAACGTTAAAAGCATAAAAATGAATGAAGGGTGAAGATTAAGCCAATTAAATGGCACGTTAACTGATTCAGAATAAAGTTCTGGCCGAGGGGTATGGAAGTACGTAAGTTAAGGAAGAATATGACTTTGGAACGGCCTCGTTCCGAGTTATAACGAAGAAGTTATGAGATTGGGAAGTACGTATCTCAAACTTAATCCAAGACTTAGGAAAATTTTCTAGGGTTTAGGCTCGGCGCCGCAGCGCCGGATGAGCTTTGAGAAGTAGCGCCACAGCACGATCTCGGCCATAAACTACTGGTGTGACACCCCCAAATCTGGGTACTTCAATTCCACGGGATTTTGTGTTCACTATACAAATATCATCTATCTATCTACCCATAATAAATGCAAATCATGCAATAGATAGAAATAAAATCATCCCATTAAGGGTTACAACATCCAAATAATAATACAATCCCAGGTTAAACTAACCTTAAACATCTGTGCGGAAATATAAACAATAAGTCTTAAGTAATATCAATTTTAATTACATCACATAAATAATCAGTCTTCATTACTTACTAAGCTTGCCCTTGCCTTTACTAGTGGAAGGTTCGTCTGCTCTTTCGTTCTTAATTGCAATGTTATTATTACGTAAGAGTGAGCAAGATTTCCCACAAGTATAACAATGAAATAACAAACGATATAATAACATGCGAGTGAATCAAAGACATCTGAATAAAAGCTCAACTTTTGAATCAAGAATGAATAACAAGAATCAAAAGATTTCTGAGGGTCATAAGACCTTGAACTATGTCCTAGGTTAGCAAGGGTTATACTTGAAACCTTTAACCGTCATAAGACTATAGACCTTTCTTCTCGTACTTAAGGGGATAAACACTTAGTACCATACTGTGCACAATATCTTAATGTTAACACATAAGTGAATCCCTTTGCAGGGTTGTTCATCTCAGTTTGACATTCGAGTCCGCATCAAAGGAAGTTTGGTTTGGATAATTCAATAAGGGTTCTGAAATTTAGAACGTTCATCAACTATGGACTAATTGAATTAATAAGGATTCGCTAGTCTAACAAGGTTCAACAATAATGATATTCAAATTGAATAATAATCTTAAGAAGTATACAATAGAACAAATATTGTATAACAATGCATACTTTGAAAGGATGATCAATCTTTAATATAACAATTGAACTTGATTAATAATAATCAGAATAACTCAATAATGATAACAAGTAGGGTTAGGAAACTTGCCTCGTGCGTAGATTACACTTTAACTAAGCACGTTCTTTGAATTTAATCCTACATACCATTCACATTCACAATATCAGTTAATTATAACTTAACTAATCATCATAAACTCGTTCTTTTGCCTAATTCGAATATTGACTATACTTAGTCAAATTACCACTTTGTCATATAATTTACACTTCATGAATAACAAGCTAATTATGTATTCAATAATTCAATCCACATGCTGTAAGACCCCAAAATTTTTTTAAATAAAAAGGAATTTCCTTTATTTATTATTTTGAAATAGTAAGGGTGGATTTGATTAATGTGGATAGTTAAGGGTTAAATACGCAAATATTTCAAAATAAGCAAGTGGTTTTAAAATATTCATTGTTGTTTAGGAATATTCGTTTGGTCGTGGAATATTAAATCTTTGTCGAGAATATTAAATGCAATGACCATTAAAATTTGACCATGTGTGGGCCCCATAACGAAAAGCAATTGGATGAGAAAAAGCGACAAATATAAGTTGGTTAAAAATAACTGGTGTAGTTGTTACCAATTAAGGCCGTTGGAATACCGGTGGTTAAAATACTGATGTCTGGCGTGGTTGCACGATGCTTTACACGGTATTGCACAATATTGTTGAATTATTGATTAAATGCGTAAGATGGCACTTTACTCAATAATTTTCACATGAATTCTTGTTCAATATTTTATTTTATTGATTCAATAATTGCTACGTTGATATTTTATATTATTGTTGTTCAATAATTGTCATTTGCCAAGATTTCCCATTATCGGATCAATAATTCATATTATTTGAATAATATTATTAGATAACATTATTGGCAATGTCTAGAAAGTTACATCTAAGGAGAGGTTTGGTCACCTAATTGCTACCCGATGAAGGAGAGATCCTTATTGAAAGCCCCTCTTTCTGAGGAGCAACTGGTTGTCATAAATGTGATTACATAATATTATTTGTGAATAATTAATTATTGATTCATATGATAAGAAATATTTATTTTATATGAATATAAATGATGGATTTATTTATGTGGTTATTAATGAAGGAATTAATCTTTGAGATGTTTTATTTGTATTTTGTCGGATTGGAGGTATTAAAAATCAAATCAGTATTTTTACGATGTATTGCGTGAGTTATAATTTTTAATCCGATCGTTGGATCGTTGTAATTTTTGGATATGTTATACATACATAAGTTGAGTATATGTCCACAAATTTTGAACCGTTAAAAATGAACGAATGATTTGTTATGAATTTTAAGAGGTGGTGATTAGGAAATTAGGGTTATAATTGATTTTGGTGGAAAATTCTAGAATTGAGTGGGCCCCACTTGTGGTTGGTGAAGAAATGTGCTGAATTTTATTTCAAATGTGGTGGATGGGAATAGTAGCAGGTAAAGCTATCAGGTTGCAGGTTAAGTCTGCTTCGGCGTGCTAACATTTTCCTATAAATAGAGGGCTAAGTTAGAATTGAAAATCACACCAAAAACAAAGATTTCTCTCTTTCTCTCTCTACATTATTGAGCGTATTTTGTGAGTATTTAGATACTTTGAGAGTTGCTGTTGAAGACAAAGTTTCATTCAAAGATCACTTGAGCCTTTCCTTCCGAAATCTTGACTCTTTGAGGTAAGGGATATTATTTTTTTTTTCATAATGATATTATTTCTTCAATATCATTATCTTTGAAATGTTGATCCGAGGTTTTATCAAATTTGGAACTTTTTCATGCCTAAGGTTACTATTCATGAGTTACTATTCACGAGTTACTATTCACGAGTACTATTCATGAAGCGTGAAAATGTTTTTTGTGGAATTTCTATCTTTTGGTGTCGGAGTTACTATTCATGTATACGGCACTATTCACGTATACGGCACTATTCACGTATACGGCACTATTCATCGAAAAATAAAATTTCTTCTTTTCGTCCAAAACATCTATTCTGGATACTAGCTTTGATTGTATCCATGTTTTGATCATTCTTGAATTTTACACCACTATGATTATTTTTGAGGTATTGTTGGACATGGATAAAACAAAGTACGAATCCTTAATCCTTAATCCTTGTCATTTTGTTTCCTTTGGATTCGTTCTTTAAAAATATTTTCATCATCCTCGGTCTTAAATGATGATATTATTGAATATCTTTGGCTGTAGTGCAAAGATGAATGATTTCTCAAGAATATCTTTGGCCTCAGAAGTGCAAAGATGAGCGGTGTTTAAATGAACATGACCCGGTGATGAATATCTTTGGCCTTTAGTGCAAAGATGAGCAGTGTTGAGATGAACATGATCGATTGATGAATATCTTTGGCACGTAGTGCAAAGATGAATATTTGATTTGAGATGAATATTGATTGATGTTACAGGATAAAATATTGATGATGGACCGTTAAATTCATAGATTATAGTAGATTTCATTCTCTACGTAACTCTTACATGAATTATTATTTCATTATGAATATTGATCTCGAAACTTGTTGTCTATTGTATTCTATCGATTTTTCCTGTTGGAGACTAACGATAATTTGTTGTATATTATCTTAGTCATAGTATTCTTTTCTTGGGCTAGTTGAGCTCACCTTTTCCTTGTTGTTCCATTCTTCTTCTCGGGAGGCGAGAATGTAGCGAGTACTAGTCGAGGTATGGAATGAAGGTTCTAGAGAGAGTTGTTTAGTAGTCCTCACCATTTTGTAAAATGATGTATCAATAAATATGATGGGGATTTATTTATGTGTGGATATTGTCTAGAAGACAATATTATATTTAAACTCATTAGTATATCTTGTCAGTATTTCACACGACATTTGTATTATTGAAGTTGTAGTTTGCTTCTTGTACCATGTATTTGGCGACTCGAAATGGTGTTGTGTATACCTATTTTGGGGGCGTCACAGTTAGTATCGAGCTTGGGATATGATCTCTGGCGGAGATCGGGGAATAGAACTAGGAGGGAGAAAGCGAGTAAATCCTTCGCTAGTGTGTCCTACCTAAGCTTATTTGATAGTTGGTCAATATAGGGATATTATGTGATATATTGATTTCCTTAATTAACCCTTGTTTTATGGCGATGTTTGAGAATGTCGTTTGAGAATATTAACGATGGAGTAAATGAGGCCGTGGAGATGCTCTGCATTTAACAACGAGAGAGAACGTGTCAACAGTCGGCAATGTACCTCCTGTGAATAACACCACCGAAAGCGATGATGAGCGAGGGGATGTTTAAAAGCTTTTGCGCGTTCATGCAAAAATCGACGAGGAGACTTCGTGTTCAAAATACAGGAGGAGATGATAGCAATTCACGGTGGTCACACCCAAGCGATTCAAAGAGTTGGGACCACCGAATTTTAGGGAAAGCGAGATCCGATCATGGCGGAAGCATGAGTCAAACAAATTACCAAGATATTCGATGTCTTGGGATGCACGAAGAAACAGAAAGTTCCATTCGCTACTTTTATGTTCCGTGGCGAAGCGGTTCTTCGGTGGGAATCGTGAAGCGTACCCATTCAACCGCACTCGGCAAGATGTCATGGGAGACGTTTGAAACAGATTCAATGACAAGTACTTCCACGAAATTATTCGTCGTATGAAGGAAGTGGAGTTTATTAGACTAGAGCAGAATAACATGGCGGTGTCCCGATGACGAGGCGAAGTTCGCGGAGTTATCGAGTTTGCACCTCATTTGGTGGAGAATGAGGAACGTGTGACGCGGATGTTTACGAGAGGTTTGAAACTCGACATACGTCGATATCTCATTTCTCATAAATTTTCTCTCTATTCGAGATGTTGTCAGCGGGGCTCGATTGTTAGAGCGAGATAACGAAATGCGTTCAACCGAGGGACCATAACCGAGGATCATACCAAGATAGTAGTCAACAAAATAACGATAACCAAACGGAGAAAGAAGAATACGGACAAAGCGGTTACCACTCTGGTGGTAATCGTGGCCATGAAAATAAGAAGAAGCGAGTCGGGAGGAGATTTTAAAAGAGGAGATTCAACAACGACCATGTGAAGACGTCGGCCCGATGTGGCTCGGTTCCAAGGAGGAGAAAACCATCGGTGAATATGTTACAAATGCGGAAAGAGGACATATCATTAAACCGCCAACAACAGATTTAAGGTATGCTATAATTGTGGAAAAGAAGGACATATAAACGCGAGATTGTATGATGGCGAAACCTAGTTCAATGAGGCGGTGACTCAAAAGATCGTCCCGGAAAAAGTCAAAGTCAGCGGTTCTTGGAAGGCGTTTGTCGTGGCCAGGTCAAAATGCGAGGAACCCAAACGAAGTTAGCACGGGTTAGTTAATTATAAATTCTTGCGAAGTTTATACCTTACTAGATACTGGGTTCTACCCATTCTTTTATCTCTCTTGCTTGCGCTCAACGTTTGAACTTGACTACGGAGAAATTAGACTTTGACCTATTTATGGAGAATCCGTTAGGAGAAACTTTCATTACATCTTTGTTTAGAAATCTTGTTTGATTCAGTTGGCACTATCACATTACTGTTAACCTTATTTCTATAGAGATATTTGCTTTTGATGTGATTTTAAGGTTAACTACTCATCATGCCAAATTGATTGCTTTTGTAAGGTTGTTAGTTTTCATATTCCTAAGCAACCTGTTATTCGAATTCAAGCAATCAAACCATTGTAATCAAACATTTTCATATCAAGCCATGAAGTCATTCGTTTATTACGGATGTCAAGTTTTCTTAGTCCATGTTATGGATTTGAATAAAGACACGTCAGATTTGAATAATATTCTTGTTGTTATTGATTTTTCTGATGTATTTTTACGAAGAATTTCTTGGCTTACTCCCAAAGCTTCGATATTAAATTTTGTATCGACTTTGAACCCCAGACAAAACTCATTTCTAAAATCTCATATCGAATGGCTCTATTGAACTTGAGGAGTTAAAAATTCAACTATAGAATTTGGTACTGAGCCTTTATCTTGTGACTTCCTTTGTGGAATTCACCTGCTTTACTCTCTATAGGGGACGTCATATTAGATGCGATAGTAAATCGATAGGTGTCATTGTGACGTCTATCCAAGATTGGGATATGAGTCACGGTTGAGAGCAACCTAAGTCGATAATCGAAATCGTAGCTTTCAGGCTTAGTTGGTTATTATCGGAGATTCGTTGAAGGATATTCTCGAATCGCTATTCCATTAACGCAAATTGACTCGTAGAGATACAAAATTCGAATGGAGCAAGGAATGTGGGAAGAGCTTCAAGAACTCAAGAGGAGACTCATTTCAAACACATGTTACGACCATGCCATCCTGGAAAAGCGAGCGTGGTAGGTGACGTGTTGAGTAGAAGATCGTATACAAAGTACGAAGTACGATATTATCAAAGACTAATTTCGATAATTTACAAATAATAGAGATGGAGATGAAAACTCTAGGTACCCACGTGATAATATCTGAGTATAATCAACTTTAATCAATAAAGTTTAAGCCGCTCAAGCCACCGCCGGAGGCGATCGTATGAAGAAGAAAGTACAAGAAGGAGCTATTCCTAAGCGAGAATTGATGAAGAAGGAATACTTGAGTCCACTCTGAGACTTTGTGTTCCTAACGACTACGATTTGAAGTACAAGATTATGATGAAGGCACACAATACACCATTTGCAATCCATCCCGGAAGTACTAAAATGTATCGTGATCTTTGACATACATTTTGGTGGAACAATATGAAGAGAGATTGCAAAGTTTATCTCGATGTGTTTAACGTGTCAACGTGTAAAGGCGAGCACCTAGTACCTAAGGGTCCGTTGCAACCACTTGAGATTCCGGAATGGAAGTGGGAACACATTACCATGGATTTAGATTCACGGGTCTTCCTACGGTTTCTCAAGGCATCAATGCTATTTGGGTTATTGTTGATAGATTAACCAAGTCTGCTCATTTCTTCTGATACGAGAGACTTATTCCTTGAACGTCTTTCTCGTATATATGCGTAAATGCGATTGTGAGATTGCATGGCATGCCAAGATCCATAGTTTTAGATCGTGACCCAAGATTCACTTCATGATTTTGGGTTAGAAAGCTATGGGCACGCAATTTACGATTCGATTTGACATACCATCCTCAAACGGATGGGCAATCGAAGGACTACTCAAACTCTTGAAGATATATTAAAACTCTGTGTCCTAGATTTCAAAAGAAGTTGGGATAAGTACTTGCCATTGGTGGAATTCTCATACAACAATAGTTATTAAACAAATATAGGCATGGTTCCATTCGAAGCATTATATGGACGAAAATGTCGTTCTCCAATATGTTGGGATGAGGTGGGTGAAGCAACATTGTTGGGACCCGAGTTAGTACGTATGACTACCGAAAAGATCCAAATGATTCGACAACATATACAAACGGCTCAAGATCGACAAAAGAGTTATGCGGATCTTCATCGAAAGGACGTGGAATTTAATGTAGGGGATCATGTATTATTACGAGTTGCTCCATGGAAGGGAGTTACAAGATTTGGGAAGAGAGGAAAGCTCAAATCCACGATTTATTGGTCCATTTCAAATTCTTGACCGAGTAGGAAATGTAGCCTATAGACTTGCGTTACCTCCAAGTATGTCTCGTGTTTCATAATGTGTTTCACATATCTCATACTTCAGTAAATATGTGAAAGACCCGAACCACGTTATTGAGTTAGAACCGGACGAGATAGCCAGAAGACTTAACGTATAAGGAGGTACTGTCCAAGATTTTGGATAGGAAGGAGCATGTCCTACAGCGTAAAGGTCATACCACACAGTTAAAGTTTTGTGGAAGAATCATCTTTATAGAGGAAATGACACGGAATTGGAAACGGAAATGAAAGCGAGGTATCCTCATCTTTTGAAACACCAGTATGCATACGTCCAATTTCGAGGACGAAATTTCATAAGGAGGGAGGTTGTAAGACCCCAAAATTTTTTTAAATAAAAAGGAATTTCCTTTATTTATTATTTTGAAATAGTAAGGGTGGATTTGATTAATGTGGATAGTTAAGGGTTAAATACGCAAATATTT
The DNA here is from genome assembly GCA_020205615.1 of Panax quinquefolius. Lineage (NCBI taxonomy): Eukaryota > Viridiplantae > Streptophyta > Magnoliopsida > Apiales > Araliaceae > Panax > Panax quinquefolius. Next base: position 90,166,306 of record CM035171.1, on the reverse strand, counting down.
CAAAATAAGCAAGTGGTTATAAAATATTCATTGTTGTCGGGGAATATTCGTTTGGTCGTGGAATATTAAATCTTTGTCGAGGAATATTAAATGCGGCCAGCGCAGACCATGTGTGGCCCCATGTGAGCGATTGGATGAGGAAAACGACAAATATAAGTTGGTTAAAAATAACTTGGCGTAGTTGTTATCGTTAAGACTGTTGGAATACCCGGTGGTTAAAATACAGTAATACGCGTGGTTGCACAGTAGCACACGGTATTGCACAGTATTGTTGAATTATTGATTCTTATGTAAGATGGCACTACTCAATAATTTTCACGATGAATTCTTGTTCAATATTTTATTTTATTGATTCAATAATTGCTACATTGATATTTTATATTATTGTTGTTCAATAATTGTCACCGCACGCGATTTCCCATTATCGGATCAATAATTCATATTATTTGAATAATATTATTAGATAACATTATTGGCAATGTCTAGAAAGTTACATCTAAGGAGAGGTTTGGTCACCTAATTGCGGCGCCAAGATGAGAGAGATCCTTATTGAAAGCCCCTCTCCTGAGGAAATTTCGGTTGTCATAAATGTGATTACGAAATATTATTTGTGAATAATTAATTATTGATTCATATGATAAGGAAATATTTATTTTATATGAATATAAATGATGGATTTATTTATGTGGTTATTAATGAAGGAATTAATGCTGAGATGTTTTATTTGTATTTTGTCGGATTGGAGGTATTAAAAATCAAATCAGTATTTTTACGATATATTGTGTGAGTTATAATTTTTAATCCGACCGTTGGATCGTTGTAATTTTTGGATATGTTATACATACATAAGTTGAGTATATGTCCACAAATTTTGAACCGTTAAAAATGAACGAATGATTTGTTATGAATTTTAAGAGGTGGTGATTCGAAATTAGGGTTATAATTGATTTTGGTGGAAAATTCTAGAATTGAGTGGGCCCCACTTGTGGTTGGTGAAGAAATGTGCTGAATTTTATTTCAAATGTGGTGGATGGAATAGTAGCGAGTAAAAGCCATCAAAGTTGCGGAGTTAAGTCCGCTTGACGTCTAACATTTTCCTATAAATAGAGGGCTAAGTTAGAATTGAAAATCACACCAAAATAAAGATTTCTCTCTTTCTCTCTACATTATTGAGCGTATTTTGTGAGTATTTAGATACTTTGAGAGTTCTTTGTTAAGATCTGAAGTTTCATTCAAATCACTTTCGACCTTTCCTTCCAAGAAATCTTGACTCTTTGAGGTAAGGGATATTATTTTTTTCATAATGATATTATTTCTTCAATATCATTATCTGAAATGTTGATCTGAGGTTTTTATCAAATTTGGAACTTTTTCACGTCGGGGTTACTATTCATGAGTTACTATTCACGAGTTACTATTCATGAGTTACTATTCACGAGTACTATTCATGAAGCGTGAAAATGTTTTTTTGTGGAATTTCTATCTTTTGGTGTCGGAGTTACTATTTATGTATACGGAACTATTCACGTATCTGACACTATTCACGATATCTGGCACTATTCATCAAAAATAAAATTTCTTCTTTTAAGTCCAAAACATCTATTACGGATACTAGCTCGATTGTATCCATGTTTTGATCATTCTTGAATTTTACACCACTATGATTATTTTTGAGGTATTGTTGGACATGGATAAAACAAAGTACGAATCCTTAATCCTTAATCCTTGTCATTTTGTTTCACTGGATTCGTTCTTTAAAAATATTTTCATCATCCTCGGTCTTAAATGATGATATTATTGAATATCTTTGGCACATGGTGCAAAGATGAATGATTTCTGAAGAATATCTTTGGCCTGTAGTGCAAATATGAGCAGGTGTTTAAATGAACATGACCAACTGATGAATATCTTTGGCCTTTAGTGCAATGATGAACAGGTGTTGAGATGAACATGATCGATTGATGAATATCTTTGGCACAGTAGTGCAAAGATGAATATTTGATTTGAGATGAATATTGATTGATGTTACGAGGATAAAATATTGATGATGGACCGTTAAATTCATAGATTATAGTAGATTTCATTCTCTACGTAACTCTTCTATGAATTATTATTTCAATGCGAATATTGATCCGAAACTTGTTGTCTATTGTATTCTATCGATTTTTTCCTGTTGGAGACTAACGATAATTTGTTGTATATTATCTTAGTCATAGTATTCTTTACTGGGCTAGTTTAGCTCACCCTTTTCCTTGTTGTTCCATTCTTCTTCTCAAGAGGCGAGAATGTAGCGAGTACTAGTCGGGGTATGGAATGAAGGTTCTAGAGAGAGTTGTTTAGTAGTCCTCACCATTTTTGTAAAATGATGTATCAATAAATATGATGGGGATTTATTTGCGTGTGGATATTGTCTAGAAGACAATATTATATTTAAACTCACACGATATATCTTTGTAGTATTTCACCACGACATTTGTATTATTGAAGTTGTAGTTTGCTTCTTGTACCATGTATTTGGCGACTCAGAATGGGTGTTGTGTATACCTATTTTGGGGGCGTCACACATGCAATTATGTTATTTACATGTTAAAAATCTCTTTTATCATCTCATTATACTTCTAACATTTTTACATGTTCATTAATTAAGTTACTAACACATTGCTAGATGTTGGTTGATTTCACAATCAAAGCAAACGTGCAAGTATACACAATCAACAAGTAATATAGTGATAAATTAGAGTGTCAATCCCTCAGAAAATTCCAATTAATAAATTCCAACTACTAGTACTATATCAATCCAATTTTATTTAATCAACAAAAAATTGTGATTATTAAAGCTAAGAAAACTAATTGTAAATATAACAAGAAATTATGCTAAAAGAAAACAAAGAACAAATTAAGAATTATTTGAATGCAGATGAATGATAAATAAGACTCCAATTTCCCCAAATATGATTATTAAATCAATTATCCAATTATCCCAATTATTATGTCTACTGAATTGTTAACAGGAATTTTCAAATGCCAAAAGCCCTCTCTCGAGTGATCAATTGCCTTCTATTTAACCCAGATTAATTTTGCTATATCTCTATGCAAAACAATTGAATTAAACTCGATACAAACCCAATTCCTTATATGTTACATGCGACAAATAGATATTCTCATTCTATTCACAAACCTAATTATTCACTGTGCAAATAACTAAGTCACATGTCACCATGCCCAGTTCTAACTCTAGAATTCCTCTCTCGATTCCTTCTAGAGTAACACGGTAATTATTGGCCAGATAATTAATCAATAAATACAAAGCATGATGAACAATTCACTTCAACATAAATAATTATAATAAATTAAATAATCAATCTATAACCATAAAAGGTTCCATTGGAATCTTAATAAAAGGAATTAGTTCATTACAGAAATAAAAACCATAATTAATTGATAAATCATCCTTAATGAGTTACACAATTTTTTAAAAGAATAAAGAAGAAGAAGAACTCTAAGTTGTAAGCCTCCAGATCTGCCCTTTCTCCTTGCTCAATCCCCCAATTGTGTAGAATAGAGTACCAATTCAATGTAAAGAATCAATTTATATTTACTTGCCCAATTCCACAAATCCTAGTCCAAATATGCTTCCAATACACTCCATAACAAAGTCAAACAGCAAGTCAGACCAGCCCATGCCGGATCCACGCGCGCGCGCCCCTGTCCGGGTCAACCGAAGACCAGCGCCCCGACGCTATATATTGCCTTTGAGGCAGCGCCCCGACGCTAAGGTGCAGAAGCCACTTCTCTTGCCTTTTTCAATCCCACAGCTTCCAAACGTCCCAACAGCACACAATCCTGCCACAACACAACTTAAACAAGTAAAATGATTCTAAAATGCTTCGGACACACAACAAATTAAGGTCAAACATAATCAATTCATAGGTATATTACCCAATCATCAAATACCCCCAAACTTAAATCGTTGCATGTCCTCAAGCAACAAAACATAACCAAGACAAATAACTAGACATCATGCAAATGCAAACTAACTAAATGACCTTAATTCCAGCAATTCAATAGTTGACGAATATTAATAGGCCTCAGAAAAATCACAAAAACATGTTAATACCTCATGATAAAGCAGATCAATAATATCCCAACAATCAATTAATCAAAATTTGTTATTACTGATATTGTGAGTGTGTTCAACAACCATGCTAACCAATGAGAAACAAAAATCTGACAGATAATAAAGTTCATATCAAGCTTCATATAGTCCAACTCAAGAGCTCATCAAATAAACTAAATTCAACCGAAATAAAACAATCACCAAAACTCAGTGGTCAACATGAAGTACTTATGCTATTCATATTATTGTTTTTAGGGCGCTAGGTGTAGAGACAATCCCCTCGGGCTTACTTACTCAAGTAACAAAGGCCACGAAACTAGACAAGCATGCCACGATGTTTATTCTCTCTCTTTTTTTTTCTTTTTTTCTTTTTAGCTTATATATTTCATATAATTTTCCCCCAAACTTGAGTTCATGCCTAAATTCAGTCTTCACTAACTACTTAACTTGCTCTTTCATTTCACTAGTATTCATCCTGTAGAACAACATTATCTATCCATTTAAACTATCATAGCTAACATGGTCATTTTTCAAATTGTGCTATCCTTATAACATCAGTGTCAAACAGATAGAGATTCAAATCATGTCAAGAACATCATATCACTGACTCAACAATCCTTACTAGACTTGTTCATGCAATTTTAAGTTCATCATTAGCCTTCAAATATACTCACTATCAAAAGCTGGAATTAACATGCAATCCTAAATGCAACATTTATAAAATTTAAAACAACCACAACTATTAACAAACACAGTTTACTCATGCAAATAAAAATTAAACTAAACAACTACCCCCAAACTTATATAGAGCAATGTCCTAATGCGAAAGATAAAACAAGATAAAATAGAGGACTTCCCTGATGAGCCTAAGCCTCGGGTGGAGCATCGTCATCCTCGCTCATCTCTAGATAAGAAGGGGGAAAAACTGGCAGGATTGGGGCAGTTGGGAACTGGCTGAGACTAACACCCGGAAATAGTTGGGCGTTCATCGCATTCTGTGCAGTAAATTGATCAACCAAGTATTTATAGATAACATCTTGGCGCTCAGACAAGCGGACATTTTGGGCTTCAATATTGTAGAACCAACCATTGACTTATCTTTAAACAGCTTCGGGAACCACACCTCGATACACTGCAGACGAGGGACCGTAAGTATGTGGAGCCTGGGGTGGTGGAGCTTGAGATTGTTCAGCTTGGGGAATTATGAAACCCAATCCCCTAGGGTGGTTTGCTCAACCAGTCCACACTTTGTACCTGCTGATCAACTTGTGGTCCAGCACTGGCATAGGCTTTTGAATCATCTCATCTGACTTCCATTTGACGCCGAACTTAGCACATAATACGTAGGTGAGAGACGTATAGTGATCATATTCGGGCACATTGGCGTAAAATTCTTTCACCACTGTAATTACTGCTGGATCGGGCTGCTCGGTAAGTGTGAACCAGTTCCTCTCGGCTATCATGACTGCCATGTCGCCATCCTTTGATTGATCCGGTCTCAACCCACGCTCCGGAACCAATGACCGAGTAGCCATTCAGTTGTATCTTTCCTGAGCCGCAAGATAGACAAAACGGCATCTGTCAAATCTTGGAGGTGGAGTCGAGGCGGTCCCTGAACCTTCACCACGCTGACGTTTGGATGTCATGTCAGAAATTCTGGTTAGATCTTGTTGCAATTAATTGAAAAAGATGAAATTTATGGAACACAGGAGAATAATGGATCGTATAAATCTGATTTGAATTATGAAATTGTTATTAGCACTTTTCAGTTACCCTATGAAGGTAATGGAGACATGTGGCATGGAATTAAAAGAGAAGAGAGGTTGAAATAAAAGAGAAGTGTAACCGTCCGGTATTTGAGTTAAAACAGGAGTCTGGAATGCATCTTCTTCGCCGGGCGCAAAATATCATAAGCGCAGCGCGTCGGTAGCTAGAGGTCGAGGCTTGGAGTGCAGGGATAGCGCCGAGGCGCTAGGTTCTAACTCAAACAGAGCGTCGGGGCGCTTGAGTGCAGTAACTTGTATACGGTGCTAGTGTTGGGGTGCTGTAGGTTAGTAGGTTCATGAATTGCATAGCGTCGGTGCGTGTTTGTAAAATCTGAAGTTAAGCCGAAAGGTATTTGGGTCCGTAGGTGCAAGAACTCCAAGCCTCACTCACACTTCTTTGAACCTGCAACATGAGACTTTATTAATAAACCTATGCCACTAGGATTCACTCAAGACTCAATCACCCACAATGTTGACTAACTCTACTACCTAATACTAAAATAGAGAAATGACATTCACTAGATAAAAAGAATAAAATAAAATAATCTAAGAATAAAAATAAAATATAAAATGATTGGGTTGCCTCCCAATAAGCGCTTGGTTTACTGTCGTCGGCCCGACTTTGCTGGTATGCTCAATTGTCCACTAGGTCGGAGAGGTTCATTGTCGTTGTTTGACGTTCAATAGGTCCACTCAAATAATGTTTGAGTCTTTGACCGTTAACCTTGAATGCAATTTGAATGTGGTGCAACAGACACGACTGTAAAAGGACCTGACCAACGTGATTTTAGTTTCCCAGGAAATAATCGCAATCTTGAGTTGAAAAGCAAGACTTGTTGGCTCGGTTCAAACGTTTTATCGAGAATTTTCTTATCATGCCATGCTTTGACTTTCTCCTTGTAGAGTTTTGTGTTTTCATAAGCGTTGAAACAGAATTCATCCATACTTGCTGCTTGTTCATCAAAATTGAGCTTCCGAATGGCCCAGTGTGCACTATGTCTAGCTCAACTGGGAGGTGGCACGCCTTTTCGTAAACCATTCGATAAGGTGACATACCGATCGGATTCTTGTACGTTGTACGATATGCCCATAGAGCATCGTCAAGACGTAAAGACCAATCTTTTCGTGATGGATTGACCACCTTTTCTAGAATTCTCTTAACTTCCCTATTCGAGACCTCAGCTTGGCCATTGGTTTGGGGATGATACGTAGCTGTGATTTTATGACGAACCCCATACTTCACTAATAATTTTGTGAACTGCTTGTTACAGAAATGTGTTCTCTCATCACTTATTATTGCCCGCGGAGTCCCAAATCGCGTGAAGATATTTTTCTTTAAGAATCGAAGGACGACGTTAGCATCATTGGTGGGCAAAGCTGTGGCTTCAACCCATTTGGAACGATCCCATGAAATCGATTCTCCAAACGTCAAACAGTTCTACCTCCAATATAGTGTTGAGTGGCATTTCATTTTGCTTGGAGATATTACTTACGCGTTGGCATCGATCACACTTTAGTACATAGAGATACGCATCCTTGAATAACGAAGGCCAGTAAAATCCTGATTATAACACCTTGGCCGCAGTTCGATCACCGGAATAATGTCCTCCATAATCCGATGAGTGGCAATGACCCAATATACTGTCCATCTCTTCATGTGGCACACAACGTCTAATCATTTGATCTGCGCAGGCTTTAAACAAGAACGGTTCTTCACAATAGTACTGTTTCACGTCATGGAGGAATTTCTTTCGTTGTTGCGAGTTCAAATCCGGTGGTAGTACTTTAGCAACCAGATAGTTCACATAATCAGCATACCAAGGCAGTGTTGTGGTCACTCGTAGAAGTTGTTCGTCCGGAAATTTTTTGTTAATCAATGCATTGTCCTTCTTCTGCACCTCATCATTTTCCAAACGCGAAAGATGATCCGCTACTTGATTTTCTGTACCCTTTCTATCCCAAATCTCCAAATCAAATTCTTGCAGTAATTACACCCACCGTATTAACCTCGGTTTGGCATCCTTCTTCTCGATCAAATATTTGATTGTAGAATGATCCGTGTAGACAATGACCTTGGTTCCGATGAGGTATGCTCTGAATTTGTCGAAGGCGAACACAACTGCAAGTAGTTCTTTTTCGGTGGTTGTGTAGTTCAACTGAGCATCTGTCAACGTCTTGCTTGAGTAATAGATTGTATGGAAAATTTTGTCTTGACGTTGACCCAAAACTGCTCCCACTGCATAGTCGTTGGCGTCGCACATCAATTCCAATGGTAAAGACCAATCGGGCGCCACAATGATTGGAGCAGATACTAATTTCTTCATTAAAATCTCGAATGCCTTGATACATGACAGATCTATTTTGAAGGGCACATCTTTCTCTAACAGGGAACACAAGGGTTTTGAAATTTTCGAAAAATCTTTGATGAAACGTCTGTAGAAACCCGCATGTCCCCAGAAACTTCGTATTCCTTTCACAGATGATGGAGGTGGTAATTTCTCAATAGTCTCAATCTTTGCTTTATCCACCTCAAATCCTACTGCAGAAACCCTATGCCCGAGAATAATCCCTTCCTTCACCATAAAGTGGCATTTTTCCCAGTTAAGAACCAGATTAGTCTCCACGCACCGTTTCAATACTAACATCAGATTTTGCAAGCAAAGGTCAAAGCTATCACCAAACACAGAAAAATCGTCCATAAATACCTCCAAATTTATCTCGACCATGTCGGAGAAGATCGCCATCATGCACCGCTGAAAGGTTGCTGGTGCATTGTATAAACCAAAAGACATTCGTCAAAATGCAAACGTACCGTATGGGCTTGTGAATGTCGTTTTCTCTTGATCCTCTGGTGCTATAGTAATTTGATTATATCCAGAATAACCATCCAAGAGACAATAGAACTGATGTCCCACTAACCTATCCAACATCTGATCAATGAATGGCAAGGGGAAGTGATCCTTGCGTGTGGCTTTATTTAGCTTGCGGTAGTCCATGCATACTCTCCATCCTTTAACTGTTCGAGTAGGGATGAGCTCATTCAACTCATTCTTCACCACTGTCATACCCCCTTTCTTTGGTACACATTGTACAGGACTTACCCATGAACTATCTGAGATCGGGTAAATAATGCCAGCATCCAACCACTTTATAATTTCCTTTTCACCACCTCCTTCATGATGGGGTTTATCCTTCTTTGCATCTCGATGGTTGGTTTCGCCCCCTCTTCCATTAAGATTTTATGCATGCAGAATGATGGGCAAATACCTCGAATGTTTGTTATAGTCCACCCAATTGCTGTTTTGAATTCTCGCAAGACCCGTAGCAGTTTCTCCTTTTGCGTATCAGTCAATTCTGTCGAAATAATAACTGGTAGGGTATCGTCTTTTCCCAGGTAAGCATATTGTAGATGGGGTGGTAATGGCTTTAATTCTAGCACCGGTGGCTCTTCTATTGATGGTTTGAACTTTTTACCTTCCGCTTCGGGCCTCTCTATGGTGTCGAAGGATTGAGTGCTTTTCCGAAAAACTGATGGTGTGTCTACCCATTTGACATATTAGATATCCTCTTCAATACAATATTCGTCTGCCCCGAGCAAAATAGATTCAAGTGGGTCCTCCAAAAAAGTTGTGTTGAATTTATGATTCACCAATTCCTCCATGATATCAACCCGCATACATTCACCTTTTTTTTTTTGGAGTACGACATTGACTTGAAAACGTTAAAGGTGACCTGTTGATCTTCAACTCGCATTGTCAATTCACCTTTTTGAACATCAATCAATGTTCTGCCTGTCGCCAAAAATGGTCGCCCAAGAATGATCGGGATTTCACTGTCCACTTCACAATCCAGAATAAAGAAATCTGCAGGGAAGATGAATTTATCCACTTATACTAACACATCTTCAACTATACCTCGTGGATATGTAACCGATCTATCCGCTAACTGCAAACTGATATTTGTTGGGCGTGGAGCCTGAAGTCCGAACTGGCTGTGGACGGATAATGGCATTAGATTTATATTGTCCCCCAAATCACATAAAGCTCGTCCCAAAAACTAATTTCCAATCTCGCACGGAATATTAAAGCTACCTGGATCCTTGAACTTCGGCGGTAACTTATTCTGAATGATAGCACTGCATTCTTCCGTCAATGCTACTCTCTTGAATTCGCCCAATTTCCTCTTCTTTGACAAAACCTCCTTCATAAACTTCGCATAACTCGGCATCTATTCCAAGGCTTCGGCGAATGGGATGTTGATATGCAATTTCTTGAAGATATCCAAGAATCTTGAGAACTGCTTATCTAACTTGGATTTCTGAAATCTCTGCGGATACGGTATGGGGGGCACTGTAATGGTTGGTTCCGAATTTTTCTGCTGTGAGGTCTCATCTTGACGCTTTTCGATCTCCACTACTTTCTCTGTTTCATTTGATGCCTTGTCCTCCTTTTACCTATTCGTGACTGACTCTTGTAGTTCTTTTCCACTTCGTAGAGTTACCGCCTTATAATGCTCATCTCTGCCCAGGTTTTTCTCAGTGTCGCTCGGAAGTGTTCCAAGTGGTCGGTTATTCAATGCATGTGCCATTTGTCCCATTAGATTTTCTAGATTTTTGATCGATGCATTCTGAATTTTTATACTCAGCTCCATTTGACTAAATCTCTTATCACTCTCCTCACTCCATTTCTCAGTTGCCTTAATGAATCTTTCCAAAACTTCTTCCCAACTTTCTTTCCACACAGGTTGTTGTGTCTGGTTTTGAAACCCAGGATTGTTTAGTTGTCTCGGTGCTTGTTCTGCAACTTAGTTGTTACTCCATGAAAACCCATGATGATTTCTCCACCCCGGATTATATGTATTTTGATTCGGATAAGGTTGAGTAGACCAACTATAACTCCCCACATACTGTGCTGCTTCAGCATTGATGGAACATTGATCCGTAGTATGACCCCCAGCACAAATTTCACAAACCATCGCTACCTGCTGAGTGGATTGTGGACGCAATAAATCTATCTACTTAGCCATTGTGGTCACTTGCACTTGTAATGATGTTATCGCATCCACATCATACTTTCCCACTGTTTTCGGAGGATTAGACCTCGTCATGGGCCACTGATAATTGTTGGTGGCCATCGTCTCTAACAACTAAAATGCCTCATCAAGATTTTTAGACATAATCGCTCCTCCTGCTGCTGCATCAATACTTGCCCTTGTGGATGCTTGTAAACCATCGCAAAATATCCCCAATTGCATCCACTGTGGAATTCCATGGTGTGGGCATTTGCGGAGGATATCCTTAAACCTTTCCCATGCCTCATATAATGATTCCGAATCAAATTGTGCGAAGATATGAATATCATTCCGTAGTTTTGCTGACTTTGCTGGTGGGAAAAATTTAGCTAGAAATTTTTGAGCTAAGTCGTCCCAAGTGTGGATTGAGTCAGGAGGCTGAGAGTATAACCAACTTCATGCTTTGTCTTTTAAGGTAAATGGAAACATCCTCAACCTTGTAGCATCTTCCGATACGTTGTTGAATTTGAAGGTGTCGCAAACTTCCAAGAAACTCAAGATATGCTCATTTGGATCATCTAACGAGCTACCCCCAAACTGACATTGATTCTGAAGCATTTGAATGGTTGCTGGTTTGATCTCAAAAGTGTTAGCATTGATTTCCAGTCTTCTAATGCTTGACTGTATATCCGTGACATTCGGCATGGCATAGTCCCGAAGTGGTTTCTGATCGTTCCCTGCCATGTTCACTGGAATTTCTTGTTTCTCCAGTTTTTCTTCCTCGGGTGATACCGCACTAGTCGATTGCCTTTTCCGGAACATCCTTTCAATCTCATCTGTATAAGGAAAAAGTTCCCTTCTTGCCCTTGATCTAGTGTGCATACACTCGCAAAGTATTCCTGCGAAAACAAGAATAAAAATAAGTAACGTTTAAATTAAGACCGAATTGATTATAACTAATATGGAATTAATATTAACAAAGAATTCCCCGGCAGCGGCGCCAAAAACTTGTTGGTTGATTTCACAATCAAAGAAAACGTGCAAGTATACACGATCAGCAAGTAATATAGTGATAAATTAGAGTGTCGATCCCTCAGAAAATTCCAATTTATAAATTCCAACTACTAGTACTATATCAATCCAATTTTATTTAAACAACAAAAAATTGTGATTATTAAAGCTAAGAAAACTAATTGTAAATATAACAAGAAATTATGCTAAAAGAAAACAAAGAACAAATTAAGAATTATTTGAATGCAGATGAATGATAAATAAGACTCCAATTTCCCTAAATATAATTATTAAATCAATTATCCAATTATCCCAATTATTATCTCTACTAAATTGTTAACAGGAATTCTCAAATGCCAAAAGCCCTCTCTCGAGTGATCAATTGCCTTCTATTTAACCCAGATTAATTTTGCTATATCTCTATGCAAAACAATAGAATTAAACTCGATACAAACCCAATTCCTTATATGTTACATGCGGCAAATAGATATTCTCATTCTATTCACAAACCTAAATATTCACTGTGCAAATAACTAAGTCACATGTCACCCTGCCCAGTTTTAACTCTAGAATTCCTCTCTCTATTCCTTCTAGAGTAACACGGTAATTATTGGCCAGATAATTAATCAATAAATACAAAACATGATGAACAATTCACTTCAACATAAATAATTGGAATAAATTAAATAATCAATCCATAACCATAAAAGGTTCCATTGGAATCTTAATAAAAGGAATTAGTTCATGAGAGAAATAAAAACCACAAATAATTGATAAATCATCCTTAATGAGTTATACAATTTTTTAAAAGAATAAAGAAGAAGAAGAACTCCAAGTTGTAAGCCTCCAGATCTGCCCTTGCTCCATGTTCAATCCCCCAATTGTGTAGAATAGAGTCCCAATTCAATGTAAAGAATCAATTTATATTTACTTGCCCAATTCCAAAAATCCTAGTCCAAATATGCTTCCAATACACTCCATAACAAAGTCAAAAAGAAAGTCAGACCAGCCCATGGATCCAGGATCCATGCATACACATCCGGTCGGCAATCAAGACCAGTAGCCCGCGCTATATTTTGCCTTTGAGGCAGCGCCCTGGCCCTAAGGTGTAGAAGCCACTTCTCTTGCCTTTTTCAGTCCCACAGCTTCCAAACGTCCCAACAGCACACAATCCTGCCACAACACAACTTAAACAAGTAAAATGATTCTAAAACCCTTCGAACACACAACACATTAAGTTCAAACATAATCAATTCACAGGCATATTACCTAATCATCACTAGACTTAATCATTTTACAAAAATTTCAGTTTTGAACTTTTTGGAGAGTGGTATTCATAGCTTCATCATTACTTTGGTCTTCGTATTTGCAACACGGTGTATTCTTGGCCGGACACATTCTTGGCTGTGACATACATATATTGCTGCAAATTTGGAAACTTAATGATTGCTATGCGGATGTTTAGGCATGAGACTGGCGGCCAATGGCATGGCGAACAAAATCTGCTACGTAATTTGCGAAAATTGCAGAACACAGCCAAAAACTCCAATTTAAAATATTACTACACGAATTTAGACATACCCACATGATATAATTTATACATAATCATTACCCAACATTTATATAATGGTTTTAACCCATTAAAACACATAATCACAGAACTAAAATATGTGAATTTCACTGACTTTGATGTTCTTGAAGGTTTTGAAAATAATTCATGAAAATTGACACTACGGATTCGTTATAACACCGAATCCGTTCATTTAAACTTTGGTCTCTTCGTATCAACATGCATAAACATATACAAGTGTAAACTTTAGGGATAATATATGATCAACGTATTAAATACCACTTATAAGGCCATATGGCCATAACCTAAACCCTAAAATTTTGTAACAATCATTTACAACATGTTTTCATGAATTTGATGATATTGTTTACATAATATATATAATTAAATACGATGTGTTATGTCATAACACATACACAACCCATGATCATTACTCCCATCCCAATTATAGAGGTTTAAACCAAAAACTTTGAAACCCATATTCATGAAACTTAACAACGTAAAATAGAAATTGGGAAATAGGAGATTACCATGTAGAGTATAAGTTAGAAGATGATCAATGATGCTCCTTTCACAAGTATTTGATTGATTGCACACTCACAATCTTTTCTAAATCTCAAATTTCTCTCCGTGAACTCTAAATTATGATCTGCTTGTTTTCTAGACTTAGGAATAATAAGAAAGAAAAAGAAGACGTCGTATTCAAATGAACTGACGCGTTGAGGTCAGTTACCCATCATGGGTAACTGCTCTCAACTCCCTTGGCCATGTTTGGCTAGTAAGAGTAGATTACAAAACAATTTAATTTAATAAAGCTTTATCATATAGTTTAAATCATGTCACACCCATACACAATAACTCAATTATATTATTTAATTTAATATAAAATAAATATAAAAATTTCTCATTAATTCACAGAGTCACATAATTAAATTTCTCATTAATAAATAATGTCAAATTACTAACACTCTAATTAATAATTAAATTAATTAAAATAACATTAGGCTTATTAAATACTTCTTTCAATACAATAAGCTCACATAATGACATACTTCGATAATAAAAATTCTTCACATTAATTTAATAAATGTAACACATATAATTAAATTAATCTACCACAACTGCATCAATTAATTATTTAATCTAATAATTAAATCATCAAAAATATTTATTTACTTCAATAAATATTAAGAATTAAATTATAAAAATCTCGTTCGTCACATCTTTCCCCCCTTAAAAGGATTCTGTCCCCAGAATCACGACTCAATAAATTCGACCCGTTACATTTGAAAGTAGTATGCACACAAGCCAATCATGTTTGATGATAAAGCATATACTTTGTAACAATCTTATTCATTTATTAATAAAAAGTATTAATTTATTAAAGGCTTTTAATTATCTACATGATGCTGTTTTATAATATGTGATAAACCCATAGTTTTAAGCAATGCTTTTAGAATAATGATGATTATCATTTTAATGAGATCTAAATTCTTAGAAAGCTTAAAACTAAAATAGTTCCCAATCATTGGATTACTAAATTGGGGATTAGTGAATCCGGATAGATTGTTACATACGTTGCTTGCTCATTGGATGGGGATGATTGATCTCATGATCATTTGTGTGGAGACACTAAAGCAAGTATGTAGGTGCTTATTAGAGAATAAGTTCAACGAGCGTGGCTCGCTAAGGAATACCTAATGGAGTTTTATTTGCTGTCAAATAGGAATTCTGTAGTGATAGTAGTACAAGTAATCCTTGGACTTGAGATCATCATAGTATCTTGTGTATGATGAGTTATACTTTGACTTATTCCTTAAGACCCTTAGGGTATATCAAAGGGTATGCTTGGGTATAATAAGTTGTACATGGAGATAATGTATGATCAATAAAGAATCTACCACTTCTAATAAAAGAAGAGAAATGTCCTATGTGATTCGATAAATGACAACCCAAAGAGTCCTTGGCGAAGCGAAATGAAATTAGAAAGGAGTTTCTAATTTGCATTATTTGGAGTTGTGCATTTAAGGATCGAAATACATATAATTAAATAAAATAAGACTTGACAGTAATTCCATGTCTTATATTTAATTGGGACATTGTATGGTGGAAGGATTGAATTGTACGGTAACTATTTACTCAAATGTTCTTTTATGATTAATGTTGAAATCTATATTATCTAGAAAGTCGTTGATCGCTAGGGAGGCTTATCCCTATTGTAGAATAAATATTATTTATTTAAATAAATTAATTATTTAATTTATTTATTTAAATAAGATTAGAATTGTTCTAATTGATTTATTCACAACCGGTTTAATATGGAGAACCTAAAGGGTCACACCATAAAAGGAAAAATAATTATTTAAGAAGTTAATGGCATAATCGTAATAATATGTTAAGTATATTTAATTTAATCTATGGTGATAGAATAAATTAAATAGCTTAATATTTATTATTTAATATTTTAGAAATATTAAATATAAATTAATAAGAGGAGTCTTATTAATATTATTCAATTATTATTATTTTAATTTCTAAAAGAGTTTAGGAATTAATTTAATATAAGTACTCTCATTTATTCCTAATTGGATTAGGAAGGAAAATTAGTTAAAGGAGTTTAATTAATTATCCCTAATAAGATTAGGGAGTTTAATTAATTAAAAGAATTTAATTAATTAAAATAAATTCCAATTCCTTAATTGTTAAGGTGGGTTGCCCACATCTATTAATAAGAGGAGTCTTATTATGGGTGAGGGGGTTGTTGACTTTTTCAACATACGACATAATTCCAATTATTGGGAGAGTACACCCTTTCTATAGAGATAGAAAAACTAGAGTTTGAGCCAATACCCCTTTTCTTGAATTTTCTTCTTCCTTGGTGGATCACCTCTAGAGGCCAAACATTTGGGTGGCTAACGTTGGTCAAAGGAAGGAACCAAACCCGGTGGATTCAAGATTGAACGCGAAAGGATTTGGAGGTGAACTTGTACCTGAGGAAGCTTGAACTTCAAGGGTATGATTTATTCTTTATCTTTTCGTTTAATTAATAATTGTGCATAAACGGTGATCCGGGTATATGATTTGTAAATTTTTTTAAACTCTGATTTTTACACGCTTCCGCACTTTTATGCAATTTGATTGTGTTCTTGAATATTACAAACCAAACAGTGGCATCAGAGCCAAACCTTTATGCAAATTATTAATTGTTCAGATTTGATATGTATATTGATATGTGTTTAGAACAATTTAATTGGGCATAATTTTATTGTATAAAATTTAAATAAAATAAAAAAATAAAAAAAAAACGTACCTGCTGTCCGTGCATGTCAATTTTTTGAAAAATCCGAGTGGCAGTGCTGTAATATGTTAACAAGTTAAATAAAAAAAAAAGGGGCAATCCGTGGGAAATCATGAAACAATGGGCACGGAAATCAAGGAGCCGATTTTTTTTTTCTTTCTCCCCAAATAATCTGTTAACTATATATATATATATATATATATATATATATATATATATATATATATATCTAGCCACGTTTTTTTAAAAAAGGGATGACCCAGTTTTTTTTTGACGTGAACAAGTTGGTTGCACGGAATTATACAATATATATATATATACTATAATGTTAAAGCATGTGTACGCTTTTTTTTTTTAAAAAAAAACGGATGTATATATATATATATTATATTATATATATATATATATATAATATATATTACGAATATATATATACATATATATATTCTTAATTATTATATAATTAAAATAAAAGTTTATTTTAATTTTAAAATAAAAGGTTTATTTTAATATTAAAATATAAAGTTTTATTTTAATCTTAAAATAAAAGGTTTATTTTAATATTAAAATAAAAGATTTATTTTAATTTTAAAATTAGAATTTCATGCTAACTAATTGGAGTTGAAATTGGATTTTATTTTTCCTAAAATAAAGGAGTTTATTTGTGAATAGGAAAGTAAATCCATCTTTCCTTAAATAAAGGAGTTTGTTTAGATATGAAATAAGATTTCATATTATTCAAAATAAAAGAGTTTATTTGTGAATAGGAAAGAGAATCCATATTTCCTTAAATAAAGGAGTTTATTTAAATATGAAATAAGATTTCATATTATTCAAAATAAAGGAGTTTATTTGTGAATAGGAAAAGAATATCCGTGTTTCCTTTAATAAAAATTTTTTTACATGGAATTGGATTCCATAATTAATTAAAATAAAAGAGTTTACTTTAATTAAAGATTTTTTTTATATATATATGGAATTGGATTCCATAATTAATTAAAATAAAGGAGTTTATTTTGATTAAAAGTTTTGATTAAAATAAAATAGTTTATTTTATTCAAAATTGGATAAATTAAAATAAAATAGTTTTATTTTAATTTAAATTTGGATTAAAATAAAGGAGTTTATTTTGATTCAAAATTAGATTTTATACTAACTAAATTTGCCCATTTAATGATATCAATATATATATTAAATGTTTATTATTCATAAGATGAATGTTATTTATTGATGCATATGGTGATGTGTATGATAATAAATGGGATTGATTATGGACTATTGACCAATGTGATTGGATTTTATTTTAGATGGATGCATGAATGTATGGGTTTTATTAAATGGGGTCTCAAATACGTCGTCTTCTCTAATTTATTTCTTAATGTAAATTCTATCTCCTCCTATGTACTTCCCTTGATCACGATCAAGGTTTCTATTTATTTTAAATAGTTTTGTAATAGGAATAGTTAGAATTATTTTGAAGAATTGGAGATCAAGGACAAGAAGCGCATGAAGACCCGCTTTGTAATGGAGCCCTGGGTTTAAATGTAATAGTTATATTTAAATATTATTTCTTGCACCCCTAGGGTTTGACCTTTTGGTTCACTTGGTGGCTCTAGTGAACCAAACTAGAATAAAAGTCCATAATCAATCCGTAGTAGAATATAGTATTCTATATGTGCATGCTTATACTATATATATATATTATATTATGCAAACATGCTTCGCATGTTAATTAATATAACGCGTATTTTATATATATATATATATATGCATGCGCGCTAAAACAAGATGAGACAAATTAATAACAAATCCCTCAATTTTATATTAAGTCCTAAGCGTTCAAAGATATTTGGAATATCGAACGCATTTTTCTAGCATGATAAAATTAATAGAGTATTAAATATTTAATATGAGTTTGTTGTGTCACCACAAGGCAAGTATTAAGTATTTAAGATGTTAATTTATCACATTTGATGCTTATAAAGAAAATTGAACAATATTGTTTTGTTGTGTCACCACAAGGATGATATTTTCTTTTTGAATATATGGAGTGCTAGGTCGGACTTAACTTGGATAATTTTGATTCGGATGTGCCACCACTTGATCAAAATAATCTAAGAGGCAAAATACAAGAGTTACATAGTTGATGTAATTGACAAAAGTTGTCTACCTATTTATTTATATATAGTTTGTTGTGTCACCACAAGGCTATAAACATTTGAAATGGGATCCTTATTCTCACTAGCTAATCTTTAATTAGATTTTGCGAACTATATAAGTGAGGGTAATATAGTTTGAAGAAAATAGTGGGAGATGCCAATTTAAAACAAGACCAAATTTATTTTGGTAATTAATAAAAGAATGTATGTTAAAATGTTGTTAATTACAAATTCATTTACTGAAATTTTACAATGCCTAAAATTACTATCAACTGCGAAGCATATTAAATGCTAAATTAATCGAATCAATTAAACGGATTGGTTAAGGAATTTAAGAATAGTTCTCATAGTGAAAAGCTATCTTATGTCCTTAATACGCCTATCCTCAAGAATGGTTGCGAACAATGCCTCGAGGAAGACATTGCTACTTTTAGAAAGTGGCAAGATGATGCACAGATTGGCTCAATGCATCATGCTCGCATCTATGAGTAACGAGCTTGACGTCGACAAGATGAAACTATGGATGCTCCTACTATATTCCCCGCACATTAAGTAGTTGATGGTGAGGAAAGTAGGGTGATAGATATCGATATATCTAAGGAGCTCTTCCGATCTAGAATGGCCAATGGCACTATAGTCACGAGACAAAAAGTTCTTAACATAATCAATTTGATTGATCAATTAGGACAACTGGTTTTGTCATGGATGGAGAGTTGAGCGAAGATTTGATCTTGCACTCACTCCCTAGACTCCTTTCACAATTGTTGTGAATTTTCATATGAACAAGCTAGATATCGGTCTCATTGATTTGCTTAAAATATTAAAAATTGTTGAGAGTCACTTTCCAACCAAGAAAGATCAAGTCTTCTTGGTAGGGCCAAAGGATCTTACGAAAAGAAGAACGATTCAAAGAAGGTAAATATAAAGGCAAAAACAAAGGATAATAAGAACAAAATCGATACGGATAGCAAAGGAGTTTGCTTCCACTACAATAAGCTGGACATTTGGAAAGAAACTGCAAGAAGCATCTTGCGAGGCTAACCAAAGAAGCTTAGTGAAGTTTGATTACAAATACAAATTTTTCATGATTTAAAATAAATTTTTTTTAAGTCAAGGTTCTACTTGGGTATTGGATACCGAGCTTTGGTTATCATAAATATAGATTTATGAAAAGGACCAAGCGGAAGTAGAAAGCTAAACAAATATAAGTAATCCTATGTGTGGAAAATGAAGCAAAGGTTGCTACATTAGCCATAGAAACTTATAGTTTAGCAATGCCTATGGGAAAAATCTATTAAGTCAATAAGTTGTTATTGTATTTCAGTTCTTGTTAGAAATATTATTTCCATTTTATTGTTGGACAATGAAATCTTTGGTATTATAATTAAGAACAATTGTTGTTCTATTTATAATAATAATGTTTTGTATAGAACCGGAATATTACTTAATAAATTTTGTATACTTGACTTACATGAAAATAATTTTGCATATTGAACAAATTAGTATAAGAAAATGAGATGATCATTCAAAGAGTTGAATGTATGTATTTGTTGAAATACAAGTGTGAATTATTTGAAAGGTTCAAAAAATTCAGAAATGAAACAAATTGACAAAGTATTAAGATTCTTTGATTAGATCAAGGAATAAATACTTGTGCAATAAGTTTCTAGATCATCTCAAATGGTTTTCTCATAATGGACACATCTTGATACGCAATAATTGATTGATGTATCTGAATGAAAAATCGTACCTTGTTGGACATGGTGCGGTCCATAATGATTTTACCAACATTCCAGTATCCTTCTAGGATCATGTCCTAGAAATGGCTGCATATCAACGAAAAGGTAATCTCTAAATCCAGCCCAAGACTCCATAAAAGTTATGGACAAGGAGGATTCATAATCTTAAGTATGTTAAGATAAGGGGTTGTCCAACTTATGTGAAAAGGTTTCAAAGGATAAGCTTGGGACAAGATTTGACAAGTGTACAGATTTGTGGGACATCCTAAAGAAAGTTTAGGGTATATATTCTATAATCCTACTTAGCAAAAGGTGTTTGTTGCGAAACACGCTGCCTTCTAAGATAAATGTGTTTATCATTAAAAGGGGCTAGTGGGAGGATAATAGATCTTGAAGAGTTCAAGAACCACAAAACACTATAAGTCAAATAAGAGGAACCTGTAGATAGACCTATTGTACCTGGCAAATCCAATCGTAAATCCGGAATAGTCATCAAGATACCTAGGATTTATGGATTCATCATGGATGATGATGATGAGGTACGCATCATAGAAGATGATGATCCAGAGTTACATACGATGAGGTAAGAGTTCTAGTGTGTACAAAAGGGTCAGTGGGACCGTCGTGACATTTCTAGTATTATATATTGATATACTACGGATGAGGAATAACATACCAATGCTACAATCAGTAAAGTTAAAGTTGTCTAAACATTCCTCCATGAATGATTTGGAAGAGTATCTTAATTGGGGATATAAATCTATATAGATAGATTTAAGAGGATGCTCGACTTAACCCAAGGAACGTATATTCATTTGATGCTAAAGTCGTTTAGCATGGCAAACTCCAAGAGATGTCTCATGTCGATGAGCTATGGAGTGTATCTCTCTTAATAGTCCCCACGGACTCACGAAAGAGAGGTCGCATGAGTGACAATCATGTATGCAATGAAATGTACGAGACCGATGTTGATCGACCATATTATGGAGAAGTTCACTATGAGTCGATGAAAAACATCTTAAAGTGCTTAACCCAAGCACTAAGGATGTGATCATATTCACTAGAGGGCTTAACAGACTCAAGTTTTTCAGACAGACCAAGACGACAGAAAATCCACTTTAAGGTAAAGTGTTACCTTGAACGGTGGTGCGATTGAATTGGAAAGGTTCCAAACAATGAAAGAGTTCTTTGGTTTAGTGATAAAGACAAAGTATATAGCTATAAATGAAGTCGCAAGTTGATTATTTGGATTAAAAGTTCATTACGAACTAGGAATAGTTCCTAAGTCTCATCTTGGATCTAAACATGTGTTGTGGCACTTTCATTTGATTATTAAAATCATTGAAAGATGGGAAATCACTATAGAGATAGTGGACTCTCAAGAACAACATTACATATCCATTAACTAAAGCATATCCAACAAGGAGGATAATCGCTATTTAGAAGAGAAGAGTATAAGATACCATGACGATTGGCTTTAGTGCAAGTGGGAGATTGAAAGTAGTATGCACACAAGCCAATCATGTTTGATGATAAAGCATATACTTTGTAACAATCTTATTCATTTATTAATAAAAGTATTAATTTATTAAAGGCTTTTAATTATCTACATGATCTTTGTTTTATAATATGTGATAAACCCATAGTTTTAAGCAATGCTTTTAGAATAATGATGATGATCATTTTAATGAGATCTAAATTCTTAGAAAGCTTAAAACTAAAATAGTTCCCAATCATTGGATTACTAAATTGGGGATTAGTGAATCCGGATAGATTGGTACATACGTTGCTTGCTTTCATTGGATGGGGATGATTGATCTCATGATCATTTGTGTGGAGACACTAAAGCAAGTATGTAGGTGCTTATTAGAGAATAAGTTCAACTTTGAGCGTGGCTCGCTAAGGAATACCTAATGGAGTTTTATTTGCTGTCAATAGGAATTCCTGTAGTGATAGTAGTACAAGTAATCCTTGGACTTGAGATCATCATAGTATCTTGTGTATGATGAGTTATACTTTGACTTATTCCTTAAGACCCTTAGGGTATATAGGGTATATCAAAGGGTATACTTGGGTATAATAAGTTGTACATGGAGATAATGTATGATCAATAAAGAATCTACCACTTCTAATAAAAGAAGAGAATGTCCTATGTGATTCGATAAATGACAACCCAATAGTCCTTGGCGAAAGCGAGAATGAAATTAGAAAGGAGTTTCTAATTTACATTATTTGAGTTGTGCATTTAAGAATCAAATACATATAATTAAATAAAATAAGACTTGTGATAATTCCATGTCTTATATTTAATTGGGACATTGTATGGTGGAAGGATTGAATTGTACGGTAACTATTTACTCAAAGGTTCATTTATGATTAATGTTGAAATCTATATTATCTGGAAAGTCGTTGATCGCTAGGGAGGCTTATCCCTATTGTAGAATAAATATTATTTATTTAAATAAATTAATTGTTTAATTTATTTATTTAAATAAGATTAGAATTGTTCTAATTGATTTATTCACAATCGATTTAATATGGAGAACCTAAAGGGTCACACCATAAAAGGAAGAATAATTATTTAAGAAGTTAATGGCATAATCGTAATAATATGTTAAGTATATTTAATTTAATCTATGGTGATAGAATAAATTAAATAGCTTAATATTATTATTTAATATTTTAGAAATATTAAATATAAATTAATAAGAGGAGTCTTATTAATATTATTACAATTATTATTATTTTAATTTCTAAAAGAGTTTAGGAATTAATTTAATATAAGTACTCTCATTTATTCCTAATTGGATTAGGAAGGAAAATTAGTTAAAGGAGTTTAATTAATTATCCCTAATAAGATTAGGGAGTTTAATTAATTAAAAGAATTTAATTAATTAAAATAAATTCCAATTCCTTAATTGTTAAGGTGGGTTGCCCACATCTATTAATAAGAGGAGTCTTATTATGGGTGAGGGGTTGTTGACTTTTTCAACATACGACATAATTCCAATTGTTGGGAGAGTACACCCTTTCTATAGAGATAGAAAAACTAGGGTTTGAGCCAATACCCCTTTTCTTGAATTTTCTTCTTCCTTGGTGGATCACCTCTAGAGGCCAAACATTTGGGTGGCTAACGTTAGTCAAAGGAAGGAACCAAACCCGGTGGATTCAAGATTGAATGCGAAAGGATTTGGAGGTGAACTTGTACCTGAGGAAGCTCGATCTTCAAGGGTATGATTTATTCTTTATCTTTTCGTTTAATTAATAATTGTGCATAAAGGGTGATCCGGGTATATGGTTTGTAAATTTTTTTAAACTCTGATTTTTACACGCTTCCGCACTTTTATGCAATTTGATTGTGTTCTTGAATATTACAAACCTAACAACATTCTCCCTCCCTTACAAAGATTCTGTCCCCAGAATCGCTTACACATAATTAAGTAAATAAATTAGGGTAATTCTTCATATTATTCTCTTCGAGCTCCCACATAGCTTCTTCAGCGTTGTGGTTCCTCCAAATTACCTTAACAGAAGGTATAACTTTATTTCTGAGAACTTGTTCTTTTCGGTCGACAATTTGAACAGGAATTTCTTCGTAAGATAAGTCTTTGTCAAAGTATAGGGGTTCGTATTCAATTACATGCTTGTAATCGGCTTTGTATGGTCGTAACACAGAAACATGGAAGACGTTATGGACGTTCTCGAGTGCTGGAGGTAGGGCTACCTCGTAAGCAACTTATCCGATTCTTCTCAGTACTTCAAATGGTCCAATGAATCTTGGGCTCAATTTCCCTTACTTTCCGAACCTGATCTTTCCCTTCCAAGGAGAGACCTTCAAGAAAACATAACTACCTGATTCAAATTCGATATTTTTACGATGTGGATCAACGTATTTCTTCTGTCTATCTTGAGCTGCTACCAGTCATGCTCAGATATCTTTGACTATTTATGCTGTCTGCTGTACCAATTCTGGCCCTAGAAATTTCCTTTCACCAACTTCATCCAAGTAAAGCGGAGTTCTGCATTTTCTGCCGTATAACGCTTCATAAGGCGGCATGTCAATACTAGCGTGGTAACTGTTGTTGTAGCCGAACTCTACTAATGGTAGGTGATCATCCCAATTTCCTTTAAAGTCCATCACACAAGCTCTTAGCATATCTTATAATGTCTGAATCATTCTTTCGCTCCGTCCAATACATTTTAAGGGTGGTATCTTTGTACATTCGCATTACATCCCCATGCATTCCTGAAGACGTTTCTAAAAATTCGATGTGAAGCGCAGATCTCTATCAGAAACAATTGACACCGGAACTCCGTGCCTCGAAACAATCTCTTTTACGTATAACCTCGCCAACTGATCTAAGTTAAATCTGATTTTGATCGAAAGGAAGTGTGTGGATTTGGTCAGTCGATCAACGATAACCCATACTGCGTCGTAGCCTTTCTGAGTTGTCGGAAGGCAAACCACGAAGTCCGTTATAATATGTTCCCATTTCCATTCTGGGATCTCTAACGGTTGTAGCAATCCACTCGGTCTCTGATGTTCTGCTTTCACTTTCTGACAGGTAAGACACTTGGCAACACATTCTGCAACATCTCGTTTTAAATTTGGCCACCGAAATGTTGTCAAAGATCTTGGTACATTTTGGTACTACCAGGGGTGAATCGAATATCGTGAACTATGAGCCTCGCTCAAAATT
Organism: Panax quinquefolius; assembly: GCA_020205615.1. Classification (NCBI taxonomy): domain Eukaryota; kingdom Viridiplantae; phylum Streptophyta; class Magnoliopsida; order Apiales; family Araliaceae; genus Panax; species Panax quinquefolius. The sequence continues at coordinate 90,140,936 of CM035171.1, read as the reverse complement.
TCTTCCTTAATCTCTTGTACTGGCGGTACCCAAATTCTACTCTCAAATCTCAGTATTCCTTCCTTATCCATCTTAAATCTTGGTTTAGTTCCTTCAAATATCTTCTTTGTCACCTTTTTACATTCTTCGTCATGAAGCTGAGCCTCCTTTACTTTATCTAGTAGAGTTGTACCAAATTGCATCTGAAATAGCTTCTTATCAATCTCCATAGGATACTTCACTTCCAACTCTAGTTTCTCCATTTCTGAAATTAGCTCCTCCTGAGCAGTCAAAATCATCAATTTTTCACGACCTTTTCTACTTAAGGCATCGGCAACCACATTTGTTTTACCAGGATGGTATAAAATCTCACAGTCGTAGTCCTTAATTAACTCCAACCACCTTCTTCGACGCATATTCAAGTCCTTTTGCGTGAAAATATATTTTAGACTCTTGTGGTCCGTTTATATTACACACTTCTCCCCGTAGATATAGTGCCTCCAAATTTTCAAAGCAAAAACAACTGAAGCTAACTCCAAGTCGTGGGTCGGATATCCCTTCTCGTAATCCTTCAATTGTCGTGATGCATACGCAATGACCTTGCCGTTTTTCATCAGCACACAGCTAAGTCCTTTATGCGACGCATCACTATAAACAACAAAATTTCATGTATCATCCAGAAGAGATAACACAGGCACCGTACTCAACCTCGTCTTCAATTCTTGAAAACATTCCTCACACTTTTCCGTCCAAAAAAATTTCACAACTTTTCGAGTTAAATTCGTTAACGGAGTTGCGATCTTTGAAAAGTCTTGTATGAACCTTCTATAATATTCCGCCAATCCAAGAAAACTTCTTACTTTCGACGGTGTTCTCGGCTGATTCCAGTTAATCACGACTTGGACTTTAGATGGATCTACCGAAATTCCATTTTTATCGATCACGTGACCAAAAAATTGTACTCGTTCAATCCAAAATTCGCATTTTGAAAACATGGCATAAAACTTTTCCCTTCTCAATACTTCCAACGTTAATCTCAAATGCTCCTCGTGTTCTTCCTTGGTTTTCGAATATACTAAAATATCATCTATAAATACCACTACGAACTTGTCCAAAAACGGCTTGAACACACCATTCATTAGTCCCATAAATGCAGCAGGAGCATTCGTAAGACCAAACGACATTACTAAAAATTCGTAGTGACCATATCGCGTTCTGAACGCTGTCTTTGGTACATCCTCTATGTGACGCACCTAAAACAGGTATACAACACCCATTCTGAGTTGCCAAATACATGGTACATAAATAAATATAACTTTAGTAATACAATTGTCGTGCAGAATATGACAACGCCTATACTGTAAGTTTGAATACAAATATTGTATACTAGAGAGTATGCAAACTCAAAAGGAGTCCTCATTACAATTATTCAAATACTATTTTACAAAAATAGTGAGGACTGCTAAAACATCTTTCTAGAACCATCACTCCATACCCCGACTAGATCCTGTTATGTTCTCACCTCCTGAGAAGAAAAATGGAACAAAAAGGAAAAGGGCGAGCTCAACTAGCCCAGGAAAGAATATTATGACTAAGATAATATACAAAAAATTATCATTAGTCTTCAACAGGGAAAAATCTGATAAAATATAATAGACAACAAATTTTAGATCAACAACTGCAGTGGAAACAATAATCCATTAGAAGAGTCAAGTAGAGAAAGAATTCTACTATCTTCTAAGATTTAAAAGTCCATCATCAATATTTTATCCCTGTAACAACAATAAATATTCATCTTTAATCAAATATTCTTCTTTGCACTACATAGCAAAGATATTTATTTGTAGCACCAGTTGGTCATGTTCATCTCAACACCTGTTCATCTTTGCATTACGGGACAAAGATATTCATTAGGTAATCATTCATCTTTGCACTACAAGCCAAAGATATTCAGTGATATCATCATTTAGGACTGAGGATGATGAAAAATACTTTAAAGAAAACGAATCCAGAAAGATAATAGAACAAATATTAGGGATTCGTATTACAGTTTTATCCAAGTTCAATAATACCTCATAATAACCAATTTTGAAGCAAAATTCAAAAATAAAGATCAAAACATGGATACAATCAAAGATAGTAACCATATTAGACATTTTGGATAAAAAGAAGAAAATTTCATTTTTCGGTAAATAGTGTCGTATACGTGAATAGTAACCCCGACACAAAAATTTCCAAATTTGATAAAAAAAAGTTCATACCAATATTTTTGTATAATGATATTGAAGAAAATATCATTTTAAGAAGAAAATAACATCCTTTACCTTAAAATAAACGTACTTCTGACTGAATTTCGGATATAGAGCTGACAGAAACTTGCACTGAATAACAACTCTCACAGTATCAAAATACTTACTAAAATACGCTCGACAAATTAGAGAGAAAGAAAACTTGTTTCTGATGTGATTTTCAATTCTAACCTAAACGCCTATTTATAGAAAAATAGTAGAATGCCATAGGAGACTAAAATAATAAAATGTTATTTTATTTTTTCGTCATTTCTACGTACTCCCACCAACCAAGACCAGCCCACCTCTTTTGAACCAAAAATTTGGCAGCCCACATGCTTGAAATAATAGTGGGTCCCGCTCAATTTAATAAAAATTATTTTATTTACTGAAACTTCAGTAATTCATAATAAATAGCCCTTTATCAGAAAAATTCAAAACTCACGTGTTTATATAGGAAATTTAATTCTCTACAACTTTGTAGAAGAAAGTTTTTCCAAATTCCAATCAGAAAATACCCGAAATCCACAAACGGATGATTTATAATACCTCCAATCCGACAAAATACTAATAAAACACCTCAGCATTAATTCCTTCATTTTTATACATATAAAATAGATATATCCAACATTTATATCCATAAAAATAAATATTTCTTTATCATATGAATCAATAATTAATTATTCACAAATAATATTACAAAATCACATTTATGACAACCAGGTCGTTCCTAGGAAAGTAGGGGCTTTCCAATAAGGATTTCTCCATCATGGCGCGCAATTAGGTGACCAAACCTTTCCTTAACGGAACTTTCTAGACATTGCCAATAATGCTATCTAATAATATTATTCCAAAAAATTTGAATTATTGATCTGATAATCGAGATGATTTGCAGTGAAAATTATTGAGCAACAATAATATAAAATATCAACGCAGCAATTATTGAATCAATAAAACAAAATATTGAACAATAATTACTGTAACAATTATTGAGTAGTGCCATTTTACGTAAGAATCAATAATTCAACAATACTGTGCAATACCGTGTGCTAATGTGCAACCACGTGTATTACTGTATTTTAACCACCAGGTATTCCAACGGTGTTAATTGAGTATAAACTACTGTAGTTATTCAATTTTGTCATTTTCTTCATCCGATCATTATCCGTTATGGGGCCCTGACAAATGGTCTGCCCATCGCATTTAATATTCCCAAAGCGGAAAAGAATATTCCACGACCAAACGAATATTCCCCGACAAATAAATATTTTATAACCACTTGCTTATTTTGAAAAATTTTGCACATTTCACCCATAACCAAAGTATTATATCAAATTAATACCTTATTATTCACAATAATAATTAGAGGAAATTTGATTTTATTCATTAATAAGTTGGGGTCTTACAACCTCCCCTCCTTATAAAATTTCGTCCTCAAAATTGACGTACGTACCTGGTGTTTCGAAAAGGTTAGGATACCTTGCTTTCATTTCTGATTTTAACACCTAGGTCATTTCTTTAATAGCATGGTTTCTCCACAAAACCTTAACTTGTGGTATAACCTTCGTGCGTAGGACATACTCTTTCCTATCCAAGATCTTAACAGGTACCTCCTCGTACATTAAATCTTCGGCTATCTCGTCTGGTTCTAACTCAATATTGTGGTCCGGGTCTTTAACATATTTACGAAGCATAGATATGTGAAAAACATTATGAACACGAGACATACTCGGAGGTAAAGCGAGTCTATATATTGTAACTCCCTTCCATGGTGCAACACGTAACAATGCATGATCCACAATATTAAATTCCACGTCCTTCCGATGAAGATCCGCATAACTCTTTTGTCGATCCTGTGCCATTTATATACATTGTCGAATCATTTAGATCTTCTCTATAGTCATTCGTACCAAGCATATTGAAGAGCGACACTTTTGACCATACAATGCTTCAAATGGAGCCACGCCTATACTTGCTTGATAACTATTGTTGTAGGAGAATTCCACCAATGGTAGGTATTTATCCCAACTCCCTTTGAAATCTAAGACACAGAGTCTTAATAGATCTTCAAGAGTTTGAATAGTCCTCTCGATTGTCCGTCTGCTTTGAGGATGGTATGCGAAGCCCAATAAATCAAATCCGTGCCCATAGCTTTCTACAAGCTAACCCAAAATTATGAAGTGAATCTTGGGTCACGATCCGAAACTATGGATACTGGCATGCCATGCAATCTTACAATCTCATTTACGTACATATTAGCAAGACGTTCAAGGGAATAAGTCTCACGTATAGGTAAGAAATGGGCAGACTTGGTTAATCTATCAACACTAACCCAAATCGCATTTATGCCTTGAGAAACCTTAGGAAGACCCGTAACAAAATCCATAGTAATGTGTTCCCACTTCCATTTCGGAATCTCAAGTGGTTGTAATGGACCCTTTGGCATTTGATGCTCCGCCTTTACACGTTGACAAGTTAAACACTTCGAGATAAACTCCGTGATCTCTCTTTTCATATTGCTCCACCAAAATGTATGTCGAAGATCATGATACATTTTGGTACTCCCAGGATGGATTGCAAACAGTGTGTTGTGTGCCTCCATCATGATTCTATGCTTCAAGTCAGAATCGTTAAGAACACAAAGTCTGGAGTTGACTTGAAGAATTCCTTCTTCATAAATTCTTGCTTTTGGAATAGCACCTTCTTGCACTTTCTTCTTCATACGCGTCAGCTCCATGTCTGTAGCTTGAGCTGCTTTAACTTTATCGATTAAAGTCGGTTCTACTCGTATGTTAAATATCATCACGTGGGTACTTGGAGCCTTCATCTCTACCTCCATCCTTTGCAAGTCATACAAAATGGACCTTTGTGTTAACAACATTGCACTCGTACCCGCATATGATCTTCTACTCAATGCGTCAGCTACCACGTTTGCTTTTCCAAGATGATATTGGATGGTATGATCGTAATCTTTCAACAGCTCGAGCCAATGTCATTGCCGCATATTGAGTTCCTTTTGGGTGAAGAAATATTTGAGGCTTTTATGATCTGTATAGATCTCCACTTTTTCCCCATACAGGTAGTGTCTCCAGATTTTCAACGCAAAAACGACTACTGCCAACTCCAAATCATGAGTAGGATAATTTCTCTCATATTCTTTGAGTTGCCGTGAGGCATAGGCTATGACTTTCCCATGTTGCATGAGAACACATCCAAACCCTTTGCCCGAAGCATCACTGTAGATAACAAATCCATCCGAACCAGATGGTATTGTTAGAACAGGTGCCGAAATGAGTCTTCTCTTGAGTTCTTGAAAACTCTTATCACAGTCCACACTCCAACCGAATTTTATATCTTTACGAGTCAGCTGAGTTAATGGAGTAGCGATTCGAGGAAATCCTTCCACGAATCTCCGATAATAACCAGCTAAGCCCGAAAGCTACGTGCTTGATCACAACTTGGTTGCTCCCAACTTTGTATGGCTTCAATCTTCGCTGGGTCGACAGATACTCCATGTTTTGACACCACATGCCCAAGAAATGCTACTTCCTCAAGCCAGAACTCGCATTTCTTCAGCTTGGCATATAGCTTGTTATCATAAAGCCTTTGCAATACCAGCTTCAAATGGTGCTCATGATCTTCACGACTTTTGGAATAGATGAGGATGTCATCAATAAAGACCACAACGAACTGATCCAAATATTCCTTGAATACACGGTTCATCATATCCATGAAAGTAGCAGGAGCATTAGTCAATCCAAAAGACATGACTAAGAATTCATAATGCCTGTACCGAGTTCTGAAGGTAGTCTTTAGAATATCCTCAGTTATAATCTTCAGCTGATGATATCCAAAACGAAGATCAATCTTTAAAAAGAATTGTGCTCCTTTCAACTGGTCAAATAGGTCATCAATGCGATGTCGCGGATACCTATTCTTGATAGTGACATGATTCAATTCTCGGTAGTCGATACAAAGTCTCATACTCCCATATTTCTTCTTTACAAATAACACAGGAGCACCCCAAGAAGATGTACTATGATGAATAAAACCGATGTCCAACAACTCCTGTAGTTGAACCTTTAACTCCTGAAGTTCAATAGGAGCCATTCGATATGGGGTTTTAGAAATGGGCTTTGTACTAGGTTCAAGGTCAATAAAGAATTCAACTTCATGTTCTGGGGGTAGACCGAGAAGATCTTCAAGAAATACGTCAGGAAATTCACTAACAATAGAAATTTTATTCAAATCTGACGTGTTTTTGTTCAAGTCCGTGACATGGGCTAAGAAAGCTTGACATCCATTTTTCAATAAACGAATAGCTTTATGGCTTGATATGACAGTGATTGACTTTAATGGTTGGGTAGTTTGAATTCGCATAATAGGTTGGTTAGGAATATGAAAACTAACAACCTTATGAAAACAATCAATTTTAGCATGATGCGTGGTTAACCAATCAATCCCTAAAATCACATCAAATGCAAGAATTTTCAACGAAATAAGGTCAGCAGGTAATGTGATGGTACCGACTTGAATCAAACAAGATTTATAAACAGTAGATGTAATGAAAGTTTCTCCTAATGGAGTCTCAACAGATAAGTCAAGGTCTAATTTCTCCGGAGTCAAGTTTAAACGTTGAGCACAAGCAAGAGAAATAAAAGAATGGGTAGAACCAGTATCTAATAAGGTATAAACTTCATAAGAGTTTATGATTAGCTTACCCGTGATCACCTCATTTGGGTTCCTCGTATTTTGTGCAGTCACAACAAATGCCCTTCCAGGAACCACCAACTTTAACTTGTCCGGGACAGCCTTTGGAGTCACCATCCCCGTTGAAATTGGTTTTGCTACTTGACAATCTCTAGCTATATGACCTTCCTTTCCACAGTTATAACACACCTTGGATTGTTGTGGGCAGTTTGGGCTGATGTGTCCCTCTTTCCCGCATTTGTAACAAACGACCGGTGCTCGTTCTCCTCCCCTAAAAACAGTTGATTTTTGTGATGACATTTTCACGTTATCATTGGTGTACCTTCTCCTCTTAAAATCTCCTCCTGAATCGCTCCTTCTATTATCACGGCCATGATTACCACCATAGTGGTTACCATTTTTGTCCGAATGGTTTCCTTCCTTCTGGTTGTCATTGCTCCGATGGCTGCCGCCACCGGTATGACCCTAATTGTGGTTCCTCAGTACATACTCATTATCTCGCTCTAATAATTGTGCCCTGTTTACAACATCTGAATATAAAGAAAATTTATGAGATATAAGATATTGCCGAATCTCGGGCTTTAGACCTGTCAAAAATATCCTCGTCATTCGTTCCTCATTTTCGACCAAATGAGGTGCAAACCAGGATAACTCAGCGAACTTCGCCTTGTACTAGGACACCGTCATGTTGTTTTGCTCCAGTCTGGTAAACTCCACCTCCTTCATATGACGAATACTTTCTGGAAAGTACTTATCATTAAACAGTTTATGAAATGTTTTCCAAGACATGTCTTTGATGCGGTTTGGTGAGTGCGCTTCACGAGACTCCCACCATGAGTGCCTCACCATGAACATAAGGTGGCGAATGGAACCTTCTGTTCCTTCGTGCATCCCAAGACATTGAATATCTTGGTAATTTGCTTGACCCACGTTTCTGCTATGATCGGATCCGGCTTTCCCTTAAATTCTGGTGGTCCCAACTCTTTGAACTACTTGGCTGTGACAAGCCGCGCATTGCTAGCATTTCCACCAGTATTACGTACACGAGTTTCCCTCGTCTGGGTTTTGCATAAAGCGCAAAAAACTTACGAACATCCATCATTCATCATTTGTTCGGTAGTGTTGTTTACAGGAAGAATATTGCCTTCCTGTTGCACGTTCCCCTGGGTGGTGATCAAAGGTGTCTCCACGGTCTGATTTACTCCATTATTAACGTTCTCAGCTGCCATTCTTAAATACTACCATAAAATATGGGTTAATTATCATGCAACATATTATCTCTATACTCTGATCGACCAATTAAATACCAAATAAACTTAGACAAGTCATACTAGCGAAGGAATTCCCCGTCTCTCCCCTCCTAATTCTTGTCTCACATCTCAGCCAGGGATCATATCCCTAAGCTTTGATAAAAACTGTGACGCCCCCAAAACAGGTATACAACACCCATTCTGAGTCGCTAAATACATGGTACAGAAATAAATACAACTTCAGTAATACAATTGTCGTGCAGAATACGACAACGCCTATACTGTAAGTATGAATACAAATATTGTATACTAGAGAGTATACAAACTCAAAAGGAGTTCCCATTACAATTATTCAAACACTATTTTACAGAAATAGTGAGGACTGCTAAAACATCTTTCTAGAACCATCACTCCATACCCCGACTAGATCCTGCTATGTTCTCACCTCCTGAGAAGAAAAATTGAACAAAAAGGAAAACGGTGAGCTCAACTAGCCTAGTAAAGAATATTATGACTAAGATAATATACAACAAATTATCATTAGTCTTCAACGAGGAAAATCGATAAAATATAATGAGACAACAAGTTTTAGATCAACAAGCTGCAATGGAAACAACAATCCATTAGAAGAGTCAGTAGAGAAAGAATTCTACTATCTTCTAAGATTTAAAAGTCCATCATCAATATTTTATCCCTGTAACAACAATCAATATTCATCTTTAATCAAATATTCATCTTTACACTACAGGCCAAAGATATTCATTTGTAGCACTAGTTGGTCATGTTCATCTCAACACCTGTTCATCTTTGCACTACGGGCCAAAGATATTCATTAGGTAATCATTCATCTTTGCACTACAGGCCAAAGATATTCAGTGATATCATCATTTAGGACTGAGGATGATGAGAAATATTTTAAAGAAAACGAATCTAGTGAGATAATAGAACAAATATTAGGGATTCGTATTACAGTTTTATCCAAGTTCAATAATACCTCATAATAACCAATTTTGAAGCAGAATTCAAAAATAAAGATCAAAACATGGATACAATCAAAGATAGTAACCATATTAGACATTTTGGATAAAAAGAAGAAAATTTCATTTTTTGAATTGAATAAAGTGCCATATTAAGTGAATAGTCTTAGTATCGTGAATAGTAACCCCGACACAAAAAGTTCAAAATTTGATAAAAAAAAGTTCATACCAATATTTTGGCATAATGATATTGAAGAAAATATCATTTTAAGAAGAAAATAACATCCTTTACCTTAAAATAACTGTACTTCTGACTGAATTTCGGATATAGTGCTGACAAAAACTTTCACTGAATAACAACTCTCACAGTATCAAAATACTTACTAAAATACGCTCGACAATATAGAGAGAAAAAAAACTTGTTTCTAGTGTGATTTTCAATTCTAACCTAAGCGCCTATTTATAGGAAAATGCTAGAACGCTATAGGAGACTAAAATAATAAAATTTTATTATATTTTATCTTCATTTCTACGTACTCCCACCAACCAACACCAGCCCACCTCTGTTGAACCAAAAATTTGGCGACCCATGCTTGAAATAATAATAGTGGGTCCCGCTTCAATTTAATAAAATTATTTTATTTTCTGAAACTTCAGTAATTCATAATAAATAGCCCTTTATCAAAAAAATTCCAAACTCGCGTGCTTCCATAGGAAATTTAATTCTCTACAACTTTGTAGAAGAAAGTTTTTCCAAATTCCAATCATAAAATACCCGAAATCCACAAACGAATGATTTTTAATACCTCCAATCCGACAAAATACTAATAAAACACCTCAGCATTAATTCCTTCATTTTTATACATATAAAATAGATATATCCAACATTTATATCCATAAAAATAAATATTTCTTTATCATATGAATCAATAATTAATTATTTAAAAATAATATTACAGAATCACATTTATGACAACCAGGTCGTTCCCAGGAAAGAGGGGGCTTTCCAATAAGGATTTCTCCTTAATGGCGCGCAATTAGGTGACCAAACCTCTCCTTGACGAAACTTTCTAGACATTGCCAATAATGCTATCTAATAATATTATTTCAAATAATATGAATTATTGATCTGATAATGGAGATGATGTGCAGTGAAAATTATTGAGCAACAATAATATAAAATATCAACGTAGCAATTATTGAATCAATAAAATAAAATATTGAACAGTAATTATTGTAATAATTATTGATTAGTGCCTTCTTACGTAATAATCAATAATTCAACAATACTGTGCAATACCGTGTGCTACTATGCAACCACGTGTATTACTGTATTTTAACCACCGGATATTCCAATAGTGTTAACGGTAACAACTACGCCGTTATTCAATTTTGTCATTTTCTTCATTCGACCGTTATCCGTTATGGGGCCCACAAATGGCAGCGCCGTTGTACGAATATTCCCCGACAGAAAGAATATTCCACGACTAAACGAATATTCCCCGACAAATGAATATTTTATAACCACTTGCTTATTTTGAAAAATTTTGCACATTTAACCCATAACTTAAGTATTATATCAAATTAATATCTTATTATTCACAATAATAATTAGAGGAAATTTGATTTTATTCATTAATAAGTTGGGGTCTTACACTTTGGTCTCACCTTCAGTTAATGATAACCACTCCTCGAGTCTATCTTGGAAAAGTATCTCGCTCCCTTCAATTGATCAAACAGGTCGTCGATTCTCGGGAATGGATATCTATTCTTAATCGTGACCTTATTCAGTTCTCTGTAGTCAATGCAGAGCCGCATCGATCCGTCCTTTTTTTCACAAATAACACCGGTGTTCCCCACGGCGATGCGCTCGGTTGAATGTACTTCTTGTCCAATAATTCTTGTAGTTGTACCATTAGTTCTTTCATCTCCACTGGTGCCATTCGGTATGGTGCCTTCGATATTGGAACGGTTCTGGGCGCCAAATCGATCACGAAATCTACCTCTCCATCTGGTGAAAGTCCTGGCAAATCGTCTGGAAATACGTCGACGAAGTCCCTCACAATCGATATTTCTTCTACCTTCGGATTCACTTTTCGACTGTCGACTATGTAAGCTAAGTATCCTACACAGCCTTGTCTTAACAACTTCTTGGCCTGCATCATCGTCAGACAACTCGCTTATCTAGGCGACTTTCTACCATAAAACACAACCTTTGACGGTGTCATAAGGTTAATACGCTTCTTTTGGCATTTAATTACGGCCCCGTAATTGAATAACCAATCCATTCCCAAAATAACGTCAAATTCCCCAAGTCGAATAGGGATAAGATCTACGTTCATGATATTACCCTTAATATCTACTCTATAGTTCTTATACACGTACTTAACAGGGATTATCTATTTAGTCGCAATTTCTATGTTCATGGGATATTCCAACTCATCCTTAAGCAAATCTAAACTATTAGGAAAGTCATCGGATATATAAAGAAACAAGTAGCACCCGAATCAAATAAAACATAAGCGTTAATTTTATTGATCGGAATGATACCTGATACCACATCACGGGATTGAACTGCATCCTGCACGGTCATGTTGAAAGTTCTGGCAGTTGGTCGGTTTGTTGCGGTTGGTCCTGTGATAGGTAAGGCATTTCCACTGTTGTTTCCCCGGTTTCCTCCTGATCTTGACGATCCCTTCTTAGGGCAATCTCTTGTCAGATGGTCCTTCAAACCACAAGTGAAATAAGAACCCTTCTTTGGGTTAGGACAATTACGTGCTATGTGGCCTTCCTGACCACAATTGTAGCACACTCTTTTTCCCTTCATACAAACCCCCAGATGAGCTTTCCCGCAGGTCGGGCATGCTTCGATTCTTTTCTTTTGACTACCTTGCTGATTCCCCGATGATGAGTTGTCATTCCACCTTTTCTTCTGATTAAAATTTCCACCTCCTGTGCCACTTCCACTAGCCTTATTATTTACTTCACCTTCACTCTTCTTCTTCTTCTGATCTTGATTGTACTTGGTCACCGCATCGCTTCCACCTTCAGCGAGGATGGCCTTTTCCTGTACTCCAGGAAAATTGTTTATCTAAAACATTGATACTTTACTGTATACCCAAGGCTTTAGTCCTTATTCGAATCTTCTGGCCTTTCTCTCGTCCGTGTAAATTGATATGGGGCGAACCTCGCTAACTCGTTGAATCTAGCCGCATAATCAGGTACGCTCATATTTCCCTGCTTCAATTCCAAAAATTGAACCTCCATCTGGTTCTGTGAGCTGGTTGGGAAGTACATCTCGAAGAACATCTCTTTAAATCTCTCCCAAGTAATTACACCTTCACCTCCACTAACTTTGTTTGCTTACCACCAATAGCTAGCTTCAGACTTCAGCATAAATGTTGCAAAAGCGGTCTTCTGGTCTTCTCTAACCCTAGCAACGTCGAAAACCTTCTCCATTTCCATAACCCACGTTTGAGCCTCGATCGGGTTCATGGAACCTTTAAATTATGGCGGTCCCACCGCCTTGAAATCTTTAAACGTAGTATTTGGTGGAGCTTGAGGTTGATTATTCATTGCTCCAGTCAGTAAGTTAACCAATTGTTGTACGAGATTAGCAATGGCATTATTGTTGTTATTTGTTGATTCTTCCTGAGCTGGTTGACGTTGTTGTCTTCTTCTAGGCGGCATATTTCTATTAAGAATAATATATGCTTATTAAATCTCTATTAAATTCTCTAAATAGTTAAGACTTAACTCAACAATTTAATATAATCATTTAACACAACATCTCAAACAACTTAATATATTTAATTCAAACTAAAAGTTTTACATCAAACGATAGCATAACTGCTATTTACATTCACCATCCTGAGATAAAGAATTCACATGATTTAAATATTAAAATATTCCTTCGTTCATAGACATATCGAAATTTACATATAAACTAACCAAGTCTTTCACATAATTAAACAGATTATATCACTGTCTGTCAAGGTGCTAAATAGCCTTGCCACGCTCCTCTTCCATGATACGAGACATCGTCTTGCGATCCAGCATGTACGATGGAAGTCCTTCGAACTGGATGGGGTACCTCAAAACTCGATCTTGGGACTCATCCATTACATGGTTAAGTGTGGAGTATGTCTCTCCAAGCTTTGCCTTCTTTGCACGACCATCCTCTTCCGCAAGATCAGCACGACGTGACTCTCTTACCCAGCCCTCCTCTGTTATGGCAAGCCTCTCTGAGCTCTCTTTCAGATCCTTCTTCAACTTTTTTATCTCTGTGGTCTTATCTTCGGTTTGCCCTTTCTAATGGACCAAATCCCATTCTACATTTCCCAGTCGTGAGTGAAGAGTCAAAATCTCTCTCTCTTACGCGCCGAGAGTAATCTCATGAATAATAGCTCGCTCACCATATCCTCAAGACCTCATCTCGTAAACTCCGTTACGGTCAGATAATGTGTTGTACATCTCAAAGATCAATGGAGTCTGTGGAAACTCCTCTTCTTCCTCTTCCTCGTCAAATTCCTCCCCAGGATCAGTTTCAGGTTCATGCTCCTGACCAACAACGGTGATCAATGGAGATGACTCCCTCTGTACCAACTGTTCCCTAACGACATGAATTTCTCTGGGCTCCTCCTTTGTAGGTACTTTAGGTACTCGGGGTTCCTCCTCCCCTGCTCGACTAGTTCTTCCAACGTCAGACATCCTGACAACGTCGACTAGTTACTAAGTCGTACTAGTGAGCACATAATTTAACACATAAGCACAAAAAGTCTTTTATTATCATAAATGAATTACAAAAATTCATTTCCTAGAACTCGATAAGAGTTTTCCATCACTATGTTCTTCCTATAAGGCTACTACCTAAGGTTGTTCCCCCACCTAAGGTTCATAACCTACAGCTCTGATACCAACTTGTAACACCCTCAAATCATGGTACTTCAATTCCACGGGATTTGGTGTTCATTGTACAAATATCATCTATCTATCTACCCATAATAAATGCAAAAATTGCAATAGATAGAAATAAAATCTTCCCCTTAAGGGTTACAACATCTAAATAATAATACAATCCCAGGTTAAACTAACCTTAAACATCTGTGCGGAAATATAAACAATAAGTCTTAAGTAACATCGATTTTAATTACATCACATAAATAATCAGTCCTAATTACTTGCTAAGCTTGCCCTTGCCTTTACAAGTGGAAGGTTCGTCTGCTCTTTCGTTCTTAACTGCAATGTTATTATTAAGCAAGAGTGAGCACGATTGTCAATGAGTGAATCAAAGACATCTGAATAGAAGCTCAACTTTTGAATCAAGAATGAATAACAAGAATGAAAAGATTTCTGAGGGTCATAAGACCTTGTACTATATCCTAGGTTAGCAAAGGTTATACTTGAAACCTTTAACAGTCATAAGACTATAGACATTTCTTCTCGTACTTAGGGGGATCAACCCTTAGTACCATACTGTGCACAATATCTTAACGCTAACGCATAAGTGAATCCCTTTGCAGGGTTGTTCATCTCAGTTTGACATTCGAGTCCGCATCAAAGGAAGTTTGGTTTGGATAATTCAATAAGGGTTCTGAAATTTAGAACGTTCATCAACTATGCAATAGTGAATCAATAAGGATTCGCTAGTCTAACAAGGTTCAACAATAATGATATTCAAATTGAATAATAATCTCAAGAAGTATACAATAAAATAAATATTGTATAACAATTCATACTTTGAAAGGATAATCAATCTTTAATATAATAATTGAACTTGATTAATAATAATGAGAATAACTCAATAATGTTAACAAATAGGGTTAGGAAACTTGCCTCGTGTATAGATTACACTTTAACTAAGCACGTTCTTTGAATTTAATCCTACATACCATTCACATTCACAATATCAGTTAATTATAACTTAACTAATCATCATAAACTCATTCTTTTGCCTAATTCGAGTATTGACTATACTTAGTCAAATACCACTTTGTCACATAATTTAAACTTCATAAATAACAAGCTAATTATGTATTCAATAATTCAATCCACATGAAATTATGTTATTTACATGTTAAACATCTATTTTATCATCTCATTATACTTCTATCATTTTTACATGTTCATTAATTAAGTTACTAACACATTGCTAGACTTAATCATTTTACAAAAATTTTAGTTCGAACTTTTCGAGGAGAGTGGCATACGCTTCTTTATTACCTGGTCTTCGCGTGCTATGTGGCATGTATATCATTCTTATTTACGGTTACATGGCGTGCTATGGTTTGAAACTTTAGCGCTACTGGCTACGATGTTTAGGCATGAGACCTGAAGGCATGTATTGGCGAACAGAACTGATTTCGCAATTCGCGAAAATTGCAGAAAACAGCCAAAAACTCCAATTTAAAATATTACTACACGAATTTAGACATACCCACATGATATAATTTATACATAATCATTACCCAACATTGATAGAATGGTTTTAACCCATTAAAACACATAATCACAGAACTAAAATATGTGAATTTCACTGACTTTGATGTTCTTGAAGGTTTTGAAAATAATTCATGAAAATTGACACTACGGATTCGTTATAACACCGAATCCGTTCATTTAAACTTTGGTCTCTTCGTTCAACATGCAGAAACATATACAAGTGTAAAATTTAGGGATAATATATGATCAACTTATTAAATACCACTTATAAGGCCATATGGCCATAACCCAAACTCTGAAATTTTACAGCAATCATATATGACATGTTTTCATGAATTTGATGATATGGTTTACATAATATATATAATTAAATACGATGTGTTATGTCATAACACATACACAACCCATGATCATTATTCCCATCCCAATTACAGAGGTTTAAACCAAAAACTTTGAAACCCATATTCATGAAACTTAACAACGTAAAATAGAAATTGGGAAAGAGGAGATTACCCTGTAGAGTATAAGTTAGAAGATGATCAATGATGATCCTTTCACAAGTATTTGATTGATTGCACACTCACAATCTTTTATAAATCTCAAATTTCTCTCTGTGAACTCTAAATTATGCTTTGCTTGTTTTCTAGACTTAGGAATAATAAGAAAGAAAAAGAAGACGTCGTATTCAAATTAACTGACGCGTTGAGGTCAGTTACCCATCATGGGTAATTGCTCTCAACTCCCTCTAAGGCCATGTTTGGCTAGTAAGAGTAGATTACAAAACTATTTAATTTAATAAAGCTTTAGCATATAGTTTAAATCATGTCACACCCATACACAATAACTCAATTATATTATTTAATTTAATATAAAATAAATATAATAATTTCTCATAAATTCACATTGTCACATAATTAAATTTCTCATTAATAAATAATGTCAAATTATTAACTCTCTAATTAATAATTATATTAATTAAAATAACATTAGGCTTATTAAATATTTCTTTTAATACAATAAGCTCACATAATGACATACTTCGATAATAAAAAATCTCTACATTAATTTAATAAATGTAACACATATAATTAAATTAATCTACCACAACTGCATCAATTAATTATTTAATCTAATAATTAAATCATCGAAAATATTTATTTACTTCAATAAATATTAAGAATTAAATTACAAAAATCTCGTCGCCACAATCGGTAAGTAAAGTAACCAATGCCGAGAGAGATAACGAAGAGTGTGGCGTCCACAAATATGCTGAACAAGGAAGAGGGTGATGTAGGCTTACGCTGCAGCGCGAGAGAGAAAGAGGAGGGTGGCGCCGCAGCGCCGGTGTAGAACAATGCCTAGAAATGAGATTTTTATTTCTCAGTTACTGAGGGATGTGCAAGAAAGAAAAATGAACATGTAGTTCACCTAATGTAACACTTAAGCAAGTGATTTAAATCGTTAGTGAATGTTGAGTGGAGAGATTTAACGCGATTAAAAGACGGAGAATCTAAACGCTAGATTATGTAACCCATATCCGGGGACCGTAGTCGTGATGAATCGAACGTGTGGGATTGCTATGATGGTGATTCCTTAAACGTTGAGTGATGAAGATAATGAATAACATTTCGATGTTATGTTGTGGTAGTGAGAGATACGTATAAGGCGTTTAGACGCTGTGAACGCAACATTGTTGCGATGAACGATCGGTCTTAGCATACAATGAACTGTATGGCTTCGACATTAAGAAAGAATAATGAACATGGGGTTCATGGGTTGGATAACGATTGAATGCAATTAAAACCTTGAGTAGAGGTTGAATGAGAGACGAAGAGGCGAGCAACGTAAACGTTGAATACGTAAACGATTCTCGTGAATCGTATTCGCATTGGACGAACGTTCTAAGTGTACAATTGTTGTATGACTTAGACGTTAACGAAGGTGGTATGTAAGATATGATTATCAAGGAAAGACATAACAGACGGTAATAAGAAAAATGAAAGTCCGAGTATGAGTCGGATAGAGAATGTTAGAATGATTGTAAGCGTTAAACACTTTAACCAAAGTAAGGATTGAGTGTACGCGAATATTAAATGGGCAGAACCTACACTCTATATATGGTTTGACCGTAAGGTAATGAAGACTAAGATTTAACTGTGAACGATGAAGAACTAAATTTAAAATAATAACGTTTAACGTTAAGAAGCCGAGTTAATAAGTATAACATGGACAACGTTCTGAGTTGAATGAACAGAACGTTGTAAGGTATGAGTAAGTTAATATAAAATGTTTAACGCTATGACCTCAAAGTATTGACAATGAATGATCGTTCTTAGTATACAAAAAACTATTTGATTTAGACGATAAAGAATGAATCCTGAGGTATGACATTTAGTTTCCAGAAAGCCGTAAGGAATAAGAATTTCACTTATTGAACATTATAGTTTAATGGTTCAGGTAAGTTACGATAAGTTAGGTTGTTGTACAATCGTAACCTTTGATAGTTGACATATGGGAGCTGGGCTAAATAATTCCTTCAGAGAGCGAAGGTATATATGAAACTGGCAACCGATCTAACTCACTGTGTGGGCAGTGTAGATGAGACGAGAACTTGTTTGTTGGTTGTTTGTGGGAAACCACTCAGAGTACCTGTAATATCCGAGAATTTCCACATTATTAATAAATAAATATATTAATGAAAATGAATATTTATTTGAATTAAAATAATGTTTGTGTTATATGATGAGTTAACTCAATTATATAATTGAGAATATATGGAAATTGTGGTAAACTCGTTGAAAGCTTTGTGTGGCATAGTGATGGGAAATACTAATAGTAATGTTAATCGGCGAAGAAATTATAAAATGAGCAATTAAGTAATATTAATTGTTAATTGTTGTGGTAGTATACTATTAGTTGATAATAGATGTGTGATATATTAATTATTTAATAATAAGGATCAATTAATGATTTTATTAATTAATTGATGATGGTTGTGGTAGAATATTGAAGTTTTAGTAATAACTAATAATGTGTGATTACTATTAATTGCTAAATAATATTATATTAGCGGTTATGTGCATTTACAACCATATTATATGGTGCAGTGTGACATCTATGTGGCTATATATATTAAGTCTTGTAAAAGATATATTGTATGGGCATTGTGTTTAAATATATTGTGACTATATGTTATAAATACATTATATATGTGACAATATGTTTGTGGGTAGGTATTAAAATAATATACCATGAAACTATTAC
This sequence comes from Panax quinquefolius, assembly GCA_020205615.1. Taxonomy (NCBI): domain Eukaryota; kingdom Viridiplantae; phylum Streptophyta; class Magnoliopsida; order Apiales; family Araliaceae; genus Panax; species Panax quinquefolius. The sequence goes on along the minus strand of CM035171.1, from coordinate 90,122,027 downwards.
AGTATACCAGTGTGACAAAATGTACATGGATTATATGTATATTACATTTCCATATTTCATCTACTACATTGAAACCTTAATTATTAAGTGTGACATTTAATTATACTATATGGTTGAGATGTGTGTTAAAAATATAACACAAGAATAAGAGTTGTGCAGAAGTATAGTCTAAGTGTTGCTAGAATGTTGAGCAATTAGGTTGTCCCAACATGAGTGTCCCATTTGCTTCAAACTTCAGTCATGTGTGATAGAAAAAAGGTTATCCTATGTTCTTCATTTTCTTCCAACTCTCTTGCTCATGATCATGGGAGGAGTGGTGGCCATGATGAGATCTAACAACCAATTACCAACTCCTCCATAACCTTTATGTAATCCTAAAATCTCTTGGATTGATTTCTTGGATAATGGCTTGGCATGGTTAAAAGATTTTCTATAAATTAAACACTTCTCTCCATCCTTTGTGTTGTTTGAATTGTTTGAGAGGTGCATTAGGGAGTGTGAGCTGCAGAGAAATTGAGGGAGTGTAATCTTTGTATTGAAGAATTCCATTAGGCTTCAAGAGGTATAATTCTATTTCTATGTTCTTAATTGTTAAGTTTGTCAAATTCTAGAATTTGTTGAATTCTTTGTTAATTGATGTAGAATATCATGCTATTATGTTATTTGAGTTGGTACACATGTTTTGGAACATGGTAGCAGGTCTAGTTTCAGGTGTAGCATTTCTTGTGTCAAGGCTTTGCTTCTGCAAAGCCATTTTTTTCAAACTGTTCGAAGTGGCACGGCCACGCCACTTCCATAGGCCAATACCGCGCGGCCGCTCGTGGTGCAGTTCTGAGATAATGATTTGATGTTTCTGATATGTTTTGAGCATGCTATGATAGATAGGTTAAGCCTATAAATGACCCTATCATATGGTTAGATATTGTTTTGAACATGTGTGATGTTTTGGCATGTTTTGAGCTAAGTTTTCAAGAAAACTTCAAGCTTTGGAAAAAGCTAGAAATGGTAAACTTGACTAATGTATATTCTGATATTGCAAGCATGTTAGTATGGTTTTGAAATGCATGTCGGACATACTAACTTAAGTATATAAACTTCATATTGAAGCATGAGCAAGTTAGGCTTATTCATAAGCTTTGCTAATGAAAATGCTAACTTTGAACATGAATGTTGATGTGTTACTTTGAAAGTTAGAATCTGATTATTATGAGCATGTTAGATGATACCCTTAGTTAAATGATGTTAAATGCACATATATGGTATGAACACTCACAAGCATGTCTAATATGAGTTATATGACTACTTTATATGTTTAACAATCAAGCATGTTGGACTTTGTGATTTCATAACCTTATATGGCCTTAATTTGTTGTGATGTCTAACTTAGGACCATATCATGCGAAACGGGACCTAGATTAAACTATGAAAATGCAATAGGACCCTTAACATGTTAATATGTGTTATGTATTTAAGGATGTGCAGGCTAGGCCAAGCAATTAGTTGCTCGATCTGGTTTAAAGCGGAAGTCGCAGCAGCGTCATGGCGTCTCCTTAGTCTTAAATCAGTAATGCCCATATCCTTGATCTAACTGCAGACCGGTTTTACTTTATTTTTTAGCGATTCAGTACTTGTATTATTGCTCTAGCATGTATTATATGACCAGTACATGTCCAATGTGATTAGAAACAAGCTAAGTAATATGAGTGAATGTTTAATGAGTTGATTATAGACTTTCGAGTGATGAGTCCAAAAAGTATTTGCAATCTATAAGGCAACGATTAAGGACTATGTTAATTGATTTTCATGGTGACTTACAAACCGATTTAGTGTTGTAAGTGCGTAAGGTATGAAATGATGTATGTGAAGAGTATATAACTAAGGTAGATGTTTAAGTATACATTTAAACTTAAATATCAAGCATGAGCACTTTTAACTAATGAATATCTTATATACATATTACTTTTTGTTAGGATTTGAAAGAGTATTGTTAAGCGATATTTTGGTAAACTACGCTTAAGGAAAGTTTCCTAAACTTACTCCAATTACTATTGACCAAGTTTCTCTAACCTTACTCAAATTTATATTGAGCAAGTATCCGAACCCTACTATTATTGTTGGGCAATATCATTGCATTATTTTATTCGACAAATACCGTAAGCTTATCCCTTAGAAAATAAGTTATATTACTTTCTCATTCAAATAAGCTAGTATGTAAAACCCCGGTGAAAGCTTTTATTCATGTTGAAACTGGTATTTTCCTTGAATATAGTGAAAAAGTCGATGCCATTTGATTCGGCTAGACTATATGCATGTTTATAAAAACTTTCCAAACCAATTGATTGGTGCGAAAATCTTAAAAAAAACCGAGTTGAACAATCCTTTTGGTAAATGGAGTGTATGTCGTTGGAAACCTCAACACATGAATGAATATTATTGTAGTGTTATGAATAACGTATAGTATTGTAGATTGATCATCTATAGTACTTGATATTTTTGGGTTATCATTTTAATATTGGTAACACTAGTGGAAGTTCAATAGTCCTTAGTGACTACTCAGTATAAATTGTTTATTCAGTTGGACACCTTGATAGTCGTTGAATTCATATATATCTGTTGATTTATATTGAATTGTCGTTCTTATTCCAAGAATTTTTGATATTTCTCATCCATGATATTATTTCTGACACTTTGAACTATCCTAGAAATGACACTTCGATATTTCAAACCTTGTGATATATATATATATATATATATATATATATATATATATATATATATATACATCATTATTGTATATTACTTGTTGGGCAATTTGTGCTCATCCTTGCTTATTTAAAACCTTTCAGTTAAGGGGGAACATGGAGGTGTATCTTGGAAAGACAAGGGACAAGGCAAGGCTACCGACTAGCTTGTCACTTTTATGTTTAAATTAATCATGTTGTATTAAGTCTATTTGCAGACTATGTTTAAGCTTAAGTAGGATCATGTAATAAGTCTTTATTAGATATTAATATGTAATCTAAGCACTGTAGGTTGCTAGACTTGGGGGAATAATTATAATAAATCATTGTATATTATTCTAAAGAAGATTTTCCGTTGTGTATGCGTTATTATGGTAATACTTTGAGAAAGTTACGAACCAAATTTGGGTGACCAAGTGAAGGTTGGAATTTGGGGGCATCACAGGTTAGTATCAAAGCCATAGTTATTAACCTTAGGAACGAGACTCCTTAGACTATAACTTAAGAAAACTTATAAGTTAGGAAAGGGGATACAACTCATGTAGAGTTTTTCCTGAGAGACTTAGTGTGTTATGAAATCTAACTTCATTCTATACAATGAACTTATGTTTATTTTACATTCTGATGGAGTTGTTGTTTGTCTTATCTTATGTTGGTGATTGTAGGATGACTGACATGGGAGGACCTAGCCGAGTAGTAGAGGAGGAGCCGCGTTATATTCACGTAGTCTATGAGGCACCCTTGATAACGGAGCCTATATCAGTAGTTTCCCCTATTTATGACGATGATGAAGAGGAGGAGATGGTGCCTCTGCTTGAGGAATCTGATCCGGAGGAGGAGCCTATGGAGGAGGAACCCGGGGAAGAGGAACCCAACCCCATGGAGGACTCCGACGGGACTACTTTTGAGGATCGGATGCTAGGAGAGTATGAGGAGCAGATTTTGGAATTAGGAAGTAGAGTCGAAGAGCTAGATACTAAGACTCTTGAGAGGCAACTAGTGATGCAGGAGATGGAGGTGGAAATTAATCACCGTAAGGAGGCAGGGATCCAAATGGGTGCCTTGTTTCATCGATCGGTGGAAAGGAATGTTGAGTTGACAGGAAAGTTAGAAGAATTAGAACAGAGGGTGTTGAGTGAGAGGACGAAGAAGGAGGCTCTCCGAACTCAGTTAGAGATGGAGGTGATGGATATGATCCACTTCGAGGAGAAGTGGGAGGATTCTAATGACAGAGTGGGTGATCCAGAAGATGAGGTGAAGTGCAAGAGGAGGAAGATGAACAAGATGGGCTATGCTCTACGCATGGCTATGGAGAGGTTGATCGATGGGGGTAAATCACTACCCCGCTGAGCAAGGACAGACCCGACATACCATAAGTCGGGATATGGTGGCACACATCACATAGAAGGAGTATCAGAGCACCGTAGAAGCGTGGAATGTTAGATTGAGTCTAGAGGGAAAAGTTCAGTAGTGTAGTATTCTTAATTATGTGTTGTTAAAATATTGTTGTAATCTCAGTCTTTTGTGTAAGATGTGAGATAGTGGTAAACCCCAAACTTTTGAAAAATATTAGAGGGGTAGTAAGCTAGTGTTGTCCCCATCTTTTGTGATATTAGGGGATAGGTGTTTTCATTTATAGCAGTATGCTAGAAAAGAACATGTATTGTAACCATTTTGCATATGAATATAAATGATCTTATTTCAGGAACGTGTTATAAACTTTTAGTTCTTTTTAATTGAGAAATGTCTAAATATGATAGTTAGATAATAAGATGAAATTTTGTGATGCAGAAAATGCTGCCCAGACATAGAATACCTGTTCCAGAAGAGTTAGTTAATGATGAGAGAGGTCCAATAGATCAGATACAGCGACTGGTAGATTTATTGGGAGAAGCTTTGAGGGCAAGAAATGAACCTGTACCACCAATTCCCCGAGCTGTACCAGTAACAACCTTCAAAGTCTTTAAAAGTGTAGGACCCCCAGAGTTCACGGGAACTACTGACCCGATTGTTGCGCAAACCTGGATCAAGGAGATCGAGAATGCCTTCACTATAACACGCGTTGGTGAAGACCAGAAGACTGTATTTGCCACATAGATGATGAGGGGCGAAGCAAACTATTGGTGAGAAACTAACTAGCAGAGAGAGGGGGAAGGAACGATAACTTGGGAGAGGTTTACTACGTTGTTCTTCGAGAACTATTTCCCGTAGAGTATGAAGAGTAGGATGGAAGTAAAATTCCTAGAATTAAAACAAGGTGATATGAACTAGAGCGATTTGCTGAACACCAAGTTATGGATGAGGAGATGAAGGCGAGACGTTTTGAGCAAGGGTTAAATTCGTGGTTGTACAATAAGGTATCAGTCTTCCAGATCGATTCCTTTAAGACATTGTTGGAGAAGCCAATCATTATGGAAGGTGGCAGTGAGGCCTTAAGTCTGTATCATAAGGAGAAGAAAAATAAGAATGCTGGTAGTGAGCATCGTGGAGGGAGCAGCAGCGGAGGAAGTAATTCGGGAAAAAAGGAAATGGGAAAACATCAACAGCAACCACAACAGAAACAACCGAAACAATAACCAAGGTGGGAATCACCAGGGAAATTTCAAGAGGAGGACCGAAACTTGTAACAAGTGCAGAAGGAGCCATCAGGGGGAGTGCTGGAAAAGGGAAGATAACTTGCTATAATTGTGGTCAGGAGGGGCAAATATCGCCAAATTGCCCAAAGCCAAAGAAGATCATGGGATGTTTTGCTTGTGGATCAACAGAGCACCAGATAAAGGATTGCCCGAAGAAAGGAAGTAGTGGAGTTGGCGGAGGCCGGGTAGGAAGGAACAAGTTAATGATTGGTGGACCAGCACAACCCAACCGATCGACCGCTCAAACATTTAACATGACCGTCCAGGACGCAGTGGCTGCGAATGACGTGGTGTCAGGTATAATCCCAATCAATAATATAAATGCTTATGTATTATTTGATTCGGGTACCACATGTTCTTTTGTATCTGATGAATTTTGTAGTAAATTTAGTACACCCTGAGAACGTTTAGAAGATTCCTTGAACATAGAAGTTGCAAATTAGGAAATAATCCCTGTAGAATACGTTTATCGAAATTGTTGCGCAAACGTTAGAGAACATGAACTGAGCGTAGACTTGATCCATATTAGACTGAGAGAATTTAACGTAATACTAGGAATGGATTGGTTATATAACCATGCAGCGATAATTTACTGTCAGAATAAGTGTGTGAACCTTCAGACTCCGAGTAAGTCTAAGGTAGTGTTTCATGGAAGCTCATCGCTTAAGCAATCGTGTTGCGTTACGATGATGCAGGCCAAGAAGCTATTAAGGAAATGATGTGTAGGTTATTTAGCTTACATCGTAGATACTCAGAAAAAGGGAGTAGAAATTAAAAATATACCTATAGTGAATGAATTTCAAGACGTGTTTCCAGACGATCTGCCTGGTCTTTCGCCGGACAGAGAAATCGAATTCGTAATAGACTTAGCACCGGGAACGACAACAATTTCAAAAGCTCCATATCGTATGGCGCCAGTAGAAATGAAGGAATTGATTATACAACTTCAGGAGTTACTGGATATGGGGTACATTCAACCGAGTGTGTCTCCTTGGGGAGCACCGGTGTTATTCGTGAAGAAAAAGGACGGATAGATGAGGCTCTGTATCAATTATCGAGAATTGAACACAGTAACGATCAAGAACAAATATCCATTACCGAGGATAGACGACTTCTTTGATCAACTGAAGGGAGAAAAATGTTTCTCAAAAATTGACTTATAGACATGATATCATCAACTGAAAGTGCGAGATGAGGACATACCAAAGACTGTGTTTCGAACCCGTTATGGACATTACGAGTTTTTGTTAATGTCATTCGGTTTAACTAATGCTCCAGCAACATTTATAGACTTGATGAATCGAGTTTTCAAGCCCTACTTGGATAAATTCGTAGTTGTTTTCATTGACGACATTTTGATCTACTCGAAGACAGAGGAAGAACACACCGAACATCTGAAGATTATTTTAGAAGCACTACGAAAGGAGGAGATGTACGCAAAGTTTTCAAAATATGAATTTTGGATGAAGAAGGTTCAATTCTTATGCCACATGGTGGATGAGGATGGAATCACAGTAGACCCCGAAAAGGTCGAAGCAGTAAGTAGTTGAGAACAACCAAGAACGCCGATGGAGGTGAGGAGTTTCTTAGGGTAAGCTGGGTACTATCGAAGATTCTTCCAAGATTTTTCTAAGCTAGCAACACCGTTGACTAATCTGACGAGGAAGACAGTGAAATTTGTATGGATCAAAAAATACCAAAAGAGTTTTTAAGAGTTAAAGAAGAGATTAAGCGAAGCGCCTGTATTATCCCTACAAGATGATACGGGAGGATTCGTGGTGTATAGTGATGCATCGCATAGAGGACTGGGATGTGTGCTGATGCAGCATGGCAAGGTCATTGCATATGCGTCACGACAATTAAAGGATTACAAAAAATGATACCCTACTCATGACTTAGAGTTAGCTGGAGTAGTTTTTGCGTTAAAGATCTGGAGAAATTATTTGTACGGAGAGAAATGTGAGATATACACTGACCACAAAAGTCTTAAATATATCTTCATACAGAATGAGTTGAATATGCGTCAGAGGAAGTGGTTAGAACTAATCAAAGATTATGACTGTGAGATTCTTTATCACCCGGGGAAGGCAAACATAGTTGTCGACGCTCTGAGCAGGAAAGGAAGGGTGAAATTGTTTCAACTTACGACGTTAATAAGAGATATTGAGAAGTTAGAAATAGAAATGAAAGGACCTGAGGGGTATGAGAAGAAATTATTTGTAATGGAAGCTTGTCCGACATTGTTGGATATAGTAAAGGAAGCACAAGAGAAAGATAAAGAATGCGAGAAAATCAGGAAAAGAATTACGGAAAATGAGGAAGAAAGATTTTGAATAGATAAAGATGGTATTTTAAGATTCGAAGGGAGAGTGTGGGTATCGGCGGTAACCGAGTTGAGAGAGGAGATTTTGCACGAAGCCCCCAATGTGACGTATTCCGTTCATCCGGGAGGCACTAAGATGTATCGAGACTTGAGACAACATTTTTGGTGGCCCAATTTGAAACGGGAAGTCGCAGAGTGCGTAAGTAGATGTTTGACTTGTCAACGCGTAAAAGCAGAGCATCAGCGGCCGAGTGGGTTACTACAACCATTGGAAATACTAGAGTGGAAATGGGAGCATATTACGATGGATTTCGTGGTAGGACTTCCAGACACGCAGAAAGGATTGGATGCCATTTGGGTTATCGTGGATCTACTTACAAAGACCACACATTTTCTACCGATCAAGATCCGCTATAGTTTGAATCAGTTAGCAAGTCTATACGTAAAGGAAATTGTTTCACGACATGGAGTGCCGGTATCGATTGTTTCTGACCGAGACACGCGTTTCATGTCAAAATTCTGGGAAAGCTTGCAAGAGAGGATGGGAACACAGTTAAGGTTAAGTACTGCTTATCATCCTTAGACAGACGGACAAAGTGAGAGAACCATACAAACGCTAGAGGAAATGCTTAGGACTAGTGTGATGGACTTCAAGGGAAATTGGGATGACCACTTATCCTTAGTCGAATTTGTAACGCCCGAGAATTTCGAATTTTCAATGAATTAAATTTTTATTTGATTTTGTGAATTAAATGAATTTAATTCAGTTATTATGTAAGTAAGATGTTCGAAGGTCGTTCTATGACCTAGAATGTGTGGATGTGGTTAGTATTCTAGCTTTGTGCTAGAATTAATTGTTGTGAATTATCAAGACGAGAACGAAGGTTTTCTGAGATTGTTTGTGTAAAAATACTATTCATCCGATGACGTTCGGAGCTAGGGTTTGAAATTCTAAGAAACGTGTAATGTTAGAATATGACGATATTATGGAATATCCAATAATATTTCCGTTATGGCAAACGAAGTTTTCGCCTGCGGACTTAAAACCTAAGGGTTTGTGAGAGAGGTTTTCGAAATGGAAATAGAATGCGTATAGTCGTTTCAAGTATTATACGTATGGAATATGAGTATTATACTAGTATGTATATGAGTATGATATGAAGAATAGTACGACGTTTAATACGAGTATTATATGAATATTATACGAAGAGAATACATGAATAATACACGAAGAATACGAGTTGTATTATTAGAGTATGAGCTAAGGATTTTATCCAATCCAATTGGACTTGGATTAATAACAAGCCCAATGAATTAAGAGTGCAAGCCCAAGTTAAGGCCCAATGTTAATTAATGTCAAGCCCAATCCAAAAAGTAAACTGTGGATCGAACCGGTGGGTCAAGGGATGGGTAAATCCATGGGGATGACCCATGGGCATGGTGGGCCGGCCACTTTATGGCCAAGCAAAGTGTCACTTGGTCACCAAGTATTTTGCTTGGTGACAAAGTTGTAAATAACTAAGGAGGTGCTAAATTGGACTATTTTGCCCCTCATTTGTTTTTCTATAAATATAAGGCTTACGTTGGCCATTTAGTGGTTTTACAAAGTTTGTCCAACATATTTGAGAGAGAGAAAGAGCTAGAATCGTATAATCCTTTTACTTCCAAGCAAACCAATAGACGTTTATCAAGAACGTTAACTACTTCAAAGGTAAATTCCTATAAACCGTAATCTTCATCCTTTTCGATTTTTTTCTGATAGAAGAATCATAGATGAGTGGATAGAGTTTATTGAGAAGATATAAGAATGCCTATTAATGACCAAACCATGGATAGGTCATGACCAAATAAGAAATCGTAAGTGGTTATGTAAGCTAAAACAATAAAAAGGTCTTGAACATGAACTTAGTTTTGAATGAACATTTAAGAATCGATATAGCTAAGGAATGTGTATTTTGTTTGGTTAGGATATAGATATGAAGTCCATGGAGTATTCCATGTGATTTGGCTTAGAGAACATTAGTAACGAAGTTATGGCGAATTATACGAAAATAGACATTAAACGTCGAAAACATATAAAGTTCGGATTAAAGGTCAAAAGTTACCGTGTGGCTTGAAACGTCGGTTTCTAATGTCAACACGTGAGATAAGGTAATTAAGAGTCGTTGGCGAAGGAATCGTCGCATTTCGACTTATAACGAAGAAAACGAGCATTGGACGGACGAAAATATTAAACGAACGCTTGAAAACGAACTTAAAGGTGAATTCTGAGTTAACGGATTCGAAAATGTGAAATTCTTATACGAACACGTAAAGGATGTAATTTGTGACTTGTAGGAATTCGAATGGGTTAATTCGGATGTAAAATGAACAAATTAAGAAGCCGGGAGTTTCGTTAAGAAACCAAATCTATTTTGGCCAACTGGTGCATGAGACTCGTATAAGCAGACTCCAAAACTAGTGTAAAATGGTGGCCTACAGGTAGCGGACTTCAACTAAATAGCACCGCTAACTCATGTCGCAGTCAGCCACTAAAACATGAGGATGGATGCCAGCATACAAATACTTAGTGGGGAAAAAGTTAACCAAGTTAGGTTTAGTTCCGTTTTGAATGTTGACCTAAAGTAAGATGTTAAAGGTACTTAAAGTACATAATGAGACTTACTCTAAAACACTTATAAGATATTAATGTAAGAAGAAAGGGTAAGGTTTAATGGAAATTAAACGAAGAACACAAATACATAATGAATGAACCGTGAACGACGTTCAACGTTAGTAATTAACCATTTATGTTCGAATGTCGGTTAAGGATGTAAGAACTTTAATGAAACGTAACGAAGTATAAAGAGTTGAATCGACTTTAATAACGAAGTTAATTGAAATAAACCATAGAAGAGAAAGAAGTTGGTTAAAACAGTAAAGTTAGTTTATTTAATAACTAATTACAGTGTGCTATGTGAAATGTATCATGTAGATCCTGTAAAGACTGAGAATAATTGAATTGTAAAGACGCTTGAAGGAAAGTCTTTCTTAACGCTTGTCTAACCTTCGTGTTAGTCAAGTGTTTACGTGATGCATGATATACAATGCATGAATGGTAAATAGAAAAGAGTCGATGCTTGTTTTATTCGGGCTAGACAAGTATTGAAGAGTTGATTGATTTGTTTACAAGTCTGTTGATATAGAACTGTTAACGCTATCATATGCCAAGTATTTGATACAGATGAGAAGGTAAGTTTGTCTATGTACAAACAAAAGTATTTTCATCGATTATTCGATGGCCACGCAAGGTTGCCAAATGTTAAACGTAAATACGTTTAACGTAAGAGTGTTGATCAACATAGAGTACAATAGGCTGATCACCTAGAAGTGCTCGTAAGTAAAGACGGGTGGATGGCCTTAGTTCCGGATATCCTTTTCAAGTTTGAAAACGAAAAGAGTATGTTCATGGTCTATTGACTGGTTCATCATTCCTAAGCTATTATATATACTTTGGAATTGCTGTTATGAGAAGTACTAGTTAAATGTTTCATAGTGCTTCATAGATAATTGTTTAGATATGGAATTAAAGCATGTAATTGTTAGAGTGATATTCATATGATTCTTTGTTAAGAATTGTTGAGCTAGTTATGCTCATTCTTGCTTGAACCATATGTTTGCAACTAAAGCCGAACGAACCGAGAGTTCTATGAGAGATAAAGGCAAGACTAAGATGGACAATTAATTGTCCTGTAATAGACTAGTATATTTGTATGTAATATAATTATGAAGAACAACGAATGTATTCAGTTATGAACCTGGGAAAGGATTTATTATAAATGTAATACAAAGATAGTAATTACACTCATTTTGTTGTTATCTCAATGGAATGATTGTATGGATTGTAGTATCGTGGAACACCATTTGTTGGGTTGGAAGATACCTGGATTTGGGGGCGTCACAGAAATCATGTATAATAATTGTTACCATGCGAGTATCAGCATGCCACCGTATGAAGCTCTTTACAGAAGGAAGTGCAGAACACCTTTATGTTGGGACGAAGTCGGAGAGCGACGAATACTCAGACCAGAGTTAGTACAACAAACCGCAGACGTGGTAAAAGTGATAAGGGCTAGACTTGTAGCAGCTCAAGATCGCCAGAAAAAGTACGCAGATTTGCATCGGCAAGACCGAGATTTTGAAGTCGGCAATTTTGTATTCTTGAAGGTATCTCCATGGAAGGGAAAGATCCATTTCAGCAAGAAAGGAAAACTGAGTCCATGATTCATAGGATCGTTCGAGATACTCAATCGAGTGGGCGAAGTAGCATACAGAGTTGTACTACCACCTAAGTTAGAACACATCCATAACATGTTTCACATATCCGTGTTGCGTCCGTACAAGCCTGACTACAAGCACGTGATTTTTTATGAACCCATTCAAGTGGAGAAGAACTTAGCGTACGAAGAAATTCATGTCCAAATTCTTGATAGGAAAGAGCAAACCTTGAGAAATAAAGTTATTTCCTCTGTAAAAGTACTTTGGCATAACCACAATGTCGAGGAGGCAACGTGGGAGTTAGAAGATAGAATGATGAGTGATTATCCCCATCTATTTGTGTAACCTTGTAGCAATTCCGGGACGGAATTTTTATAAGGGGGGGGGGGGGATGTAATACCCGAGAATTTCCACATTATTAATAAATAAATAAATTAATGAAAATGAATATTTATTTGAATTAAAATAATGTTTGTGTTATATGATGAGTTAACTCAATTATATAACTGAGAATATATGGAAATTGTGGTAAACTCGTTGAAAGCCTTGTGTGGCATAGTGATGGGAAATACTAATAGTAATGTTAATCGGTGAATAAATTATAAAATGAGCAATTAAGTAATGTTAATTGTTAATTGTTGTGGTAGTGTCCTATTAGTTGATAATTGATGTGTGATATATTAATTATTTAATAATAAGGATCAATTAATGATTTTATTAATTAATTGATGATGGTTGTTGTAAAATATTGAATTTTTAGTAATTAACTAATAATGTGTGATTACTATTAATTGCTAAATAATATTATATTAGCGGTTATGTGCATTTACAACTATACTATATGGTGCAGTGTGGCATCTATGTAGCTATATATATTAAGTCTTGTAAAAGCTATATTGTATGTGCATTGTGTTTAAATATATTGGGACTATATGTTATAAATATATTATCTATGTGACAATATGTTTGTGGGTAGGTATTAAAATAATAAACCATGAAACTATTACAGTATACCAATGTGACAAAATGTACATGGATTATATGTATATTACATTTCCATATTTCATCTACTACATTGAAACCTTAATTATTAAGTACGACATTTAATTATACTATATGGTTGAGATGTGTGTTAAAAATATAACACAAGAATAAGAGATGTGCATAAGTATAGTCTAAGTGTTGCTAGAATGTTGAGCAATTAGTTTGTCCCAACATGAGTCTCCCATTTTCTTCAAACTTCAGTCACGTGTGATAGCAAAAAGGCTAGCCTATGTTCTTCATTTTCTTCTAACTCTCTAGCTCATGATCATGGGAGGAGTGGTGGCCATGATGAGATCTAACAACCAATTACCAACTCCTCCATAACCTTTATGCAATCCTAAAATCTCTTGGATTGAGTTCTTGGATAATGGATTGGCATGGTCAAGAGATTTTCTATAAATTAAACACTTCTCTTCATCATTTGCATTGTTTGAATTGTTTGAGAGGTGCATTAGGGAGTGTGAGCTGCTGAGAAATTGAGGGAGTGTAATCTTTGTATTGAAGAGTTCCATTAGGATTCAAGAGGTTTAATTCTATTTCAATGTTCTTAATTCTTAAGTTTGTCAAATTCTAGAATTTGTTGAATTCTCTGTTAATTGATGTAGAATAGCATGATATTATGTTATTTGAGTTGGTACACATGTTTTGGAACATGGTAGCAGGTCTAGTTGCAGGTGTAGCATTTCTTGTGTCAAGGCTCTGCTTCTGCAAAGCCATTTTTTTCAAACTGTTCGAAGTGGCGCGCAGTGCGCTACTTCCATACGCTTAATACTGCATGCCACGTAGCGGTGCGTGTGCGATTATGAGATAATGATTTGATGTTTCTGATATGTTTTGAGCATGCTATGATAGTTAGGTTAAGCCTATAAATGACCCTATCATATGATTAGATATTGTTTTGAACATGTATGATGTTTTAGCATGTTTTGAGCTAAGTTTTCAAGATAACTTCAAGCTTTGGAAAAAGCTTGAAATGGTAAACTTGACTAATGTATATTCTAATCATGTAAGCATGTTAGTATTGTTTTGAAATGCATGTCAGACATACTAACTTAAGTATATAAACTTCATATTGAAGCATGAGCAAGTTAGGCTTATTCGTAAGCTTTGCTAATGAAAATGCTAATTTTGAACATGAATGTTGATGTGTTACTTTGAAAGTTAGAATCTGATGATTATGAGCATGTTAGACGATACCCTTAGATGCATTCATGTATCATAATTGTATATATACCATGCTTAGTTATTGTAGTTCAAAGAAATCATAAACGAAGCATATTTTCAAACAAAACGATGTTAAATGCACATATGTGGTATGAACACTCACAAGCTTATCTAATATTAGTTATATGACTACTTTATATGTTTAACAATCAAGCATGTTGGACTTTGTGATTTCATAACCTTATATGGCCTTAATTTGTTGAGATGTCTAACTTAGGACCATATCATGCGAAACGGGACCTAGATTAAACTAAGAAAATGCAAAAGGACCCTTAACATATTAATATGTGTTATGTATATAAGGATGTGCAGGCTAAGCCAAACAATTAGTTGCTCACCCTGGTTTAAATCGAGCCGTATAGTCGCCATGGCTCCTCCTTAGTGCAAATCAAGCTGCAGTCGCTTGATCAAATCTTGCAGACCGCTTTTCTACTTTTTTTTTTTAGTTGTTGCATACTTGTATTATTGCTCTAGCATGTATTATATAACCAGTACATGTCCAATGTGATTAGAAGCAAGGTAAATAATATGAGTGAATGTTTAATAATGTGATTATAGACTTTCAAGTGATGAGTGCAAAAAGTATTTGCAAACTATAAGACAACGATTAAGGACTATGTTAATTGATTTTCATGGTGACTTACATAATTATTTTGTGTTGTAAGTGTGTAAGGTATGATATGAAGTATGTGAAGAGTATACAACTAAGTTAGATGTTTAAGTATGCATTTAAACTTACATATCAAGCATGAGAACTTTTAATTGATGAATATCTTATATAGATATTACTTTATGTTAGGATTTGAAAGAGTATTGTTAAGCGATATTTTGATAAACTACGCTTAAGGAAAGTTTCCTAAACTTACTCCAATTACGATTGAGCAAGTTTATCTAACCTTACTCACATTTATATTGAGCAAGTATCTGAACCCTACTATTATTGTTGGGCAATATCATTGCATTATTTTATTTGACAAATACCGTAAGCTTATCCCTTTGAATACAAGTTATATTACTTTCTCGTTCAAATAAGCTATTATGTTAAACCCCGGTGAAAGCTTTTATTCATGTTGAAACTGGTATTTTCCTTGAATATAGTGAAAGAGTCGATGCTATTTGATTCGGCTAGACTATATGCATGTTTATAAAAACTTTCCAAACCAATTGATTGGTGCGGAAATCTTAAAAAAAATTAAGTTAAACAACCCTTTTGGTAAGGGGAGTGTATGTCGTTGGAAACCCCAACAAATGAATGAATATCATTGTAGTGTTATGCATAACGTATAGTATTGTAGATTGATCATCTATAGTACTTGATATTTTTGGGTTATCAGTTTAATATTGGTAACTCTAGTGGAAGTTCACTAGTCCTTAGTGACTACTCAGTATAAATAGTTTATTAAGTTGGACACCTTGATAGTCGTTGAATTCACATATATATCTGTTGATTTATATTGAATTGTCGTTCTTATTCCAAGAATTTTTGATATTTCTCATCCATGATATTATTTCTGACACTTTGAACTATCCTAGAAATGACACTTCGATATTTCAAACCTTGTGATATATATATATATATATATATATATATATATCCTACACCGTTGTTGTATATTACTTGCTGGGCAATTTGTGCTCATCCTTACTTATTTAAAACCTTTCAGTTAAGGCGGAACAAGGAGGTATATCTGGGAAAGACAAGGGCTAGGGCAAGGCTACCAACTAGCCTTTCACTTTTATGTTTAAATTAATCATGTTTTATTAAGACTATTTGCAGGCTATGTTTAAGCTTAAGTAGGATCATGTAATAAGTCTTTATTAGATATTATTATGTAATCTATTAATCACTGTAGGTTGCGAGACTTGGGGGAATAATTGTGAGACCCCAGATTTTATCAATAAAGATTTAAATTTTGTTGAAATAATTTTTTAATATTATGGTGTGAATTTAAGATAATATTATAGTTGTGGGTAGTATTTATAAATTTTGCAAAGTATGCAAGTGGTTATATTATATTCGATTGGTCGGGGAATATTCGGTTTAGCAGGGAATATTCGTACAACGGCTCAATCATTGGTGGACCCCACAACAGAATTATTGTCGGATTGAGAAAAACGACAAAAATATTTTATTGAAATAACGGCGGAAGTTTTACCGTGGTTACTGTTGAACTACTCGGTAGTAAAAGTACAGTAATACGTGTGGTTGCATAGTAGCACACGGTATTGATTATTGATGCTTATGTGAGAAGTCACTCGGTTTGATTCCATTATTGTTTATTAATAATATGAATTATTATAGCGATAATGACGCTTTTGTTTTATTCGTATTATTAACGTAATAAAATAGAAACATCTTTTTATATAAAATAGAATACTTTATTAAAGTTATTCTATAAATAGAATATATTATATTTTATTATGCATAGTGTTGCATAGTGTTTTGCATAGTGTTTTGCATAGTATTGCATAGTGTTTGCATAGTAAAATGTTTTTATATAAATAGAATATATTATATTTTATTTAAAAGATTTTTCTTTAAATATGGACTGTCAGATTAAAGTAAATCAATCTGGACCGTTCATGGATTAGTTACTATGCATTCCATTTTCCTATAAATAGAAGCTCATTCCTTCATTATTTTCTTACGAATTCATTGAAACTCTAGAGAGAGAAATTATAGAGAGAAGCTATAGAGAGAAAGTTATAGAAAGAAGAAGAGTATTCTGCTACTTCACTACTTCTATATTTAGTTCTTTTACGGTAAGGGGTGTTATTCTTTCTTCTTGAAGAGAACTTCTGTTATTCCATTCATTATTATTCTGTTGGAATTGTGACGCCCCCAAAATAGGTATACACAACACCCATTCTGAGTCGCCAAATACATGGTACAGAAACAACTACAACTTTATTATTACAACAGTAAAACTGTGAGTTTGAATACAAATATTATCTTCTAGATAATATCTATACTCAAATAAATCCTCATCACATTTATTGATACATCATTTTGCAAAAATGGTGAGGACTACTAAACAATCCTTTCTAAAACCTTCATTCCATACCCAGGCTGCACTCGCTATATTCTCGCCTCCCGAGAAGAAAAATGGAACAACAAGGAAAAGGGTGAGCTCAACTAGCCCAAAAAAGAATATTATGACTAAGATAATATACAACAAATTATCGTTAGTCTTCAACAGGAAAAATCGATAGAATACAATAGATAACAAGTTTCGGATCAATATTCGCAATGAAATAATAATTCATAGAAGAGTTACGTAGAGAATGAAATCTACTATAATCTATGAATTTAACAGTCCATCATCAATATTTTATCCCCAGAACATCAATCAATATACATCCGAAATCAAATATTCATCTTTGCACTACAGGCCAAAGATATTCATCGATTAGTCATGTTCATTTAAACACTGCTCATCTTTGCACTCTGAGCCAAAGATATTAATCAATCGGTCATGTTCATCTCAACACTGCTCATCTTTTGCACTACTGAGCCAAAGATATTCTTCGAAAATCATTCATCTTTGCACTACAGGGCCAAAGATATTCGATAATATCATCATTTAAGACCGAGGATGATGAAAATATTTTTTTAAGAAAAGCGAATCCAAAGAAAACAAAATGACAAGGATTAAGGATTAAGGATTCGTACTTGGTTTTATCCACGCCCAAAAATACCTCAAAAATAATCATAGTGGTGTAAAATTCAAGAATGATCAAAACATGGATACAATCGAGCTAGTATCCGAAATAGATATTTTGGACAAAAGAAGAAATTTTATTTTTCGGATTGAATAGTGCCGTATACATGAATAGTGCCGAGTATCGTGAATAGTGTCGATATATCGTGAATAGTAACTCAGACACCAAAAGATAGAAATTCCACAAAAAACATCTTCACGCTTCATGAATAGTACTCGTGAATAGTAACTTTCGTGAATAAGAACTCATGAATAGTAACTCGTGAATAGTAACTCATGAATAGTAACCCATGAATAGTAACCCACATGAAAAAGTTCCAAATTTGATAAAACTTGGATCAACATTTCAAAGATAATGATATTGAAGAAATAATATCATCACAAAAAAATAATATCCCTTACCTCGAAAGATCGGTGCTTCTAGCTAGAATACAAGGGTATAGTCTTTGAAGGAACTTGCAATATCCTAGCAATACTCAAAGTATACTCAAAATACTCACAAGAATACGCTCAAAATATCGAGAGAGAAATAGAGAAAACTTCAGTTTATAACTGATTTTTTCAATTCTAACCTAAGCACCTATTTATAGGAAAATGCTTAGAACACCAAAGCGTAAAATTTAATATAATATTAATATAATTATACAAATTTTCCTTAGCCCACCTTTTGGTCAAAACACCAGCCACACATGTTAATGATGTCCAAAAAAAAATACAAAAACGTTTTTCTTAACAAAAATAATTTAAACTCCCAAAAATCAATTATTTGAGACTTGAACTTCAATAATTCATAATAAATAGCCCTTTCATCAGAAAATTCGAATCTCGCGAGTTTTTATAGGAAATTCAATTCTCTACAACTTTGCAGAAGAAAGTTTTTCCAAATTCCAAACAAAAATCAACCGAAATCCACAAACGAGGCGATTTTACTGTGCTATAATCAAATTTCTATTAATAATTGTGTCCACCAACACACAAAACATGTGTTAAACATTTAATGCCACAAAATACTCTTCCTCCTCATATACTCATATATCCCACATTCATTGTAAAATATCACCGTTAATATATTATTAAAATAATATATTTAAATGAATTATTTTATCAGAAAAAGATAAAATATTAATTTTCAACAATTGTCATTTTAAAAATTTTCTCCATCTATATCCACATAAAATCAATATTTTCCTCATCATATAAATCAATAATTAATTATTCACAAATAATATTACGAATCACAATATTGACAACCGGCATAGTTCAGGAAAGAGGGGCTTTCCAATAAGAATTTCTTCTTCTTCGGGCGCGCAATTAGATTAGATGACCAAACCTCTCCTTAGATGTAACTTTCTAGACATTGCCAATAATGTTATCTAATAATATTATTCAGATAATATGAATTATTGCTTCGATAATGAAAGATCTTTGTAATGACAATTATTGAAACAACAAAGAATATAAAATATCAACACAACAATTATTAACTCAATAAAATCTCGAGCGAGAATTCACGTAACCATTATTGAGTAGTGCCTTCTTACGTAAGAATCAATAATTGGTGCAATACCGTGTGCTACTGTTCAACAACGCGTATTAGTGTGTTTTAACCACCGGGTATTCCAACAGTATTAACGGCAACAACTACGCCGTTATTTAAAAACAACTTATATTTGTCGTTTTCTTCATCCAATCGCTTTCCGTTATGGGGCCCACACACACGGTCACTTTTCGTCGCATCTAATATTCCCTACAAAGATTTAAAATATTCCACGACCAAACGAATATTCCCCGACAACAATGAATATTTTATAACCACTTGCTTATTTTGAAATATTTGCGTATTTAACCCTTAACTATCCACATTAATCAAATCAACCCTTACTATTTCAAAATAAAGGAAATTCCTTTTTATTTAAAAATTTCGGGGTCTTACAACCTCCCCTCCTTATGAAATTTCGTCCTCGAAATTGACGTACGTACCTGGTGTTTTGAAAAGGTGAGGATACCTCGCTTTCATTTTCGTTTTCAATTCCCAGGTCATTTCCTCTATAGCATGATTCCTCCACAAAACTTTAACTTGTGGTATGACCTTTGCGCGTAGGACATGCTCCTTCCTATCCAAAATCTTGATAGGTACCTCCTCATACGTTAAGTCTTCGGCTATCTCGTCCGGTTCTAACTCAATAACGTGGTTCGGGTCTTTCACATATTTGAAATGCGGATATATGTGAAACACATTATGAACACGAGACATACTTTGAGGTAACGCAAGGCTATAGGCTACATTTCCTACTCGGTCAAGAATTTGAAATGGACCGATAAATCGTGGATTGAGCTTTCCTCTCTTCCCAAATCTTGTAACTCCCTTCCATGGAGCAACTCGCAACAATACATGATCCCCTACACTAAATTCCACGTCCTTTCGATGAAGATTCGCATAACTCTTTTGTCGATCTTGTGCCGTTTGTATACGTTGTCGAATCATTAGTCATATCAAGCTTTAACTTTCGGGTCCCAACAATGTTGCTTCCCCCACCTCATCCCAACATATTGGAGAACGACATTTTTGTCCATATAATGCTTCGAATGAAACCATGCCTATATTTGTTTAATAACTATTGTTGTATGAGAATTCCACCAATGGCAAGTACTTATCCCAACTTCCTTTGAAATCTAGGACACAGAGTTTTAATATATCTTCAAGAGTTTGAGTAGTCCTTTCTGATTGCCCATCCGTTTGAGGATGGTATGCCAAACTGAATTGTAAATTCGTGCCCATAGCTTTCTACAAACTAACCCAAAACTATGGATACTGGCATGCCATGCAATCTCACAATCTCATTTACGTACATACGAGAAAGACGTTCAAGGGAATAAGTCTCTCGTATCGGTAAGAAATGAGCAGACTTGGTTAATCTATCAACAATAACCCAAATAGCATTGATGTCTTGAGAAACCGCGGGAAGACCCGTGCTTGAAATCCATAGTAATGTGTTCCCACTTCCATTCCGGAATCTCAAGTCGTTGCAACGGACCCTTAGGTACTAGATGCTCCGCCTTTACACGTTGGCAAGTTAAACACATCGAGATAAACTTTGCAATCTCTCTCTTCATATTGTTCCACCAAAATGTATGTCGAAGATCACGATACATTTTAGTACTTCCTGGATGGATTGCAAATGGCGTGTTGTGTGCCTCCATCATAATCTTGTACTTCAAATCGTAGTCGTTAGGAACACAAAGTCTAGAGTGGACTCAAGTATTCCTTCTTCATCAATTCTCGCTTAGAATAGCTCCTTCTTGTACTTTCTTCTTCATACGCATCGACCCCGGTCCTGTGGCTTGAGCAATCTTAACTTTTTCTATTAAAGTTGGCTCTGTCGCGTATACTTGACATCATCGCACTTTTCGTTCCGCATATAATCTTCTACTCATCGCGTCGGCTACCACGTTCGCTTTTCGTGGATGGCATGATCGTAACATGTCTTTGAAATGAGTCTCCTCTTGAGTTCTTGAAGCTCTTCCCACATTCCTTGCTCCATTCGAATTTTGTATCTCTACGAGTCAGCTGTGTTAATGGAATAGCGATTCGAGAATATCCTTCAACGAATCTCCGATAATAACCAACTAAGCCTAGAAAGCTACGTCTTTCGATAACTGACTTAGGTTGCTCTCAATCGTGACTCATATCCCAATCTTGGATAAAGACGTCCACAATGACACCTATCGCTTTTACTATCGCATCGAATATGACGTCCCCTACAGAGAGTCGGCTTAGTGAATTCCACAAAGGAAGTCACAAGATAAAGGCTCAAAATTACCAAATTCTATAGTTGAATTTTTAACTCACGAAGTTCAATAGGAGCCATTCGATATGAGATTTTAGAAATGAGTTTTGTCTTACCGTTCAAAGTCGATACAAAATTTAATATCGAGCTTTGGGAGTAAGCCAAGAAATTCTTCGAAATACGTCGGGAAAAATCAATAACAACAGAATATTATTCAAATCGGCGTGTCTTTATTCAAATCCATAACATGGACTAAGAAAACTTGACATCCGTAATAAGCGAATGACTTCATGGCTTGATATGAAAATGTTTGACTACAATGGTTTGATTGCTTGAATTGAATAACGAGTTGCTTAGAAATATGAAAACTAACAACCTTACTAAAGCAATCAATTTGGCATGATGAGTAGTTAACCTTAAAATCTCATCAAAAGCAAATATCTCTATAGAAATAAGGTTAACGGTAATGTGATAGTGCCAACTTGAATCAAGCAAGATTTTTAAACAACGGATGTAATGAAAGTTTCTCCTAATGGAGTCTCCACAGATAGGTCAAAGTTTAATTTCTCCGTAGTCAAGTTCAAACGTTGAGCGCAAGTAAGAGAGATAAAAGAATGGGTAGAACCAATATCTAGTAAGGTATATACTTACAAGAATTTATAATTAACTAACTTGAGTGCTAACCGTTCGGGTTCCTCGCATTTTGACCGGTCCACAACAAACGCTCTTCCGGAATCGTTGACTTTGACTTTTACGGGACGATCTTTTGAGTCACCGTCTCCCATTGAACTAGGTTTTGCTCTTGTCTGATCTCGGCGATATGTCCTTCCTTTCCACAATTATAGCATACCTTGAACTGTTGTGGGCGCTTTGATGATATGTCCCTCTTTTCGCATTTGTAGCATATGATGGGGTGGTCGTTCTCCTCCTTAAAACTAGTTGCTCTCAAGCCGATCGTCTTCACATGGTCGTTGTTGAATCTCCTCTTTTTAAAATCTCCTCCCGACTCGCTTCTTCTATTTTCATGGCCACGATTACCACCAGAGTGGTTACCGCTTTTGTCCGTATTCTTCTTTCTCCGCTGGTTATCGTTATTCTGATGACTGCTATCTTCGGTATGATCCTGGTTATGGTCCCTTGGTTGAACGTACTCGTTATCTCGCTCTAACAACTGAGCCCTGTTGACAACATCTGAATAGAGAGAAAATTTATGAGAAATGAGATACTGACGTATGTCGGGTTTCAAACCTCTCAGAAACATCCGCGTCATACGTTCCTCATTCTCCACCAAATGAGGTGCAAACCTGGATAACTCTGCGAACTTCGCCTCGTACTGGGACACCGTCATGTTATTCTGCTCTAGTCTAATAAACTCCACTTCCTTCATATATACGAATACTTTCGTGGAAGTACTTGTCATTGAACTGCTTCTCAAACGCGTCTCCCATGACATCTTTGAGTGCGGTACCGGATGGGTACGCTTTCCGTATTCCCACCGATGTCTGCCTCGCCACGGAACATAAAAGGTGGCGAATGGAACTTTCTGTTCCTCCGTGCATCCCAAGACATCGAATATCTTGGTAATTTGTTTGACCCACGTCTCGCTTTAATCGGATCCGCTTTCCCCAGTGCACTCGTGGTCCCAACTCTTTGAATCGCTTGCATTTGTGACCACCCGTGAATTGCTATCATTTCCTCCGTATTTTGAACACGAGTCTCCTCGTCGATTTTTGCATGAACCGCAAAAAGCTTCTAAACATCCCTCGTTCATCATCTCGCTCAATGGTGTTGTTCACGGGAGGAACATTGCCACTGTTACACGTTCTCCTCGTTGGTAAAATCTGAGCATCTCCACGGTCTCATTTACTCCTTTGTTAATATTCTCGATCGACATTCTCAAATCTTGTCATAAAACAAGGGTTAATTAAGGAAATCAATATATCACATAATATCCCTATATCTTGACCAACTAACAAATAAGCTTAGGTAGGACACACTAGCGAAGGATTTACTCGTCTCTCCTCTCCTAGTTCTATTCCCCGATCTCCGCCAGGAGATCATATCCTAAGCTCGATACCAACCGTGGCGCCCCCAAAATAGGTATACACAACACCCATTCCGAGTCGCCAAATACATGGTACGTAAACAATTACAACTTTATTATTACAACAATAAAGCGTGAGTTTGAATACAAATATTATCTTCTAGATAATATCTATACTCAAATAAATCCTCATCACATTTATTGATACATCATTTTGCAAAAATGGTGAGGACTACTAAACAATCCTTTCTAAAACCTTCATTCCATACCCCAGGCTAAATACTCGCTTATATTCTCGCCTCCCGAGAAGAAAAATGGAACAACAAGGAAAAGGGTGAGCTCAACTAGCCCAAGAAAAGAATATTATGACTAAGATAATATACAACAAATTATCGTTAGTCTTCAACAGGGAAAAATCGATAGAATACAATAGACAACAAGTTTCGGATCAATATTCGCAGCATGAAATAATAATTCATAGAAGAGTTACGTGAGAATGAAATCTACTATAATCTATGAATTTAACGGTCCATCATCAATATTTTATCCTGTAACATCAATCAATATACATCTGAATCAAATATTCATCTTTGCTCTCTGAGGCCAAAGATATTCATCGATTAGTCATGTTCATTTAAACACTGCTTCATCTTTGCACTCTGAGCCAAAGATATTAATCAATCGGTCGTGTTCATCTCAACACTGCTCATCTTTGCACTACTGGCCAAAGATATTCTTCAGAAATCATTCATCTTTGCACTACAGCCAAAGATATTCGATAATATCATCATTTAAGACCGAGGATGATGAAAAATATTTTTTTAAGAAACGAATCCAAAGAAACAAAATGACAAGGATTAAGGATTAAGGATTAGTACTTGGTTTTATCCACGCCCAAAAATACCTCAAAAATAATCATAGTGGTGTAAAATTCAAGAATGATCAAAACATGGATACAATCGAGCTAGTATCCGAATAGATATTTTGGACAAAAAGAAGAAATTTTATTTTTTAAATTGAATAGTGCCGTATACATGAATAGTCTTAGATATCGTGAATAGTGTAATAATATCGTGAATAGTAACTCAACACCAAAAGATAGAAATTCCACAAAAAACATCTTCACGCTTACATAATAGTACTCGTGAATAGTAACTCGTGAATAGTAACTCATGAATAGTAATTAAGTGAATAGTAACTCATGAATAGTAACCCATGAATAGTAACCCCATACATGAAAAAGTTCCAAATTTGATAAAAACTTCAGATCAACATTTCAAAGATAATGATATTGAAGAAATAATATCATCACAAAAAATAATATCCCTTACCTCGAAAGATCAAGTACTTCTAGCTAGAATCTAAGGTATAGTCTTTGAAGGGGAACTTGCACCGTCTAGCAATACTCAAAGTATACTCAAAATACTCACAAGAATACGCTCAAAATATCGAGAGAGAAATAGAGAAAACTTGAGTTTATTGTGATTTTCAATTCTAACCTAAGCACCTATTTATAGGAAAATGCTTAGAACACCAAAGCGAAAATTTAATATAATATTAATATAATTATACAAATTTTCCTTAGCCCACCTTTTGGTCAAAACACCAGCCACACATGTTAATGATGTCCAAAAAAAATACAAAAACAAAAACGTTTTCTTAACAAAAATAATTTAAACTCCCAAAAATCAATTATTTGAAGCTTGAACTTCAATAATTCATAATAAATAGCCCTTTCATCAGAAAATTCGAATCTCATGAGTTTTTATAGGAAATTCAATTCTCTACAACTTTGTAGAAGAAAGTTTTTCCAAATTCCAAACAAAAATCAACCGAAAATCCACAAACGAGGCGATTTTACAATTGCTATAATCAAATTTCTATTAATAATTGTGTCCACCAACACACAAAACATGTGTTAAACATTTAATGCCACAAAATACTCTTCCTCCTCATATACTCATATATCCCACATTCATTGTAAAAATATCACCGAATTAATATATTATTAAAATAATATATTTAAATGAATTATTTTATCGAGAAAAAGATAAAATATTAATTTTCAACAATTGTCATTTTAAAATTTTCTCCATCTATATCCACATAAAATCAATATTTTCCTCATCATATAAATCAATAATTAATTATTCACAAATAATATTACGAGAATCACAATATTGACAACAGACGCATAGTTCTCAGGAAAGAGGGGCTTTCCAATAAGAATTTCTTCTTCTTGGCGCCTTGCATTAGATGACCAAACCTCTCCTTAGATGAACTTTCTAGACATTGCCAATAATGTTATCTAATAATATTATTCGAGATAATATGAATTATTGCTTCGATAATGAAAGATACTTGTGTAATGACAATTATTGAAACAACAATGAATATAAAATATCAACACAACAATTATTAACTCGATAAAATCTTCGAAGCGATAATTACATAACCATTATTGAGTAGTGCCTTCTTCGTAAGAATCAATAATTGGTGCAATACCGTGTGCTACTGTTCAACAACGCGTATTAGTGTGTTTTAACCACCGGGTATTCCAACAGTATTAACGGCAACAACTACGCCGTTATTTAAAAACAACTTATATTTGTCGTTTTTTTTTCATCCAATCGCTTTCCGTTATGGGGCCCACATTGGTCTACAGGTAAATACGAATATTCCCCAACGATGCGAATATTCCACGACCAAACGAATATTCCCAAAAACAATGAATATTTTATAACCACTTGCTTATTTTGAAATATTTGCGTATTTAACCCTTAACTATCCACATTAATCAAATCAACCCTTACTATTTCAAAATAAAGGAAATTCCTTTTATTTAAAAATTTGAGGTCTTACAGAATAACTTTAAAAAGTGGCATACCCTATACATAACTTTTTGTATCGCATGGCATACCCTATACTTGGTGAAATCCTTATGTTATTCCATTGCTTATTATTCATTGGAATAACTTTGTATCTGCTGATTTTACCCTATACTTGGTGACATTCTTCTATTATTACATTGGAACATCCCGTGCATGTGTTTTACACCGGACTGGTTCTGCTTTTTATTATTACATTGGAACATCCTGCATGCATGTGTTTTACAGGACTGGTTCCGCTTTATCATTCTCGTTGAATATCCTATCTCATGTGTTTTACACCCGATCTGGTTCCATCTTTATTATTCATTTGGAACATCCCGCTTGCGGTGTAATTTCACGACACAGTTCCGTTATTATTATTACATTGGAATAACTTTGCCTACATCTGAAGTATCGCATGCATGGTGATTTCTTTTGTTATTCCATTCTTTATTATACCCAGTTGGTTAAAACTTTGACTTCTATACTCCATGAAATTAGTAGAATATCCTTGATATTTGCGTTTCATCCAAATCTTTTCATGGAAATATTCTTCCGATCATTCTTGAATTTTACTCTACTGAAACGATCATGTTGACAATTTGGGCGTTAATAATTCATGGATTAAATAATTCTTGAACTTGTTTTATTGAATTATTATGTCATTGTCATCATCCTCATGTTATATTATGTTATCTTTGGCTTACGTGCATAGATGAACTTAGTATGATTATGACCGAGGATCATTCTAAGCATAATCACGACTTGATATAAATGATGTGACAAAAGTCCTCGGTGGCACATAATGCGATGATGGATAGTTTTGGTATGATTATGACCAGGGGTGATTCGGTATAGTCATGACCATTGATAATTTGATGAAAATCCTTGGCCAGTGGTACGAGGATGATTAGATGTGGTGGTTTATTTATTAAAATTTGAGTCTCGGCGATAAAAATTGATGAAAACTTTTAAAACCTAAAAGATAGTAGACTTTATTCTCTACTGACTCTTTTAATGGATTGCTTATTCACCGCAGTTAAACCGTTGTCTATTGTATTTTATCGGTTTAACATCATTTGAAAGGCTAATGATAATTTATTACGCATTATCTTAGTCATAATATTTCTTCTTGGGCTAGTTGAGCTCACCCTTTTCTTTCACCGTTCTCTTGAGAAATGAGAACATAGCCGGGACGAGTCGGGGAGCGGAGTAATGGTCCGGAGGATAGCATTAGTAGTCCTCACTATTCGCGAAATAGTGTGATAATAGTTGTAATGAGGACTCCTTTTGAGTTTGTATAATATCTAGTAGATAATATTTGTATTCAAACTCACAGTTTATGTCGTATTGTACACGACAGTTATATTAGTAAGTTGTATTTGAATTTATGTACCATGTAAGTGGCGACCCAAGATGGGTGACGTATACCTAATTTTGGGGGCGTCACAGTTGGTATCAGAGCTTAGGGATATGATCCATGGCTAAGATGCGAGATAAGAACTAGGAGGGGAGAGACGGGAAATTCCTTCGCTAGTATGAACTACCTAAGTTTATTTGTTATTTAATTGGTCGGTCAGAGTATAGGGATAATATGTTGCATGTCAAATAACCCTTGTTTTGTGACAGTGTTTGAAAATGACATCTGAAAATATTGAGATAAGCAATGAAGCACATGAGACCGTTGAGTCAGCTCAACCAAAAGGTAATGAGCAACAACACGATAATAATCATCTGGGTGGGCAACGCCATCATCGAACAATGATAACCATCGTGGGGAAATTATCATGTCAAGAATGGTAACCATTTCTATGGTAATCATGGCCAAGATAATAAGAATGGACATTTCAAGAAGAGAGGGTTCAACAATGACGTGAAGACGCTTAAGACGCAAGACCCGTTTCAAAGGAAGAAGAACGACCACCGGTCGTATGTTTCAAATGCGGACAGGAGGGACACATCCGTCCAAACTGTACGCAACAATCCAAAGCGTGTTTTAATTGCGGAAGAGAAGGTCACTTAGCTCAATTTTGTCGTATGGTGAAGTCAAGTCCAGTTGAGATAGTGATGCCCAAGGATGTCCCAGACAAGCCAAAGCCGGTAGTTTAAGAGAGAGCATTTTTTTTCTCGTGACGAGGAACCTGAATAAAATTATCACGGGTAAGTTAATCATAAGCTCTTGCGAAGTCTATATCGTATTCGATACCGGTTCTACCTATTATTTTATCTCTCTTGCTTGCGTTCAACGTTTAAATTTGACTCCAGAGAAATTGGACTAATGAAAATCATGGGTATATGAAGTATTAGTAAGTGTTATGATGAGTTATGTTGGTTATTATGTGAAAACATGAAAGTTTCTTAGAAATCACAAAGAGTTGAAAATCAGATTTTGGTGAAAAACGTAACATGAAATTCAATTGACCATATCTCTTATTATATTTTGAATTTTTGAATGTGGTCAAGTCCTAGAGTTAGATCTATGAGTTACCTAACTAATCCAAGTGGAATTACTGGAAAAGGTGTTGTAGATTTTTGTGTGGACTGATTTTAGCAAAGGAGGCCAAAGCTGTAAATTTCAAAAATGCTACTGCCCAAAAACTTTAAGGGGCTGTTTCGGCCACTTAAATTATGAGAAAAATTCTGGCCTTTAGGGACATGAAGGTATATGGTATAAAGTATCTCCTGTCTAAAAATGAGCTCATTCTGACTTAAAGTGAGCAAGTTATGACTCTTTCAATATTTAGGTTTTTCCGACGAAAAACGCTATAACCGGAGTTCTATAACTCCGATGACCATGAAATTTAAACTAGAAGCTCACGTTAACATGTGTAAGGTCCTGCCAAGATTTGGGAATTTTTGGAGTTAAACTTGAGGTAGCTAATTTCTTAAGGAATTAATTAGAAATTGATTTTTGAAAAATAGTAAATGAATTTTAAAAATTCTGAGAAAAATTTATTTTCATTATGGGACTATATTATGCTAAATCCCAGAAAAGAAATATTTTTGGGGCTGATTTGGTATTTTTCATGAAAATAGTTTAATTACGAACATATGAGTTAAATATGTTATGTGAAGTAACAAAGTTGAAAATAGGATTTTATGGCTAGAGAATCCTATATAGAGTATATGCATATTTTTTTTGATGAGGATTTGATAATTGGTGATGATATTTTATGAGTATGACATTTTGAATGATTAAATGCATTATATGGTAAAGCGTAAACAATTAAGATAAATTGTTTATAAATTTAAGAAGTGATTAAAATATTGTTATAATATTAATGATATTAGATTATGAGATTATTAAGTGATTGAAAACATGGGGATATTCTTGAATCCTGGATAAATTATATTATAAATGTTTAATATTTATCCTTTATCTCATTTGATTGATTCTTTATATCATTATCCTCATGCTTATATTATGTTGAAAGTCATCTGTGACCTGTAGATGGACTTGGTATGATTATGACTAGGGATTATTCGGTATAATCATAACCGTAAATGAATACACAATTATCTTTGGCCGTAGTGCATGGATAATTTGTGGTCGTGATACTAATGAATACACAATTATCTTTGGTAGTAGTGCATGGATAATTTGTGGTCGTGATAAATCTTAATGAATACACAATTATCTTTGGTAGTAGTGCATGGATAATTTGTGGTCGTGATACTAATGAATACACAATTATCTTTGGTAGTAGTGGATGGATAATTTGTGGTCGTGATATTAATGAATACACAATTATCTTTGGTAGTAGTGCATGGATAATTTGTGGTCGTGATACTAATGAATATCCTTGGCACAGTAGTGCGGGGATGATTCGATGATATGGATTAATTATTGAAATGAGTCTCAAAGAATGAAATATTAATTCATGGATGTGGTAAAAGTCATCTTTGGTAGTAGTGCATTGATAGACTTGGTATGATTATGACCACGGATTATTCGGTATAATCATGACCGTAATTGAAAACACGAATATCCTTAGCCCGAAGAGTGCATGGATAATTTATGGTTGTGATACTATTAAAATTTGAGTCTCGGTATTATTGGTTTTACTGCTTATATATCTTTGGCTTGTAGTGCAAAGATGAATTGTTAATGAATATCTTTGGTAGGATTTCAAAGATGAATTTAATATTTTAAAACGATAAAGGTATTCAAGGTATCCTCATCTCTTTATCATATCGTGTATGTACCCTAATTTTGAGGGCTTAAATTCCATAAGGAGGGAGATTGTGAGACCCCAGATTTTATCAATAAAGATTTAAATTTTGTTGAAATAATTTTTAATATTATGGTGTGAATTTAAGATAATATTATAGTTGTGGGTAGTATTTATAAATTTTGCAAAGTATGCAAGTGGTTATATTATATTCGATTGGTCGGGAATATTCTTGGTTTAGCGGGAATATATTAATAACTACTCAATCATTGGTGGACCCTACACAATGTAATTATTGTCGATTGAAAAACGACAAAATATTTTATTGAAATAACGGCGGAAGTTTTACCGTAGTTCTTGTTGAACTACTCGGTAGTAAAAGTAATGATGTGTCGTGTGGTTGCATAGTAACACTACGGTATTGATTATTGATGCTTATGTGAGAAGTCACTCGGTTTGATTCCATTATTGTCGATTAATAATATGAATTATTATAATGATAATGACGTTTTGTTTTATTCGTATTATTAACGTAATAAAAGCGAAACATCTTTTATATAAAATAGAATACTTTATTAAAGTTATTCTATAAATAGAATATATTATATTTTATTATGCATAGTGTTGCATAGTGTTTTTTGCATAGTGTTTTGCATAGTATTGCATAGTGTTTGCATAGTAAAATGTTTTTATATAAATAGAATATATTATATTTTATTTAAAAGATTTTTCTTTAAATATGGACCGTCGATTAAAGTAAATCAATCTGGACCGTTCATGGATTAGTTACTTATGCATTCCATTTTCCTATAAATAGAAGCTCATTCCTTCATTATTTTCTTACGAATTCATTGAAACTCTAGAGAGAGAAATTATAGAGAGAAGCTATAGAGAGAAAGTTATAGAAAGAAGAAGAGTATTCGCTACTTCACTACTTCTATTTAGTTCTTTTACTGTAAGTGGGGTGTTATTCTTTCTTCTTGAAGAGAACTTACATTATTCCATTCATTATTATTCTCATTGGAATAACTTTGTAAAAGTGGCATACCCTATACATAACTTTGTGTATACGCCAGCATACCCTATACTTGGTGAAATCCTTATGTTATTCCATTGCTTATTATTACATTGGAATAACTTTTGTATCTGGATTTACCCTATACTTGGTGACATTCTTCTATTATTACATTTGGAACATCACATCATGTGTTTTACACAGGACTGGTTCCGCTTTTTATTATTCCCATTGGAACATCCTGTGCATGTGTTTTACACCGGACTGGTTCCGCTTTATCATTATCATTTGGAATATCCTATCTCGTGTGTTTTTACACCGGATCTGGTTCCATCTTTATTATTCTGTTGGAACATCCACGGCCGAGTGAATTTCACCTCGACTTTGGTTCCGTTATTATTATTACATTGGAATAACTTTGTCATCTGATCACCGCATGCATGGTGATTTCTTTTGTTATTCCATTCTTTATTATACCCAGTTGGTTAAAACTTTGACTTCTATACTCCATGAAATTAGTAGAATATCCTTGATATTTGCGTTTCATCCAATATCTTTTCATGGAAATATTCTTCCGATCATTCTTGAATTTTACTCTACTGAAACAAAGATCATGTTGACAATTTGGGCGTTAATAATTCATGGATTAAATAATTCTTGAACTTGTTTTATTGAATTATTATGTCATTGTCATCATCCTCATGTTATATTATGTTATCTTTGGCTTACTGTGCATAGATGAACTTAGTATGATTATGACCGAGGATCATTCGGCATAATCATGACTTGATATAAATGATGTGACAAAAGTCCTCGATTGGCCTGTAATGCGATGATGGATAGTTTTTGGTATGATTATGACCGGGGTGATTCGGTATAGTCATGACCATTGATAATTTGATGAAAATCCTTGACCGTGAGTACGGGGATGATTAGATGTGGTGGTTTATTTATTAAAATTTGAGTCTCGGTGATAAAAATTGATGAAAACTTTTTAAAACCTAAAAGATAGTAGACTTTATTCTCTACTTGACTCTTTTAATGGATTGCTTATTCATTGCAGCTAAAGCTGGTTGTCTATTGTATTTTATCGGTTTAACATCATTGAAGGCTAATGATAATTTATTACGCATTATCTTAGTCATAATATTTCTTCTTTGGGTTAGTTGAGCTCACCCTTTCTTTCACCGTTTCTCTTGTGAAATGAGAACATAGTGGGACGAGTCGGGAACGAGTAATGGTCCGAGGATAGCATTAGTAGTCCTCACTATTACGTGAAATAGTGTGATAATAGTTGTAATGAGGACTCCTTTTGAGTTTGTATAATATCTAGTAGATAATATTTGTATTCAAACTCACAGTTTATGTCGTATTGTACACGACAGTTATATTAGTAAGTTGTATTTGAATTTATGTACCATGTAAGTGGCGACCCAAGATGGGTGACGTATACCTAATTTTGGGGGCGTCACAATAATTATAATAAATCATTGTATATTATTCTAAAGTATATTTTCCGTTGTGTATGCGTTATTATGGTAATACTTTGAGAAAATGACGAACCAAATTTTGGTGACCAAGTGAAGGTCAGAATTTGGGGGCGTCACAGTACTATATGGACTACTAGCAGAGAAGCGATGGGTGCGAGTCCTATAGACATTATAAGAAGAAGATAAGAAGGTAAATTGTAAGACCCCAACTTATTATAAATAAAATCGAATTTCCTCTATTTATTATTGTGAATAATAAGGTAATAATTTGATATAATATTTTAGTTATGGGTGAAATGTGCAAAATTTGCAAAATAAATAAGTGGTTATAAAATATTCATTTTTTCGGGGAATATTCATTTGGTCGTGGAATATTCTTTACATTTAGGAGAATATTAAATGCGACGGCAGTATGACCATTGTGGGCCCATAACGAAATAAGCGTCGAATTAAGAAAACGACAAAGTTTGAGTTTTATAAATAACTGCTGTAATTGTTACCAAGTTAACAATTTGGAATACACGGTGGTTAAAAATACAATGTACGGCGTGGTTGCCGCGATGTAGCATACGGTATTTCCACATAGATTATTGAATTATTAATTCTTACGTAAAAGGCACTACTCAATAATTATTACGATAATTCTTGCTCAATATTTTATTTTATTGATTCAATAATTGTTGTGTTGATTTTTATATTATTGTTGTTTCAATAATTGTCACTGCATAGTATTTCCCATTATCAGATCAATAATTCATATTATTTGAATAATATTATTAGATGGCAATTTTGGCAATGTCTAGAACGTTGTGTCAAGGAGAGGTTTGGTCACCTAATTGTCCGCCAGTAAGGAGAAATCCTTATCGGAAAGCCCCCTCTTTCCAGGGAACGGCCTGATTGTCATAATTGTGATTCTGTAATATTATTTGTTAATAATTAATTATTGATTTATATGATAAGGAAATATTTATTTGATGTGGATATAAATGATGGATTTATTTATTTTATGTGGTTATAAATGAAGGAATTAATGCTGAGGTGTTTTATTAGTATTTTATCGGAATATGGTATTAAAAATCATCCGTTTGTGGATTTCGGATATTTTCTGTTTGGAATTTGGAAAAACTCAAAGCTAAAA
This sequence comes from Panax quinquefolius, assembly GCA_020205615.1. Taxonomy (NCBI): domain Eukaryota; kingdom Viridiplantae; phylum Streptophyta; class Magnoliopsida; order Apiales; family Araliaceae; genus Panax; species Panax quinquefolius. Next base: position 90,087,563 of record CM035171.1, on the reverse strand, counting down.
AGTTGTAGAGAATTCGATTTTGTGTGGAATAGACATAAAATTTGTATTTTTTTGATAAGCGGGCTATTTTCTATGAATTACTGAAGTTTCGAAAAATAAATAATTTTTAGTAATTTATGGGTGCGACCCACTTTTGGCAGGTGTTGAATACATGTGGGCTGCTATTTTTCTTCAAAGATGGTTGGCTTTAAATGAGGTGTGCGTAGAATGGAAGAAAAGAAATAATATTATTTTAGTCTCCTTTGGCGTTCTAGCATTTTTCTATAAATAGGCGCTTAGGTTAGAATTGAAAATAACACCAGAAACATGTTTTCTTTCTCTCTATATGTCGAGCGTATTTTAATGAGTATTTTGATACTTTGAGAGTTGCTATTCAGTACAAGTTTTCTTCGGCTTTATATCCGATATTCCGAACATAAGTACTATCATTTTGAGGTAAGGGATGTTATTTTCTTCGTAAATGATATTATTTCTTTCAATATTATTATGCTGAAATATTGGTCTGAACTTTTTATCAAATTTGGAACTTGTTGTGTCGGGGTTAGTATTCACGTATACGATACTATTCACGAATACGACACTATTCACCGAAAAATGAAATTTTCTTCTTTTTATCCAAGATATCTATTATGGTTACTATCTTTGATTATATCCATGTTTTGATCTTTATTTTTGAATTCTGCTTCAAAATTGGTTATTATGGAGTATAATTGAACTTGGATAAAACTATAATACGAATCCCTAATATTTGTTCTTTTATCTCACTGGATTCATTTTCTTTATGATATTTTTCATCATCCTCAGTCCTAAATGATGATATAACTGAATATCTTTGGCATGTAGTGCAAAGATGAATGATTACCTAATGAAAATCTTTGGCCCGTAGTGTAAAGATGAACAGGTGTTGAAATGCACATGACCAACTGGTGATACAAATGAATATCTTTGGCCTGTAGTGCAAAGATGAATATTTGATTCAAGATATATATTGATTGATGTTACAGGGATAAAATATTGCTGATGGACTTTTAAATCTTAGAGGATAGTAGAATTCTTTCTCTACTTGACTCTTCTAATGGATTACTATTTCCGCTGCAGTTGTTGATCTAAAACTTGTTGTCTATTATATTTTATCAGATTATTCTCTATTGAAGACTAATGATAATTTGTTGTATATTATCTTAGTCATAATATTCTTTGCTGGGCTAGTTGAGCTCACCCTTTTCCTTTTTGTTCCATTGTTCTTGTCAGGAGGAGAGAATTTAGCAGGAACTTGCCGGGGTATGGAGTGATGATTCAAGATAGTTGTTTTAGTAGTCCTCACTATTTTGTAAAATAGTGTATCAATAATTGCAATGAGGACTCCTTTTGAGTTTGTATACTATCTATTAGACAATAGTTGTATTCAAACTCATAATATATGCGTTGTCGTATCTTGCACGACAATTGTATTACTGAAGTTGTATTTGTTTCTATACCATGTATTTGGCGACTCAGAATAGGTGATGTATACCTATTTTGGGGGCATCACAGTTGGTATCAAAGCTTAGGGATATGATCACTGGTTGTCTAACGACCCCAAAATTCATACAATTTAATTCTCGACTTCGGTCGTTAATAATACATTCAACTTCTAATTTTACATCATTAAACGATAATACAACCATTGAAAATTGCGGAATAATTAAAATTTTCTATTACAAACTATCCTCATTCCCAAAACCTTCAACCTTTACATCTAAACATCTCAGAATCATTTTAATACTACAATAGTTTACATTCGCAAAACAATATTACAATTCAACATTAATACATTATTCGAAACATTAGACATGGTTTACAAGAATAACAACTTAGCTAGGATATTAAATCTTCATATATCACTTTTGATCCATAACAATCAAGTAGCACATAAGCGTTACCTTCAATTCTTGAATCAAAAAAATGGTTATTTGCAAGAATGAGCTCGACATTTCAAAGAAAATCTAACAGTTTTCATGCATCACGTAGCACATAATAACATGCTCAACATACAAGAATAATCATAAACAAACATAGCATACATGTTGTAGTTCACATAACAACTATAAAGATTGAGTTCCTTACTCAATCAACATTCATAGTTCAATCATCATAGTCATAGATTGACTTTCACATTTCATACTTTTGACATATATAATACATCATACACTAAAATTTTAAAGCAGATCATCATCAAGTTCACATAGCAAAAAGGAACTGAAAGACTTGCCTTTACCGGCGTTTTACCAACACGTTAATACTTCGCGTCCTTGCACAACCTACACTGTATGTGAGATTGATAATAAATAAAATCAATACTCAATCTTATGGTCAAATTTATTCTAAGACCTTACTTTATCTTATTATCCTTTATAATGTCTTTATAGACATCTAATTATTTTATATGCAACTCGGTTTTATTTTCATTTTCATCACCACACATGCTAGACTATCTCACTTGTAGTTTAATGTGCGTATATCACACCATTTTATTATACCACTTTGGTTTCAAAAATGCATATTCAACACATTGTTTACAAGTTTAATTTTCCTTCAAAAATCAAAAATCGCCCTTTTAAATTTCTTTCCATTATTATTCTTGTATTATCATCTTTTCATACCCAGATGCACATAACATTCAATATTAGTCATTAGATAGACACTTTGTATACCAAAGTTTAGAAACACTATTACTCTTAGGCATTTTATCGAGCATGTTATGTACACACATTAACTTATCTCAACTCTTGATCTTAAATGGTTAATTATGTATAGAATATGATAACACATATCTATACTCATTACATATGTCAAAACATAATTTTAATCATCAAAATATACCATCACCCAAAATCTTAATTCAAACAGAATTATAAAACTCATCTTCACAATTTCTTTAACAAAACGTTGTTTTTGTTTTTAACATAACTCCTTCGTTACATGTTCGTTTTTGTTCCTTCTTATATAGAATTAACCCTTACTAAGTGTACTAAAACCTCATCTAGGCCTTAAAGTCAGACCCTTATCCATCTAAACCAGATTCTGTAATTCATCAACTAGTCTAGAAAAATTTATTTTCTGGACATCCTTACTAAACAATTTATTTCGGACATGATCCGGTCCATAAAATGGCTCAATCTAGCGATTCTAGCTAGCAAACTTCCATATCTACAACTTTGCAGTTTAAAGTTTCTTCAAATCCAAAACACACGAATTTATATGAATTGTTCAAAGTCAGAAACTGTAACAGTTTTGATTTCCTGGGCAGATTATTTTCCCTTCGGACAAGCCTTACTAAAACAGACATTTCAAGAAAACTGCAAAGGGTTTTCTTGTGATTCCACTTTCAGAATATAGCTTACTTCCATATCTTTGATTTGATATAAGACTCACTTTCTAACTCATTATACCCAAAGAGGTACGAATTTCACAAGATTTGTCTACAATTACTCAAAACCTACGAATTTTGTTCTTCAAATTTTCTTTCCATTTCATTTTCTTTCTTGAATCCTCTTGTTTGATTCTTGATAATCCAAGATTAAACCTATACAAACAAGATTAAACATGATCTACTACCCTAGAACATAAATCTACCCAAGAAAATCAAAGATTAAATAAGAGTTTAGAAGTTACATTCTTCTAGCTCATCTCAATTCCTCTATTTCTCTCTATCTCTCTCAATTTCTCAATACAACTTCTATATAACAATTATCAGAGAACTACATTCTGAAGAACATAAAAATATAATTAAAACAAAGAATTTAGATTATAACCTTATTAGTATGAATTTAAGAAAGAGATGGAGATAATGAGTATGGGGCTTGTTTTGTCTTCTCAAAGCTTTCCCTTCTTCTTCTTTTTCTTCCTCTTCTTCTTCTCCTACAACTCTCTCTAACTCTCTTCTTCTTTCTTTGGTTTGTTTTCTAAAACTAAAGTACTAACTTGTAGTATATACATATAATATACAATACAAGTAATATATAATATATGTAACTCCTAGTAATTATTATATATACTAAGTACTAGTTAATACATAGGTTACACCAACTTGAACTTGAAAAGCCTAAGACCATGTTTGACAAATACTCATTATTTTAATTAATCAATGGTTTAACATCAATCAATCTCATCAAATTGTCACATAATTATATTTACTTGTTAATTATAATTTCGTATAACAATCATCACATAACTCATCTAATTTAATTATCTCAATTAAATTAGAACTATAACATAAAATTATTATATTAATTAAATTAAATACTAAATATTCATTTAATTAATCTACTACACTTAATTACATTACTCTATAATCAAAACAAAATTTATTTATTTAACTCAATAAATAATTCAATTAAATATTTATATATATTAAAATTAATATATAACATTCTCTTCACATCAATTCACCTATTCTACAATATATGACATACACATACTCACACCCAACATATCTTATAAATAATACTTTTATTTATAAAATTCTCATTTATAAATTCTAAAAAATCTGGGATGTCACATTCTTCCCTCCTTATAAGGTTTCTGTCCTCGGAATCACTGAAACCCTACCTTACTCAGGTTTTTCTCAAATCTATTCATTGAATAACTTCAACACATTACCTTAATATAGGTTTTATATTTTCTACTCTCACCATTCTTGATAATAAATTCTTATAAGTTTTATTTCATAACATTTACTTAAATAATTCGAGTTTGGCTACACTTAAATAATTCGATTGAATTGAATTATTGATATGAGTCTACGCTATTCGATTCAGCTAGACTAATGTTATGAAAACTCTAAATGTTCATTGAAAGAAATTTCCCGAACCAAAATGTTTTGGTGAGGAATGCGATAAGACTGAGGTAGAATTTTTGTGCCTATGGCAGAGACAAGAAACAGATCAGACCTGAAGTGCTTTATAAGTACAGGACATACCGGGCTAATTACCCACTATGTCTGTAAGTTAAGACGGTTTACGGATGAATTTCCATATAACCTTTGCGAAAATGATAGACAATAGTCTGTAAAACCCCTAAGCATAATTTCAAAATTTTTATTCTTGTGAAGAATGTATTGGGTAGCATGTGATGATGAGAAGGAATGGTGAATGGTGAATGGTGAATGGTGAATGGTGTATGGTGTAAGGTGTAAAGTGTAAGGTAAATTTTGGGGATGATATTTTTAGAAGAAGGGGTGAATGTGACAACCCGAGAATTTAGAAAATTTTTAAAATATTTATTAATTGATTTAAGGTTCAATAAAAGAACCTAGACAGAAAATAAGTGTATGCGTTTGATATTTTTAAGAAGCAATTTTGAGAATTTCAAAATTCTGTGAATGATTTAAGTGAATTATTCATGATTAAGTGAATACATGAATATGTTCTGTGAGTATGGTTATATATGTGTACAGTATGTGGTTAAAGGTCAAGGGTTGACCAGATAAACGATATATGTAACAAACCATATGTATATATTAAGAACATCAACGTTCGGTTAGAAAACCCTAGCAATGGATAGGAAACCTTAGAAACCGGTTCTGGAAACCCTATTTTCAGTTCCGGGAATTCAAAACCCTAATTCGATGTATGAAACCCTAAATTGGGAACATAATGGCGTAAGTGTAAATAATTATAATATTAATTAGGGTAAAACTTAATTATTTAGCAAACCCTAATTTCAGATTTTTAAACCCTAGATTCGGGAATAGAAACCCTAATTTATAATTATGGAAAACCTAATTGTTAATTTAATAATTTTAATGTTAATTAGGAAATATTAATCCTTATATTCAAGTTAATTAATTAGGAAACCCTAATCTAATTAGGAAACCTAATTTCAAATTTAGAAAAATTATTTTCTATTAGAAACCCTAAGTCGTGGGTTGTAAACCCTAATGATCAATTTTGACCCTAATTGCTTAATTAGCAATTTTAATTAGGAAATACTAATCCTAATTAGAAAGATTTAAGTTATGATTAAGAAATTTTATTATAATTAGAAAATACTAATTATAATTTAGAAATATTAAATTTCTATTTTTAAAACCTAAATTGGAAATTTTAGAAAATCAAATTTGCTAAACCCTAAGGGTTTTAAACCCTAAACCCTAAGTATTTCAAACCCTAAACCTTAACCCTAAACCCCAAGGGTTTGGCCATTTACTAGAATGCCATTAAAATTAAATGTGAAATGACATTTTTGCCCTTTGTTGCATTATTGTGACTTAACTTGCAAGAGTTGTTCTAGTGAGTTGTTCACCAAACCCTAGCCTAGCATATGAATTTTATACCAGCTATCTCAACCAAAATTGACAGCCACATACATTTCATTATTACATTTTTAGATTAAAAAGAGAGAGACATGCACACTTTAATTTTCATTCTCTCCAAACCTTTCTCTCTCTTCAAAATCCGAAATCCAGAGTGAGAGAGAGTGATAAGATAAGCCAGTAACAGTTTTTAGCTTAGCAAGATCAGAACTCAAAGATCAGAAATCAAGATCAAGCTTTAAAGTGGTATAAACCCTAATTTTTGTAAATCATGTGATTTTGTGTTAATGATTGGTGATAAGAGTCCTACAAAAGACATCAACGTGTACCTTAAACCGTTACTCGATGAACTTAAGATGTTATGGGAAATAGGGGTTCAGACTTTTGATAAATCTGTCGGGCAGAATTTTTTAATGAAGGCAGCCTTGTTGTAGACTATCACTGACTTTCCGACACTTGGGATGGTTAGTGGTTAGTCGACCCATGGTAAATTGTAATGTCCAATCAGTATGGGGGATGTGCAGGGCACACAACTGCGTCATGGGCGAAAAACTAGTTTCTTTGGAACTGCTCGAAGATTCTTGCCTGTTGAGAACAGTTATAGAAAGATGTCTACACAGTTTAATAGAAAAACAGAAAAGAAGGGGGTTGTGGGTCGCTTGTCGGGCAGCGATGTATAGGGATGGCTAAATGATTTGACATTTCCACCTCCTGGGAAGGAACATGGTAAGTTGAGAGCAATAGGGTACGGTAAAGTGCATAATTAGACACACTCGCCCATTTGGTTTGAGGTGCCATACTGGGGCACACTAGCACTTCGTCATTACATAGATGTCATGCATACAGAGAAAAATGTGTTCGAGAATTGTTTTACACTGTGCTAGATACGAGTGGTAAAACAAAAGACAATGATAAATCACGTAAAGACTCGGAGGAAATGAACATCAGGCGGGAATTGTGGCTCCGTCCTAACAACTCAAAACCAAAAGCTCCATTTTGCCTTACCAAGTAACAGGTTGAAAACATTTGCAAGTGGCTAAGTGCATTGAAGCTACAAGATGGTTATGCTTCTAACATCTCTCGATGTACTAAGGTTGAGCAGTTGAAAATTACTGGATTCAAGAGTCATAACTGTCATGTATTCATGCAGAAGTTGAGTCCAATTGCCTTTCTTTAAGTATTACCGAGGAATATTAATGATGCATTTACCGCACTTTCAAATTTCTTTCGGGATATTTGCTCTACTGTTATAAGGTACAGTTATGTGGATCAGATGGAGAAAAATATAGTGTTGACAATGTGTAAGCTCGAAATGGAGCATTTGCCTATTCATCTGCCATATGAACTTAAGCTTGGAGGACCGGTGCAATATCAATGGATGTATCCTTTTGAGAGGTAATATCACCTACATTGTGTTATAATCATCACCTGAATATTTGCAGATGAGCCGATATATTGTCTTATTTCAGGTATGTGCGTCGATTAAAACAGAAATTTAAAAACAAAGCTCATGTAGAGGGTTCTATAGCTGAACGCTATACGGAGGAAGAGCTTGTCAACTTCTGCTAACTGTACTTTGACGATGTAGTCTCAATGAAGCACAATCGTCTAAGTCAAAATGAGGTCGTCATCGATCCCCAAACACGTGATGATGAGTTGGCTGTATTCATTTATCCGGCCAAACCATTTGGACATGAGACGACGACTTACCTAACTGATAAAGATTTAAAGAGTGTATCTACATATGTGCTTCTGAATATGCCTGAAGTATTTTCGTACATCAAGTATGTATTATTTCATGTTGAAAATGATTTTTTCTTACCTTAATCAAATAATTAAACAATTGCCATATTATTGTACGCAGCGCATTCGAATTGGAATCGCGAGCTTCTAACCCGGGGTTGACTACATCACAGATGGAAGCATTCACTAATGACAATTTCCATCAGTGGTTTAAGTGAAGGGTCGAAGAAGAGAACGATTATGAGCATTTTAGAGATGTCATTTTAGGCCCGTACAAACTAGTTAGTTCATTTCTAGGTTGTATCGTGAATGGGTATAGATTCAAGGTTGATGACTTGAATGAATTGACATCAGTCAACTCTGGCATTGTCGTGTTGGGAAATTGTTATGGAGATTCTGAGTCCAATTACTATGGAAGATTAAAGGAAGTGGTTGTGCTCAATTATCCAGGTGCTAAAAAGGTCGTTATATTTAAGTGTCGCTGGTTTGATACTGCAAAGGGTGTTAAAGTTGATCGTAATAGAATCGTCACAGTAGATATAAAATTGAATTTACATTCTGATGACGTATTTGTGTTAGCCAACCAAGAAACTCAAGTGTACTAAGCCCTTAATGTCGTAAATTATAGAACCCCCTGGTATACAGTTGTGACAACGAAGACTCGGTCATTTGATGGTACGGATGACCCGTTGCAAGAATAAGTTAGCAATCCCAGCCACGTGCTATATGATGATGATGTGGTAGTTGATGATGTCGTGAACGTACTCGATGTTGACGAAGTGGAGGAAGATGTGGTTTTCAGTCCGTATGTGGTGGTAGAAGATGATACTGAGGAAGAAATTGATACAGAAGAGGAAGAGACAGAATCAGAAGATGGAAATGAAAATGATTTTGATTCTAACGGGTTTGACGACGTATTACTTCACTAATTGGTGTTTTGTAAATATTATGCAACGAAATTAGATATAATAATTGCAATGAAATTTAATTAATGTCATCGTATCTATGTCTGTTATTTCAGTAGTACAGCTATGCCTCGACATAGCGATGCAGGTGGTCGTGGTGGCGGCCGATCCGGATCGGGCGACGACTCCGAGGGCAGGTCGTCTTCAAATGCTAGTGAGTTGATTTCTTATTTTGGCTCAGTACCGTGTTTTTCATAACTATATTATACATTCATTGACAATGTAATAACTATATTAAACATACAGATGCTAGACGTCGACGTCAGCGAGGGCCTAACCTCGGTCGATTAGGTCGTCCGCTGGCAGTGCCTGACGTCGTTCTAGTTGATGTTGGCTCGTCTGTGTAGGTTTCAACTATCACTTATGTTCAATCGCGATGATAATATTATGTGACTAATAAATTAAAATGTTCTTAATAAATTTTGTATTCTAGTATTATGGATCCTGTAGGGCGTACCGACACGCCATCCGCTCAAGCGCATCTCCCTCTCGGGTCAGATGCGATTTAGCCAAGACTAAGCGTTACGATCACGCAGCTTCATGGTGACAATGTTGCGGGAGTTTCACGTAAGTCGAATTACATATATTAAATCAAGGTTCATGTTATTTACATATTGTTTAAATAATTAATTATACGTATGTAATTATGTATTTTTGATAGAGATACTATAGATACGAGACCGGAATCCCTGAGGCGGATGGTGACGCCGTTATCATTGCCCACATCTCGAAGAATTATTCCAGGTTGCTGTGCGAGATGCGATAGAGGGCAGTCCGAGCGGTAGAAGAATCGCCTGGGACTACTTTGCGAGATCATCAGCCACCGACAGTATCAGATCCAGCATGGGCTGTAATGTGTGCGTATTGGGATGATGATGCGTTAAAGACCAAGTCAGAGCAGATGAAGAAAAATCGAGGCAAGCTGCGAGTTGTACATACTTCTGGCTCGCAGTCGTTTCAAGAGGTTAAGTGTAACGACCGAGAAATTCGGATCTTATTGTAAAATGATTTAATTAAATTAAATAATAATAAAATTCTATTCTATGTGATATCAAGATGGTTGTCATTATATAACCTATTGATGTTAGAATGTTGTAGTATTTGAGCTACGTGGACGAATTAAAGTGTTTGAATTTCTAAGACGAAAATAAAAGTTTTCCGAGAGATTTTCCAAAAAACACTATTCATCGATATTTGCTTGGGATATATTTTTGAATTTCCGAGAAATACGTAATGATAGAATGACAAGGTAAGATGGATTATGTAATAAAAATATAGTTATGGAAAATGTAATATTTCGCTTGCGGACTTAATTTATAAATGTTAAGGAAGGTGAAGTAGTAATGAATAAAGTAATAATTGTATGATACTTTGGTATTGTACAAAGTAATGAAAACGAGTATAATACGAAGTATTATACGAGTTTGTATGAAGGATGAAATATCGTATATTAGTTCTATATGAATTAGAATACGAAAATAATACATAAACTATATGTATATTTATTAAGTAATGTTAATGGACTTGGAAAGGTTGATTGGAATTAATACAAGTCCAAGTGAATTAAATGGAGAGGCCCAATTATTAATTAATGAACCAATTAGTGTTTATTAATGCAAAGCCCAAAGGTTAATTTAATGTAAGCCCAAACTAGAATCCATAAGTTGTATGACCCATGGGCCAAACCATATTAATATGGTTAATATGTGGTGACCAAGTTAATGTAATGATCAAGTATTAGAAGTAATGACCAAGACTTATGTGTGGTGGTCAAGCAAAGGATAGGTTTTGTGTCTTGCAATTAATGAATAGTAAGGAGCTGCATAAGGAGGTGGGATTGTTTTAAAGACCAAACTACCCTAACTTTGGAAAATCTATATATAGAGGAGGCTTACAAGCCATTTGTTAGTTGTTCAATTAATCTAAACATCTCAAAGTGATTAAGTGTTAGAGAGATTAAGTTACAAATAAGTCACTTTCATTTGTAAGAAGAAGAAGAAGGCTACCTTACCAAGACTTCTAAAGTAAGACTTCTTCTCTAAATTATCATCTATCTCTACCATGATAGGTTGACAAGAAAAGTATGGATTAAGGAACATGGATGTTAAGAAGTAAGAAGAATGAGTAATCAATGAACTTAAGCCACATAATTTGGTAATAAGTCATTTGAACTTATAAAAGTTATGAACTTATTATAAGTTAACCTTGAATGTCAATATGAAGATTATGAACTTATAATGAGTTTATTAAGAGGAGTAATATGGATGTAAGAGAACTTGTATGATCATATGTATCATGTATACCTAAGTTAAGTTATATGTTAAGAACATATAAGGAATGGTGATTAAGAAACTTTAATTGTCATAAGTTATGAACAATGAAATCTTAATTAGTTTATAATGGAATAAAATTATAAGCTCGTAAAGAATAAGTTTAAAAAGCCAACAATGAATATAAGTTATTGTAATAAGCATGGTGAGATGTTCACATGATGAATGGAATTCATTTGTAATGTTGAACAAATCATAAGAATGAAGATTTGCCGGAAATTGCACGATTGGATGATAATCGTCGAATTCTTAAAATTCTCGGAATAGAAGTCAAATTTTGTGTTTGAACTCGGAACCATTGTTTTCCAATGGAGATAAGTCATATTTGACATTTAAGAGTTGCGGACTCAAAAATGACCGGATTCCGACTTAGAACGAAAAAACGAGCGTTGAACGTTCACGAACGTTTATCGTTTCGTTAAAAATGAACCAATAGGTGAATTTTTAGTAAACGAAGTCAAATAGATATAATTCTTGCATGAACGCGTAGATTATGTAATTTGTGAAACGTAGGCTTTTGAACGAGCCAATTTGGACTTATAACGAAGAAGTTATGCGTTCGGGAAGTTCACAAAATTCAAAGACTGAAATTTTTTCTCAGTGCATAAAGTTGGCCATGGCCATTTCAACCCTAAAGCAAATCAATGAGTCATGTGCATGATAGATATAATAGTGTCCGAGCACACCGCAAGAGTTCGTCGTAAGCATAAACCATAGTATGATTTGTGGCCTAATGCCACGTATACGATCAAAAAATCTTCTAGAGTGTGTCACCGCAGCGTGGCCCATTAAGTAAGGACTCACGCCGCATCGCCAGTCTCAGAACAAGGATGGTAATGAATGGTTCTAATGACAAAGAAAAGAAAGCTAATTGATTTAAAAGTAAACACATCCTAAGGAATGTAATGTAACATTGTTTAAACTTTGTTAAACCTTAAGGATGTTGTATAAAGGTTGAGATAACCTAGTCGAATATAAATGCAAGGATAATGATAAATGAATGTATAAATGGCCAATCTATTACACAATTAGATTGAGATGAAGGTATGATATAGTCATATACATACTTAATTATATGTGACCTAATGTAAGGCATTATACGATCATGTATTGTAGAGACTTGAATGACTTGAACATAAAGTTAATGTACCGTAGCAGACGCTAAAGGCAAGTATTCTAACTCTTGACTCAGTTCAATCTGAACAAGTTTTGAAGTTCATGTATTCTTTCACATGAATTGAAGTATGTTAAAGTTAAAGCAAATTCCTTTGGCTAGACTTGATATATTGATAATCTATTCATTTATTATCAAATGTGGTTATCTTTTGTCAGCTACTTGATATGGTTTTCAAAAGAAGACTGAAATGTTAAACTAATGTTTTCTCGGTAAAACGACAGGCACGTGAGGTTGCCAAATGCTTAAACGTGCATACGTTTAATAGATGTAGTGTTGATCAACATAGAGTACAATAGGCTGATCACCTAGAAGTGCTCGTAAGTAATATCGGGCTTACGAACTTAGTTTTGGGTTGTCCTTTTTAAATAAAGAATGAATACTCGAGGTCTTTGACCGGAGTTAATGTTTTACTAAGTAATGTTATTATTGTAAAAAATTTTGAAAGAAAGATGAAGTACTATTTTGAATTATCAATAGTACTTCATAACTATTGTTCAGTTATTGAAGATTTATGATTCGTATGTGTCAAGCATGTTGTTAATGAATTGTTATACTTGTTGAGCTATTTATGCTCACTCTTGCTTGAACCATATGAATGCGGCTAAGACTGAACGTCCCGAAGGCTCGAAAAAGGATAAGGGAAAAGCTAAAGGCGATTACTAAGTCATCTTGTAATAGTATAGGTCTATTGTTGTAATGTAACGATATTATGACAAAGAACCTTTGTAATGGGTATAGAACACAGGAAATATAAATATTACTTTAAATATATAGAAGTTATGTTCGTTCTTTGAGACTTTTCAATTGAATGAATGTATGAATGTTTGTACAGTATAGCACCATCTGTCGGGTTGGAAGATACCCGGATTTGGGGGTGCTACAAGTTGGTATCAGAGCCTAGGTTATAAAACTTAAGGGGAAAGTAGAACCTTAAGTCATAACCTTAAGAAAGAATAAAGAAGTAAAAGATGGAAAGTAACCCTATAAAATGCATTATATTATGTTATGTGTTTCTATTATTTTACTGACGTGCACTAATCAAACTATATTTTTTTATTGTAGATGTCAGGAGAAAATGATATGTATAGAGACATACATGTAGTGAGCGAGAATTCGGTTAATCGGGTAGAGATACTACCAAATCCCGTACCAGTAGAACCAGAGGTGGTGACAATCGAGTCTGGAGACTCGGACGATTTAGACTACATGTCTATATTCGATGGCATGCTAGAGGAAGAAGTGGACGTGATGTCCTTTGACCAGGTTCCGCCTACAGAGGAATTGTCTACGGGGGAATCAATGAAGGCACTGTTTATGTAAGTATTGGATAGGAATGTCCATTACTGCCAAGAAGTAAAGGAGTTGAAAGAGGAACTCCAAGCTGTCCGTGAGGACTTGACTAGCATGGAGGGAATGTGGGAAGAGGAGCACGATGATAGAATTCTAGCTAAGGACCAGGTCCGAGAGCTGAAATGTGAAGTCTTTGAGCTCAAGCAGGAGCTAAAGACTAAACAGAGGAAGTTGGAGAGGATGTCCTATATACATAGGAGTTCTCATGTGGATTTCCAGCAGCAGGTAGCTGGGTATCAGATAGAAGCAGGACAAACCCGACACACTATCAGTAGAGATGTTATTGCCGGTCTGGCCAGCAAAGATTTTGAAAATGCTCTAAGGCAGATGTAATCTAGCAATAGCTAGAGTAGCTTAGATATGTAAATATTATGTATCTAGTAGTGATGTAAAACCCTCTTTTGTATAACAAAGGGTAATCTTTTGTAAATCCCAATTTTTGGAAAGTAATTGCGGGAAGGTAATGTAATCAGCTAAGGCTGAGCAATGTAAACAATGTAGTGTTATACTACAAGTTATGAATCAATATAAGTCTTTTTATGGAATATATTGAGTCATGAGTATGAGTTATTGCTTTATTACAAATAATAAAACACTAACAAGAATAAAATAATAATGATGTGTTGTTTTCTTAACAGCAAAATGTCGCCAAGAAGGAGACAACGAAATCAGGGCACTAATGTTAACCAACCGGAGGGTGGTCCAGTTAATCCAATGCAGGAGTTCGTTAATCTTTTAACGGCTGGATTTAATAGAATGGGGGCTAATGTATCCGTGATTCCTGGAGTAGTACGAGCTACTACTTTTAAGGATTTTAAATGTGTAGGTCCGCTAGGGTTCAAGGGAACTACGGACCCTATAGAAGCCCAGACTTGGGTAAAAGAAATTGAAAAAGCATTTGGAATAGCAAATGTTGAGGAGGGTCAAAAGGTTGCCTTTGCAACCTATTTGATGAAAGGAGAGGCCAACTTCTGGTGGGAGGCAAACCAGGCTAGGGCCGATATAGGAAACCTAACGTGGGAGAGGATCAAGGAGATTTTCTTCGAGAACTATTTTCCCACGAGTATGCAAGGGAGGATGGAAATGAGGTTTCTGGAATTGAGACAAGGGGATATGACAGTTCCCCAATATGCTGCCAAGTTTAATGAACTGGCACGATTCACTCCACATCAAGTGGACACTGAAGTAAGAAAGGCTAGAAGATTCGAGTAGGGTTTGAAACCCTGGCTCTATAGCCGAATCTCTATGTTCCAAAGTACTTCTTTTGGAACCATATTAGAAAAGGCAATAATTGCCGAAGGTGGGAATGAGGCTCTCAGCCAGTACCACAAGGATAAGAAAAACAAGGGCAAGGTTGATGGAGGAACCAAGACCAAGGGAGCAAGTAGAAGTGGCAACGGTCAAAAGAGGAAGGGCTTTAACTCTGAGAATACTGGAGTAAAACAAGGGGATTCTAAGAGGAGGATGGAGGTCTGTAAAACCTGCGGGAAGACTCACTTAGGAGTCTGTCTCAAAGGAAAGGCAGTATGTTATAATTATGGACAGGAAGGGCACATTTTGCCTAACTGTCCAAATCCAAAGAAAAATCACGGATGTTTTGTATGTGGGTCAACTGACCACATAACAAAGAACTGCCTGAAGAAGGGGACAGAAGGAAATAAGGGAACTAATAGCGGTAAGTTGGCTATTAGTGGTCCAGCTCAGCCGGGTAAATCAATGGCCCGCACTTTTAATAAGACGGTCCAAGATGCGGTGGCATCAAGGGATGTAGTTGCAGGTATTATTCGGATCAATAACATAAATGCATACTTGCTATTTGATTTGGGTGCTACTTGTTCGTTTATAGCATGTGATTTTGCTAGAAGACTAGAATTATTTCCTGAAAAATTGCCTATACCTTTGAACATTAAGGTAGCAACCGAAGAGATAATTCTTGTTGAAGATATTCATAGGAGTTGTTGTGTAGATGTACGTGGTTGTAAGTTATCGGAAGATTTAGTACCGATAAAGTTAGGAGAATTCGACGTAATTCTCGGAATGGATTGGTTGATTAACCATGGAGCAATTATAGATTGCCAAAAGAAAAGTTTGAGCATTAGGACGTTGAAGCAACCTCCTGTAGTATTTTACGTTGATAAATCGCCGGGACGTTTGTGTTGCCTTACGATGACACAAACTAGAAAACTTTTAAGAAAGGGATGTGTAGGTTATCTATGCCATGTTGTTGATACCCAGCGAGTGGGAGCAGCCATGGAACAAATACCTATAGTAAACGAGTTCATGGATGTATTTCCAAGTGAGTTACCGGGTTTATAGCCGGATAGGGAGATCGAATTTATGATAGACATTGTGCCAGGAGCGGTACCAGTCTCAAGGGCACCGTACCATATGGCACATGTGGAAATGAAAGAACTAATGGTTCAGCTACAGGAACTATTGGACAGAAAGTACATTCAACCAAGTGTTTCTCCGTGGGGGGCACCGGTGTTGTTTGTCAAGAAGAAAGACGGATCGTTAAGGCTTTGTATCGACTATCGGGAGTTGAACAAGTTAACGATAAAGAATAAATACCCATTGCCCAGGATCGATGATCTCTTTGATCAATTAAAAGGGGCAAAGTATTTTTCTAAAATAGACTTGCGGACGGGGTATCAGCAGTTGAAGGTCAGGAAGGAAGATGTACCAAAGACGGCATTCAGGACTAGTTATGGTCATTACGAGTTTCTGGTGATGTCATTTGGGTTGACGAATGCACCAGCTACATTTATGGATATGATGAACAAAGTGTTCAAACCATATTTGGACAAGTTCGTCGTTGTGTTTAGCGATGATATTCTAGTCTATTCTAAGACACCAGAAGATCATGATGAACACTTAAGATTAGTGTTGGAGACACTAAGGGAGGAGAAGTTATATGCGAAATTCACCAAATGTGAATTTTGGTTGGGAAAGGTGCAGTTTTTAGGTCATGTCATTGACCAAGAGGGGAATTCAGTGGATCCAGCGAAGGTGGAAGCAGTAATGAATTGGGAACAACCGCAAACGCCGCCTGAGGTGCGGAGTTTCCTAGGGTTAGCAGGGTACTATCGAAGATTTATCCAAGATTTTTCGACGATAGCTACCCCATTGACTAATTTAACAAGGAAGACGGTGAAATACGTATGGAGGGATGAATGTGAAGACAGTTTCCCAGAACTGAAGAAAATATTAAGTGAAGCGCCTGTTTTGTCATTACCAGATGACACAGGAAATTTTGTAGTGTATAGTGATGCTTTGCATAGAGGACTTGGTTGTGTGCTTATGCGACATTGACAAAAGTCATTACGTATGCATCACGGCGATTGAAGGATTATGAGAAAGTTTATCCTACTCATGATCCGAATCGCCGCATGATAGTGTTCTTAGTAAAGATATGGAGACATTATCTTTATGGGGAAAATTGTGAGATATATACGGACCATAAAAGTCTAAAGTATATCTTCACTGAGAAGGAGTTGAATATGAGGCAGAGAAGATGGCTAGAGTTGATAAAGGATTATGATTGTGAAATCCTGTATCACCTTGGAAAGGCCAATGTAGTTGCCGACGCCTTAAGTAGAAAGGGTCGGGAAAAGTTATCTATGTTAACGACTCAAAATGAGTTAATAACAGAGATGGATAGAATGGAAATAGAAGTCAAGATGCCGAGAGATTCGAGGTAGATAATCTTTACGACGGAGATGCAATATACCATCATAGAGAGAGTAAAGGAGGTACAACTCAAGACTGATGAGTATAACCAAACGAAGAAACTGTTATCCGAGAAGGAAGATAATAAGTATAGTCTTGATAGTGAGGGATTATTAAGATTTGAAGGAAGAATTTGGGTTCCGAATAAGACAGAATTAAAGGAGCAAGTGTTGCAAGAAGCTCAAAGTTCGAGGTACTCGATACATCCTGGTAGCACTAAGATGTATCAAGACCTTCGACAGAGTTTTTGGTGGCCAAATATGAAGAGAGAAATAGCAGAGTATGTGAGTAGGTGCTTGACTTGTCAAAAGGTTAAGGCCGATCATCAATGACCCAGTGGCTTATTACAGTCATTAGAGATTCCAGAATGTAAGTGGGAGCATATCACGATGGACTTCGTGGTGGGACTTCCGACGACGAATAAAGGGTACGATTTGATTTGGGTAATAGTGGACCGGTTGACGAAGTCGGCTAACTTTTTGCCAATTAGGGTCAAGTATAACTTAAACCAGTTAGCTAAACTTTATGTTAAGGAAATCATTTCCAGACATGGAGTACCGGTATCGATTGTGTTAGATCGTGATCCACGATTCACATCGAACTTTTGGAGGAGTTTACAAGAACAGTTGGGAACACAGCTGAAGTTAAACGTATCTTATCATCCACAAACCGATGGGCAAAGCGAGAGAACAATTCAAACATTAGAAGACATGTTGAGGTCTTGCGTCATGGATTTCAAGGGTAGTTGGGATGATCACCTACCACTAGTAGAGTTTGCGTATAACAACAGTTATCATGCAAGTATAGGTATGCCGCCGTATGAAGCTTTGTATGGAAGAAAATGCAGAACACAATTGTGTTGAGATGAGGTGGGAGAACGCCAGATGCTAGGACCAGAATTGGTGCAGCAAACAGCGGATGTGGTAAAGTTAATTCGGATGCATCTCGTCACGACTCAGGACAGACAGAAGAAGTATGCGAACTCGCATAGACTAAGTCGAGAGTTTGAGGTGGGCTCGTATGTGTTTCTAAAGGTATCTCCCTGGAAAGGAAAGATATGCTTTGGAAAGAAAGGAAAGTTAAGTCCAAGGTTTATAGGACCTTTTGAGGTATTAAAACGGGTGGGAGAGGTAGCTTATGTGATAGCATTACCTCCAGACCTAGAATGGATACATAACGTGTTTCACGTATCTGTATTACGTCCATATAAGCCAGACTATAAGCATGTAATCGAGTATGATCCGATTCATATCGAGAAAGACTTAACATATGAAGAATCGCCGATGCAGATCATTGATAGGAAGGAACAAGTTCTGAGGAATAAGGTAATAAAATCAGTAAAGGTAGTATGGAAGAACCACGATGCTGAGGAAGCAACGTGGGAATTAGAAGAAAAGATGAAGAAAAATTGTCCCCATCTATTTGATTAAAGTAAGACGAGATTCGGGGGACAAAATCTTTATAAGGGGGGAAGAATGTAATCACTGAAAAATTTGGATCTTATTGTAAAATGATTTTATTAAATTAAATAATAATAAAATTCTATTCTATGTGTTATCAAGATGGTTGTCATTGTATAAGTTATTGATGTTAGAATGTTGTAGTATTTGAGCTACGTGAACGAATTAAAGTGTTTGAATTTCTAAGACGAAAATAAAAATTTTTCGAGGGATTTTCCGAAAAACACTATTCATCAGTATTTGCTCGGGATATATTTTCCGAGAAATATGTAATGATAGAATGACAATGTAAGATGGATTATGTAATAAAAATCTAGTTATGGAAAATGTAATATTTCACTTGCGAACTTAATTTATAAATGTTAAGGAATGTGAAGTAGTACTGAATAAAGTAATAATTGTATGATACTTTGGTATTGTACAAAGTAATGAAAACGAGTATAATACGAAGTATTATACGAGTTTGTATGAAGGATGAAATATCGTATATAAATTCTATATGAATTAGAATACGAAAATAATACATAAACTATATGTATATTTATTAAGTAATGTTAATGGACTTGGAAAGGTTGATTGGAATTAATACAAGTCCAAGTGAATTAAAGGGAGAGGCCTAATTATTAATTAATGAACCAATTAGTGTTTATTAATGCAAAGCCCAAAGGTTAATTTAATGTAAGCCCAAACTAGAATCCATGAGTTATATGACCCATGGGGCAAACCATATTAATATGGTTAATATGTGGTAACCAAGTTAATGTAATGATCAAGTATTAGAAGTAATGACCAAGACTTATGAGTGGTGGTCAAGCAAAGGATAGGTTTTGTGCCTTGAAAGTAATGAATAGTAAGGAGGTGCATAAGGAGGTGGGATTGTTTTAAAGACCAAACTACCCTAACTTTGGAAAATCTATATATAGAGGAGGCTTACAAGCCATTTGTTAGTTGTTCAAATAATCCAAACATCTCAAAGTGCTTAAGTGTTAGAGAGATTAAGTTATGAATAAGTCACTTTCGTTTGTAAGAAGAAGAAGAAGGCTACCTTACCAAGACTTCTAAAGTAAGACTTCTTCTCTAAATTATCTTCTATCTCTACCATGATAGGTTGATAAGAAAAGTATGGAATAAGGAATACGGATGTTAAGAAGTAAGAAGAATGAGTAATCAATGAACTTAAGCCACATAAGTTTGTAATAAGTCATTTGAACTTATAAAAGTTATGAACTTATTATAAGTTAACCTTGAATGTCAATATGAAGATTATGAACTTATAATGAGTTTATTAATAGGAGTAATATGGATGTAAAAGAACTTGTATGATCATATGTATAATGTATACCTAAGTTAAGTTATATGTTAAGAACATATAAAGAATGATGATTAAGAAACTTTAATTGTCATAAGTTATGAACAATGAAATCTTAATTAGTTTATAATGGAATAAAATTATAAGCTCATGAAGAATAAGTCTAAAAAGCCAACAATGAATATAAGTTGTTGTAATAAGTATGTTGAGATGTTCACATGATGAATGGAATTCATTTGTAATGTTGAACAAATCATAAGAATGAAGATTTGCCGGAAATTGCACGATTGGACGATAATCGTCGAATTTGTAAAATTCTCGAAATAGAATTCAAATTTTGTGTTTGAACTCAGAACCATTTTTTTCCAATGGAGACAAGACATATTTGGCATTTAAGAGTTGCGGACTCGAAAATTACCGGATTCCGACTTAGAACAATGAAACGAGCGTTGAACGTTCACGAACGTTTATCGTTTCGTAATAAATGAACCAATAGGTGAATTTTAAGCAAACAAAGTCAAATAGATAAAATTCTTGCATGAACGCATAGATTACATAATTTGTGAACCGTTGGCTTTTGAACGAGCCAATTCGGACTTATAACGAAGAAGTTATGCGTCCGGGAAGTTCACAAAATTCAAAGACTTTTTTTCTGGTGCACAGAGTTGGCCATACAAGGCCAACCCTAAAGCTAATCGGTCACGCACGCAGTAAGATAACAATGTCTGAGCACATCGCAAGATTTCCCATTGGCGAACTAACTATAGTACAATTTGTGGCACCGCAGCGCCATGTATAGTATGAAAATCTTCTGGAGTGTGGCGCCACAGCGCGACTTATTAAGTAAGGACTCACGCCGCAGCGCTAGTCTCAGAACAAGGATGGTAATGAATGGTTCTAATGACAAAGAAAAGAAAGCTAATTGATTTAAAAGTAAACATAACCTAAGTAATGTAATGTAACACTGTTTAAACTTTGTTAAACCTTAAGGATGTTGTATAAAGGTTGAGATAACCTAGTCGAATATAAATGCAAGGATAATGATAAACAGGAACAGATAGTAACTGAATCTAATACACAATTAGATTGAGATGAAGGTATGATATAGTCATATACATACTTAATTATATGTGACCTAATGTAAGGAAATATGTGATCATGTATTATAGAGACTTGAAAGACTTGAACATAAAGTTAATATATCGTAGCAAACGCTAAAGGCAAGTATTCTAACTCTTGTCTCAGTTCAATATTAATAAGTTTTGAAGTTCATGTATTCTTTCACATGAATTGAATTATGTTGAAGTTAAAGCCAATTCCTTTGGCTAGACTTGATATATTGATAATCTATTCATTTATTATCGAATGTGGTTATCTTTTGTCAGCTACTTGATATGGTTTTCAAAAGAAGACTGAAATTTTAAACAAATGTTTTGCCGGTAAAACGACAGGCACATGAGGTTACCAAATGCTTAAACGTGCATACGTTTAATGGATGTAGTGTTGGTCAACATAGAGTACAATAGGCTGATCACCTAGAAGTGCTCGTAAGTAATATCGGGCTTATGGACTTAGTTCCGGGTTGTCCTTTTTCAATAAAGAATGAATACTCGAGGTCTTTGACTGGAGTTAATGTTTTACTAAGTAATGTTATTATTGTAAAACATTTTGAAAGAAAGATGAAGTGCTATTTTGAATTATCAATAGTACTTCATAACTATTGTTCAGTTATTGAAGATATATGATTCGTATGTGTCAAGCATGTTGTTAATGAATTGTTATACTTGCTGAGATAGTTATACTCACTCTTGCTTGAACCATATGAATGCAGCTAAGACGGAACGTCCCGAAGGATCGAAAAAGTATAAGGGAAAAGCTAAGGCAGATTACTAAGCTGTCTTGTAATAGTATAGATCTATTGTTGTAATGTAACTGATATTATGACAAAGAACCTTTATAATGGGTATAGAACCTAGGAAAAATAAATATTACTTTAAATATATAGAAGTTGTGTTCGTTCTTTGAGACTTTTCAATTGAATGAATGTATGAATGTTTGTACAGTATAACACCATCTGTCGGGTTGGAAGATACCCGGATTTGGGGGCGCTACATTAAGGCGGTATATATTTCCCTTTAGTTTAGTTTAATATTAAACTGCAACTATAGTAAATTAAGGTGATATTATTTTATATATATATGATTTAGGCCATGCGGAGTAGCTTGGTCCGACCTCCTACTATGATGGAGTTCTGGGATAGAGTCCATACGCCGAAGGGCTCTTCTTCGGGGTCGACGATGTCTCCAGCAGCACTAGCTATACGGGTAATACATTTACAATAATAAATATTATTTAGGATAATAATACGTAATTTATATTATGATACCAAGATAACTCACATGTACATATATCAAATCACAGGAGCGGTTTGAGAAGATCCGCAACTAGCGTATAGCAGAGATGCAGGCTGCTATGGGCGATGCTGAGATGTTAGATTCCACCGTCCCTCCACCTGAGATTAGTTTATCTCAGGACGAGGAGACATCTCTTTGGGTCGCGTCATAGGATACTCCCACTAGTACTAGCGGCGGGTATCGAGTGCTGGGGTTACCGAGGATACCAGCCTATACACTGCCAGGAGGTATAATATTTTTAGTTTATTTCTTGTTTATGAATAAAGAAAATTCGTCATATTATTCATGTTATATTTATTTTTGTAGGCTCTAGCCAGCGTCTGCGTCCGAGAGCCCCCGTGGGACCATCACATATGGGCACTGGCTTAGACGATGCTTTGTTCTAGTGTGTTATGGCTGCGGTGTCGGAGAGGTTTGAGACCGATCCGCTGTTCCATCGTCAGGACCTTCCTATCGTTCTCGCCTCCATCACTTATGCAGACGTTGCAAATTGGTGCCACCACCGAGAAATACGGTATATCCCTCCGGCGTTGGGCGCTATACGCCGACGAGATTGTTCGGATGGTGGTTACCTTAGTCGAGGATGCGTTTGGCCGATGTTGAGTCACCGATTTGCTTTCGTAGTATACTATTCGCTTTAAATTCAAATATATATTCTGAATGTAATTTTATTTTCATTTAGTTATCTTTAACTGAATCATATATATGGACTAATGAGTTATATTATATTGTATCAACAGGGTGACGAGCGGACTGACGAGCAGGATGACGATGTTCATACTCGAGCAGCAAATACGACGCCCTACTCGATGATCCTCCTCACAAGGTCTCTCTAAGCTTGACTTAGTTTACATTCTTTTGTAGTTTAAATTCTTTTGTATTAATTTTACATAACTTTTGACGTACATATTGTAGTTTAAACCTTATCATTAATTACTTTGGTTTTGTTGCGGTTTGACACTTAGCTTAATGGGATGTTTGTTATAATTAGTTTAGATTAATGGGATCTTTTTTAATTTACCTTAGGTTAATTTACTTTGATTAATGCGGTTCTTCAACTCATTACTTTGGTTTGTTGCGGTTATGCTAGTAGTAATGGGATGTTTTTGACATTTAGCTTAATTTAGCTTCTATATGTGATGTTGGGAAAATAGGTACAAGTACAGGTACAAGATGTGGGTTAAATCGCTGGATATTGCAAAAACAAACAAAATATTTTTTAAAAAAACATTAACCTCGACCGAATAAGGTTATTCTCGACGGATAACCGTCGAGGTTAAGGTGTTTCCCATTTTTGGCATACTTCCATGTGGCATATATATCCTCGACCGAATATAGGGTCGACGAAATTCCGTCACTCGTAAGGTGTTTTCCCATTTTTTTCAGGCAGCCACGTGGCATGCTTATCACCGACCGAATATCCTCGACCAACACATTTCAGTCGGGGATATATTAACTCCGACTGAATGTTCGGTCGACAATAAGTCTGTCGACTCTAAGTATCCCCGACCGAAAGATCGACGGACTTAATTTTGACCTGCTTATATACGAGTGAATTTTCGACCGAATATTCGGTCGAAAATATGGTTAACCTCAACGGAATATGCTTCATACCGACGGAATATTCCGTTGGAAATAACCCTTTTTGTTGTGGTGAAAGTGGTATAAATTCTAATTTTTGTAAATGATGTGATTTTGTGTTAATGATTGGTTAGATATGTGTTAGAAGGTGCCTTTTAGAGATCTGGGTTGTTGGATCATGGATCCATAACATCTAGATGCTCGAATATAAAGATTTCAAAAATCTGGAAATTTGAAAAAGTGGCCTGACAATCGAATGTCAGAGGCCTTAGATCTTTATGTGTTAACTATTTTGGGTGTTTTATGTATTGGATCTGTTCTAGGACATGAGGACTGTGATCTAAAACTGGAAACATGGTCTTAGCAAGTCCAGATCTGTAGTTATAAGCGGTCAAAGTACGTTGACCGAGTACAAAGTCTGTTTCTGGGTTACCCAGAATTTTCCCAGAATTTTTGACAAGTTTTGTTTGGCCTCTGATCTTGCAGTCGTTTGATTATTTGGCCTTGTTGTAGTATGATAAGTATACTACATAATAAAGTCATTATATCACTTAGATAATAATCAGAATGAAAATTAATCACAGTCAAACTAGCGTTGACCAACTGACTGGGTTCCATTTCTGGAAAACCTAGATTCTTCATGAGCGAGTTTTCTGGCAAGGGTTGACCGGCCTACATCTTCGATTGATGTTGTTGTTTGACTGATGTAGTGTTATGATACTGTTCTATGACATTTATACTATGATCTGGTATCATAACATCACTTATAACATCACTAGACACAGGATTAATTAAGGCACCAAAAGAGACCCATGGAAATGCTTAAGTTTCTGGAAAACTCAGAAACTCAAGAACACGTCTGACAGCAAATTCAAAGGCTTAGATCTTGCTGATTTGTTGTTGGATGGCCATGATATTGATTGTTAATCATAGTATTACACTTATACTACAAGCTAGGTATCATTAGCTGCCTAGAAAACATAAGGAACATAGATACAATTGTGGTCAAACCTGGTAACTCGGCAACTGACATGGGTTTCTGGGTTTCACTCAAGAACACGAAGAACACCTATAGCGACAGTCCTATCGCTATAGGCACCCTTTAGCGACAGTTTAATTAGAAAATAATTTTTTTAATTAAATAAATAGATTTTAATTATTAAAAATACTAAATAAATTCTGAAAAATTATTTTAAATTCTGAAAAATAGTTTTTAATTATTTTGAGTATATTTCATAAATATTTAATATTGTTGGAATATAAATGGTATTTAATTTATTTAATTATAATATTAAATAAATTATTTAAAATTGATTTTAATACATGAAAAATCATGAAAAATAATATTATGGTAAAAGAAAATATTTTAAGTTATTTTCAAAGTGACTTTTACTATTTTGTGATGAATTTCATTAATTAATCAATATTAATGATAATTAGTTTATTTAATAAATATATTAAATAAATTATGGAAAAATAGAATAAATGATTTAAAAATCATATGAAAATGATTTAAGTGTTATAAAAATATTTTAAGTTATAAAATATAACTTTTGATATTTTGTCATGAAAATATTAATATTTTAATATTAATAGCGATTATCGGATAATGAATTTATGTTTAAAAATCATATAAATATGATTTTAAGGTATTAAAATACTTTGATATATTATAATTATATTATAATATTATGTTATGATTTTCAATAATATTTAGTATTAAATAAATATTAATGATAAAAGAATTATGTGGTATTTAATTCATTTAAATACGATATTAATGATTAAAAATTTGTGATAAATGCTAATAATTTTTTAAAAATTATTGCGAGTTTATGAAAAATATTTCGACTATTATTAAAATTATCTGAGATAATTGTTAAGTGTTAGGCAGAGTTTAATTGAACTTAAACTCGAATAATTGTCCGGCTAGACCGTCGGGACGTTAGAATTTTGTCGTGTTCAACTCAAACTGAAATAGTTTGACCTGATACTGAGTCTTATACGTGTTATACACTGATAGGGTTATGTGTTATGTGTTTAGGTTATTCTATGTATATCTATATATATAATAGTTTTATATTTTGATGATATTATTCTAATATTGAAGATCTATATTACTAATATTAGGTCTTTGGATAAAGCGTTATAAATTGCATAGCGATAATCAATAGTTCAGGCATGTTTGTTTTTACTTAACTCTAATAAGAGTTGTTTCATTCAAATATGCTTATGGATAATCATTGTTGATTACCATTGTAGAATTGTACTCTATACATATTGCATGTATAAGTCAGGTATGAAAGGCTGATCACCTTCATTACCCTTCGGTTCCGATAAATTTGTTTATGTTATATACTTGTTTAGTCAAAAGTTTATTCGTGCTAATTCACAATTATATTGTTGAATTATAGCCAGCCAATTATTCAAATCATTTCAATCATGATATATCGTTATATTATTGATCTTAAACTTGTTGGGCAATCTTATGCTCACCATTGCAATATCATGATAAACATTGCAAATTAAGATGAACGCGTCAGATACAAGGAAAAGTTAAAGACTGTTCCAGCTTTAGTTTACGTATGCGATTAGATTTGTAATAGTAATGTATGATGATAATGTTATATATTAAATAAGTTATGTATTGTGTATTAAGTTAAGGTTACTCGACCTTGGGGAAAAGTGTGTAAGTTTAATGTATAAACAATTTATGTTTATATCTTCTGCGAATAGTAATAGTTATATAAAATGATCGAATTGGATCCACGATGATTCAAGACCTCGGATTCGGGGCTCTCACATCGGTGACCGAAGTACATAGCTTTCTAGGCTTAACTAGTTACTATCGAAGATTCGTGGTAGGATTTTCTCGAATCGCTACTCCATTAACTCAGCTGACTCGTAAAGATACAAAATTCGCTTGGAGCGAGGATTATGAGAAGAATTTTCAAGAACTCAAGAGAAGACTAATTTCGCACCTGTTTTGACAATACCATCTGGTTCTGATGGATTTGTTATCTACAGTGATGCTTCAGGTAAAGGGTTAGGATGTGTTCTCATGCAACATGGGAAAGTCATAGCCTATTCCTCGCGACAACTCAAAGAATATCAGAGGAATTAACCTACTCATAATTTGGAGTTGACAGCAGTCATTTTCACGTTGAAGATCTGGAGACACTACCTGTATGGGGAGAAAGTGGAGATCTATACAAATCATAAAAGCCTCAAATATTTCTTCACCCAAAAGGAACTCAATATGCGGCAACGACGTTGGCTCGAGCTGTTGAAAGATTATGATCATACTATCCAATATCATCTTGGAAAAGTAAACGTAGTAGCTGACGCATTGAGTAGAAGATCATATACGGGTACCAGTGCAATGTTGTTAACACAAAGGTCCATTTTGTATGATTTGCAAAGGATGGAGATAGAAGTAAAGGCTCCAAGTACCCACGTGATGATATCAAATATACGAGTAGAATCGACTTTAATCAATAAAGTTAAAGCTGCTCAAGCTACAGATATGGAGCTAATGCGTATGAAGAAGAAAGTGCAAGAAGGTGCTATTCCAAAAGCAAGAATCGATGAAGAAGGAATACTTTGAGTCAACTCCAGAATTTGTGTTCCTAACGATTCTGACTTGAAGCATAGAATCATGATGGAGGCACACAACACACCGCTTGGCAATCCACACAGGAGTACCAAAATGTATCATGATCTTCGACATACATTTTGGTGGAACAATATGAAGAGAGAGATCGCGGAGTTTATCTCGAGGTGTTTAACTTGTCAACGTGTAAAGGCAGAGCATCAAGTGCCAAAGGGTCCATTGCAACCACTTGAGATTCTGAAATAAAAGTGGTAACACATTACTATAAATTTCGTTACGGGTCTTCCCAAGGTTTCTCAAGGCATAGATGCGATTTGGGTTATTGTTGATAGATTAACCAAGTCTGCTCATTTCTTGCCTATATGGGGGACTTATTCCCTTAAACGTCTTGCTAGTATGTACGTGAATGAGATTATAAGATTGCATGGCATGCCAGTATCAATAGTTTTGGATCGTGACCCAAGATTCACTTCACGATTTTGGGTTAGCTTGCAGAAAGCTATGAGCACGAATTTACGATTCAGTTTGGCATACCATCCTCAAACGGACGGGCAATCAGAGAGGACTATTCAAACTCTTGAAGATCTATTAGGGCTCTGTGTCCTAGATTTCAAAAGGAGTTGGGATAAGTACCTACCATTGGTGGAATTCTCCTACAACAACAGTTATCATGCAAGTATAGGTGTGGCTCCATTTAAAGCATTGTATGGACGAAAGTGTCGCTCTCCAGTATGCTGGGACGAGGTGAGTGAAGCAATGTTGTTGGGACCAGAATTGGTATACATAACTACAGAGAAGATCCAAATAATCCGACAACGTATACAAACAGCACAGGATTGACCAAAGAGTTATGCGGATCTTCATCGAAAGGACATGGAATTTAATATTAGGGATCATGTATTGTTACGTGTTATACCATGGAAGGGAATTATAAGATTTGGGAAGAGAGGAAAGCTCAATCCATGATTTGTTGGTCCATTTGAGATTCTTGACCGAATAGGAAATGTGGCCTATAGACTCGTATTACCTCCAAGCATGTCTCGTGTTCATAATATTTTTCACATATCTATGCTTCATAAATATGTGAAAGACCCGAACCACATTATTGAGTTAGAACCAGACGAGATAGCCGAAGATTTAGCGTACGAGGAGGTACCTGTTAAGATCTTGGATAGGAAAGAGCATGTCCTACGCACCAAGGTTATACCACAAGTTAAGGTCTTGTGGAGAAACCATGCTATTGAAGAAATGACCTTGAAGTTGGAATCTGAAATGAAAGCGAGGTATCCTCACCTTTTTGAAATACCAGGTATGTACGTCATTTTCGAGGACAAAATTTCATAAGGACGGGAGTTTGTAAGACCCCAACTTATTATAAATAAAATCGAATTTCCTCTATTTATTATTGTGAATAATAAGGTGATAATTTGATATAATATTTTGGTTATGGGTGAAATGTTCAAATTTTGCAAAATAAGCAAGTGGTTATAAAATATTTATTTTGTCGGGGAATATTCGTTTGGTCGTGGAATATTCTTTCGTTTAGGGAATATTCGCATTTGCGACGCAAACCATTTGTGGGCCGCATAACGAAATAACTGTCGGATGAAGAAAATGACAAAGTTTAAGTTTTATAAATAACGACGTAATTGTTACCATTGACACTGTTGAATACTGCTTTGGTTAAAAATACAAGATGTCGTGTGGGTGCAATGCCGCGATACACCAGATTGCACAGTATTGTTTGAATTATTGATTCTTACGAAAGAAGGCACTACTCAATAATTGTTACAGTAATTACTTTTTAATATTTTATTTTATTGATTCAATAATTGCTGCATTGATATTTTATATTATTGTTGTTTCAATAATTGTCACTACACAGTATTTACCATTATCAGATCAATAATTCATATTATTTGAATAATATTATTAGATAGCATTATTGACAATGTCTAGAAAGTTCTGTCAAGGAGAGGTTTGGTCACCTAATTGCGCGCCAGTAAGGAAAAATCCTTATCGGAAAGCCCCCTCTTTCCTGGGAACGGTCTGGTTGTCATAATTGTGATTCTGTAATATTATTTGTGAATAATTAATTATTTATTTATATGATAAGGAAATATTTATTTGATGTGGATATACGAGATGAATTTATTTATTTTATGTGGTTATAAATGAAGGAATTAATGTTAAGGTATTTTATCAGTATTTTGTCGGAATGAAGGAATTAAAAATCATCCGTTTGTGGATTTCAGATATTTTATGTTTGGAATTTGGAAAAACTCAAAGCTAAATAGTTGTAAAGAATTCGATTTCGTGTGGAATGGACAAAAAATTCATATTTTTCTGATAAGCGGGCTATTTTCTATGAATTACTGAACATTTTAGAAAATAAATGATATTTATTAATTTATGGGTGGGACCCACTTTTGCTAGGTGTTGAATGCATGAGGGCTGCTATTTTTCTTCAAAGATGGCTGGCTTTGAATGAGGTGTGCGTAGAATGGAAGAAAAGAAATAATATTATTTTATTATTTTAGTCTCCTTTGGCGTTCTAGCATTTTCCTATAAATAGTCGCTTAGGTTAGAATTAAAAATCACACCAGAAACAAGTTTTCTTTCTCTCTATATTGTCGAGCATATTTTAGTGAGTATTTTGATACTTTGAGAGTTGTTATTCAGTACAAGTTTCATTCGGCTTTATATCCGATATTCCGAACAGAAGTACAATTATTTTGTGGTAAGGGATGTTATTTTCTTCGTAAATTATATTATTTCTTTCAATATCATTATGCAGAAATATTGGTCTAAACTTTTTATCAAATTTGAAACTTTTTTTCAGGGTTACTATTCACGTATACAGTACTATTCACGTATACAGCACTATTCACGAATACGGCACTATTCACCGAAAAATCAAATTTTCTTCTTTTTATCCAAGATGTCTATTATGGTTACTATCTTTGATTGTATCCATGTTTTGATCTTTATTTTTGAATTCTGCTTCAAAATTGGTTATTATGGAGTATTATTGAACTTGGATAAAACTGTAATACGAATCCCTAATATTTGTTCTTTTATCTCACTGGATTCGTTTTCTTTAAGATATTTATCATCATCCTCAGTCCTAAATGATGATATAACTGAATATCTTTGGCATGTAGTGCAAAAATGAATGATTAACTAATAAATATCTTTGGCTCGTAGTGCAAAGATGAACAGGTGTTGAGATGAACATGACCAACTGGTGATACAAATGAATATCTTTGGCATGTAGTGCAAAGATGAATATTTGATTCAAGATATATATTAATTGATGTTAAAGGTATAAAATATTGATGATGGACGTTTAAATCTTAGAAGATAGTAGAATTCTTTCTCTACTTGACTCTTCTAATGGATTGATGTTTCTGCTGCAGTTGTTGATCTAAAACTTGTTGTCTGTTATATTTTATCAGATTATTCTCTGTTGAAGACTAATGATAATTTGTTGTTTATTATCTTAGTCATAATATTATTTGTTGGGCTAGTTGAGCTCACCCTTTTCCTTTTTGTTCCATTGTTCTTCTCAGGATGAGAGAATTTAGCAAGAACTAGTTGGGGTATGGAGTGATGATTCAAGATAGTTATTTTAGTAGTCCTCACCATTTTGTAAAATAGTGTATCAATAATTGTAACGAGGACTCATTTTGAGTTTGTATACTCTCTATTAGACAATAGTTGTATTCAAACTCATAGTATATGTGTTGTCGTATCTTGCACGATAATTGTATTACTGAAGTTGTATTTGTTTTTATACCGTGTATTTGGCGACTCAGAATAGGTGATGTATACCTATTTTGGGGGCGTCACATAAATCATCAAAGATGGTGAACGTTTTGACTAAGACATCTCCGTAGGTCATGAAGCCGTAAACCGGTAATGAAAGTTAGTCGCGTAAACTTATATTGCAAAAACGCGAACCCTAAGAAGTAAAGTTAAGTAAACCAATGCGTAAGTCAAGTATATGACTAATTGGTGTACGTGTTATTTCCTTATGTGTTATATAGGGATTTGGAATAAGCAGTTCAGCGTAAACTATAAGTTATAGTTGTGCATAAGGTAAGTTTCCTAACTTCATTCATATTACATGAATGCTAGTTTCTTGAACTTCTCAGATGTTGTACTTGAGAAGTTATGTCTATGTACGAATGTGCGATATTTGTACAATGTGGTAGAACGTATGAGGCCTTGAGCCAAAATTTGAACACTTCGGTGTTTCTATGAGATGAACTATTCTGTGATTGAATTGTTCAATATAAGTATGTTCGGTTTATACATGAACCATTATTGTAAAGTATGTGCTAATGATTCTAGCCAGACAGGATGTGTATGAAAAAGGTAGAGGAATGAAAGTATTTCAAAGTGAATATGACTAATGTTTTAAGATGATAGGAATCGAGATTATTCCTATTATTCAAGCTACTTCATAACCTTTGTTCGATTATCAAAGTTCTGAAGAATGTTTAAACTCTTGAAGTTGTTTGTTCAACTGTTATGACTTGCTGGGCAATTGAATGCTCACACTTGCTTTAAATGAAAAACATTTTCAGCAAACAATGTTAGAAAGAACTTAAGGATCCCGTAAAGATCAAGCTGATTGGTATCCAGACGAAGTGCCATTTAGTATGTGAATGTGCGTGAAGATCAAGTGAAGACTTGTATTGTAGAATGGTTTAATTGAACTATAGATTAGTTTATTAAACTGATATGTATCCTTGGTGGCGGATAAAAGTCACTCTGGTAAGATGTAAAGAATAATGTAATTATCATTACTTGTAATGAAAGGTATTTTAAGGTTTCCAGAACCTGGGATTTGAGAATATATGTTATTATATTTAACTATATAATGAGGTATGTTTGGTAAGAAGTGGGACCGTGACGCACGAAATTCGGGTGTGAGAATAGACCAGATTTTGGGGCGGTACAGATTCCACTAAACTCGATCGCTGCTCGTATGTACGATGAAGTATACGATCGCAACGTGGAACTTCAGGATACCGTCGAGGAGTTGGATGAGATAGTAGCTGAATAACAGACCACGATGGCACAGAAGGACGAAGAGATCCAGGATTGAGAGGAACGTCTGAATAATGTCGAAGAGAATCTGGTCCACACTGAAGAACAGAATGAACTAATGACAGAGGAGATTGCAGAGCTGAAGAACAAGTTGAAAGAAGAATCTACTAAGAGGGCAACAGTAGAAGACGCGTACGAGGAAGCTTATCAACGAGACAGAATAGCAGAGAGAGACGCACAAGCAAAGAGGATGAAGATGGAGGAGATGAATAACGTATTCAACACCGTGATTAATCGAGCTCAAGATCGAGTTATGTACTATCCGATTCAGTTCGAGACACTGCCGCCGTACATATTCGATCGCAGAACAATGTTTCGGATTATGGAGGAAGAGCGTCGTAAGGCTACGCAGCATCTTAGTAGGACATCGTAGGGAATGTACCTGATATGCGATTAATAATATGATAAATAATATATAAATCGCTGGTGATATGTAATTAATGGGATATGATGTTGATGTTATCCTGAAACTTTAGTAGTTCAGGAAAGTATTATTAAATAGCAGTGATGTTATTGTTCTTATGTTTTCAAAAAGATTATTAATGAATAAAAGTTATTATTTTATTTTATTCAAAGTGTTATGTGTTATGGGATGATTTCTTTTATGGGATGCAAGTTAAGTAGAAAATAATTAAAGGAGTTAAGTAATAATCTAATGAGTATATTTTAACAGAAAATGCCTCCACGACGTCAACCACGATAGAGAACCCCTGAGGGATCTACCACTAATGACAATGTTGATGCTAACCCAGTTTAGCAGCTAGTGACGTTACTGACAGGTGCACTGCAGAATCAATCGCAGAATCAAGCTGTGACATTTAAGGACTTCAAGGCAGTTGTACCACTAGAATTTCATGGGTCCATGAATCCAGTTGAGGCACAAACCTGTATCATGGAGATAGAGAAAGTGTTCGATGTTGCTAGAGTATGGGAGAATCAAAAGATTGCTTTTGCAAAATTCATGTTGAAAGTAGAGGTTAGTTATTGGTGGCAGGCCAATAAAACTCGAGGAGGTCAAGGGGTTATGACTTGGGATAGGTTTAAGGAGATATTCTTTTAGACTTATTTCCCAGAGAGTTCGAAGAATCAGAAGGAGGTACAGTTTCAAGAACTGAAGCAGGGATCGATGACGATATCAGAGTATGCTGCAAAATTTAACGAGTTGGTGAGGTTTGCGCCATATCAAGTCAACACAGATGAGCGCATGGATAGGAGGTTTGAGCAGAGACTGAAACCTTGGTTGTACAGTAGGGTCTCCCTGTTCCAGCTGAAGACATTTAAAGAAGTAATGGGTAGGCAATTCTCGCTGAAGGTGGAGGCGAGGCTATAACAAAGTTTAATCAAGAACAAAGAAAGAAGAAGAATGAAGGCGAGGTTAAGAATGATGGTGGGGGTAGTGGAAATGGTAACAATAACCTGAAGAGAAAATGGAATGCAAATGTGGGTGCTGGAAGTCAGCAGGGTAACTAGCAGAATAGAATGTTCAAAGCATGTGCTACATGCGGGAAGTTTCACAAGGGTATATGCTTAAGTGGGAAACGTGTATGCTTTAACTGTGGCCAGGAAGGTCACATCACCCCTAATTGCAATCAACCCAAGAAGAAAGTTTGCTTCACGTGCTATTTAAAGGATCATTTTGCTCATGAGTGCCCTAAGAAGAAAGCTAGAGAGACAACATAAAATAAGGGAGGTAGCAGTAGAGGTACATGGACCATTGTTGGCCCAACGTCATCAAACAAACCCATAGCCAGAACCTTCAACATAGATGTGCAAGATATTGTGCAATCAAAGGATGTTGTGTCAGGTATTATCCCAATCAATGATATAAATGCTTATGTATTATTTGATTCGGGTGCTACTTGCTCGTTTATATCTAATGAATTTGCTAAAAGGTTAGGATTGCCTAGTGAAGAATTGAAATTCCCTTTAAACATAGAAATTGTGAATAAGGAAGTAATTCATGTTAGGTTCGTATATAAGAATTGTAGGGTGAATATTAAGGGGAATAACATGATGGTAGATTTAATTCCGATAAAACTTGGAGAGTTTGATGTTATTTTGGGAATGGATTGGCTGTTTAATTATGGAGTGATAATTGATTGCCAAAAGAAATGTGTAAACCTTATGACTCCGTCAAAGGTAGTTTTCTATGGTAGCAAATTGCCTAGACATGTGAGATGTCTGACGATTATGCAAGCCAAAAAATTGTTGAGTCAAGGTTGTGTGGGTTATTTAGCTTATATAGTCGATACTCAGAAGAAGGGTGTGAAACTAGAAGAGATAGCAGTGGTTAGAGAATTTGTAGATGTGTTTCCGGAGGATTTGCCAGGACTCCTGCCTAACTGAGAGATTGAGTTCGTGATCGACTTAGCGCCACGAACAGAGATGAAGCAACTGATGGTACAACTGCAAGAGCTGTTAGATAAGAAATACATTCAATCGAGTGTGTAACCGTGGGGAGCACCAGTGTTATTCATGATGAAGAAGGATGGGTCAATGCGTCTTTGCATTGATTATAGGGAATAAAATAAAGTCACAATTAAGAATAAATATATGTTGCCAAGAATAGATGACTTCTTTGATCAATTGAAAGGTGCTAAATACTTCTCGAAAATAGATTTGAGAAGTGGGTATCACCAATTGAAAGTAAGAAAGGAGGATGTACCTAGAACGACATTTAGAACTAAGTATGGACATTATGAGTTTCTGGTGATGTCTTTTGGTTTGACCAATGCCCTTGCTGCATTCATGGATTTGATGAACAAGGTGTTTAAACCATTTTTAGACAAGTTTATGGTGGTATTTATCGACGACATCTTGGTATACTCCAAATCTCAAGAAGAACACGTAGAACATATACGTTTGACCTTGGAGACACTAAGAAAGAAAAAATTGTACGCGAAATTCTCTAAGTGTGAATTTTAGCTAGATCGTGTACAATTTTTCAGACATGTGATTGATAAAGACGAAATTTCAGTGGATCCATCAAAAGTTGAAGCCGTGATCAATTGGGAACAACTAAGAACACCTTCGCAGGTGAAGAGTTTCTTGGGACTGGCCAGTTATTATAGACGATTTATTCAATATTTTTCCAAGATAGCCGGTCCGTTAACAAATTTGACAAAGAAAGCGGTAAAATTTGTTTGGACGGAGAAGTGTGAAGAAAGTTTTCAAGACTTAAAAAATAAGTTAAGTGTGGCACATGTGTTGTCATTACTAGATAATACAGGAAACTTTGTGGTGTACAGTGATGCATCACATAAAGGATTAGGATGTGTCCTTATGCAGAACGCCAAAGTTATTGCATATGCATTAAGGCAACTGAAGGACTATGAAAAAGAGTATTCGACTCATGATTTAGAGTTGGCTGCAGAAGTATTTGCCCTTAAGATATGGAGACACTATCTCTATGGAGAGATATATGAGATATATACAGATCATAAGAGTCTGAAGTATATTTTAACTCAGAAGGACCTGAACATGCGTCAAAGGAGATGGATGGAATTAATAAAAGATTATGATTATGATATCTTTTATCATCCGGGCAAAGCGAATGTGGTTACAGATGCCTTGAGCAGGAAAGGTCGGGAAAAGTTAATGATGATAACCACTCAGGAGGAGCTTATTTCAGTAATGGCAAAGCTAAAGTTGTAAATAAAATTTCTTAAAGAATTTGATGAACGACTATTCCAAATAGAAGCTAGTCCAACTTTGGTGGACAAAATTAAGAATGCTCAACTACAAGATGAAGAATGTGGGAATCTCAAAGAGAAAGTGGTTGAGGGTGGTGATGTGAAATATAAGATCGATATCGAAGGACTACAAAGGTTCGAGGGAAGAATTTGGGTTCCAGCAGTACCAAAGATTAAAGACGAAATCTTGACCGAAGCTCATAACTCAAGATATTTGATTCATCTAGGAAGCATGAACATGTATCAAGATTTATGATGACATTTTTGGTGGCCAAACTTGAAAAGATATGTTGCAGAATGTGTCACGAAATGCTTGACGTATGAAAGAGTCAAGGCCAAGCATCAAAGACAAAGCGGATTACTTCAACCGTTAGAAATACTAGAATGGAAGTGGGAACACATCACAATTGATTTTGTGGTGGGTCTTCCTACTACTCAGAGAGGATACGATGCGATTTGGGTAATAGTGGACATACTGACAAAATCAGCAATTTTTTGCCAATAAAGATTAGATTCAATCTTGATCGGTTGGCAAGGTTGTACGTTAAAGAGATCGTTTTGAGACATGGAGTGCCAGTGTCAATTATGTCAGATAGAGATCCGCGATTCACGTCAAACTTCTGGAAGAGACTACAAGAATGCATGGAAACACAATTGAGAATGAGTACGACATATCATCCGTTAACAAATGGCTAAAGTGAACGAACAATTTAGACATTGGAAGATATGCTTAGGGCATGCATCATGGATTTCAAAGGGAGCTAGGATGAACATTTACTGTTGGTGGAATTTGTCTATAACAACAGTTACCACGCAAGCATTGGCATGCCACCTTACTAAGCATTATATGGAAGAAAGTGCAAAACTTCATTGTGTTGGGATGAAGTCGGTGAACGTCAACTATTAGGACCAGAACTGGCACAACAAACTGCTGAGGTTGTTAAACTCATCAGAACAAGATTAGTAGCTTCTCAAGATAGACAGAAGAAGTATGTTGATCAACACAGACAAGATCGGGAGTTCGACGTAGGAAATCATGTGTTCTTAAAAGTTTCTCCTTGGAAGGGGAAAATTAGTTTCGGTAAAAAGGGAAAGCTAAGTCCTAGGTTTATTGGACCCTTCGAAGTGCTGCGAAGAGTAGGAGAAGGGGCTTATGAGGTAGCTCTACCTCCAGAGTTAGAAGATGTTCACAATGTTTTTCATATTTTGGTGTTACGGCTGTATAAACCCGATTACAAGCACATGATCGAGTACGAACCATTGCAGTTTGATAAGGACTTATCTTATGAGGAAATTCCTATCTAGATAGTTGATACGAAAGAACAGGTGCACAGGAATAAAGTAATACCTTCTATGAAGGTGATATGGAGGAACCACAATGCTGAAGGTGATATGGAGGAACCACAATGCTGAAGAAGCTACGTGGGAACTCGAAGATAAAATGATGAAAGATTACCCTGAGTTATTTGTTTAATATGTTTCTTCGATTCTGGGAACATAATCTTTGAAAGTAGGGAAGAATGTGACGAATGATTTTTTTGAGTTGTGATTCTAGGGACAGAATCCTTGTAAGGATGGAATGATGTAAAATTCTAGAATTTTATTTTAAATTGTAATTCAAAATATTTATTGAGTTATATAAATATTTTAATTGATGTGTTGATTGTTGTATAAATATTTATTTAATGTGATGTGATTTGATTTGATTATTTATTTGTTAAATAAATAATTTATGAGTTAAGAAAAATTGTTCATCATGAGATAATATTTTAATTTAAATTAATAAATTTAGTTGGAGAGTTTATAATGATTAAATGAATTATTATAATGATATTTTAATTTGATTTTCTTAATTAAAATGATGTGTTAATTTATTAAGCAAAATTATAATTATAAAGAAAATTATAATTTTATTGTATTGATTTATGTGGTAAATTTATTTAATAAATTATTATTAGAATTTATTAATTTAAGTATTAAAACTTAATTAAATTAAGTGCGACCATAAACTATATTATAAATGAGTTATTAAAATAAGTTAAGGGAGGATAATTCAGTTTTGACAAACAAGGCTTAATGATTGTTATGTCTTTTAATTTAAATATGTTTTACGAAACAAGGCATACAGATTTAATTGGTTAATTTTAAAGTAGTTAGCCAAACAAGCCTTATGGCTTTTGGTTTTCAAAAATAAAATAACTTATGTCAGTTAATAGATATATTTATATTATATAATTAATACTATTATATCATATACATTATAACTTTAGTACGTAAGGTTAGAGTAGGGAGGAAGAACACATAAGAAGAAAAAGAAGAAAAAGTTAAGAGAGAATTAGGAGAATTATAGAGAGATTTTGAGAGACGATTTGTGGAAAGGAAGCTTGATAATCAAAGGGTAACCATCATCTTCTAAAACTAAGGTATCATCTTTCTCTTACTTTTCAAAAAGTTTTAGTTTTATTCTATTCAAAAGAATTCTTTGTAAAAATTTATGTGATGGTTAATTATTTGTTATATATAGTGTCCATATGATAATTGGTGTTATAAAATTGTTTTCATAAGATTATAGATGAGTTATAGTAAATTAATTCATGTTATGTATTTATTTGTGAAAGAAATCATGTTACAGTGAATTGGTAGGAAAATATATGAATATGGCTTAGTTTAAAGTAAAATTGAGGTTTCATTCTTTATATAACATATCAATTGACTATTGATTTTGAAAGTAGCTGAAGAAACTATAACAAAATATTTTGAATTAGCTGTTATGTTGAAAAATAAAATCACAGTGATGATATTCACTAAAAATGTCAAAAAGTGAAGTTTTAGCAAAAATAGTGAAATTATAGGTTTTAAATTTGATGTTTATATTGTTATATGGGTAAAATTATGTTAAGAGTCCTTAAATTATGTTTGTGTGAAGTGTATATATGTATTACGTGTTAATTCAGTTGTTAGAAAGTAGCTTGTAGGTCAAAATTGGCTTTATTTATGTTATTGCCGAAGTTTGTCGTCGGGGATCAGAGTTCTAATACATGTATACCTACCAGAAATCTAAAGTCTTGCACCATAGTGACCATACTGCAGTACAGCAAAGTTTTGGCATGTGCCTCATGTGATAAGCGCCGTTCTTGCAGCAATCATTGGCCCCCACAAGCCAGATGTACACTATGGTATGCAATACGAAGTTAAAGAAGTAATGGTCGATAGTGTCTTTTAGTTACACAAGGTCTGAATAAGTTGTTAAGATTTAATAGTATGACTGTTAAGATATGAATTTGGTATTACTATACTAAGAATGAACATATTATTAATAATTAACGAGTTTTATTACTAATGTAATTTGATTATGTGGTTAAAAATCAAACCATATAAGAAATAGATACTTATTTATATATAGAGTATTTGTAATGACTAATTATGTCATGATGATATGTGTATAAGATATTGTGAATCGAATTATTACGGTTTAGCTTACATGCAAGGCAAGTTTTCTAACTCTAAACTTTTGTTGAGCTAGTTTCTTAACTTTAATTATATTGTGCAAGTTTTCTAACTCTAAACTTCTTTGTACAAGTTTCATAACTCTATTTATATTGTGCAAGCTCTTAAACCTTACCGCTTGATAGTTAAAAAGTTTCCCTAAATCTTTAACTTGTTATTTAGCATGCAAATTTGTACATTCTGATATACTAATGTTGAACAAGTTTTATCGTTCAAATTATTATTTGTTATGCATGCTCAGTACTCAATTCTAAATAACCTTAGCTTGATATTGTTCAAAGCAAGGTATGTTATGTTATTCAATGCTTATGTTCTTAGATTATTTCTAAAGCATGACCTTAGTATACAACGTTGATTCACATATGAGTTATTCCATGACATAATGTTATTACCTTTTTTATTCAACTAATCCTTAGTTGATGTTTGTTGAATTCGAAATTACCTTGAAACGTATCCGAACCAAACTTACTTTGGTGTGAACTTGTATTCTAAATGCTGAGATGAACAACCCTATTATTAGGGGATAATTTATGCATAAC
This sequence comes from Panax quinquefolius, assembly GCA_020205615.1. Taxonomy (NCBI): domain Eukaryota; kingdom Viridiplantae; phylum Streptophyta; class Magnoliopsida; order Apiales; family Araliaceae; genus Panax; species Panax quinquefolius. The sequence continues at coordinate 90,046,741 of CM035171.1, read as the reverse complement.
GTTGAAATGTTTGTGCATAATACATTGTACGAAGGGTTGATCCCCCTAAGTACGAGGAGTCCCTATAGTCTTATGATTGTTAAAGTTTAAGTTGAAAGATTACTTATAACTATGTACATAGTTCGTGGTCTTATGACCCTCAGATATATATTTCAGATTCTAATTTTTATTGATAGAGCATATTATTAAGTTCTATTGAACCTATTCATTTGGCATTTGTTATAAAATTTTATTCATTGTTATTTCAATTGAGCCTTGTTTGCTCACTCTTGCTTATATAACTATTACAGCTAAAGTTGAGAAGGTCGATGTACCTACCACGAGTAAAGGGAAAGGAAAAATGAACAAGTATTGAAGACTTGTAAACATGTTGACTTTTAATATTGTCAGACTTTATTTTAAATCTTGTGATGTAATTATTTAATTTTCAGCATATGATGTTTGTATTTAAAGGTTAGATAACCTGGGAGATTTTATTTGAAATTATTTATGTAATCCTTTAATGGGAAGGTTTATTGTTCAATTTTATTATATTGGGTAGTTAGAAATGAATGTTTTTATCAACTGAACACCAAATCTTGTGGGAATGAATTACCCGGATTTGGGGGTGTCTAAGTCAAACTTCTTGTGGGCATGAGAGTCATCTAAGGCAATTCAGACACCGTGAATAATGTACAAGCTGGCTACAGCTGACAATGTTCATCACAGGAACTGAAATAGCTGACAATGTCCATGACCGAAATAGCATTTTTGGGTCTCCGTTAGGCAGTCTGTTAAGCAGTTTTGCGTAGATTGCGCTCGGAAGTTAAGATATGGTTCTTATTGGACTTCTTCTGAAGAAGTTTGAGTTGAAATGAGTTGATTTTATTTGAGTTGGCAAAATGACCATTTTCCCCTCCCTAGGTTATCTCCAGTTCTAGCGTAATTGCAGCAATCGTTTCTTAGGGTTATCTCCGAGATTGGCCTACTGTTGACTCTGACTGTCCTTAGGGTTATCTCTGAGGTTGGCTTGACCTCCTGGGGTAGACTCCGGGCTTTGAACTTGATCTCATAGGGTTATCTCTAGTGTTGGAATTGGATCTTCCAAGGTTGGAACTAATGTTGTGGTCCTCTAGGGTTATCTCTAAAGTGTGAAAAAGATGATTTTGCCCTCCTGCATAGTTAGTAACAAGTAAACAAAATTTTGAGTGTCTATAGATGCCCCTCTTTATCATGTTCATGTAATGCAATGGAATGAACATGATAAAGATTACTAGACACTTAAAATATGACAAGGTAAATTTAATGATGCAAATCGCAGTGTAATGAATGTTAAAATGCTTTCAGAAATCACAATTCGCAAATCGCATTTCGCACTTCACTTTTGGCCAATCGCACTTCACAACTCACACATCGCATTTCGCATATCACAAATCGCACTTTGCACATCACAAATCACTTTACCTTTACCAATTATTGCAGATGCCTATGCTGGTGTTGGCTCCAATGGTTTGGCTTGTTGCCAATGTCTATTTGATGAAGATAAATTAAGATGTTTTCTACATCTCTGTTGGGGATGACGTTCTAAAATCATCGGACCTTCCCGATGTATACGCTGGTAGTTTATAACGATGCCTACCTTGCTAGTAGTTTGACAACGGATCCTACCCTGCTGGTAGTTGACTACGCTGACATCACCCAACTATTTTGATTCCCACTCGAATGGTGGTATACAAAGCTTTCATCGCTGAACTGTCTTGATGTTGCGCTGAATTGATGCCAAAGGTTTAGAATACCAGATCTTCCGATACCTTTGCTGAACTAATATTCAAAGACTTACTTCACCATATTCCGCCTAATGTTACGCTAGATTGATGCCAACCAAAAGATGTCTACGACTAAAGTTTTCTCTAATCTAGGAATTTAATGTGCACACATATTTAAATCTACTAGAGATACATGCTAAACCTTGATGGAGATGTACGCTGATGTAGCGTATTTTCACATGTGCAGATTATGCAGGGTGTGATGATCTAGATTTATCCTTAGGAGTCTATTATCCTAGGTTGATGAAATTTTAAATAGTTTGGAGTAGAAACTTACCTCACCCTCTCTGAGGTAATTTGGAGTTTCTTTTCACTATTGGGTGCTTGTGCCCCATTTCCTTGAGCTTTTGATTCATAACCCGGCTGAACTGATGACCTAAATACTGTTAAAATCCCTAGAAGGTGCAGCCTGTTCTTTCGCTGCCTAGATTTGACTTGGGTGTATAGGCCTCGACTTGTGAGGACATGACGCAGGTTGGCACATTTGAGGATGAGGATTTCATTCGCTAAACCCTTCTACTTTTGAGTTAAGGAATCTCTTGAGAATTTTTCCTTACTTTTGTAGGGGCAAGCTTATGTCGCCATGATTTCTTTCAGGAGTTTTCCCCTTTCTTTTGATGAGAGGCTTGATCCCGCCTTAAACTCTTTCCCTTTCCTAGAATCGAAAAATGCCACAGTCCTTTCGCATGTCATTGCCGAGGATTCATATTAGAAACTCTCTTTGTTGACCAAATCACGAGTGAGCAATATCCTGCACATTAAAAGAATAAAATTCACCAAAAGCTTGACGGCTCGACCATCAGGATTAGTACAGTCTGTTGAATAAGGCATTTAAAGTAAAAGTTATGGAATGGAATGAGTTATGAATTCACAAGGAAATTTTAAAGCATCCATTGTTATTGTTCATGAGTAGGATTAGATTCAAAATATTTATCTCCCTATATCAGAGATACTTCATCTTCGTTCTAGACGTTCTTCTTCGCAGACTTGATTTCATATGACACATGCACTATGAGTGACGCAACTCCTAGCAAGGGTTTCAGTTCTATGCCTTCGCAAAATTTCTTGATTCTCGCTCTTTTTTCCTCTCGCCTAACTGTCTCGTTTTCTTAGGCTATTCAGAATTACCCATGTAAAGAGTTTTTAACCAATGACTCCCAAACAAGAGGGTTTTAGGGCAGTAGGTGTTAAGACACCCCTTCGGGTTTACTGGCTCGAGTAATAAAGGCCACGCTTCGAGACAAGTCAGTCAATCACTCTATTTACTTTTTTATCTTAACTTGACAGTTCTGTTTTCTTAGGCTCTAAGTCACCCATGTAGAGAGCATTGGGTCGGTGACTCCCAAACCAGATGGCTTTAAGGCACCAGGTGCAAAGACACCCCTCGGGCTTAATTACTCGAATAACCTATGCCACGATTCGAATCTGCTCAGGTTCTGCTTTTTTCATGCTTTCTTTCTTAGGCGCTAAGTTACCCGTATAAGGAGCGTTGGGTCGATGACTCCCAAACCAGATGGATTTAGGGCACCGGGTGTGAAGACACCCCTCAGTCTTAATAACTCGAGCAACCTAGGCCACGATTCGAGACCTTAGGCTAACAAATTCTCTTTTATCTTTTCATTAATTGCCATTATTTTTGCCATAGCTTCATACCCCACAACTAATAGTTAGGGCAATAGCAAAGTGCAGACATGCATATGAGGTCAAGTTTGTTCCAAAAAGCTCTTTGAACTAGGATGTCGTGCCCAATCAAAAGGGTTGAATAGTCTTAATTCTCTAATCGCTCCCGTGATTCTGGCCCCACGGACGCTTATAAGAATTAATCTCATTCATAACAAAGTTAAGCAAAAACCTCTTTCTAAGAATAGTTAACCTTTATATTATTGCTAATGCATTTAAATAAAGACTGAAAACTCATAAAAGGTGAAAGAGTCATACCTCACATATGGATAATTCATTTTGAGAACAATATGATTAGAAAAGACCAAATGATCATACTAAATTGCCAGTGAGATGATATGAGCACAACTCTGATGATGATGGACCATGTTGATGGTGTTGACTGATGCATTTTCCTCTTTGGGATGGTTGATAATTACCCTAGTGTTGAGTTATCATTATTTCCGAGATTGCCCCAAGCTTGTTGTAAGGGTCCAAATATCGGGTTGTCGCCAATTTTGAAATTGGCCTAGCCTTGCTTATCATCAGGTATAGTCGCTTTGACAAAAGGGCTGATAAGATGCCAAGATCAAAAGAGGCTTTTACCTCTGTACCAGATGATTTTCTACTGATTTGAAGAAGACTTATGATTTAGCGTGTCGACTCTTTAAAGGTCCTCACTACTAGTCATGCTTGATACATCTCTGTGTTGTTGTTATAACTTTGATGATTGATGTCGAGAGGTCTTCAAACTCCATTAAATTGGCCCAAAGATCTCAACTTGGTTGGTGATGACTTCACCTAAGTTTGATTTGATATGCAAAGTTTGATTTGTTGTCTTGGGATTGAAATTTGGGGTTGGATGTTTCTTTTGAGGGTCAGACCGCACCACTGATGGTTGCCTACATATTCCCATTGATGAGCGGAGATCAGTTCTACGTAGTTCTTGCTTGATTAGCTAAACGGTCTAAGAAGTGTTTGTTTAGGTGTTTTGGGTTTTTGTTTATTTGACCGCACCATAAATGGTTACCTACGTAATCCCATTGATGAGGGGAGATCAGGACTTTCATAGTTCATGCTTTTGGCTGAGACCTGACTAACGTGAATTTTTTTTTTTAGATTTTTTAATTTTTTTATTTTTTCAATATTTACATGCATGGAAAATAAAAGGCATACTGCGAAGAAAATGATACCGTCCAAACATCTTCTGAAACTCATAATTTTATCCCCTAGATCTACATCTTCTTGGCTAGTTGAGGTCTGATAGGCCAGTTGTCAGTGGTTATGTGCCTTCAAGGCTCGCGATAGATGTTACCTCTTGGTTCTGAATATCTTTATTCATGGCCATAACTTGATCGCCTCTTGATTCAGCACATTCCTCAGTGACGCTTGAACTGGACCCATCGCAAAAAGGGATGAACTCTGGATTCTTCAATGGGTTGGCTTCCCCGACAACCTCACCATCTATTCCTTCATCTGTTCCTTCACATTTTTCCTGGGCTTGAAAGGATTCAACCATGAAATCTCCCTCAAACTGTTGTTTCATTTCTTGCAAGGAACTTTCCATTTTGGCATTTCCTTCCTTGGAAAGGATTAGTATTTCCTCCTCATCATCCAAGGTGATAAAATCAGGAACGTGGTTGCTATCTTTGGACCACGAGATGTTTGATGTTGGCAGAGGAATCTCCTTTAGGGATTCCCTTGTCTCCTCTGTCAGTCCTTGCATTATGATCAGTCCACCTTGCGTTCTTCCAGAATTGGTGCTCACAGCCTTCACCTCCTCTAAACTGCATGTCTCGAGTGGACATATTAAGCTTTTTATTTCCTTTTCGCCTTTTCTGGTCATGAGGAATTCTATCTTTAGCTCTCCATTTTTAATAAAATCCTGGATTTTATGTCACAAAGACCAACATTACTCAGTCGCATGTCCAAGTGAGTTAGAATGGTAGCGACATATCTTGGTGGAATCATAACTATTTATCTTGGGATTTATAGGAGGTAGCAGCTCAGTAATCCTTCCTTCCCTTATCAGAAAGTGTAGCATTTCTTTATTTGATTTGCTCATAGGGGTGAATTTTTGGCCTCTTGTGGAGGTTGTTTGATCTTTGTTCTTTGAGAATTTGCATTCCCCCGAGCGATTTTTCCGCTGGCGAGATCTTCTAACAATTTTATCATCCCCCTTTTCTTGTCCTTTCAGCCTGCTTTGACCTTATTTATTTAGCTGGATCATCATGGAGAGATATGGGCTTGCAGTATGGTTTACCTCCTTTTTCTCTTGGCTTTCTGATAGTTGAGTGAAAAACTGCCTCGTATCCTGATGTAGGCGCACTATCAGCTTAGCTAGAAGATTTACTTGATTTCCATCTAGCAACACAAGTCATTCAACACAAGTTATTCCATCAGTCTACTACTGAGTCTATGACTTGTGTTGCTAGATGTCTTCACCTTTGGGTATATTCTTGGAAAGGCTTAGTACTTTTCTTTTTGACTTTAGTCACTTGGTATCGATCTGGTGCCATTTATGACTGAAAACTGTACTGATTTAGAAAGGTGTGGGCCAATTCATCCCAGTTGTGGATTTTGGTATTATCAAGTCGGGAATACCAGGATTTAGCCTCTCTAGTGAGACTCTTTTCGAAAAGCTACATTCTCAGGCTTTCATCTTAAGCATAAGACCCTAGCTCGCAAATGTATACTTTTAGGTACGTATAGGGATCGCTTGTCCCATTGTACTTTTCAAACTCTGGGACTTTGAATTTGTAAGGATATCGAGCCCTTGGGAATATGAAGAGATCTGAATAGGTGACACTTCTATAGTTTCCAGTCCCTTTGATTGACCGCATGGTTTCCTCCATTTGTTGGACTTTCTTTCTTATATCCCCAGTTTCTCGATCATCCATGAGTTTTGTGATTTTAGGGGTTTTGTTGGTTCCTTTATTGGAATGAGGTTCAAATATATGGGTTTCCATCTTTTTGCTAATACCCTGACTGCCCCCTGGTGTGAAAGACTAGTTGAATATGCATTGTTTGGCCTCGAATGTTTTTACTTTGTTCTTTTATAAAGACAGCCAATTCTACAATTTGATTCCTTAATCCTTCGAATTCCTCTCGAGAGACAGAAGTATGATCGGGTGGGGCACTTATAGCCATGTCTAACTGGGGGCTAAGTGCCTTTTTGGACTTTGAACGGGTAACAGAACCAATCGTTTCCCTATAAAAAGATAATATAGTTTAGTCTGGGAAACGTGGAAATGTTACATGCTATTTATGCGTCCGTTTTTTAGGAGTATTATTCTGCAAAATGGATGTCAGCTATTTTGATGACAGGATGGCATGATAGGTCTTGATATGAAAAAGGAATGCATGTTTACATACTCCTTTATATTTTCCATTACATTGAGATTGACATGGAAATGAAATTACAAGTAATTAAAATTACAGGTAATTGAAATAGGAAGGTAAGAAGAGAATTCCCTCCGCATTTGGTTTATCAGAAGCTGTCCTATCTTAGGCTACTCTCGCAGCTATTTGGCATGAAGGTTCCCAGATCATCGCAATTTACTCGATAGGAAGTTAATATGGTCTTTAAACTAGAGAGAATCTGGGTGGTGCCTTTCTTGATCCTCGTTGGAATTAGTCTCCCTACGAGTCCGGTAATCAAACACCGACGGGATAACCTCCTAGTGGAGGGACCACACAACATACATTCATATACATTGCATCTCACCATATGGAAATGATGACATGTGCGAAGCACTAATATCACAGGCAGATATGGTGCAAAGCACTAAGTGCAGTAAGTAAATGCATTAGTACACATTCATTCAAATGTAAAAGCAACATCCACGCACAAGCAGATAAAAGTTTTGAAAAGCTTTGAATAGCGGCTTAAGCCTTCTTACTGGATGTCCACAGCAGAGTCACAACCTGTCGACGTCAGGATATTTATTTGTCCCTTTCTGTTCTTTTCTTTTGGTGTTCTCATGTTAGGTAAGATTTGTTTGAAAAATCAAGTATATGTCGACGATTTGACTGTAAGAGTCGCAAGTTGGTATTTTTAAATGGTTGCACCAACTCAACCGAGAAATGGTTTGCACATAGACTTAGTGATGTGATACTGTTTAACTGGTCTTCAAAACCGAGATTCATTAGGGTCCGGGGGCTTGATTATGTGGAGGGAATGTGTTAGGCACCTCCCGACATCCGTGATAACATGGTTACTGCACTTTCCAATTTAAACTCTTATCTAAATGTGTGTGTGTGTGTGTAGGTCTATGTGTTGTTGCCTTTAAGTAGTGTTATGCCTTGTTTGCACCTATATACAAAGGGTTTGAATTATGTATAAAAGTTCAATTTTAACGAGATATGACAGTGATGTTTTGTAAAATAGGTTTTTTCAAACCCTTATGCTCAATAGTAATTGAGGCCTTTGATACTTCTATTTTTGTTATGTGTTCGACTTGATTGCTTTTATTTTCGAGATGCGAAGCATCTTCGAGAAAATAAGATACACAACAGTGCCGAACTCCTTGTGGGCATGAGAGCCATCTAAGGAAATTCTTACACCGTGTGTGATGCAACCAAAATAGGTCCACACAACCCATTCTGAGTCGTCAAATACATGGTACAGAAAATAACTACAACTTCATTATTACAATTGTCGTACAAAATACGACAAAACATATGCCGTGAGTTTACATACAAATATTATCTTCTAGACAATATCCAAACTAAAATAAGTCCTCATTACAATTATTGATACACTATTTTACAAAATAGTGAGGACTTCTAAAACAACTATCTAGAACCATCATTCCATACCCTGACTAGTTCTCGCTATATTCTCGCCTCCTAAGAAGAAAAATGGAACAAAAAGGGTGAGCTCAACTAGCCCAGTAAAGAATATTATGACTAAGATAATGAAGAACAAATTATCGTTAGCCTTCAATAAATCAGATAAATTATAATGGACAACAAGTTTTAGATCAATATTCGTAGCGGAAATAAAAATTCATTAAAAGAGTTAAGTAGAGAATGAAATCTACTATCTTCTATGATTTAAAAGTTCATCATCAATATTTTATCACTGTAACATCAATAAATATACATCTTGAACCAAATATTCATCTTTGCACTACAGACCAAAGATATTCATTTGTATCACCAGTTGGTCATGTTCATCTCAACACCTATCCATCTTTGCACTACGGGCCCAAGATATTCATCAAGTAATCATTCATATTTGTGCTACAGGCTAAAGATATTCATCAAGTATCACCATTTAAGACTGAAGATGATGAAAAATATCTTACAGAAATGAATCTAGTGAGATTAAAGAACAAAGATTAGGGATTCGTACTTTGGTTTATCCAAATTCAAAAATACTCCGTAATAATCAATTGTGGAGCAAAATTCAAGAAAGAAGGTCAAAACATTGATACAATAAAAGATAATAACCATAATAGACAACTTGGACAAAGAAAAGAAAATTTAATTTTTCTGTGAATAGTGTTGTATAAGTGAATAGTAACCCCGACACAAAAGATAACAATTTCACAAGAAAAATCATACTTCGTGAATAGTACCGTATTCGTGAATAGTGCCGTATACATGAATAGTGCCATATACGTGAATAGTTACCTCGACATAAAAAGGTAAAAATTTCACAATAAATTTCATACCAATATTTTGGCATAATGATATTGAACAAAATAACATCATTTACGAAGAAAATAGCATCTCTTACCTCAAAAGAACAATACTTCTAACTGGAATATCGGATATAATGTTGAAGGAAACTTGCACTGAATAGCAACTCTCAAAGTATCTAAATACTCACAAAAAATACTCTCGATATTATAGAGAGAAAAAACTTCAGTTTCTGGTGTGATTTTCAATTCTAACCTAAGCACCATATTTATAGAAAAATGCCAGAACGCCAAAGTAGACTTAACCTGCTACCTGATGGCTTTACCTGCTGCTATTCACGCACACCACCATTGAAAAAAAAATCTCAGCACACCAACAAGGACAAGAGTGGGACCCACCCATTCTAGAAAATTTCCAAAAATATTTTAAATTTAAACAATATTCAAAAACTTCAATAATTCATAATAAATAGCCCTATTATTTGAAAAATATGAATTTTATGTCTATTGCATAGGAAATTTAATTGTCTACAACTTTGTAGAAAAAAGTTTTTCTAAATTCCAAACAAAAAATGGCCGAAATCCATATACATATGATTTTTAGTACCTTCATTCTGACAAAATACTGATAAAACACCTCAACATTAATTCCTTCATTTATATCAACATAAAATAAATATTTTCTTATAATATAAATCAATAATTAATTATTCACAAATAATATTACAAAATTACAATAATGACAACCAGGTCGTTCCCACGAAAGAGGGGGCTTTTCGATAAAAATTTCTCTTTAGTGGCGCGCAATTAGGTGACCAAACCCGTTTTCTAGATAGAACTTCTTTAGACATTGCCAATAATGTTATCTAATAATATTATTCAAATAATATAAATTATTGATATGATAATGGAAAATATTATGCAGTGACAATTATTGAATCAACAATAATATAAAATATCAACGTAGCAAATATTGAATCAATAAAATAAAATATTGAACAGTAATTACTGTAACAAATATTGAGTAGTGCTTTCTTACGTAAGAATCAATAATTCAAAAATATTGTGCAATACCGTGTGCTAATGTGCAACCATGCGTATTACTATACTTTAACCATTGGGTATTCCAACAGTGTTAACGGTAACAATTACGTCGTTATTTATAAAAATTTAAACTTGTCATTTTCTTCATCCGGCCGTTTTCCATTATGGGGCCCACAAATGGTTGCGCCATCGTATGAATATTCCCCGACAACAATGAATATTTTATAACCACTTGCTTATTTTAAAATTTTCTCACATTTTACCCATAACCAAAGCATTATATCATATTAACACCTTATTATTCCAAATAATAATTAGAGGAAATTCAATTTTATTTATAAAAAGTTGGGGTCTTACAACCTCCCCTCCTTATAAAATTTCATCCTCGAAATTGACGTACGTACCTGGTGTTTCGAAAAGGTGAGGATACCTCGTTTTCATTTCTGATTCCAACTCCCAGGTCTTTTCCTTAATAGTATGGTTCCTCCAAAAAACATTAACTTGTGGAATAACCTTTATGCGTAGGACATGCTCCTTCCTATCCAAGATCTTGACAGGTACCTCCTTGTACGTTAAATTTTCGATTATCTCATCTGGTTCTAAGTCAATAATGTGGTTTGGGTCTTTCAAATATTTACGAAGCACAGATATATGAAAAACATTATGAACACGAGACATGCTTGGAGGTAATGCGAGTCTATAGGCCACATTTCTTACTCGGTCAAAAATCTCAGATGGACCAATAAATCGTGAATTGAGCTCTTCTCTCTTCCCGGATCTTGTAACTCCCTTCCATGGAGCAACACGTAACAATACAGGATCCCCAATATTAAATTCCACGTCCTTTCGATGAAGATTTGCATAACTCTTTTATCGATCTTATGAGGTTTGTATACTTTGGCGGATCATTTGGATCTTCTCTATAGTCATATGTACCAACTCTGGTCCCAACAATGTTGCTTCTCCTACCTCATCCCAACATACTAGAGAGCGACACTTTCGTCCATATAATGCATCAAATGGAGCCACACCTATACATTCCTGATAACTGTTGTTGTAAGAGAATTCCACCAATGGTAGGTACTTATCCCAACTCCCTTTGAAATCTAGAACACAGTGTCTTAATAGATCTTCAAGAGTTTGAATAGTCCTTTCTGATTTCCTGTCCGTTTGAGGATGGTATGCCGAAATGAATCAAAAATTTATTCCCAAAGATTTCTACAAACTAACCCAAAATTGTGAATTGAATCTTGGGTCATGATCCGAAACTATTGATATTGGCATGCCATGTAATCTCACAATCTCATTCACGTACATATGAGCAAGAAATTCAAGGGAATAAGTCTCCCGTATCGGTAAGAAATGAGCAGACTTGGTTAATCTATCTACAATAACCCAAATTGCATCTATAGCTCGAGAAACCTTGGGAAGACCCGTAACAAAATCCATGGTACCATTTCAGAATCTCAAGTGGTTACAATGGACCCTTTGGCACTTGATGCTCCGCCTTCACACGTTGACAAGTTAAACACCTCGAGACAAACTCTGCGATCTCTCTCTTCATATTGCTCCACCAAAATGTATGTCAAAGATCATGATACATTTTGGTACTCCCAAGATGGATTGCAAATGGTGTGTTGTGTGCCTCTATCATGATTCTATATGCTTCAAGTCAGAATCGTTAGGAACATAAAGTCTGGAGTTAACTTGAAGTATTCCTTCTTCACCGATTCTTACTTTTGGAATAGCACCTTCTTGCACTTTCTTCTTTATACGTATCAGCTCCAGGTCCGTAGCTTGAACAACTTTAACTTTATCGATTAAAGTCGGTTCTACTTGTATATTTGATATCGTCATGTGGGTACTTGGAGCCTTTAACTCTATCTCCATCCTTTGCAAGTCATACAAAATGGGCCTTTACGTTGACAATATCGCACTCGTACCCGCATATGATCTTCTACTCTAACTCTATAATGTTCACTTTTCCATGATGGTATTGGATGATATGATCGTAATCTTTCAACAGCTCGAGCCAACGTCGTTACCGCATGTTGAGTTCTTGGAAGATCTTCTCATATTCCTGCTCCATTCGAATTTTGTATCTTTTCGAGTCAGCTGAGTTAATGGAGTAGCAATTGGAGAAACTCATTCCACGAATCTCTGATAGTATCCAGCTAAGCCTAGAAAGCTACGTATTTTGATTACTGACTTAGGTTGCTCTCAACTGTAACTCATATCCCAATCTTGGAAAGCACATCACAATGGAACCTATCAGTTTAGCACCGCACGAATATGGCATCCCCTACGGAAAGTTTGGCTTCAGTACATTCCATAAAGGAAGTCACCAGCGAGAGGCTCGGGTACCAACTCCTGTTGTAACGACCGAGAAATTTGGATCTAATGTAAAATAATTTTATTTAAATAAATAATGAATAAAATTATATTATTTGTTATTATTATGTGTTAGTAAGTTGAATGTCGTTCTTTAACCTAGAAACGTCCAAAAGTCATAGTATTTTGACTACGTAAAGGAATTAAAGTGTTTGAATTTCTAAGATGAAAATAAAAGCTTTCTAAGAAATTTTCCGAAAAACACTATTCATCAATTTCTGCTCGGGAATTATTTTTAAACTTCCGAGAAATACGTAATGATAGAATATCGAGGTGAGATGGATTATGTAATAATAATTCAAGTATGGAAAATGTAGTTTTTCGCATGCGGACTTTATTCGAGAAAGTTAGGGAAAGTAAAGCGTTAACTAATTCAAGTGATGATCGAATAATACATAGGTATTGTACGAGGTAATGAATACGAGTATGACACGAAGTATTATATGAGTATGTATGAATGATGGTATGTCGTATATGTTGAATAAGTATACGAGTTAGAATACGAGATTAATACGTATACAATACGTTTTAAAGCTTTAAGCCATATGTAATTGGACTTGTGAGATTATGTAAGAAATGAAAAGTCTAAATGGGATTATGTTAAGTCAATGTAAACTAATGTTAAAGCCCAAGTATTGGTTAATGTAAAGTGCAAAGTGAATTAATGCAATCCCAAAAGCATAAATTAAGCTAATTGAATTAAAGCCCAAATTGAGATCCAATGGGTGAATAAGATCCATGGGGCAACCCATGTGGGGCCATGATCACATGGGTGATCTTGGTGGCCAAGTAAAAGTCGTAAGGAGCAAGCATTGGATAAGTGTTGTGATAAACAAGTTAACTTAATAACTAAGTAAGGAATAGTAAGGAGGTGATTTAGGAGGTGGGATTTGTTTATTGACCAATATGCCCTAATCTAGCAATTCCTATAAATAGGAAGCTTGATAGCTCATTTGTCACTTGTTCAAAAACACCAACAACTTATAGCTTATTGAGTTGAGAGAAAAAGAAAGAAAAGTAAGAGTTAGTCTTTCATAATCCAAGAAGCAAGAAGAAGAATAAAATCTTTTTTCATCAAAGGTAATAGCCTTTAAACCATTAGTCTTCCTATCTTCCATAGTAGCTTGACAGAGAAGTGATGAAAGGTGGTTCATGTATGATAAGGAGTATGAGAATGGTTAATCAATGCACTTAAGTCTTAATAAGTCATGAATAAGCACTTTGTTTATAGATAAGTTATGAACTAAGGAAGAACTTGTAACATTTTTACATGGATGAAGTTTGTATGATAAGCAGATGTGAGGATGATGGTTAAAAGACTTAAACTATTATAAGTTATAAACTCATGAAGAACAAGTAATAACTTATCATGTAAATAAGTTGATATAATATGTATGTTAATATGTTAGTATGATGGATAGAATCCATTTGAAACGAAGAACAAATCATAAGTAACGATGTTATGCCGAAAATCACACGATTAGACGATAATCGTCGAATTCGTGAAATTCTCGGAATGGAAGTCAAATTTTGACATTGAGCTCGGAAACGTTGGTTTTCGATGGGAACAAGTCATATTTTGCATTATAGACTTGCTGATTCGAAAATAACCGAATTCCTACTTAGAACAAAGAAACGAGCGTTGAACATTCATGAATGTTTATGATTTTTGTTAAAAATGAACTCATAGGTGAATTTCAAGTTAACGAAGTCGAAAATGTAAAATTCTTGCATGCACACATAGAGTATGTTATTTGTGAGCTATTGGCTTTTGAACGAGCCAATTCGGACTTAAAATGATCAAATTTGGAGTCCGGGAAGTTCACTAAGTAGAATATCATCAAAAATATTTACGGTGCTTGTGAGTCGACGTCATGGCGCCAACCCAAGGAAAAAAGGTGGCTACTTCACTTGCCAGGTGCCATCTTTCGAGACCTCTTTGGAGTTTCGTCTTTGCATCGCGACATGTAACGATAAGACTTCATGGCAAGTAGCCTTGGGGTCCAAACCCTCGACCATCGAAGTGTGGTCTTGTGTACAAGCATAAGATAGGAAGTGGCGGCAGCAGGCCACCAAGACTATATCAAGGATTGTAATAAATGCTTATAAGTAGAGAAAGAAGGTAAAGTAATTAAGTTAAATTAACTTACCTTAGTTAACTTAATGTAACACCAATTAAGATGTTAAAACCCTTAAGTGTTACACTAAAGGTCGAAAATAAGTCAATTGTAGAGACTCTAAAGACTAAAAGGGAAAGGGTAATAACAGTAGCAGACGATGAAGGCCAGTGTTCTAACCCTTGTCTCAGTTCAATTTGGACAAGCTTTGTAATTCATGTATTCTTACGCATGAATTGATCTATGATGAAGTCGAAGCCAATTCTTTCGGCTAGACTTACGATATGTTGGATTTCTTATAATCTATCAAAGTGTTGTCAATGGTTTGCCAAATTATTTGGTGTTGTTTTCAAATGAAGACTGAGTATGCTAAACAAATGTTTTTTCGTCAAACGACAGGCACGTGAGGTTTCCACAACTTAAACGTACATACGTTTAAAGAATGTAGTGTTGATCAACATAGAGTACTATAGGCTGACCACCTAGATGTGCTCGTAAGATATACCAGACATACAAACTTAGTACCGAGTTGTCCTTTTCAAAGAAAGTATAAAATGCTCATGGTCTTGGACCAGAATTGATGTTTTACTGAATATTAATAATTGTGAAACGTTTTAAAGAAAAGTGAAGTGCTATTTTGAATTATCGATAGTACTTCATAACTATTGTTCAGTTATTGAAGATATACGATTCCTATATTTCAAGCATGCTATTTATTGGAATTGTCATACTTGTTGAGCTAGTTATGCTCACTCTTGCTCGAAACATATGAATGCAGCTAAGACCGACCGGACCGAAGGATCCGGCAATGATAAAGGGAAGGCTAAGGCGAACCTATAGATTACTTATGTAATAGTATAGGTGAATGATATTAAAATTTGATATTATGACAAGAACAAATTTAATGGTTATTAAGAACCTGGGGAATGGTAATATTGTTTTGGAATATATATAAGACATATTCGTGCTTTTGAGGAATTTCAATTGAATGTATGTGTGAAGTGTAGCACCGTGTAGCACCATATGTCGGGTTGGAAGATAACCGAATTTGGGGCGTCACAAGTTTGTATCAAAGCAATAGGTTATAAAACTTAAGGGGTGATTAGAACCTTAAGTCATAACCTTAAGAAGAGTCAAAGAAATAAAAGATGGAAATTAACCCTATAAAAATGCATTATATATGTTATGTGTTTTTATTATTCTACTGACGTGTACTAATCAAAGTATTTGTTTTGTTGTAGATGTCAGGAGGAAACGAAATGTATAGGGATATACATGTAGTCAGTGAAAATTCGGTGAATCATATAGAGATCATATCAAACCAAGTAGCAACAAAGCCTGAAGTAGTTGTTATTAAGTCTGGAGACTCTGATAGCCTAGACCTTATGTTTGTGTTCGATGGCATGTTGGAAGAAGAGGAGGAGGTAGTGTCCTTTAACCCAATAGCAATTGCAGCAGAGATAGCTCTAGGGGAGTCAATGATGTCACTGTTCATGATAGTATTGGATAGAAACATCCAGTATTGTAGGGCGGTAAAGGAGATGAAAGAGGAACTCCATGCTGTTTTGGAGGATAAGATAGATGTGGAGTCTATGTGGGAGCAGGAACATTACGAGCGAGTGTTAGCAAAGGAGAAGGTCCATGAGCTAAAACAAGAGGTCTTTGAGCTTAGGCAAGAGCTAAAGACCAAGAAACATAAGGTAGGGAAGATGTCCTATATTCATAGGAGTGTTCATGAGGATTTCCAGCAACAAGTAGATGGGTATCCGATAGAAGAACGGCAGACTCGGCATACTATTAGCCGAGATATTATCGCTGGTCTTGCCAAGGCAAATTTTGATAATGCCTTAAGGCAGATGTAATCTAGTAGTAGCTAGAGTAGAGTTAAATATGTAAATATGATGTATCTAGTAGTGACGTAAAACCCTCTTTTGTATATCAAAGGGTAATCTTTAGTAAATCCTAATTTTTGGAAAGCTATTGCGGGATCGTAATGCAATCAGCTTAGGCTGTGTAATGTAAACGATGTAGTATTATACTATAAGAAATGAATCAATATAAGTTATTTATGGAACATATTGTGTAATGGATAGAAGTTATTGTTTAATCATGAATAATAACTAACTAATGAGAAGGGAATAATAATTAAATGTGTTGTTTATTATAACAACAAAATGCCGCCAAGAGGGAGACAACGTAATCAAGAGGCTAATGTAAATCAACCGGAGGGAGGTCCGGTAAACCCAATGCAAGAATTCGTTAACTTATTAACAGTCGCGTTTAACAGAAATGGGGCTAATATCCCTGTAAATCCTGGAGTAGTACGAGTACTACTTTTAAAGATTTAAGAGTGTCGGTCCGCCGGAGTTCAAAGGAACTACGGACCCTATAGAAGCCCAAACGTGGGTAAAAGAAATTGAGAAGGCATTTGTTATTGCTAATGTTGATGAGGGCCAGAAGGTTTCTTTTGCAACCTACATGATGAAGGGAGAGGCAAACCTTTGGCGGGGGCAAACCAGGTTAGGGCTGGTATCGAGAATCTACGTGGGTAAGGTTCAAAGAGATTTTTTTCGAGAACTATTTTCCCACAAGTATGTAGGGAAGGATGGAAATGAGGTTTCTTGACTTGAAACCAGGGGAGATGATGGATCCCCAATACGCTGCCAAGTTCAACGAACTGGCGAGATTTGCTCCACACCAAGTGGACACTCAGGTTAGGAAAGCTAGAGGGTTCGAGCAGGGCTTGAAACCTTGGCTCTATAACTGGATATCTGTGTTCCAAAGTACTTCGTTTGGGACTATACTAGAGAAGGCAATAATCGCCAAAGGTTGGAGCGAGGCTTTAAGCCAGTACCACAAGGACAAGAAGAATAAAGGAAAGGTTGATGGGGGAGTGAAGATCGAGGGAGCCAGCGGGAGTGGAGAAGGACAGAAGAGGAAAGGGTTTAACTTTAGAAATACCGGAGTGAAACAAAGATATCCAAAGAGAAGGATGGAGGCCTGCAAAACCTCTAGGAAGACTCATTTAGGAGTCTATCTCAGGGGGAAGGTTGTATGCTACAACTGTGGATAGGAAGGGCATATTTCACCTAACTTTTTAAATCTGAAGAAGAACCACAAATGCTTTGTATGTGGGTCAACTGACCACATAGCAAAGAACTTCCAGAAGAAGGGGACGGACAGGAATAAGGGCGCTAATAGCGGTAAGTTAGCTATTGGTGGTCCAGCGCATCCGGGTAGGCCGATGGCCCGTACGTTTAAGATGACGGTCCAAGATGCGGTGGCATCAGGGGACGTAGTTGCAAGTATTCGTCCGATCAATGACATAAATGCTTACGTGATGTTTGATTCGGGTGCTACTTGGTCATTTATAGCATGTAATTTTGCTAGACGATTAGGATTACTTCACGAAAAGTTGCCTATACCTTTGAATATTAAGGTAGCAATCGAAGAGATAATTCATGTTGAAGATATTCATAGGAGTTGTTGTGTAAACATACGGGGGTATAAATTATCGGTAGATTTGATACCGATAAAGTTAGAAGAATTCGATGTAATTCTAGGAATGGATTGGTTGTTTAAACATGGGGAAATTATAGATTGTCAGAAGAAATGTGTGAATATTAGAACGTTGAGATAACCTCAGGTAGTATTTTATGGTAATAGATCGCCGGGGCGTTCGTGTTGTCTTACGGTGACACAAACTAGGAAACTATTGAGGAAGGGGTGTGTATCTTATATGTGCCATGTTATTGATACCCAGAGAGTGGGAGCGACCATGGAACAAATACCTATAGTTAATGAATTAGTGGATGTATTTCCAAGTGAATTGTCGGGTCATCCACCGAATAGGGAGATCAAATTCGTAATAGATCCAATCTACCATCGTAGAGAGAGTCAAGGAGGTGCAGCTCAAAACTGTTGAGTGTGACCAGATAAAGAAGCGGTTAACCAATGAAAAAGGTTTAAATTACAGTCATGATAACAAGGGGTTATTGAGATTTAAAGAAAGAATTTGGGTTCCGAATGAGGCAGAATTAAAGGAGCAAGTATTGCAAGAAGCTCATAGTTCGAGGTACTCGATTCATCCTGGTAGTACTAAGATGTATCAAGACCTTCGACAGAGTTTTTGGTTGCCGAACATGAAGAGAGAAGTAGCCAAGTATGTGAGTAGGTGCTTGACTTGTCAGAAAGTTAAGGCCGAACATCAACGACCAAGTGGCTTGTTAAAGTCAATAGAAATTCTTAAATGGAAGTGAGAGCATATCACAATGGAATTTGTGGTAGGACTTTTGATTACTCAGAAGGGATATGATGCGTTTTGGGTAATAGTGGACCTGTAATACCCGAGAAGTTCCACGTATTATAAAATGAATATATTAATGGAAATACTATTTATGTGAATATAAGTGCTATTATTTTATGAGTTGGTTAATACAATTGATTCGTATAGATCAATACGTATTAAGAAGTGTGAATTGACAATGAGGATGGTGAAATGCCTTGTGTGGCCTATTGTGAAACGAGGAAATCCTTTAAGCAAATTAAAACTAGAATTAAGAAGATTAATTGTGTTGATCATGTGATTTCGTATAAGAAATTAATACGCTCGTAGACTTGTAGTAATACTCTTGTGAACATTAATTCATGTTGTATAAACGAGTTAGCAATGAAGATTGGCACGAACAGAAGCTATACCACTTAAGGCACAGTACAAGTGATTGCTACCGTCCCAAAGAAGATAAATCGGCACAAATGCCACCATGACAATCGATTGAGTTAGTTACTTTCTCTCAGAAAGACCGAATTGGGGACATTAATATTATATATGTAACATGGATGAAACCATATGATAGGAGTATATTTCAATGAAATATGTTATGTCCGACAATGGAATTATTAAACCATTAAGTAGTATTAATTAATTATGGAAAATGGATTTCTTTGTAATTAATTAATAATATGTGATTATTATTATGTGCAATATATCTATAAATATAATTAGAATTATATCGATAATCAATAGTTATGAAAATCCATAAATTCATCAATGAGAAATAGATTAAATAATTTAGTGATAATTAATCAAGGAAGTGAATAAATTATTTGATTGACATAAATATGTAAGTTATTAATATAAGAATATTATATTGACAGTGATGTGCATGTGAGCAATAATACGACTATATTATATGATGTGGTGTGACGTTCATATACTATATGTAGCAACAATGTGATTATGCATATTGAACTGTATAGTATAAATATATCATGAAATGAGTAAGTAACCATATACATGTGGGTAGACATTAAAATAGAATGTACATGGATTATATGTATATTACATCACACTTACCACCTTGAAATGTTAAGTCATAGTGTGACATTAGGTTATAATATATGGTGGATATGTGTATTAAAATGTAACATAAGGGTGAGAGTGTGTAGGAGTATACAAGAAGGCTGAGATATTGGAGTTGTCCCAAAATGAGTGTCCCATTCACTCCTAAATCTCAGTCACGTGAATAGCAAAAAGGCTAATGCCTATTCCTCTTTTCTTCTCCAAGCTTGGCTAGACTATGATCATGGAGGGAGTGGGTATAATGATGCAAGTCACCAACCCATTTACTAACTCCTTGATTAAACATCATGCAATCCTTTAACCAATGAGTTTGATCCAATGGAAAACTTCAAAATCTAGATATTGATTTGTCTATAAATGAGAGCTCTCCTTTCATTTTTACATTGCTGAGAATTCTATTGAAGAGGAGGTTGAGAGCATACTAGTCTAAGAGCTTGAGAGTTCATTGGAGCAAGTTCCATTCACAATTGCAGAGGTATAAGTTCTCTTCCTTGCTTCAATTTCATTCTCTATAGGTAAAATGGAGTTAAATTCTTGAAATCCAAATTCTTGATTTTGTGGAATTAGATGTTGATAAAGTTGGATAGTGTTCATATGATTGTTATATGGCCTTATAAGCATGTTTAAACTGATACATGAGTGTTTAGGAATGATTTCATGAGTGAATTTTATGGTTGGGCTAGCAATCTGCCGAAGCAAACTGCTACTGGCTTAAACCAGACACGGCACAGTTGCGCCTGATTTACACTGAGGCTCCTCTGAATTTTGTTTTGAGTTTTGTTTTGAAATCTTTTATAGTGCCATGACTTATGATAGCATGCAAGCATATGTAAGGAGTATATATAGAGATGTGGACTTAATGTGAGCATATTAGACTAGCTTAACATGATTAAAGAAGGTGTGTAGCTTAAAATTAATTTATGACTTTAGAAAAGAACTTAATATGTATGTATGCCGTGTATGTATACTAATTTTTGCAAGCATGTTAATATAACTTAGTAGTACATGAATAAACCATTTGCTTGTGTTGATGTGATTAGTAAGGAAACATGAGCATGTTGAACCTACTAGTAAGCTTTAATTGTGAATATTGTCAAACTACCTTGAGGACTAGAATCTGACATTTGTGATCATGTTTGGTGACACTCTTATACTCATTCATGTAGCATAAACATAAATATACCATGCTTGTTTATCACATTTGAAGAAAAGCATGAACGAAGTATATTTCCAACTAAAGCGGTGTTAGTTTTACATATGTGTTATGAATACTCACAATCATGCCTAATATGAGTGTTATAGCTATCTTGTATGTTTAGAGAGAAAGCATGATAGCCTTTGTGGTTTCATGACCTTGGATGGCCTTAAATTGTTGAAATAATCAATTAAAAATTTTATAAAAGAAGGAACCTAGATTGACTTAAGAGGCATAAAAAGACCTTTAACATAACAAATGTATCATGTATGATTGTTTTGGTCAAGCCGGACAGAAACCACAAGGCAGCAACTAAGTCTTGGCATAGCCAAAGGAC
This sequence comes from Panax quinquefolius, assembly GCA_020205615.1. NCBI lineage: Eukaryota > Viridiplantae > Streptophyta > Magnoliopsida > Apiales > Araliaceae > Panax > Panax quinquefolius. Next base: position 90,025,183 of record CM035171.1, on the reverse strand, counting down.
GGCGTAGTGCGTGACGGTCCCAGTTTTAGCCATAAGCCTTGCTGCTTAAGTCATAAATGATCATGGCCGGGTCGATCTTGACATCTGAACTTTGGCAATTAACTTATATGGTACCTAAGATGTTAGAGGTGGTTTAAAACCGCTTGATAATGTTTTACTTGAATGCCATGAGAAATCTAAGTTTAACTTATAAGAATGAACACAAGAATGGTAAAGTGGTATGTGAAAGCTTCTGGCATGCATGTATGTTAGACTATAGGTATAAATGGTATGTTAAAGTGGGACAGGAACTGCAAGGCAACATTTCGATCTGAGTCGACCGAGGATAAATGAGATTCTACCGTCCTAAGCCTATCTGAGCCTTGTTATTACTGCAAATGCAGCCATGTATAGCTTCTGTTTTTGAACTGATGTTTGAAGCATGCCTATATGATTACTTTAACTTGAAATATATAATCAAAATGTTACGTAATGGGATAAGGAACATGCTATGTGATGTAAATAAAGGGTAATGTTGACTTTCGATTAATAAGTCCAAAAGGGTGTTTACATAATATCAAAACAAAGATACGTGAGTTGAACTTGTGATGACGTATAAACTGATTTTGTGCCATATGTGCATACTTGAATCATGTCAAGCTTGACTAAAGACTGGGATTGCTAATGAACACCTTGAACATATAATACGTTATGAATAGGATTCAAAAGTGTTGATTTCAAGGATACCTTGATAGCCTTTGAATTCATATATGTGACAACCCGAATTTTTATAAATTAATAAAATAAGAATTTAATAATTAAAATTCTTATTATGAGATGTTTTGAGTTTGAGTATGTATATATACGTGCTTTATATGTTGAAATATATTATATAGTGTGAAGAGAAATATATTCATCATATATTGGGAAAGTGAGGTTTAATAGTTAAGTTAACTATTGAAGAAATTAAATAAATTTAGTAATTAATTTTAAATATTTATTGAATTAAATAAATATTTTAAATTTATTTATTTATTGAGATAAATTAATGGTTGATAAAATTATGGTGAATTAATTTAGTAACTAAATTGATTAATGTAAATTAAATTGAATAATGATAATTTTATTTGAAGGATTTAATTTAATGAAATAATTAAATTAAATCAATTGCTTAATATTTAAGAAAATAATTAAATTAAATAAATTGTTTAATTTATTTGGAAATAAATAAATTAAATAAAGTGATATTTCTAATTTATTAATTAAATTAGATATATAATTATTTATTAATTATAAGTATAATGATAATAAGATTATTATTATTATTATTATTATTATTATTATTATAAATTATTTAAATTAACTAAACTAAAGTTATTTAAATTAACTAAAGTGTGACAAGTGGAAACAATATAATATAATATTATTTAAATAATCTATTTGGGGGAAAAAGGTGTTCGCCAAACAAGGCCTTGTGGCCTTTGGCTTATTCCAACTGACGTCTTTTTATTTTTATAACTAAAGTGTGCGTGGGTGAGTGGCCAGTCTATATTATCTACGCATCTTATTTTTCCTATGGCTAGTGGTGAGTTGGGTGAGAAGAAGAATTGCAGAGGGTTTGCAAGAGAGAAGAAAAACTAGTTTTTGGAGATTGGCAAGAAGAAGACGGGAAATTACTAAACCTAGTCACCATCTTTTGTAACATACAATCAAAGAGAAGGTATAACTTACTTCAACTCTAATTTTTGATAATTTTTTGGAATTGATAAAAATACATGTATATATATGATCTATAATATGTTAATCCTTGTTTGTGGGTGTTATTTGATGATTAAAGGCATGGAATAGGGTTGTAGTAGAAGGTTATATATATATATATATCAGTGTGTATGTTGAAAAAGGGCTTTAGAAAGTACAAGAATTGATTCCTTATATGTGTTGTAATATGTAATTTGTTATTGGATTGTGATAATATGTTAAGAAACAAAAACGACGTAGTTTAAATCGTGTTAATTGGTTAAGAAACGAAGTCATGGCGATCGAATTCGCTAAATGTGTTTAAAACATGAAAATAGAGTATGAACATGTGTTTTTGGTCAAATTTTAGGTTGGTTAATGTTTTTAAAAATTGTTAGAATTCTGGTATGTTGTAGTTCTATGAATTACAAATCTATAAAATCGAAAACGGACTAATTTGGATGTGTATAACTCAAGTTATGAAGATTAGTAGGAGAAAAAGTGTAAAAAAATCGTGAAGAACAGTAGCTTCAGCTCCGTTTTTACTAATCTAGCACATTGCGTTTGTTCCATAAGTCATTTGAGGCGTAGCTACTGCTGTAGGGCGTATTCTGCGCTATGTCCAAAACTTAATTGGGTGCAATTTGCACCAAAGTATGTCAGTGTGATTACTTTGACCTATTTTAGTAAAATAGGCATAACATTTTCATACTGAACTCCGATTGAGGTGATTCAAGATGATCCAGAACGAGGACGAATAGACCTACAACTTTTATTCTTTAATTGTTTCAATTTGAGGTCGAGAATAGGGGTCAAAATGGTCATTTGTAGGACTGTTGTGTTTTCGGAGGCAATCGGAGGGCGTCGGGCATGCACGTATGCAAGTGTAGTGCTCTTGACGACAAAATATGTTGTTCTAAGTTATAGAACATGAATATTATGAAGTATAATGATGCTTAACATTAATAAATTATATATTAGATAAGTTAAATACGCATACCAAGCACACACAAGAGATACAAATTGGGCGTGTGACGAATAAACGTCGAAACGCCGTGATAAGTGATAATGAATGTAAAAAGTGTTTTAAATAAAATGAAATGAATATAATAATATATTGAATAGTGTTAATATAAAACCAATAAGTAGTCCTAGCAAGACTTAAACATTTGAATGAACTTCGAATATGAAATAAAGTGAGATATAAATTGAAAGTTAACGCAATAAAATTGAACATTGTGTATATATAATAGGAAGTGTTATGAGATGTAGAGTAAAGTTTACATTACAACTACTATGCATTGCTATGTGACTAGTAGTTAATGTGAATGATTATATAATTGTGTAGGGCACGTGAAGTGCAGATATCTGTAAGCTGTTAAACTGTTATTGGTAAACAACGATCAAGGCAAGTCTTTCAGTTCCTATTTGCTATGTGAATTTGATTGGTTTAAATCTTTATTGCAAAGAGCATGATGTGTTATATATATATTGAATGTATGAAATGTTAAATTCAACTTATGACTATGTTGATTGAGTAAAGCATGTTGGTTGAGTACGGAACTCAATCTTTATACTTGCTATATGAACTGTAACACGTATGTTATGTTAGTCCAATATTTATGAGATATATGTTGAGCATGCTATTATATGCTATGTGATGCATGAAAACTGTTAGATTTTGCTGGACTGTCGAGCTCAACCTTACAAATAACCACTTTTTTGGGTTAAGGATTCAAGGTAAAGTTATGTGTTACTTGAAAGATGTGGATCGGAAAATGATACTTGAAGATTTATACACTTTGGTTAAAGTTATTATTATTTGAACCATGTTTAAGATTCATGAATAATGTATTAAATGTTTAATTTTAATATTGTTTTGCAAAGTAAAGTTGTAGTATTAAAAATGATTCTAAGATATATAGATGTAAAGGTTGAAAGTTTTGGGAACTTGATATGATAATTGTTTGATAATAGAAATATTTATATTGTAATAGAAAATTTCAATTATTCCGGTTTTGAAATTTTAATTAAAGTATTATGGTTTAATGATGTAAAAATTCCGAGGTTGAATGTATTATTAACAATCAAAGTTGAGAATTAAATTAGTATGAATTTTGGGGTCGTTATTGTTGGTATCAAAGTCATAGGTTATAAACCTTAGGTAGAGTACCGTAGGCTATAACCTTAGAGAAGGAAGATGAAGATAATGAAAGAATAAGCTCAAGAAGAGTTTGAATAATAAGAAGTAATTTAAGATATTTTTAAAGAAGGGATTAAAACATGTGTGAAAGGATTCAAAGAAGAATCTCGTAGAGTTATAAGGAATATGAAAGTGGGGTTATCCAACTCCAATAATAAGGATGTAAGATGATAATAAATAGACAATGTCTATAAGAAGAGAATGATAAAGAAGTTAAGAATAAAAAAAGTTATATTTAAGTATGGTACAATTGTACTCTTTAATAGTTGATGTATGGTATCTGGGCTAAACGATTCCTTCATAGAGCGGAGGTATAAACGAACTAGCAACTCAGAAACTAATTTGTTGGTTGTTTGTGGGAAACCACTCAGCGTACCATATTGAAACTATTTGAGACTCGATGTGTACCACGTATAGAAAATGGATACGTATGATGAAAATGTGGAACTCAAATGAAATGTTGAGCAATGTAAATGAAGCTAAAAATTCGTAAAGTAAGAATTGTTATATAAATAAGAAAATTCAAAGAAGAATCTTGAAGAGATATAAAAATGGGAAATGACAACTCCAATACTCAAGAAAATGAATAATGTCATAAATGATGAAAAAGGGAAAGAAAGAGGATCATAAAAAAAAATGATCACGAGTTAAGAAAAGAATTTTAAGGGAGATGATTATAGAATAAGATCATGACGTGATCTGTTTAATTTATAAAAGAAAGATGGTCTGTAATGTTTGAATAATTATAGTTTGATGCTATGAAGGTAACGTACTATGATATAGTATTAGATAAACTCACGAGGAGTTATAGATAATGTGATACGAGGAATTCGTATCGAGCAAAGAGCAAGGTAAGAGTAAGATAGAGTTATGTGGGATTTCAATTGAGGACTCATGTGATGGCTGAGTTGTATAAATCCTTGTAAGGGCGAGGGTTTTGTGCTTGCACTCAGTTTATCACATTGATAATCATTGAAATATTGGTGTCGCGCTATCGATGTATATGTGGCGAAAAGGTGATTCTTTTCTCATGTGTATGTTTGATAGTTAGAAACTATTTAGATTAGTCAGATATTATTAGGATTAGGTGTGGTTCTTAAAACTAATGCATATGGTAAGTTCGTAACTCACAATAATATGGTATGTTTTGAACCCTTCAGTGAATGGACGCTTATGGTCTGACTAGGATAAGTTCTTAAACTCATATTATTGTGGTATGTTCCTGAATTTCCAATGTGTGGTAAGTTTGATGAACTATACTGGGGTATAGATAAGTTATGAATGAAGAATTGAGAATTGTGGGAATATATAGAATTATTAAGCAATGGATTAGTATAGAAAGTTGAGACATAGGTTTTCCAAATCTTCTAGCTTTGCTAGATTTTCAAAATTTATTGACTTCGTGCCAATGGTTATACTTTTGATTTCTGAAAAATGTTAGGCCACACTAGTGAACCAAAAAAAAAATTAAACAGTGCTATTATTCGCATATCTATGCTGTTTGTTTCGGCTAGATAAAAAAAATGATTTTAAAATTTTCAAAATAAATTTTAACTATATATATCGGGTGATATGATAAACGATGGTGTCATCAATGCAATGGAACCTAGTGTTGGATGTGATCATACGATCGTCAGCCCACTATGGAGAGATATAGTATGACAACGTCATAATCATGACACCATAAAAAGATTTTTGAGATTTCTTTAAGATAAGAGATATATATATATATATATATATATATATATATATATATATATATATTTTGATTGATGTCTGAATTGTTGTAGAAGTCTATGCTATTTGATTCAGCTAGACGAATATTGAAAGATATTCATAAAATTCAAGCGTTTCTTGAGAAGTTATGCTTTGGTGCGGATTCAGATGTTGAAAAGCTGAGGTGAACAACCCTATAAAAGGGGACATGTTATCGGAGACAATGGTTACGAAAGTAACGCATATAGTCGTTCACGATGTTAAGATATAATCGTTGTGCACGACGTAGGGGTAAATAAGGCTAATCACCTAGAGTACTTGCAGAGAGTGTTTTCGATCGTGTGATTGCTAAACATTCTGTTAAAGATGGTTTATGGTGGTGATGCAATATTAAACCCGGAAAAGAGTTCAAGGTCCTTATAGTCTTATAATCGCTAAAAGGTTCAAGTCGAGATACTTGATAACCTAGGGGCGTAGTTCAAGGTCTTATGACCCTTCAGCATGATTTGGAATCTTTTAAATTCCTGTTATTCATATCGCTTTCCAATTATTGAGCAATTGTGGAGGATTCTTAGTATTCTGAAAGGTGAAAGTGGGAAGGATGAGAAAAATTAAGTAAAACATAATAATTTCAAGAAAGAAATGAAATTCCAGAAGAAGAGAAAATGTGAAACTCTTAGAAGAGGAATAGGTGATGAATATGGTGATCTTAGAAAGATCCTTCGAGAAATAATTTGGTTGCAGAACCTAATGAATAAAAAGATATTGACATAAAATCTATTTTGATAAATGAAATGAACCAATGTTAGTAAGTCAAAAATTTCGAGGACGAAATTCTTAGAAGAAGTGGTGAATGTAATGTCCCGAGAGTTTGAGAATATAGTATATGATAATGATCCTTAGAAAGATAATGAATAGGTTAAAGAATATGTAATACTCAAACATAATTGAGTCTAAGTAAATGTTATAAAATAAAACTTATAAGAATTTATTATGGATAATGGTGGGAGTAAGAAATATAAAATCTATATTAAGATAATGTGATGAAGTTATTCAATGATAAATTTTGAAAAGAGATTTGGTGAAAACCGGTAGTAAGGGAGGTTTCAAGTGATTCCGAGGACGGAATCCTTATAAGGGGGAAAAGATGTGACAACCCAAATTTTTTATAAATTATTAAAATAAGAATTTAATAATTAAAATTCTTATTATGAGATGTTTTGAGTTTGTGTATGTATATATATGCTTTATATGTTGAAATATATGATATAGTGTGAAGAGAGAAATATATATTCAAATATTGGGAAAGTGAGGTTTAATAGTTAAGTTAACTATTAAAGAAATTAAATGAATTTAGTTATTAATTTGAAATATTTATTGAATTAAATAAATATTTTAAATTTATTTATTTATTGAGATAAATAAATGGTTGATAAAATTATGGTGAATTAATTTAGTAACTAAATTGATTAATATAAATTAAATTGAGTAATGATAATTTTATTTGAAGGATTTAATTTAAGGAAATAATTAAATTAAATCAATTGCTTAATATTTAAGAAAATAATTAAATTAAATAAATTGTTTAATCTATTTGGAAATAAATAAATTAAATAAAGTGATGTTTCTAATTTATTAATTAAATTAGATATATAATTATTTATTAATTATAAGTATAATGATAATAAGATTTTTTTATTATTATTATAAGTTATTTAAATTAACTAAACTAAAGTTATTTAAATTAACTAAAGTGTGACAAGAGGAAACTATATAATATAATATTATTTAAATAATCTATTTGGGGGGGAAAGGTGTTAGCAAAATAAGGCCTTGTGGCCTTTGGCTTATTCCAACAGACGTCTTTTTTTTTTTATAACTGAAGTGTGCGTGGGTGAGTGGCCAGTCTATATTATCTACGCATCTTATTTTTCCTAAAGCTAGTGGTGAGTTGGGTGAGAAGAAGAATTACTGAGGGTTTGCAAGAGACAAGAAAAACTAGTTTTTGGAGATTGGCAAGAGGAAGAAGGGAAATTACTAAACCTAGTTACCATCTTTTGTAGCATATAATCAAAGAGAAGGTATAACTTAATTCAACTCTAATTTTTTGAAAATTTTGTGGAATTGATAAAAATACATGTATATATATGATCTATAATCTGTTAATCCTCGTTTGTGGGTGTTATTTGATGATTAAAGGCATGGAATAGGGTTGTATTAGAAGGTTGTATATATATCAGTGTGTATGTTTAAAAGGGCTTTAGAAAGTACAAGAATTGATGCCTTATATGTGTTGTAATCTGTAATTTGTTATTGGATTGTGATAATATGTTAAGAAACAAAAACGACATAGTTTAAATATTGTTAATTGGTTAAGAAACGAAGTCGTGGCTATCGAATTCGCTAAATGTGTTTAAAACATGAAAATAGAGTATGAACATGTGTTTTGGGTCAAATTTTAGGTTGGTTAATGTTTTTATATATTGTTAGAATTCTGGTATATTGTAGTTCTATGAATTATGAATCCATAGAATCGAAAACGGAATAATTTGGATGTGTATAACTCAAGTTATGAAGATTAGTAGGAGAAAAAGGGTCAAAAATAGCGAAGAAAAGTAGCTCCCGTTTCTGCTAACGGGCGTAGCTGCGATGTGCCCTAAGTCATTTGGGGTGCAGCTATGCTGTAGGGTTTAGTTGTGCTGTGCCCAAGGCTTAATTGGGCGCAGCTGCGCCCAAAGTGTGTCAGGTGTGGCTGATTTGATCTATTTTAGTAAAATAAGCATAACGTGTTCATACGAACTCTGATTGAGGTAATTCAAGATGATCCGAAATGAGGAAGAATAGACCTACAACTTTTCATCTTTAAATGTTTCAATTTGAGGTCGGGAACAGGGGTCAAAATGGTTATTTTTAGGATTGTTGTGTTTTTGGAGGTAATCGGAGGGCGTCGGGCATGCATGTATGCAAGTGTAGTGCTCTTGACGACAAAAGATGTTCTAAGTTATAGAACATGAATATTATGAAGTATAATGATGCTTCACATTAATAAATGATATATTAGATAAGTTGAATACGCATACCAAGCACACACAAGAGATACTGAATTGGGTATGATTTAATAAACGTCGAAAAAGCCGTGCGTGATAAGTGATAATGAACGTAAAAAGTATTTTAAATCAAACGAAATGAATATAATAAGATATTGAATAGTGTTAATATAAAACCAATAAGTATTCCTAGCAAGACTTAAACATTTGAATGAACTTCGAATATGAAATAAAGTGAGATATAAGTTGAAAGTTAACACAATAAAATTGAACATTGTGTATATATAATAGGAAGGGTTATGAGATGTAGAGTAAAGTTTACATTACAACTACTATGCGTTGCTATGTGACTAATAGTTAATGTGAATGATTATATAATTGTGTAGGGCACGTGAAGTGCAGATATCTGTAAGTTGTTAAACTGTTATTGGTAAACAACGATCAAGGCAAGTCTTTCAGATCCTATTTGCTATGTGAATTTGATTGGTTTAAATCTTTATTGCAAAGAGCATGATGTGTTATATATATATTGAATGTATGAAATGTTAAAGTCAACTTATGACTACGTTGATTGAGTAAAGCATGCTGATTGAGTACGGAACTCAATCTTTATACTTGCTATATGAACTGTAACATGTATGTTATGTTAGTCCAATATTTATGAGATATATATTAAGCATGCTATTATGTGCTATATGATGCATAAAAACTGTTAGATTTTGCTGGGCTGTTGAGCTCAACCTTGCAAATAACCACTTTTGCAGGTTCAAGATTAAAGGTAAATTAATGTGTTACTTGAAAGACAAGAATCAGATGTGATACTTGAAGATTTATACACTTTGGTTTTGTTATTATTATTTGAACTATGTTTAAAGTTTCGAATAATGTATTAATGTTGAATTGTAATATTGTTTTGCAATGTAAACTATTGTAGTATTAAAAATGATTCTAAGATATATAGATGTAAAGGTTGAAAGTTCTGGGAACGAGAATAGTTTGTAATAGAAATTTTTAATTGTAATAGAAAATTTTAATTATTCCGCAAATTTTAATTGTTGTATTATGGTTTAGTGATGTAAAAATAAGAGGTTGAATGTATTATTAATGACTGAAGTCGAGATATAAATTGTATGAATTTTGGGATTGTTACAATATATATCGGTTGATTATATTGAATTATTGATCTTATTCCAAGGATTGTTGATATTCATTATTTATAATATTATTTTGAAACTCTGAACTATCTTAGTGATGATACTTCGATATTGGACACTCGTGTTATAAAACTATTACCCTTGTTGTATATTACTTACTGGGCAATTTGTGCTCATTCTTGCTTATTTAAAACCTTTCAGTTAAGGCGGAACAGGGAGGTGTATCTGGGAAAGACAAGGGCAAGGGCAAGGCTACCGACTAGCTTGTCCCTTTATATTTAAATTAATTATGTTGTATTAAGACTATTTGCAGACTGTGTTTAAACTTAAGTAGAATTATGTAATAACTCTTTATTCGATATTATTATGTAATCTACTAAGTACTATAGGTTGCGAGACTTGGGGGAATAATTATAATAAATCGTTGTATATTTTTTCTAAATTAGATCTTTCGTTGTAAATGTATGATTTTAGTTATTATGGTAATACTTTGAGAACGTGACGAACCGAATATGGTGGCGTCACAGGTTGGTATTAAAGCTATAGTTATAAACTTTAGGAACAAGAGTCCTTAGATTATAACTTAAGAAAACTTAGAGGTTAGGAAGGGATAAAACTTATGTAGAGTTTTCCCTGAGAGACTTAGTGTGTTATAAAATGTAACTTCATTCTATACAATGAACTTATGTTTATTTAACATTCTGATAGAGTTGTTGTTTGTCTTGTCTTATGTTGGTGATTGTAGGATGACTGACATGGGAGGACCTAGCCGAGTAGTTGAGGAGGAGCCGCGTGATATCCACTTAGTCTATGAGGCACCCATGATAACGAAGCCTATATTGATAGTTGCCCCTATTGATGATGATGATGAGGAGGAGATGGTGCCTCTACCTGAGAAGTCTGATCCGGAAGAGGAGCCTAGGGAGGAGGAACCCATGGAGGAGGAACCCAAGCCCATGGAGGACTTCGACGAGACTACTTTTGAGGATCAGATGTTGGGAGAGTATGGAGAACAGATTTTGGAATTAGGATGTAGAGTCGAAGAGCTGGAGAAGGAGACTCTTGAGAGGCAGCTAGTGATGCAGGAGATGGAGATGGAAATTGCTCACCGTAAGGAGGCAGGGATCCAGATGGGTGCCTTGTTTCACCAATCAGTGGCGAGGAATGTCGAGTTGGCAGGAAAGTTAGAAGAATTGGAATAGAGGGTGTTGAGTGAGAGGATGGAGAAGGAGGCTCTCCGAACTCAGTTAGAGATGGAAGTGATGGATAGGATCCACTTCGAGGAGAAGTGGGAGGATTCTATTGACAAAGTGGGTGATCTAGAAGATGAGGTGCGATGCAAGAGGAGGAAGATGAACAAGATGGGCTATGCTCTACGCATTGCCATGGAGAGGTTGATCGATGGGGTAAATCACTACCCCGCTGAGCAAGGAAAGACCCAACATACCATAAGTCGGGAATGCTGGCACAAATCACGCAGAAGGAGTATCACAGCGCCGTAGAGCATGGAATGTTAGATTGAGTCTAGATGGAAAAGCTTAGTAATGTAGTAGTTTTATTTATGTGTTGTTATTATGTTGTCGTAATCTCAGTCTTTGTGTGAGATGTGAGATAGTGGTAAAACCCCAATCTTTTGAAAAATGTTAGGGAGTAGTAAGCTAGTGGTGTCCCCGTCTTTTGTGATATTAGGGGATATGTGTTTTCATTTATTGTGACGCCCCCAAAATAGATATACATCACTCATCTTGAGTCGCCAAATACATGGTACAAAATTTAAATACAAACTTCTTTTATACAGTACGACAAAACGTAGCTGAGAGTTTCGACACGGATAATGTCTCGTAGAGAGTATCCAAACTCAAATAAAGTCCTCAATACAATTATTATCAGACTATTTCACTGAATAGTGATGACTACTAATGCAAACATTTGGACCGTCACTCCGTTGGCCGACTAGTCCCGTATATATTCTCATTTCCTGAAGAGAACAATGAAAACAAAGGGTGAGCTCAACTTGCCCAGTAAGAAATATTATGAATAAGATAATGCAGAATAAATTATCGTTAGCCTTCAACAGTGTTAAACTGATAAAATATAATAAATATCAAGTTTAACTGCAGCGAAACAAGCAATCCATTAGAAGAGTCAAGTAGAGCATGATATCTACTATATTCTATGATTTAAAAAGTTTATCATCAAGTTTATCACTGAGACTCAGCTTAATAAATAAACCACATCACCGAATCATCCCTACACTACGGACCAAGGATATTCATGTAATCATCAATGGTTATGATTATACAGAATAATCCCTAGTCATAATCATACCTACAACTTTCCATCAATGCACTACAGGCAAATGAGGATTTTTACCATATCATTTGTAACATTACGGTCATGATTATACCGAATAATCCCTGGCCATAATCATACCAATCAATAGTACATCTATGCACGTAAGCCATAGATGACTTTTATCACAATATAAGCATGAGGATGATGACAATGATATAAGAATTCAATTAAAAGAAAGAAAACGATAAATTTTTAAAGATTTATAATTTAATTTATCCTAAATTCAATAATGTCCAAATTGTCAACATGATACTGCTTTGTGGAGTAAAATTTAAGAATAATATTGTATCAAAAATGATTTAAACAGCAAAGAAATTAATTTTTTTTCATGAATAATTCCCCGGAAGAATAATACCCGAGTGAATAGTACCCCGTGAATAGTACTTCGGGAATAGTACCCCAGGAATAGTACTTTGTGAATAGTACGTACTCATGAATAGTACTTTGTTAGTAGTACCCGTGAATAGTACTTTATGAATAGTACCCTGTGAATAGTACTTTGTGACTAGTACCCCATGAATAGTACTTTGTGAATAGTACCATAAAAATAAATACTACTCATGGATAGTACTCCGACATGAAAAGCTTAAAATTTAACAAGAATGTGCAGAAAATATCTTTGTGAAACGATACTAGATGAAGCGCAAATTTCAAGGATATTCTACTAATTTCACGGAGTATAGAATCAATACTTTAACAAAATGAGGGTTAGTCAGGAATACGAGATGAAATAATATTACTCATATACTAAGAGTATGGAAGAAAATATTATTCGTATGAATACTGAACAAAATAATATCCCTTACCTATAAAGAAGACTGGATACTGGAATAGTAATGAAGTAGCAGACTTCTCTTCTTCTTTCTCTCTATAGCTTCTCTCTCTATAATTGCTCTTGTGAGTCTTAGTGAATTGGTGAGAATGAAAGAAGAATGAGCTTCTATTTATAGGAAAATATAGTTTCGATAATTGCACGTTTTGGGGCTCAAAAAATTATAGTATAATACCTTCATCTTTTCCTTTATTTTTAATTTAGTCATGCAAGTATTATCAAACTTGGACCACCTCCCCTAATAGTATATCATGTGAATCAATAGTACACACATGTGAAAAAAATAATTACGGTATAGTACATTCATCTATACTTCTATTTTTAATTTAGTCATGCAAGTTTTATCAATCTTGCACCACCTCCCCTAATAGTACAGGCATGTGAATCAATAGTACACACATGTGAACAAATAGTTATAAGCATGTGAATTAATAGTAATTATTTGCTCATTTATCCGATTAATTACCCGATTGGTTAATATAACCTCCAGACATCAATTTTTATCAGAATAGATGTCGATTTCTACTAACACTAATAATCCCAACACAATGGTAATATCAATTTCATCTTTAATCAATATGAACTTTTTCATCATTAATATTATAACTCACAATATTTAACAACCAGGTCATTCTTAGGAAAGAGGAGGCTTTCTGATAAGGATTTCTCCCTATTGGCGCGCAATTAGATGACCAAACCTCTCCTTGACAGAACTCTCTAGACATTTTTAATATTACAAATAATAATATGAATAACTTTATCGTCTCAATTATTGATTTAATAATAATAAATATTATGCAAATGATACTGTGACAATAATTGAATCAATAATATGAGAGATATTATGCAACAATTACTGTAGCAATAATTGAGTATAACTGAGTGACTTCTCACTTAAGCATCAATAATCAATATCGTGTGCTACTATGCAACCACGCGTATTATTGTACTTTTACCACCGGGTAGTTCAACAGTTTAACGGTAAAACTTTCGCCGTTATTTTTATAAAAAGATAATTCTGTTGTTTTCTAACTACGACAATACTTCCGTTTTGGGGTCCACCAATGATTGTGTCGTCGTACGAATATTCCCTGTTAAAAACGAATATTCCTCGACCAATCCAATATTATAAAACCACTTGCTTACTTTGAAAAATTTGTAAATAATATCCACAACTATAACATTATATCAAATCCATACCATAATATTCAAAAATATATTTCGAAAAAAATTAATCTTTATTTATAAAAGTTAGGGTCCTGCAACCTCCCCTTCTTATGAAATTTCGTACTCGATATTAGGGTGCGTACCTGGTATGTCGAAGAGGTGAGAATACCTTGACTTTATTTCAGATTCTAACTCCCAGGTCATTTCCTCAACATCGTGGTTTCTCCACAAAACTTTGACTTGAGGTATAATCTTGGAGCGTAGAATATGATCCTTCTTATCCAAGATTTTAACAGGTACTTCTTCATACGTTAAATCTTCCGCTATCTCGTCTGGTTCTAATTCAATAATGTGGTTTGGGTCTTTCAAATATTTATGTAACATAGATATGTGAAAAATGTTATCAACATGAGACATACTTGGCGGTAAGGCAAGTCTATAGGCCACAGTTACTACTTGATCGAGGATTAAAAATGGGCTAATGAATCAAGGATTGAGTTTTCCTCTCTTTCCAAATCTCATAACTCCTTTCCATGGAGAAACACGTAACAACACATGGTCTCCAATATTGAATTCCACGTTCTTTCGATGAAGATCAGCATAATTCTTTTGTCGATCTTGCGAGGTTTTTATATGTTGTCGGATCGTTTGAATCTTTTCCGTAGTCATACGTAACAACTCCGGTCCCAACAACGTTGCTTCACCCACCTCATCCCACCATATTGAAGAACAACACTTTCTTCCATACAACGCCTCAAATGGAGCCATGCCAATACTTGCTTGATAACTATTGTTGTAGGAAAACTCCACCAATGGTAAGAACTTATCTCAACTTCCTTTGAAGTCAATGACACAGAGTCTTAATAAATCTTAAAGAGTTTGAATAGTCCTCTCCGACTGCCCATCCGTTTGAGGATGATATGCCGAACTAAATTGTAAATCCGTGCCCATAGCATTTTGCAAACTAACCCAAAATCGTGAAGTGAATCTTGGGTCTCGATTAGAAACTATGGATACTGGCATACCATGCAATCTTACAATCTCGTTTATGTGCATACTGAAAGTAGTATGCATATAAGCCAATCATGTTTGATGATAAAGCATATACTTTGTAACAATCGTATTCATTTATTAATAAAAAGTATTAATTTATTAAAGGCTTTTAATTATCTACATGATGCTGTTTTATAATATGCGATAAACCCATAGTTTTAAGCAATGCTTTTAGAATAATGATGATGATCATTCTAATGAGATTTAAATTCTTAGAAAGCTTAAAACTAAAATAGTTTCCAATCGTTGGATTACTAAATTGGGGATTAGTGAATCCAGATAGATTGGTACATACGTTGCTGGCTCATTGGATGAGGATGATTGATCTCATGATCATTTGTGTGGAGACACTAAAGCAAGTATGTAGGTGCTTATTAGAGAATAAGTTCACTGAATGTGGCTCGCTAAGGAATACCTAATGGAGTTTTACTTGCCAGTCAATAGGAATTCATGTGGTGATAGTTGTACAAGTGATCCTTGGACTTGAGATCATCATAGTATCTTGTGTATGATGAGTTATACTTTGATTTATTCCTTAAGACCCTTAGGGTATATCAAAGGGTATGCTTGGGTATAATAAGTTGTACATGGAGATAATGTATTATCAATAAAGAATCTACCGCTTCTAGTAAAATAAGAGAAATGGCTTATGTGATTCGATAAATGACAACCTAGTAGTCCTTGGCCAGAGCAGAATGAAATTAGAAAGGAGTTTCTAATTTGCATTATTTGGAGTTGTGCATTTAAGAGTCGAAATACATATAATTAAATAAAATAAGACTTGACAGTAATTCCATGTCTTATATTTAATTGGGACATTGTATGGTGGAAGGATTGAATTGTACGATAACTATTTACTCAAAGGTTCTTTTATGATTAATGTTGAAATTTATATTATCTGAAAAGTCGTTAATCGCTAGGGAGGCTTATCCATATTGTAGAATAAATATTATTTATTTAAATAAATTAATAGCTTAATTTATTTATTTAAATAAGATTAGAATTGTTCTAATTAATTTATTCACAACCTGTTTAATATGGAGAACCTAAAGGGTCACACCATAAAAAGAAGAATAATTATTTAAGAAGTTAATAGCATAATCGTAATAATATATGTTAAGTATATTTAATTTAATCTATGGTGATAGAATAAATTAAATAGCTTAATATTTATTATTTAATATTTTAGAAATATTAAATATAAATTAATAAGATGAGTCTTATTAATATTATTACAATTATTATTATTTTAATTTCTAAAAGAGTTTAAGAATTAATTTAATATAAGTACTCTCATTTATTCCTAATAGGATTAGGAGGAAAAATTAGTTAAAGGAGTTTAATTAATTATCCCTAATAAGATTAGAGAGCCCATTTAATTAAAAGAGTTTAATTAAATAAATAATACCTTATTTTAATAGGGTTACCTGATATCTTTATAAGGGGAGTCTTATATCATATATCAGTGATACACAATTCTAGTAGTTGGAGAGTACGCTCATTTTCTATAGAGATAGAAAAACTAGGGTTTAGCCAACCACCCTTCTTATTGAATATTTCTTCTTCCTTGGTGAAGCACCTCTAGAGGCCAAATAATTGGGTGGCTAACGTTGATCAAAGGAAGGAACCAAACCCGATGGATTCAAGTTAAAAGCGAAAAAGATTGGAGGTGAACTTGTACCTGAGGAAGCTTGAATCTTCAAGGGTATGATTCTTGTTCTCCATTTTTTTTGTTTAATTAATAATTATGCATAAAGGATGATCCGGGTATAAGCTTTGTGCAATTTGATTGCATTCATGAATATTACAAACCTAACAGTGATATCAAAGTTAAACCTTTATGCGAATTATTAATTGTTTTAATTTGATATGTATTTAAAACAATTTAATTGGGCATAATTTATTGTATAAATTTTTTTTTTTTTTAAAAAGGGCGAAATCGCGAAGTGGCTGCTTTTCTTCAATCCGTGTTTTATCTTTTTTAAAAAAAAAACTGATACAAGATAACGTGAATCACTTATTATTTATATATATATTAACATCATGTTTCAATGGAAGATTCCTTACAATCACGTGATTGATTTTTTTTTTATGGAAGATTCCTTAAAAAGTGCTTTTTGCCATATTATATATATATATGGCAAAAAGCACTTTTTTACCACTATAGTTGTAGTGATTTAAGCAATTAGTCACTGTGCTTTTAAAATATTTAATTAGCCCATTGCACTTTTTAAAAATGTTCAATCAACCCATTCCGTCCAATTTCTTGGACGGACGTTAAAAAATTGAGCCAATTTTCCTACGTGGCTTTTGAAAAAAAAATAAAAATTAGTTATTTCCTACTTGGCATGCCAGTCGGCTAAATTCTTAATACGATTGAGCCACTGCACTTTAAAAAAATGTTATTGGTCCACTGTGGTTTTAAAAATATTTTTATGTTTTATTTATTTTCTTTTTCTTTACCTAAATATTTATAACATATATAATATTAATAAAAAATAATATTATAATATGTATGTTTTATTTTAAAAATAAAAATAAAAATACTTTTATGTTTTAAAATACTTATAAAATTAAAAAAAATATTTTTTTATGTTTTATTTTCTTTCTTTTTTTTTACCTAAATATTTATAACATGTATAATATTAATAAATTTTAATATTATAATATTTATAATATGTATGTTTTATTTTAAAATAAAAATAAAAATACTTTTATGTTTTAAAATACTTATAAATTTTTAAAAATAAAAATATTTTTATGTTTTATTTTCTTTCTTTTTATTTACCTAAATATTTATAATATGTATAATATTAATAAAAATTATTATTATAATATTCATAATATGTATGTTTTATTTTAAAAATAAAAATAAAAATACTTTTATGTTTTAAAATACTTATAAATTTTTTAAAATAAAAATATTTTTATGTTTTATTTTCTTTCTTTTTTTTCTTAAATATTTATAATATGTATAATATTAATAAAAATTAATATTATAATATTCATAATATGTATATTTTATTTTAAAAATTAAACACTGATGACTTGAACATTCCCCATGAATTCTAATTGAAATTGCAGTAAAACACTGAATATTCACAAACAAAAATCTGAGGCAAATCGTACAATCAAATCAGATTACAACTTCTTTTTCCCCAATTTCCCTCTTCGTTTTTATCACATTCCTTTTTCTTACTCCTTTAATGCCCACTTGAAAAACCTAGCAACACCCAAACAAACCTCATATTTTTCTTGCTTATTCTCCCCGATTTTCTATAGAAATTAAAGAATTCCCATTTGGGTTCTCGTATTCGGCTCCGTACACTCTTATTTCTCTATGTTCTCTGTTTTTCTCTCTTTGGTTCACTCTCAGTCCAATGATGCTTGATGTCTGCAGGCTTTGAAAGAAGCCATTAACCCACCGACTTCACTCAGCTGGACGGACTCGAACCCCGGTAAATGGGAACATGTTCAGTGCTCCCCAAACAATCGGATTACTCGGATCCAAATCGGTAATCAACTACTCAAGGGCTCAGATTCGACATCATTCCCACCTCCTCTCTCCTCCGACTTCTTCTCATATCTCTCTCTAACCTTTGCGAAGATCCAGTTCCCATTCTATGTTTACAGGCTTGATTTTGACCAGAAAAGATGGGGATGATTGAATCCCGGTGAATATTTTGATTATTTGTATTATTTAGAATTAAAATAATTAAAAGAAAGGAAAAGAGATAAAGATAAAGAACATAAATAAAGAAAATAAATTAAAATATTTAGGTAAAGAAAAAGAAAGAAAATAAAACATAAAAATATTTTTATTTTTAAAATTTTTATGAGTATTTTAAAACATAAAAGTATTTTTATTTTTATTTTTAAAATAAAATATACATATTATAAATATTATAATATTAATTTTTATTAATATTATACATATTATAAATATTTAGGTAAAGAAAAAAGAAAGAAAATAAAACATACAAATATTTTTATAATTTTTATAAGTATTTTAAAACATAAAAGTATTTTTATTTTTATTTTTAAAATAAAACATACATATTATAAATATTATAATATTAATTTTTATTAATATTATACATATTATAAATATTTAGGTAAAGAAAAAGAAAGAAAATAAAATATTTTGATAAACAGTTGGGAAGAGGGAGAAATAATAGGAAAATGTTATTTAGTTGCCAAATCATTGCCCAGTCATTAAATATTTTATTTTTTCTTTTTTCTTTTGCTGCCACGTATGTAAATATACAATTGAACTTAATGGCCGTCCAAGAAATTGGACGGAATGACCTGATTGAATATTTTTAAAAAGTACAGTGGGCTAATTGAATATTTTAAAAGTACAGTGACTAATTGTTTAAAACACTATAACCACAGTAGTAAAAAAGTGCTTTTTACCATATATATATATGATCCTAGTTCTTGATTACAGGAGTAATTGATTTACTATTACTTAGTCACGTGATTCTATACTTGGATTATATTATATATATTATTACCTTGAATGTGAAGGATCATTTCTTGGTAATATTATATATATATATATATATATATATATATTAATCTTAATTATTTTATAATTAAAATAAAAAGTTTATTTTAATTTTAAAATTGAATTTCATGCTAACTAATTAGAGTTGGAATTGGATTCCATGATAACTAATTAGAGTTGAAATTGGATTCCATATTTCCTTAAATAAAGGAGTTTATTTAGATATGAAATAAGATTTCATATTATTTAAAATAAAAGAGTTTATTTGTGAATAGGAAAGAGAATCCTAATTTCCTTAAATAAAGGAGTTTATTTAGACATGGAATAAGATTTCATATTATTCAAAACAAAATAGTTTATTTGTGAAGAGGAAAGAGAATCCATGTTTTCTTAAATAAAGGAGTTTATTTAGATATGCAATAAGATTTCATATTGTTCAAAATAAAAGTCTTTATTTTGACTTGGAATTGGATTCCATAATTAATTAAAATAAAGAAGTTTATTTTGATTAAAGATTTTGATTAAAATATAATAGTTTATTTTATTCAAAATTGAATAAATTAAAATAAAAGAAGTTTATTTTGATTTAAATTTGGATTAAAATAAAGGAGTTTATTTTAATTCAAAATTAGATTTTATACTAACTAATTTTGCCCATTAAATGATATCAATATATATATATATATATTAGATGTTTATTATTCATGAGATGAATGTTATTTATTGATGCATATGGCGATGTGTATAATAATAAATGGGATTGATTATGGACTATTGACCAATGTGATTGGATTTTATTTTAGTTGGATGCATGAGTGTATGGGTTTTATTAAATGGGGTATGCGTACCTCGTCTTCTCTAATTTTTTCTTAATGTAAATTTTATCTCCCTCTTATGTACTTCCCCTTGACTGCTGATCAAGATTTCTATTTATTTTAAATAGTTTAGTAATAGGAATAGTTAGAATTATTTTGAAGAATTGGAGATCAAGGAATAAGGAGCGCGTGAAGACTCGTTTGTAATGGAGGCCGAATTTAAATGTAATAGTTATATTTAATTATTAATTTTTGCACCCCTAGGGTTTGACCTTTTGGTTCACTTGGTGGCTCTAGTGAACCAAACTAGAATTAAAATTCATAATCAATCCGGGAAGAATATAGTATTCTATATGTGCATGCTTATACTATATATATTATATATTATGCAAACATGATTCCCATGTTAATTAATATGATGCGTATTTTATTATATATATATATATATATATATATATATATATGTATGTGTGTGTGTGTGTGTGTGTGCATGCGCGCTATACAAGATGAGACAAATTAATTATAAACCCCTCAAATATTTTATATTATGTCCTAAGCATTCAAAGATATTTGGAATATCGAAAGTCGCCTTCTAGCATGATAAAATTAATAGAGTATTAAATATTTAATATGAGTTTGTTGTGTCACCACAAGACAAGTATTAAGTATTTAAGATGTTAATTTATCACATTTGATGCTTATAAAGAAAATTGAACAATATTGTTTTGTTGTGTCACCACAAGGATGATATTTTTCTTTTTTGAATATATGGAGTGCTAGGTCGGACTTAACTTGGATAATTTTGATTCGGATGTGCCACCACTTGATCAAAATAATCTAAGAGGCAAAATACAAGGAGTTACATAGTTGATGTAATTGACAAAAGTTGTCTACCTATTTATTTATATATAGTTTGTTGTGTCACCACAAGGCTATAAACATTTGAAATGGGATCCTTATTCTCACTAGCTAATCTTTAATTAGATTTTGCCGAACTATATAAGTGAGGGTAATATAGTTTGAAGAAAATAGTGGGAGATGCCAATTTAAAACAAGACCTAATTTATTTTGGTAATTAATAAAAGAATGTATGTTAAAATGTTGTTAATTACAAATTCATTTACAGAATTTTACAATGCCTAAAATTACTATCACTGCGAAGCATATTAAATGCTAAATTAATCAGACCGAATTAAACGGATTGGTTAAGGAATTTAAGAATAGTTCTCATAGCTGAAAAGCTATCTTATGTCCTTAATACGCCTATCCCTGCAATGGTTGCAGACAATGCCTCTGAGGAAGACATTGCTACTTTTAGAAAGTGGCAAGATGATGCACAGTTGGCTCAATGCATCATGCTCGCATCTATGAGTAACGAGCTTCAGCGTCAGCATGAAACTATGGATGCTCTTACTATATTCCTGCACATCAAGTAGTTAATGGTGAGGAAAGTAGGGCTGATAGATATCAGATATCTAAGGAGCTCTTCCGATCTAGAATGACCGATGACACTACAGTACAGATAAAAGTCCTTAACATAATCAATTTGATTGATCAATTAGGACAACGGGTTTTGTCATGGATGGAGAGTTGAGCAATGATTTGATCTTGCACTCACTCTCGAACTCCTTTCACAATTGTTGTGAATTTTTCATATGAACAAGCTAGATATCAGCCTCGCTGATTTTCTTAACATGTTAAAAAATGTTAAGAGTCACTTTCCAACCAAGAAAGACCATGTCTTACTGGTTGGGGCCAAAGGATTTTCTGAAAAGAAGAACGATTCAAAGAAGATAAATAGAAATGCAAAAACAAAGGATAATAAGTATAAAACTGATATGGATAGCAAAGGAGTTTGCTTCCACTTCAATAAGCCTGAACACTAAAAAAGAAACTACGAGAATCATCTTTCAATGGCTAACCAAAGAAGCTTAGTGAAGTTTCGGTTACAAATACAAATTTGATCATAATTTAAAATAAAATTTTCTTTAAGTCAAGGTTATACTTGGGTATTGGATACCAGCTTTGGTTATCATATATATAGATTTATGAAGGGACCAAGCAGAAGTAGAAAGCTAAACAAAGATAAGTAATCCTATGTGTGGGAAATGAAGCAAAGGTTGCTGCATTAGCCATAAAAACTTATAGTTTAGCATTATCTACGGGAAAATCTATTAAGTCAATAAGTTGTTATTGTATTCCAGTTTTCGTTAGAAACATTATTTCTATTTTGTTGTTGGACAATGAAATCTTTGGTATTATATTTAAGAACAATTTTTGTTCTATATATAATAATAGTGTTTTTTATAGAACTGGAATATTACTTAATGGATTTTACATACTTGACTTACGTGAAAATAATTTTGCAAATTGAACAAACTAGTATAAGAAAAGGAGATGATCATTCAAAGAGTTGAATGTGTGTATTTGTTGAAATACAAATATGAATTATTTGAAATGTTCAAAGAATTCAGAAGTGAAACAAATTGGCAAAGTATTAAAATTCTTTGATCTGATCAAGGAATAAATACTTGTGTAATAAGTTTCTAGATCATCTCAAATGGTTTTCTCATAATGGACGCCTACTAATACGCAATAATTGATTGATGTATCAGAAAGGAAAAATCGTACCTTGTTGGACATGGTACGGTCCATAATGATTTTACTAATATTTCCAGTATCATTCTAGGGTAATGCCCTAGAAATGACTGCATATCTAAGAAAAGATAACCTCAAAATCTGGCCCTAAGACCCCATAAAAGTTATGGACAGGGAGGATTCCTAATTTTAAGTAAGTTAAGATAAGGGGTTGTCCAGCTTATGTGAAAAAGTTTCAAAGGATAAGCTTGGGACAAAATTTGACAAGTACAGATTTGTGGGACATCCTAAAGTAAGTTTAGGGTATATGTTCTATAATCCTACTTAGCAAAAGGTGTTTGTTGCGAAACACGCTACCTTCTAAGATAAAGGTGTTTATCATTGAAGGGGTTAGTGGGAGGATAATAGAATCTTGAAGAGTTCAAGAACCACAAAACACTACAAGTCAAATAAGAGGAACTTGTAGATAGACCTATTGTACCATAACCAAATCGTAAATATGGAATAGTACTGAAGATACCTGGGAGGTATGGATTCATCATGGATGATGATAATGAGGTACGCATCGTAGAAGATGATTATCTAGTTACATACGATGAGGTAAGAGTTGTAGACACTCAAAGAAATGGATTGAAGCAAACTTCTCAAATATGGAACATTCGTTTTGATGAGACAAATCAAAAGAGTTTGATTTTATCACAAATAAGAATGAACCTAGTGTGTACAAAAGGGTAAGTGGGAGCGTCATGACATTCCTAATATTATATGTTGATATACTATGGATAAGGAATGACATACTAATGCTACAATCAATAAAGATAAAGTTGTCTAAACATTCCTCCATGAATGATTTGGGAAGAGTATCTTAATTGGGGATACAAATCTATATAGATAGATTTAAGAGGATGCTCAATTAAATAAAGGAACGTTATATTCATTTGATGCTAAAGTCGTTTAGCATGGAAAACTCCAAGAGATGTCTCATGTTGATGAGCCATGGAGTGTATCTCTCTTAATAGTCCCCATAGACTCCTGAAAAGAGAGATCGCATGAGTGACAATCATTTATACAATGAAATATACGAGACCTGATGATGATCGGTCATATTCTGGAGAAGATCATTGTAAGATAGTGAAAAACATCTTAAAGTACTTTACCTGCACTAAGGATGTGATCATATTTATGGTGGTGCAGTGAAATTGGAAAAGTTTCAAACAGCAAAGAGTTGTTGGTTTAGTGATAAAGACAAACTATATAGTTATAAATGAAGCTGCAAGTTGATTGTTTGGATGAAAAGTTCGTTACAGAACTAGAAATAGTTCCTAAGTCTTATCTTGGATCTAAACATGTGTTGTGGCACTTTCATTTGATTATAGGAATCATTGAAAGATGGGAAATCACTGTAGAGATAGTGGACTCTCAAGAACAACATTAATTACATATCCATTAACTAAAGCTTATCCAACAGCAGGATAATCATCACTTAGAGAAGAAGGGTAAGAGATACCATGGCGATTGGCTTTAGTACAAGTGGGAGATTGAAAGTAGTATGCATACAAGCCAATCATGTTTGATGATAAAGCATATACTTTGTAATAATCTTATTCATTTATTAATAAAAAGTATTAATTTATTAAAGGCTTTTAATTATCTACATGATGTTGTTTTATAATATGTGATAAACCCATAGTTTTAAGCAATGCTTTTAGAATAATGATGATGATCATTCTAATGAGATCTAAATTCTTAGAAAGCTTAAAACTAAAATAGTTCCCAATCGTTGGATTACTAAATTGGGGATTACTGAATCCAGATAGATTGGTACATACGTTGCTTGTTCATTGGATGAGGATGATTGATCTCATGATCATTTGTGTGGAGACACTAAAGCAAGTATGTAGGTGCTTATTAGAGAATAAGTTCACTGAACGTGGCTCACTAAGGAATACCTAATGGAGTTTTACTTGCCTGTCAATAGGAATTCCTGTAGTGATAGTAGTACAAGTGATCCTTGGACTTGAGATCATCATAGTATCTTGTGTATGATGAGTTATACTTTGACTTATTCCTTAAGACCCTTAGGGTATATCAAAGGGTATGCTTGGGTATAATAAGTTGTATATAGAGATAATGTTTGATCAATAAAGAATCTATTGCTTCTTGTAAAAGAAGAGAAATATCCTATGTGATTCGATAAATGACAACCCAGTAGTCCTTGGCCACGGCAGAATGAAATTAGAAAGGAGTTTCTAATTGGCATTATTTGGAGTTGTGCATTTAAGAGTCGAAATACATATAATTAAATAAAATAAGACTTGACAATAATTCCATGTCTTATATTTAATTGGGACATTTTATGGTGGAAGGATTGAATTGTACGGTAACTATTTACTCAAAGGCTCTTTTATGATTAATGTTGAAATCTATATTATCTGGAAAATCGTTAATCGCTAGGGAGGCTTATCCATATTGTAGAATAAATATTATTTATTTAAATAAATTAATAGCTTAATTTATTTATTTAAATAAGATTAGAATTGTTCTAATTGATTTATTCATAACTCTAGCTTAATATGGAGAACCTAAAGGGTCACACCATAAAAGGAAGAATAATTATTTAAGAAGTTAATGGCATAATCGTAATAATATGTTAAGTATATTTAATTTAATCTATGGTGATAGAATAAATTAAATAGCTTAATATTTATTATTTAATATTTTAGAAATATTAAATATAAATTAATAAGATGAGTCTTATTAATATTATTACAATTATTATTATTTTAATTTCTAAAAGAGTTTAGGAATTAATTTAATATAAGTACTTCTCATTTATTCCTAATAGGATTAGGAGGGAAAATTAGTTAAAGGAGTTTAATTAATTATCCCTAATAATATTAGGGAGCCCATTTAATTAAAAGAGTTTAATTAAATAAATAATACCTTATTTTAATAAAGTTACCCGATATCTTTATAAGGGGAGTCTTATATCATATATCAGTGATACGCAATTCTAATAGTTGGAGAGTACGCTCCTTTTCTATAGAGATAGAAAAACTATGTTTTAGCCAACCACCCTTCTTGAATATTTCTTCTTCCTTTATGAATCACCTCTAGAGGCCAAACAATTGGGTGGCCAACGTTGATCAAAGGAAGGAACCAAACCTGGTGGATTCAAGTTGAACGCGAAAAAGATTGGAGGTGAACTTGTACCCGAGGAAGCTTGAATCTTCAAAGGTATGATTTTTGTTCTCCATTTTTTTGTTTAATTAATAATTGTGCATAAAGGATGATCCGGGTATATGGTTTGTAAAATTTTAAAATTCTAATTTTTCCATGTTTTCGCTTATTTTGTGCAATTTGATTGCATTCATGAATATTATAAACCTAAAACATACGAGCAAGACGTTCAAGTGTATAAGTTTCTCGTATCGGTAAGAAATGAGAAGACTTGGTCAATCTATCAATAATGACCCAAATCGCATCTATACCTTGAAAAACCTTGGGAAGACCAATAACGAAATCCATGGTAATGTGCTCCCACTTCCATTCTTGAATTTCAAGTGGTTGCAATGGACCTTTTGGCACTTGATGCTCCGCCTTGACTCGTTGACAAGTTAGACACCTTGAGATAAACCCCGCTATCTCTCTCTTCATATTGCTCCACCAAAATGTATGTTAAAGATCACGATACATTTTGGTACTCCCAGATTGGATTGCAAACGGTGTGTTGTGCGCCTCCATCATGATTTTATACTTCAAGTAAGAATCTTTAGGAACACAAAGTCTGGAGTTAACTCTAAGTATTCCTTCTTCATCGATTCTTGCTTCTGAAATAGCACCTTCTTGCACTTTCTTCCTCATACGTATCAGCTCCAAGTCTATAACTTAAGCAACTTTAACTTTATCGATTAAAGTCGATTCTACTCGTATATTCGCCATCATCACATGGGTCCCTGGAGTCTTTAACTCTATCCCCATCATTTGTAAGTCATACAAAATTGGCCTTTGCATTGACAATATCGCACTCGTACCTGCATATGATCTTTTACTCAATGCATCAGCTACTACGTTCGCTTTTCCAGGATAGTATTGAATGGTATGATCGTAATCTTTCAATAGCTCAAGCCATCCTCGTTGCTGCATGTTGAGTTCCTTTTGAGTGAAGAAATATTTGAGGCTTCTATGATTCGTATAGATCTCCACCTTCTCTCCATACAAGAAATGCCTCCAAATCTTAAGCGCAAAAACGACAGCTGCCAACTCTAGATCATGAGTAGGATAATTTCTCTCATGTTCTTTGAGTTGTCGTGAGGCATAGGCTATGACTTTCCCATGTTGCATGAGAACACACCCTAAACCTTTGCCTGAAGCATCGATGTATATGACAAATCCCTCAGAACCAGCTGGTATTGTCAAAATAGGTGCTGAAATGAGCCTCCTCTTGAGTTCTTGAAAACTCTTCTCACATTCCTCGCTCCAACCAAATTTTGTATCTTTTTGAGTCAGCTGAGTTAATGGAGTAGCGATTCAAGAAAATCCTTCCACGAACCTCCGATAATAACCAGCTAAGTCGAGAAAGCTATGTACTTCGGTCATTGACTTAGGTTGCTCCCAGTTTTGAATGGTTTCAATCTTTGTCGGGTCAACAGATATTCCGTGATTTGATATTACGTGCCCAAGGAATGCTACTTTCTTAAGCCAGAACTCGCATTTCTTCAACTTGGCATATAATTTGTTTTCATGAAGCATTTGGAGTATCAGCCTCAGGTGTTGCTCATGATCTTCATGGCTTTTGGAGTAAATGAGGATGTCATCAATAAAGATGACCACAAAGTGATCCAAATATTCCTTGAATACTCGGTTCATCATATCCATGAAGGCAGCAGGAGCATTAGTCAATCCAAAAGACGTGACTAGGAATTCGTAATGCCTGTACTGAGTTCTGAAAGTAGTCTTTGGAATATCATCAGTTTTAATCTTCAATTGATGATATCCAGAACGAAGATTGATCTTTGAAAAGAATTTTGCGCCTTGCAACTGGTTAAATAGGTCATCAATATGAGGCAATGGGTATCTATTTTTGATGGTGACATGATTCAACTCCCGATAATCAATATAAAGTCGCATACTTCCATCTTTCTTCTTAACGAATAGAACAGGAGCACCCCAAGGAGACGTACTAGGTCGAATGAAACTAATGTCTAACAATTCCCGCAGTTGGGTTTTTAACTCCTGAAGTTTAATAGAAGCCATTCGATATAGGGCTTTGGAAATGGGTTTTGTACCGGGTTCAAGGTCGATACCAAACTCGATTTCATGCTCCGGGGGAAGGCTAGGAAGTTCTTCGGGGAATACATCAGGAAATTTATTAACAATAGAATATCATTCAAATCTGACGTATTTTTGTTTAAATCTGTGACATGCGCTAAGAAAGCTTGACATCCATTTTTTAATAAACGAATAACTTTATGGCTTGATATGACAGTGATTGACTTTAGTGGTTTGGTTGCTTGAATTCACATAATAGGTTGGTTAGGAATATGAAAGCTAACAACCTTACAAAAATAATCAATTTTTGCATGATGAGTAGTTAACCAATCAATCCCTAAAATCACATCAAATGCAAGTATTTTTAAGGAAATAGGATCGACATGTAATGTGAGGGTACCAATTTGAACTAAACAAGACTTATAAACAGTGGATGTAATGAAGCTTTCTCCCAACGGAGTTTCAAAAGATAAGTCAAAGTCTAATTTCTCAGGAGTTAAATTTAAACGTTGAGCGCAAGTAGGAGAAATAAAAGAATGGGTAGAACCGTTATCAAATAAGGTATAGGCTTCACTAGAGTTTATGATTAGCTTACCAGTGATCACCTCGTTCGGATTCCTCGCTTTTTGGGACGTTACAACAAACGCTCTCCCTTGAACTACCAGTTTGTCTTGTCTGGGATGACCTTTGATGCCTCCATCCCAATTCGACTTGACTTCGGTGCACGAAAAAATTGGGCAAGGTGACCTTCTCTTCCGCAATTAGAACACGCTTTGGATTGCTGCGTACAGTTCGGACTGATATGTCCCTCTCCTCTGCATTTGTAATATATAATTAGTTGTTGTCGTTCCTTCATGTAGCAAAAGTCTTTGGTGATGACGCGTCTTTCCATCATTGTTGAATCTCCTCTTCTTGAAATTTCCACTTCTATTATCTTGGCCATGATTACCACCGAAGTGGTTACCATTTCTGGCATGTTGATTCCCTCCACGTTTGTTGTCTCCGCTTCGATGACTGCTCCCACTGGTATTATCATTTTTTTGGCTGCTCTCTCTTGGTTGGGTTGACTCGTGATCGCGCTCCAATAACTGAGCTCTATTTACAACATCTAAATACAAACATAGTTTGTGAGAAATTAAGTATTGATGTATCTTCGGTTTTAAAGCTCTTAGAAACATCCGCGTCATTCTCTCCTCATTATTAACCAAGTGGGACACAAACCGGGAAAACTCGGCAAACTTAGCTTCGTACTGTAACACGGTCATATTGTTCTGCTCCAGTTTGATGAACTCTACCTCCTTTATGTGACAAATACTTTCAGGAAAGTACTTGTCGTTGAACAGTTCTTGGAATTTCTCCCAAGACATCTTAAGTGCGGCAGGTTGAGTACGCTTTACAGATTCCCACCAAAGAATCGCCTCTCCTACATAACAACATGAAGGTGGAAAAGGGAACCTTTTGCTCCTCGGAGCATCCCAAGACATCAAATATCTTGGTGATCTACTTTATCCACGTCTCTGCCTTAAGTAATTTTGGCTCTCCAATAAACTCCGGTGGTCCCAGCTCCTTGAACTGTTTAGCGGTGACCGTCCGAGAGTTGCCAGTGTTTCCACCTGCATTTTGAACAGGAGTTATTCTCTCCTGATGTTGCATGAATTGCATAAAGCCTACGAACATCCCATCGTTCATCACTTGGTCAACGTTGTTATTTTCCTGAGGATTATTGCCATCGTGATGCACATTTTCCTGGGTATTAATCATTGGTGACTCAACGGTCTCATGTTCTTCATTGTTTATCTCAACATTTTCTGATGCCATTATCAAATACTGCCTCAAAACAAGGGTTAATTGATATATCACATATTATCCCTATACTCTGACCGACAAATTAAATACCAAATAAACTTAGGTAGGTCATACTAGCGAAGGAATTCCTCGTCTACCCGCTCCTAGTTCTTGTCTCACATCTCAACAAGGGATCATATCCCTAAGCTTTGATACCAACTGTGACACCCCCAAAATAGGTATACATCACCCATCTTGAGTTGCCAAATACTTGGTACAGAATTTAAATACAAACTTCTTTTATACAGTACGACAAAACGTAGCTGAGAGTTTCAACACGGATAATGTCTCGTAGAGAGTATCCAAACTCAAATAAAGTCCTCGTTACAATTATTATCACACTATTTCACTAAATAGTGAGGACTACTAATGCAAACATCTGGACCATCACTCCGTTCCCCTACTAGTCCCAGCTATATTCTCATTTGCTTAAGAGAACAAATGAAAACAAAGGGTGAGCTTAACTAGCCCAGTAAGAAATATAATGACTAAGATAATGAAGAATAAATTATCGTTAGCCTTCAACAGTGTTAAACTGATAAAATATACTCCCTCCGTCCCAAATTAATTGCTCAGTTTTGACTTTTTAAAGTCAAATTGACCATTTTTAAAACTAATCTTTTTACTATTTTTGCTAAAATATAGGTGAAGGGATTACAACCAAAAGAAAGTATATACAATTTATTACTAATCTTAATTTTTATAATTTTAGAAATATATTTATATATGCTTAATTATTAATTCTAAGAATAGTCAATTTGATATAAAAAAGTCAAAACTGAGTAGTTAATTTGGGACGGAGGGAGTAATAAAAATCAAGTTTAACTGTAGCGGAACAAGCGATCCATTAGAAGAGTCAAGTAGAACATGATATCTACTATCTTCTATGATTTAAAAAGTTTATCATCAATTTTATCGCTGAGACTCAACTTAATAAATAAACAACATCATCGAATCATCCCCGCACTACGGGCTAAGGATATTCATGTAATCATCAATGGTCATGATTATACTGAATAATCCATGGTCATAATCATAGCTACAACTGTCCATCAATGCACTACAGGCCAATGAGGATTTTTACCACATCATTTGTAAAATTACGGTCATGATTATACCGAATAATCGCTGGTCATAATCATACCAATCAATAGTACATCTATGCACGTAAGCCACATATGATTTTTATCACAATATAAGCATGAGGATGATGACAATGATATAATAATTCAATTAAAAGAAATCAAAGGATAAATTTTTAAAGATTTATAATTTAATTTATCCCGAATTCAATAATGTCCAAATTGTCAACATGATACTGCTTTGTGGAGTAAAATTCAAGAATAATATTGTATCAAAAATGATTTGGACAGCAAAGAAATCAATTTTTGTCATAAATAATTCCCCGGGTGAATAGTATCCGAGTGAATAGTACCCCATGAATAGTACTCGTGAATAGTACTTTGTGAATAGTACCTCGTGAATAGTACAATAATGTCCAAATTGTCAACATGATACTACTTTGTGGAGTAAAATTCAAGAATAATATTGTATCAAAAATAATTTGGACAGCAAAGAAATCAATTTTTGTTATGAATAATTCTCCGGGTGAATAGTACCCGAGTGGATAGTACTCCGTGAATAGTACTTCGAGAATAATACCTCGTGAATAGTACCCGTGAATAGTACTTTATAAATAGTACCCCATGAATAGTACCCCGTGAATAGTACTTTGTGAATAGTACCGTAAAAATGAATACTACTCATGGACAGTACTCCAGCATGAAAAGCTTAAAATTTAACAAGAATGTGCAGAAAATATCCTTCTGAAACGATACTAAATGAAGCGCAAATTTCAAGAATATTCTACTAATTTCACGGAGTATAGAAGCAATACTTTAACAAAATAAGGGTTTAATCAAGAATACGAGACGAAATAATATTACTCACATAATACAGAGTATGGTAGAAAATATTATTCCTATGAATACTGAACAAAATAATATCCCTTACCTCTAAAGAAGACTGGGTACTGGAATAGTAGTGAAGTAGCAGACTTCTCTTCTTCTTTCTCTCTATCGCTTCTCTCTCTATAATTGCTCTTGTGAGTCTTAGTAAATTGGTGAGATTGAAAGAAGAATGAGCTTTTATTTATAGAAAAATATAGTTTCGATAATTACACGTTTTGGGGCTAGAAATATTACAGTATATATACCTTCATCTTTTCCTTCATTTTTTATTTAGTCCTGCAAGTATTATCAAACTTGCACCACCTCCCCTAATAGTACATCATGTGAATCAATAGTACACACATATGAAAAAAATAGTTATGGTATAGTACCTTCATCTATACCTCTATTTTTAATTTAGTAATGCATGTATTATCAATCTTGCACCACTTCCCCTAATAGTACATGCATGAGAATCAATAGTACACACATGTGAACAAATAGTTATAACCATGTAAATTAATAGCAATTAATTGCTTATTTATCCGATTAATTATCCGATTGGTTAATATAACCTCTAGACATCAATTATTATCGGAATAGATGTCGATTTCTACTAACACTAATAATCTCAACACAATGGTAATATCA
This sequence comes from Panax quinquefolius, assembly GCA_020205615.1. Taxonomy (NCBI): domain Eukaryota; kingdom Viridiplantae; phylum Streptophyta; class Magnoliopsida; order Apiales; family Araliaceae; genus Panax; species Panax quinquefolius. The sequence goes on along the minus strand of CM035171.1, from coordinate 89,992,301 downwards.
ATTTCATCTTTAATCAATACGAACTTATTCATCATTAATATTATAACTCACAATATTTAACAACCAAACCATTCCCAAGAAAGATGGGGCTTTCCGATAAGGATTTCTCCCTATTGGCGCGCAATTAGGTGACCAAAACTCTCCTTGACAGAACTTTTTAGACATTGTCAATATTGCAAATAATAATATGAATAACTTTGTCGTCTCAATTATTGATTAAATAATAATAAATATTATGCAGATGATATTGTGACAATAATTGAATCAATAATATGAGAGATATTATGCAACAATTATTGTAGCTATAATTGAGTATAACTGAGTGACTTCTCACGTAAGCATCAATAATCAATATCGTGTGCTACTATGTAACCACGCGTATTACGTTACTTTTACCACCGGGTAGTTCAACAGTTTAACGGTAAAACTTTCGCCGTTATTTTTATAAAAAGATAATTCTGTCATTTTCTAACTACGACAATACTTCCGTTGTGGGGTTCACCAATGATTGTGCCGTTGTACGAATATTCCATGTTAAAACTAATATTCCCCGACCATCCAATATTATAAAACCACTTGCTTACTGTTCAAAATTTGTAAATAATACCCACAACTATAACATTATATCAAATCCACACCATAATATTCAAAAATATATTTCGAGAAAAATTAATCTTTATTCATAAAAGTTGGGGTCTTACATTATGCTAGAAAAGAACGTGTATTATAATCATTTGGCATATGAATATAAATGATCTTATTTCAGAAATGTGTTATAAACTTTTAGTTCTTTTCGTTTTGAAAATGTCTAAATATGATAGTTAGATAATAAGATGAAAAAATTTGTGATGCAGAAAATGCCGCCCAGACGTACAATAACTGTCCAAGAAGTGTCAGTTAATGATGAGAGAGGACCAGTAGATCTGATACAGCGATTGGTAGATTTATTGGGAGAAGCTCTGAGGGGAAGAAACGAACCCGTACCACCCATTCCCCAAGTTGTCCAAGTAACAACCTTTAAATATTTTAAGAGTGTAGGACCCCCAAAGTTCACAGGAACTACTGACACGATAGTTACGCAAACTTGGATCAAGAAGATAGAGAAGGCCTTGACTGTAGCACGCGTGGGTGAAGACCAGAAGACAGTATTTGCAACATATATGATAAGGGGCGAAGCGAACAATTGGTGGGAAACTAACCAGCAGAAAGCGGGGGAAGGAATGATAACTTGGGAGATGTTTAAAACGCTATTTTTCGAGAATTATTTTCCAAAAAGTATGAAAAGTATGATGGAAGTGAAGTTTTTAGAATTAAAACAAGGAGATATGACGGTGGCACAATACACTGCTAAGTTTAATGAACTAGCGTGATTTGTGGAGCACCAATTTGGGGATGAAGAAAGGAAGGCGAGACGCTTCGAGCAAGGATTGAAGTCGTGGTTGTGTATAATAAGGTATCAGTCTTTCAGATTGATTCCTTTACGACCTTGTTGGAGAAGGCAGTCATTGCGGAAGGTGGCAGTGAGGCCTTAAGTCCATATCATAAGGAGAAGAAGAACAATAACACAGGTAATGAGCATCGTGGAGGAAGAAACAACGGAGGGAGTAATTCAGGAAAGAGGAAATGGGAAAACAACAACCACAACAACCTCCACAACAACAACAACAGAAACAACAACCAAGGTGGGAGTCACCAGGGAAACTTCAAGAAGAGGACCGAAGCTTTCAATAAATATGGAAGAAACCATCAGGGGGAATGCTGGAAGGGAAAGACCACTTGCTATAATTGCGGCAAAGAGGGGCACATCTCGCCAAATTACCCAAAGCCAAAGAAGATCAGAGGATGTTTTGCTTCTGGATCGACAGAGCACCAGATAAAGGATTGCCCGAAGAAAGGAAGCAGTGGAGCTGGCGGAGGCCAAGGAGGAGGGAGCAAGTTAATAATTGGTGGACCTGCACAACCCAACCGATCGACCGCTTGAACCTTTAACATGATTGTCCAGGACGCAGTGTCTGCGAAGGACGTGGTGTCAGGTATAATCCCAATCAATAATATAAATGCTTATGTATTATTTGATTCGGGTGCCACCTATTCTTTTCTATCTGAAGAATTTGCTAGTAAATTTAGTACACCCCGAGAACATTTAGAAGATTCCTTGAATGTAGAAGTTGCGAATAAGGAAATAATCAATGTAGAATATGTTTATCGAACTGAGCATAGACTTGATTCCTATTAGACTGGGAGAATTCGACGTAATACTGGGAATGGATTGGTTATATAACTATGTAGCGATAATTGACTGTCAGAACAAGTGTGTGAACCTTCAGACTCCGAGTAAGTCTTAGGTAATGTTTCATGGTAGCTCATCGCTTAAGCAATCGTGTTGGGTTACGATGATGCTGGCCAAGAAGTTGTTATTTAAGGAAATGATGTGTACGTTATTTAGCTTACATTATAGATACTCAAAAAAAGGGAGTAGAGATTAAAGATATACCCGTAGTGAATGAATTTCAAGACGTGTTTCCGGACGATCTGCCTGGTCTTCCGCCAGAAATAGAAATTGAATTCGTAATAGACTTAGCACTGGAAAAGGCACCGATTTCGAAAGCTCTGTATCGTATGGCGCCACTAGAAATGATGGAATTGATGATACAACTTCAAGAGTTACTAGATAAGGGTTACATTCGACCGAGTGTGTCTCCTTGGGGAGCACCAGTGTTATTTGTTAAGAAAAAAGACATATCGATGAGGCTCTCTATCGATTATCGAGAATTGAACAGAGTAACGATCAAGAATAGATATCCTCTACCAAGGATAGATGACTTGTGTGATCAACTGAAGGGAGCGAAATGTTTGTCGAAGATCGACTTACGAACATGATATCATCAACTGAAAGTGCAGGATGAAGATATGCCAAAGACCGCGTTTCGAACCCATTATAGACATTACGAGTTTTTGGTAATGTCATTCGGTTTAACTAATGCTTTGGCAGCATTCATGGACTTGATGAATCAAGTTTTCAAGCCATACTTGGATAAATTTGTAGTAGTTTACATTGACGACATTTTGATCTACTCAAAGATAGAAGAAGAACATGTGGAACATCTGAAGATTGTTTTGGAGGCACTACGAAAGGAGGAGATGTATACGAAGTTTTCAAAATGAGAATTTTGGATGAAGAAGATTCAATTCTTAGGCCACGTGGTGGATGAGGATGAAATCTCAGTAGACCCCGAAAAGGTTGAAGCGGTAAGTAGTTGGGAGGAACCGAGAACACCGACGGAGGTGAGAAGTTTCTTAGGTTTAGCTGGGTACTATCGAAGATTCATCCAAGATTTTTCTAAGATAGCAACCCCGTTGACTAATCTGACGAGGAAGACGGTAAAATTTATATGGACCGACAAATGCGAGGAGAGTTTTCAAGAGCTGAAGAAGTGATTAAGCGAGCTGCCTGTATTATCTTTACCAGATGATACGGGAGGATTTGTAGTATATAGTGATGCATAGCATAGATGACTGAGTTGTGTGATGATGCAGCATGGCAAAGTTATTGCATATGCGTCACGACAATTGAAGGATTACGAAAAATAATACCCTATTCATGGCTTAGAGTTAGCGGAAGTAGTTTTTGCGTTAAAGATATGGAGACATTATTTGTACGGAGAGAAATGTGAGATATACACGGACCAAAAAAGTCTGAAATATATCTTCACATAGAAGGAGTTGAATATGCGTCAGAGAAGGTGGTTAGAATTAATCAAAGATTATGACTGTGAAATTCTTTATCACCCGGGGAAAACAAATGTAGTTGCCGACGCTTTGAGCATAAAAGGAAGGGAGAAATTATTTCAACTGACAACTCAGGAGGATTTAATAAGAGATATGGAGAAGTTGGAAATATAAGTGAAGGGACCCGAGGGGTCTGAAGAGAAATTATTTGTAATGGATGCTCGTCCAACATTGTTGGATAGAGTAAAGGAAGCACAGAAGAAAGATGGAGAATGTTAGAAAATAAGGAAAAGGATCACAAAAAATGGGGAGGAAAATTTTTGGATAGATAAAGATAGTATCTTAAGATTCGAAGGGAGAGTGTGGGTACCGGCGGTAACCGAGTTGAGAGAGGAGATTTTGCACGAAGCACACAATACGACATATTACATTCATTCGGGAGGCACTAAGATGTACCAAGACTTGAGGCAACATTTTTGGTGGCCCAATTTGAAATAGGAAGTCGCAGAGTGTGTTAATAGATGTTTGACTTGACAATGCGTAAAAGTAGAGCATCAGCGGCTAAGTGGGTTCCTATAACCGTTGGAAATACTAGAGTTGAAATGGGAACATATTACGATGGATTTCGTGGTAGGACTTCCGGTCACGCAGAAAGGGTTGCTTGCCATTTGGGTTATCGTGGATCGACTTACAAAGACCGCACATTTTCTACAGATCAAGATCCTCTACAGTTTGAATTAGTTAGTGAGTCTGTATGTAAAGGAGAATGTTTCACAACATAGAGTGCCGGTATCGATTATTTTTGACCTAGACCCGCGTTTCACGTCAAAATTCTGGAAAAGCTTGCAAGAGAGGATGGGAACACAATTAAGGTTAAGTACTTCTTATCATCCTCGGATAGACAGACAAAGTGAGCGAACAATACAAACGCTAGAGGACATGCTTAGAACTTGTGTGATGGACTTCCAGGGAAATTGGGACGACCACCTACCCTTAGTCGAATTTGCGTATAATAATAGTTACCATGCGAGTATCGGCATGCCACCGTACTAAACTCTTTACGGGAGAAAGTGTAGAATGCCATTATGTTGGGACGAAGTTTGGGAATGACAAATACTCGGACTAGAGTTAGTACAACAAACCGCGGACGTGGTGACGGTAGTAAAGGCCAGACTAGTGGCAGCACAAGATCGCCAGAAGTATGCAGATTTATATCGGCAAGACCGAGATTTTGAAATCGGCAGTTTTGTATTCTTGAAGGTATCTCTGTGGAAGGGAAAGATCCGTTTCGGCAAGAAAGGGAAACTGAGTCCAAGATTCTTAGGACCGTTTGAGATACTCAAGCGAGTGGCGAAGTATCATACAAAGTTGCACTACCACCTGAGTTGGAGCACATCCATGACGTGTTTCACATATCCGTGTTACGTCCGTACAAGCCTAACTACAAACATGTGATTTCTTATGAACCCATCCAAGTGGAGAAAAACTTAGCATACGAAGAGATTCCTGTCCAAATTCTGGATAGGAAAGAGCAAACTTTGAGAAATAAAGTCATTTCTTCTGTAAAAGTACTTTGGCGTAACAACGATGTCGAGGAGGCTATGTGGGAGTTAGAAGATAGGATGATGAGGGATTATTCCCATCTATTTGTGTAACCTTGTAGCAATTCCGGGACAGAATTTTTATAAGGGGGGAGGATGTAATACCCAAGAAGTTCCATGTATTATAAAATGAATATATTAATGGAAATACTATTTATGTGAATGTAAGTGCTATTGTTTTATGAGTTGGTTAATACAATTGATTCGTATTAGATCAATACGTATTAAGAAGTGTGAATTGACAATGAGGATGGTGAAATGCCTTGTGTGGCCTATTGTGAAACGAGGAAATCCTTTAAGCAAAATAAAACTAGAATTAAGAAGATTAATTGTGTTTATCATGTGATTTCGTATAAGAAATTAATACGCTCGTAGACTTATAGTAATACTCTTGTGAACATTAATTCATGTTGTATAAACGAGTTAGCAATGAAGATTGGCACGGGCCGAAGCTAAACCAGTCTTGACATTGACAGGGCATGGCGAAGTCTACAGTCTAGCGAGAACAAATCAAGCCTTAATTGCCTGCCGATGGCCGATTGAGTTGGTTTACTTTCTACCGTAAATAACCCGATATTTTCTATACAAATAAATTAGAAATTTTATATAAATTTTTTTTTGTATTTATTAAAATAAATATGGGGAATATGTGCCAAGATAATGTGTGTATGTATTTATGTGATATATTTATTACATGAATGATTTTAAATAATTTTATTTTAGAATTATTGATCATTATAAATTATATTCTTATCATAATTAATTTTATAGTAAAAATATTTTATTAATTATTTTCCATGAAAATATAATTATATATTATTTAAATAATATATGAAATGATTTTTAGAATTATTATAATAATTATTTTATTATATGAATTTTGTTTAGATTATTAGGTTAATTATTTTTAACTTAATTAATAATGTTAAGTATTACAGTAAATCGATATAAATTCAAACCCTAATTTTTAGATTTTGATCAAGGCATTAGAATAATAATATAATAATAATTATATTTTGATTTTTAGTGCTATAAATATGTATCATATATATGTGGACCGATAAGGGTTGGTTAATCAATTATGGTGTTATGTGACAAACCCTTGTATTACTGTGTGAAACCCTAATTACAAATTTTAGAAACTAATTTTATTTTATTTTAAACCCTAAATAAAAGTGTCGTAACCTAATTATATATTAGGTGAGACAACTAAATAACCTAAGAGTTATGGTAATAAAGAAGGGTTAGTATTTAATATGTATACTACTAACTTAAGTGGATAATCTTGTTATTTCAAGTGACTAATAATTTTAAACCTATTTATAGTAAACCTAATTAGGTTATGAGCTAAAATCACATTTATAAGTAATTAAATTTTATAAGATTGGGAATGGAAACCCTAAATAAACAATTTGGGTAACATATATTAAAATTGTTAAACTATGTACATTACATAGCCCAAAACAATTAAAGGAGATGCCCAAAAGAAATAAAATGCAAACCAATACTTAGCCCACTTGATTAAGGGTATTTTAAACTTTTGATTAATCAAATTTGTGCATTAAAATAAAAGAAAAATGGAGGAGATAATAGGGGCAAGGGGACTGGCCATATTAGGCCTTTTAAGGCAACAAAGTTAAGCTAATCAAGTTCCTTAATTAGTAACTCTTACATCAAGTACAAGTGTGTCCCTCTCCCATTGGTAGAAAATCTACTTAGCACCCTTAATCACATGGTTAGGCTCATTTGAAAGAGATAAGGTGAAGCTTTTTATCCAAGGGACAACAAAAGTACGGGGGATATTAGTTAATCACCACATTTCATTTTGCTAGACATTTCATTTCTATTATTCTTCTTCTTCTATTTTTCTCCCAAGCTAGCAAGATACAAAGAGAGAAAAGAGAGAGAGGGTTTCGGGTTTGAAAAGAGAGAGAGAGGAGTGTGCTAGCTTGATTAATGCACCATAAGGTTATATATTACTTTGGTAAATCAATGAAGGTTGCTACTAGATCAAGGTATAACCTAAATCTTCATCTTCTTCTTCTATTTTGTGTTATAGCAAGTTTTGTTGGGGTTATGAACTAATACTCAAGATACCCTAGTTCTACATATCATCATGTATGGAACTAAGTATCTTGAGTATTAGATCAAAGGTTTAGAGGAAGAAAATGAGCATATGTTCCTAGGGGTTAAACCCTTGTTTTTCTTCCACTAAATCTTGTGTAACTCAAGTTTTACAACTTGGATTTGTGATCCGTCAAAGGGGGGGGGGGGTGCTAGATACATGATTTATCTAGTAAACCCAAGTGGTAGAACACAAATCTAGCAAGTATTTAAGCCATGGGGGCTATTTTCCCCAAAGCAGTCCACATAGAGTATTAAGGTTTTAAAACCCTAAAAAGCTATTGTCCCCATTTTTCTTAGGACTGTTTCGGATAGTTGCAAGTCTTTTGAAAATCTGGGAAAACTCACAGAGGTACCTTGTGAAGTTATCTACGTGTAGGAAAAAGAACGGAGACGTTTCAAGTTATAGGTTGTGTGTAATAGCTATTTCCGTAAAGGACTCCTAAATATTAACACCCGAATATCTCACAGTGTATACATGGGAAAAATCCGAAATTTTTACAGTAGGTTCATATATGTTATGAGAGAATACCCTGAAAATTTCAGATTTTGCTGAGCAAAACTTGATTTATGAAAAATGAAGCAAGATCCGAGTGTTTTGGGCACTTTAAAATTAGTAAATAATTTTCTAAAATTCCAGCAAATTTGGGGATCATTGTTGGGTCATATACTGTTCAAATCCAGAAAAGAAGAATTTTTGGAATCAGTTTGCTATTTTTCCTAAAAATGATGAAGTTATGAATAAAAGGAAATAAAAAGTTAAATGATGTCTTAAATAAGAAAAATATGATTTTAATGCTTGAATACTCCTAATATATAATATTATGACTACTTTAGGGCATTTTTGTAATTTATAATAAGAAATATTATTTATGACCTTTTATGGATATTAAATAAGTGGTTTTGTAAAGGGTTAACAATTAGAATAAATTGTTTATTGATCAAATAAATTATTAAAATGTTATTATGATATTAATAATATTAGAATATGATATTGTTAAGTATATAAAAATATTAAGATTAAAGCTTCATTAAAATACTATTAAATGATTAATAATATTAGATTAAAGTATTAATCTTAGATTAAAATATTATTAAAAGATTAATAATATTAAATTAAAGTATTATTGGATGATTAAAATATTATTAAGTAAATAATAATATTCGAGATTAAATAAAATGTTATTAAAAATGTAATAACATTACTAAAGGAATAAAATATTATTAAATGACTAATAATATTAGTAAATGAATAAAATATTAATACTATTAGTAAATGAATAAAGGTATTATTAATTAAAGCATAAATAAGATATTATTAAAGTAATAATATTAATGGTAATTATTTAAAAATGATTTTAAACGTTTTAAAAATCATTTAAGGGTAATATAAATGTTTTAAAATATTTTGAGTTATTATATAACTTTAATATTTTTGCAATGGTTTCATGAATAGTTTAATAATAATTAAATGTTAATAGAATTATTTGATATTTGAATCATTTAATAATGATTTCGGTGTTTAAAAATTTGTGATAAATTAATAAATGTTTATTGAATTATTTAAAATAATATGACGGATATTTACAGATATTGAGTTACAGAATAGAGTCTTAGACTCGATAATTACCCGATAAAGCTGTCGGTACACCGACATATTTCAGAAATTGATCTAGACTTTGATATTTTGACTGTATTAATGTTTGTTTGTGATGCATTGACTGTTGAACATGTGTGATAATGTGATTAGGTTATGTGCTGACTGCAAAATGCAGTACTATATGTTATAGTATATTGTCCTAATCGAACGAATGATCTAGTTAATGATAGGTCGTGATATAAAAGATAAAACTAAGTTGCGTATTGTAAGCAGCGCATCAGGCAAGTATCCTACATTTGCATTTTCTTTATGCAATGGACATGAGTAAGAATGTTTCAGAATTATATTATTAATGTACAGATTATTAATCCTATATTATATACGCTCATTGATTGTCAACATGTTACTATATGGTAATTCAAATATATATTATGTTCGTTAATTTCTATAAATTGTTATACAAGTGTCCCCACTTGGATAATCATTGCATTGAATCACATGTTGATACACCTTTGTTAATTACCCGTATATATATATATATGTTGAATTATAGATTATTGTTGAACAAGATAAAACCTTATTATTATCCAACCGAATTGCCTTGGTTTGGAACCCCGACAAGTATGAACATCCCTTACACGGGAAAAACTTTTATGCACCCAAGGTGGACAGAGTGAACGATAACATCGTTCTTGAATGTAGTATTGATCAATCACAGGTACAACGGTGATCACCCCGCGTTCGTAAGTTATGACGGTTTACAGATGAAATTCTATTTAACCTTTTTGAAAATGAAAACAATGTTCATAGTATGTCCCCTTAACCCTATTTATAGTCAGTACGTAGTTTCAAAAATTTGAAAGAGGGTTGTTATGTTATTATTATCGGTTCAGATTACTTCACAACTATTGATTTGTTGTAGAAGGGTAGTATAAAGAAAACATTTAAATTCTTTAAATTATTATATATATATATAATATATATTTGTTATTACTTGGTGGGCACTCAAATGCTCATCATTGCTTAATTTAAATATTTTTAGCTAAGTGTGAACAACCTGAAGGTTCTGTTAAGAACAAGGGAAAGGGAAAGGTTGCTGAATAATTTCAATGTTATCTTATGTAATAGTTTAATATTATGAAGACAATGTTATATATTTATTAGAATGTATTGTAAGGAATGATTAAAGGTTACGTACTTGGGAGCTAGACTCTGATAATTATATAAATTAATTTTAATATTTATATTATTGTTATTATTATTAGTATTATTCCGCTCATAGAAATGGTATCGTGAAGCACTGAATTCGAGTTTCAAGTACCTGGATTCGAGGGCTTTACAGGTTAGTATCAGAGCTTTAAGGTTAGAAACCTTAGGTGGGATAGACCTTAGGCAAAAACCTTAGAACAGAGGGAAATGTTGAAAATATAAATAACTCATATAAAGTTTATAAAGAGATGAATTGACGAAATTCATCGTCAAACAAAATAAAAGATAACTTATATAAAACTATTATTTGTTGTGTGTATATACTATATGCTTATCAGGATAATTTATGTGTGTAGATGTCTGGTGGAAAAGGCTTGTTATATGCTTATAGCATGACGAAGGATCAACTCCATACCCCCGAGCTAATATCGAAGCCAATAGCTTAAATAGAGGCTCACAATGAAAACAACTCAGACGAAGTGGTTATTGTAGAAAACGTAGTACCAGATCTGGAGATGGTGGAGCTGACAGATAGTGATTCGGACACTAAAGTTGAAGCTGAACAAGCATCAACAGAGGAACAAGGTTTCTTCTCTGGAAAAGCTATGGGAAATAGAAAGGTTGTTAAATAGTCAACTGCGACAGGCGTTAATAGAAACAATGGAAGAACAAGATAAGCTTAAAATCCAAATTGATCAGATGGGAGCCACAAGCAACACATCGTGTGTAGCTCCGAGCAAGAAGGGGAAAAGAAAGGTAGAAGACTATGACTTAGGAAAATCTGATAAGAAGAAAGGGAAAAGAATATGTTACCTTTGTGGCTATGAGGGACATACCACTCTGTATTATCCCGACTATAAATCAGGAGCATGTTTTATCTGTGGGATAGAAGGTCATCAAGCGAAAGGTTGCCCAAGAAAAAGGCGTAGTGAATAGGTAGTATAGGTCCTGTTGTGTAGGTTTGTTTAATGTTAAGTATGTCTATGTAATGTAATATTCCCAACTTTTGGTATTAGTCAAGGCTGTAAATCCCGACTTTTGTAGTCACAAAGGGATGAATGATGTTTAAAGCAGTATGTGCTATGCTATGTAAAGTATTCGCTAAATGAATATGAATCTAAGTTTGAGTAATAAAATGAGTTAATATACTAAACTTATATGATAAGATTTAGAATGTAAAGAATAATATATGGTTTTACTTAACCAGATAATGCCGCCAAGACGTCAAACTCGAAACCAAATGGCAGAAGAGTCTGTCAATAACGTTGAGGGAAAACAACAAGTAGACCCGATGCAACACTTTGCAAACATAGTAGCACAAGCTATGCAGCAAGGAATGCCAGTAGCAGGGAACCAATCGGACAACCAACTAGCTAACTTTAAAGATTTCAAGGCTATGGGACCGCCCGAATTTAAAGGGACAACTGATGTTGTTGAAGCCCAGATTTAGGTTAAAGAGATTGAAAAAGCATTCGTGGTAACTAGGGTAGCTGAGGGGCAAAAGAACGCTTTTGCCACCTACATGAGGAAGGGTGAGGCAAATTTTTGGTGGGAAGCGAATCATGCGAGGGCAGGAGAGGGTGTTGTTACTTGGGATAGGTTTAAGACACTTTTCTTCAAAAACTATTTTTCATCTAGTATGTAGGCTAGGATGGAGGTAAAAATTTTAGAGTTGAAGCAGGAGAATATGACGGTGTCCGAATACACCGCAAAATTCAATGAGTTGGCTAGGTTTGCTCCGCACCAAGTTGATACGGAGGCTAGGAAAGCTAGAAGGTTTGAATTGGGATTATAACCCTCGCTCTACAATAAGGTGGTGGTGTTGCAGATCCCTACATTTGTAGCACTCATGGATAAGGCTATTATTTTTGAGGAGGGGAGTGAGGCCATGAGCCTCTACAACAAGGAGAGAAAGAACAAGAGTAAGGTCGAAGGAACTAGGAAGGTGGAAGTTAATAGTGGGAGTAGCGGTGGTAATAGAAAAAGGAAGGGAAGCAATTTTGGATGTGTGCAGGTAAAACAAGAAGGAGTTAAGAAGCAAGCTGTGTAGTGTGGAAACTATGGAAAGAACCATTATGGGGAATGTTTGAAAGGGAAGTTTGTATGCTATAAGTGCTAGCAGGAGAGCCATATCTCTCCCAACTGCCCCAATCTTGGGATGAACAATGGGTGTTTTCTATGCGGGTCGCCGAGCATAAGGTGAAGGATTGTCCAAAGAGGAGGACGAAGGCAGGGAGTGTAAATACTGGAATGGGCAGCGGAACTTTGGCAATCACGAGACCTACGACATCGAGCAAGCCAACAAAATCAATAGCAAGGGTCTACAACATAACGGTCCAGGATACCATAACAGCTGGTGGTGCAATTCTAGGTATTATTCGTATAAATTTTATTTTCTTATGCATTATTTTCATATATATAGTAAATTATTTTATAAAGAAATTTTGAAGAAGGAATTTGAGTTCTTTTAGAAATCAAATTTCCATTTAATCCAATAAATAAGCTTTATGTGAATAGGTTAAAGATCAGTACGATCATTTATGATCATGATCTACTTGCAATTATTATATATGCTACATACACTTGTATGTGTAGGTTTTAAAACGGTGATTCCGGGGACGAAATCTTTATAAGGGATGGTGAATGTAACAACCCGATATTTTCTATACAAATAAATTAGAAATTTTGCGTTTAATTTTTTTTTTTTTTTGTATTTATTAAAATAAATATGGGGAATATATTTGCCAAGATAATGTGTGTATGTATTTATGTGATATATTTATTACATGAATGATTTCAAATAATTTTATTTTAGAATTATTGATCATTATAAATTATATTCTTATCATATTTAATTTTATAGTAGAAATATTTTATTAATTATTTTCTATGAAAATATAATTATATATTATTTAAATAATATATGAAATGATTTTTAGAATTATTATAATAATTATTTTATTATATGAATTTTGTTCGATTATTAGGTTAATTATTTTTAACTTAATTAATAATGTTAAGTATGACAGGTAAATCAGATATGGAATCCAAACCCTAATTTTTGGATTTTGATCAAGGCATGAGAATAATAATATAATAATAATTATATTTTGATTTTTTAGTGCTATAAATATGTATTGTATATGTGGACCGATAAGGGTTGGTCAATTATGGTGTTATGTGACAAACCCTTGTATTACTATGTGAAACCTTAATTACAAATTTTAGAAACTAATTTTATTTTATTTTAAATCCTAAATAAAAGCTTCGTAACCTAATTATACATTAGGTGAGACAATTAAATAACCTAAGGGTTATGGTAATAAGGAAGGGTTAGTATTTAATATGTATACTAACTTAAGTGGATAATCTTGTTATTTCAAGTGACTACTAATTTTAAACCTATTTCTGGTAAACGTAATTAGGTTATGAGCTAAAATCACATGTATAAGTAATTAAATTTTATAAGATTAGGAATGGAGACCCTAAATAAAAAATTTGGGTAACATATATTAAAATTGTTAGACTATGTACATTACATGGCCCAAAAAAATTAAAGGAGATGCCCAAACGAAATAAAATGCAAACCAATACTTAACCAACTTGATTAACGGTATTTTAGACTTTTGATTAATCAAATTTGTGCATTAAAATAAAAGCAAAATGGAGGAGATAATAGGGGCAAGGGGACCGGCCATATTAGGCATTTTAAGGCAACAAAGTTAAGCTAATCAAGTTCCTTAATTAGTAACTCTTACATCAAGTACAAGTGTGTCCTGTAGACACTCAAAATTTTTTGTACACATGTCACTGACATTGCAAGAGGACAGATTCGTCTTTTAAGAAGGAACCCTGAAAGACAATCCATATCCATTCCGGATACTACCGGAAGTTCAGCATCAACCCTAGAACACACACTGGGAATAATAAATCCAACCTCGGATATAACCCCGAGAGGTGCAGATCCAATACCGGAACACACACCGGAGAAGACCGATTAATCTCGGAGATAACCCCGAGGTATCTAGTCTCAGTCCCAACCATGGGAATAGCCACCAACCTTGGTGATAACCCCAAGGAATGCAGTTTCGACGATAACTCCGTAAATGCTTGTTTCAAATACAACCAGCTTCAATCTCGGCATTCATAATGAGATACTCCATACCAACTCGGAGATAACCCCAGGAGGACAGGCACACCTCATAGATGACACTGAGGACCTTCAACAATTGAAGCAGTCCAATCTCAGCGAAGCCCTAAGTAACGTCTGCTTTATCAGACCAATCCGGCGATAACACTGGTGAGGGGCAACATCGTCATCTCGCTAACACGATGCCACGCCACGTCATCTCAACATTTTATACACATCTCTACGTAACAATGTCCCACAAGAATCAAGGATAATCAATCCCGAGTGACTATTGTGCGGGGTAACGAATAAAATTTGAAGCTTGAAGACCGGAGGGCATCATCCCATCTTCAATGACTTCGTAAAAAATCTAATCATATGCCATTGTACAACTATTGACAACGGCGGTCCGAAATATGTCCGGTATACCTCAATCGGATGCCCGAATTGCACTTCTGATGGTTTGTGTGGACATTACAGTGCCCGAGTGCTCGTACTACGAGACGACCTGACCTGAGAAACCCGGGCCCACCCGGGTTGCCTCTGGTACACCTGCGGCTCAGCAGAAGGTACACCTGTGGCTCCACCCTCTATAAATAGAGGGCTTGGGGTGGCCATTTTGCAAGAGAAAACGGTGAGGAAGCCCTGCCCAATTTGCTCCGCACTCACCCCATACAGTGTACTTTCTCATTTTAAACACATGTGAGCTCATATATAGCTACTTTTGTACCTACAAAAGCCATTGTTTACCCACTTTAAAGATATAGAAGTCTTCTTTGGCAGCCCACTGTAAGCCTTCTCAAACACTTTAGAGTCTTTCTCTTCATCTCTGCACACACCCTTCTTCACGTTGAGAGTCGTGTTGCGTGCATTTGCCCGAACTTTGGTCCGTGGTTTTTATTTCAGGTTATATATATATATATATATATATATATATATATATATATATATATATATTTATATATATGGACTAACATTATCGAGTTATGCCTCGATTGAGCCTGAACTCTGCCCGTGCAGTGCTTTTACTATTTTAATATATATATATATATATATATATATATATATATATATATATATATATATATATATATAACTGTAAGGTCTCTATCTGCTCGATGAGCTGATTTTACATCCTATGCATTTACTAATTTATATATATATATATATATATATATATATATATATATATATATATCTGAGAGATCAAAAGCATTCTCTTATATAACATTCCTCCTTAAATAGCATTCTTTTATTAAAACTACGTCGCTTTTGGAGGGATGCGGTGGCAATTTTAGTAATACGCGGTGGCATTGTATTTACAAAATGCCACCGCTACCTCCAAAATCCATTTAATTTTAATAAAAGAATGTTATTTAAGGAGAAATGCTATTTAAGGAGAATGCTTTTATCTCATAGATATATATATATATATATATATATATATATATATATATATATATATATATATATATATATATATTCATCCCACTCAGAGAGTTCACTTCATGGTGGTTGATCGCTTTTACAGCTTTCTTTACGTTTCGTCCTGCCTGGAGTTTACTTTGTGGCAGTTGATGGCTTTGTACAGCTTTCTTTACATTTTGTCCCGCCTGGAGTTCCCTCCATGGCGGTTGATAGCTTTACAGCTTTATTTACGTTTCGTCCCGCCTGGAGTTTCCTCTGTGGCGGTTAATAGCTTTTACAACTTTATTTACATTTTTGATCCCCATGGAGGTGCTTTGTGGTTGGTGATCATGTATGTATATATATATTTACAACTTTTATATATATACCTGCTTACTGCTTTCATACAAATTGTGGTATCATGTGCGCCTAGGAATCATGTGATCACAGATTCAACCTATTGGATCTAGATTCGGTTCCCGTGATGGACATTTTCAAATATGGCAGCTTGTAAATTATTCTGCGGTGTCAGAATTTTCTCAGATGGTTTTCATACCTATGAGGAAGTCGGCATTATTTTGTACATTATTTTCGTGCGGATGCCTCGCATCTCAGAAAATAAAATCAATCAATCAATCAACACTTAATAAAATGGGAGTGTAAAAGGTCTCAATTACTATTGAGCATCGTGGTTTGTAAAACTTCTTTTATAAAACATCACCGCCATATCTTGCTTAAAATTGAATTTTACATAAATTCAAACCACAATATATATAGGTGCTTGACGAGGCCTCGCACTACTTCCAAATAATACCACATTGACCCACACACACACACACATTTAGATAATAGCTTCTTGAAAAGAAGCGATCACCGTGGTAACACAGATTTCGGGGGGTGCCGAACACCTTCCCTCCGCATAACCAAGTCCCCGGACCCTAATGAATCTCGATTTCACCGACCCGTTTAGCAGTGTCACATCACTGGGTCAATGTGCAAACCTTTTCTCGTTTGTGTTGGTACAACCATTTAAAAAACCAATTGGTGACTCTTAACAGTTCATCGTCGACATTATACATGTCGGACCTTTTTCACTTGTTTTTTCAAACAAATCTCACCTAAAATGAGAACACCAAAGAACAAGTAACGGAAAGGGACAATTAAAAATCCCGACTTCGATAGGTAGTGACTCCGCTGGGGACTCCAGTAAGAGCACTTAAGTCGCTATTACATTCTTTTCAAAACTATTATCTGCATGTGTGTGGATGTTGCATTTACATTTATGATGAATGTGTACGAATGCATTTACTTATTGCACTAAGTGCCTCGCACCATAACTGCTTGTGATATTAGTGCTTCGCACATGTCATCATTTTTATACGGTGAGACGCGATGTATGTGAATGTATGTTGTGTGGTCCCTCCACCAGGAGGCTATCCCGTCGGTGTTTGATTACTGGACTCGTGGGAAGACTAATTCCCCGAGGCTAAGGAAAGGCACCACCCAAATTCGCTCCAGTTGAAAGACCAGATTAACTTCCCATTGAGTAAATTGCGATGATTTGGGAACCTTCATGCCAAAAAGTCGTGAGAGTAACCTAAGATAGGTCAGCATCTGATAAACCCAAAATAGAGGAAAGTCTCTTCATACTCTCATTTCAATTACTTGTAAACACAATTACTTGTAATTTCATTCCATATCTATCTCCATGTAATGAGAAATATGAACAAATGTGTACACATACATATTTTAATTAATATGCTACAAACAACTGACATCCATTTTGCAGGATAAAAATCCTAAAATGGACACATCACATAGCATATTATTATACACATTCCCTAAAGACTAAACTATGCTAGTCTTTCACAGGGAACCAATCAGACCTACTACCCGGTCAAAGACCAAAAAGGCGACAGGCCTATAGTTAATCATGTCGGCATCCTACCATACTGAACTTAATCCAGTTTCTCGCAAAGAATTCGACGGATTAAGCAAACAAATTAAAGATTTGGCTGTTCTACTTAAAGAACTACACCAGTCTACTCATGGTCCGAAAATACCCGTACATTCTGAATCCTCCACACAAGGGGGAACACAGTTCATTACAATACCTGAACTGCAGTTGGATACCACCAACATAACTCATGATGCTGCCCATCCCACTAGAGATCCAAACACTGGTGACATCAAAAAGAAAGTCCTCCAAATGGAAGAAACCCTTCGTGCTATCAAAGGAATTGGAACACACGGGAGTGTTTCATATGATGATCTTTGCATTTTCCCTGGTGTTCATTATCCAGAAAAATTTAAAACTCATGACTTCAAAAAATATGACGGGTTAGGAGATCCTTACACACATTTAAAGGTGTTTATTGGAGAACTTGTAACTTATGCAGAGGACAAAAAGCTCAGAATGCAATTGTTCCAAAAAAGTCTAACTAGAGAAGCCCGTTCGTGGTACACAAGATTAGACAATTCAAAGATACATAGCTGGGAAGAGCTAGCACATGATTTCCTCACTCAATACAGCTTTTAATCTCAGATGGCTCCAGATCAGTATCAAATTACCAAGATCAAGAAATAGTCTAACGAGTCTTTCAGAGAGTATGCTCAAAGGTGGAGACACCTGGTTGCCCAAGTTAGTCCTTCCATGATAGAATCAGAGATGGTCATGACTTTCATAGACATACAATAAGCGCCTTTCTATGAAAGAGTTTTAGCCGGCATCGGCAAACCATTTTCTGAAATGGTCAAACACGGGGAGATTGCTGAGATGGGATTGAAGTCTGAGAAAATTCAAGACCTAGCTGCCCTTAAAGCTATTGCTGATCACATCCAATCCAGAAATTATGGAAACAACCCCTGGAGGGTACATAAAAAGAAAGAGGAAGATGTTTCCTTGATACTACATGGTCAAAAAGGCAATCAAAACATGCCTATTCAAAGGAGAAACTACACTCCCTTTCAAGCACAGTCTGCGAAACCTCCAATACCAAAAGGTGGAGAAGTCAAACGCCCTCGAGTGTTTACACCCTTAAGGGATATCCTCGAGAACATTCTCTCTCTTCTGACAACACAGAAGAAAATTACGCATCTTCTTCCACCAGCCAGCCCTAATGGACGGGGTTTCAATGCTGCTCGGAAATGTACTTATCATGCCGGGGCACCTGGACATGATACTCAGGATTGTTGGGCCTTGAAACACAAGATCCAAGACCTGATAGACAACGGTGAGATCGTGGTCACCAAACCAGATCAGCCTCATTTTCAAGACAATCCTCTTCCTCAACACAAAGAAGAAGAGGTTAACATGATCAATTGGAACAATGGATAGAGTTCAAATTTCAGTTGTGAATCCTCCCAGACCCTCAAAGACGGTGTTGACAAATGGGATTATGCCAAGTTCCAGTTCACAATGGAACGAAAAATGAAAGCTCTATGCAAGCAAATTGAACAATTGGCAGAATTGGTGACTTATCAGCATCAAGTGACACGTCAATTAATCAGCCAGGAGCATGCTAGTTTCCTACCTCTTGTCCTGAATATTCCCTCGTCACTTTCAAAAAATGAAATTCTAGAAGACAAAGTGACAAAGAGAACAAATGCCAAAGCCCGTCAGGATTTTGCCAACAAAAGGGAATTCACCTATTTAGGCCAACCTATGGAGGAAATCCTTCAGATGTTAATCAACGAAGGAAGGATCAGTTCCCTTCTACCTCCAATCAACCCCCGTTCAGGGCGGTACAACTCTGATGGAGTATGTCAATATCACTTACAGTCTCGCGATCACAGCACAGAAGAATGTTGGGCACTCCGCTACCTCATCCAAAATCTAATTGAAAATTGTGTCCTGCACTTAGCAGACGACGATACTATGTTACGTGCAAGTGAGAATACAAGTCCTACTAAGTGGAAGAGTGTGGCAGTAGTCATATCCACTGAAACTGATGGGGCTAACAAATTACTCACAATGCCAACAATTCAACTCAAGGGAAGCAACAATCCTTTGAAAGTGGCCTCTCCCGAGACAATCAACTTGTCGTGCAGAGCACAATATCCTATTGTTAGCTTGCGCAAAGTTCTGTGGAATTATGGAGAAGGTGAAGGATCCACCTCACATACAACTGCTACAGTGTCGAAGGAAAATCCACTGTATCTTCCCCAACGGGTGATGAAGTCTACCATCAAATCTAAGGGGAAAATACCCATCGAGAAGATTGAAAAATTCCTCCACACTATGGGTCATAACGAAGCTAAGGTGGTTTTAAGCTTAAAAGAAGCTCCACAACAAATATCAATTTTGGACTTGGTCCTAACTTCCGAGAATCACCGGAAGATCTTACTAAAGGTTTTAGAAGAAGCCTATCTACCAACATCAGTTGATACGGAAAAATTTCAACATCTGGTTGATCACATTTTAAACAACAATGTGATATCCTTCACTGATGATGACATACCGCCCGAGGGGACCGGTCATTGCAAACTGTTGCACATTGCGGTCTTGTCCTCCGGATACATGATAGCCGGAGTCTTGATAGATGGAGGTTCATCTCTAAATATCTGTCCATACGCTACCTTGGTGAAGATGAATATCAATCTTAACCGAATTCGGAGTAGCCATACTGTCATCAAAGCCTTTAATGGAGCCCGCCAGAATTCGGTCGGAGTAATTGAACTGTCAATCAAAATTAGTCCCCACACATTCTGCGTATCTTTCCATGTACTCAAGATAGATTCAGGATACAACCTGCTCTTGGGACGACCATGTATCCATATGGTTGGTATAATCCCCTCCACCCTTCATCAACAGTTGAAATACATTATCAGCAATAGCGTGGTCACGGTCAACGCTGAACCAGAGTGTCCTCAACACGGGGACATGCCATTCATCAATGCCAATACAGATGTTGAACCGGTCAGTTTTTATGCCTTGGAAGTAAGCAATACCCAATACCATGCTATTGGAACGCCATTTCCCGAACCCAAGATTTACATCCGAGGTAATGTAAATTTACTCAAGAAATGATGTCATTGGGTCATAAGCCGGGACAAGGGCTGGGTAAAGATTGCCAGGTTATCAAGTACCCAATTCAATTAACTAGGCAAACTGGAAAAACCGGGCTAGGCTATTTTGCCAGTTCTATTCATAGGAATCCTCATAAGCATCAGTAGATTCCTTCAGCTTCAAACATGCGGCATTTATCTTCGCCTTCAAACTCTGAGTCCGCACAACCTCCTGTAAAGGTGCCAGCCAATGTAATGGCTATGTTATTTCCCAAGCCGGTACCGGTGAAGGAGAAAGAAGTCTTTGTTCCAAATCCCACAGTGAAAGAGGAGGAACGCAGAATCAAGCAAGACGTCATCCGAATGATGTTAGGCATACGTGTCATCGTTCATGATTAACATACCAATAGATACACCCCAGACTATGATTGCCCAGACATAATGGCCATCATTCGGGATAGGTAGGATGATGAACATCCTTCCATCACCGCGGTCCACCCAGACTTTGCCCTTGCCAATTGGAACAACATTCCTTTCATTAGTCGTCAAGGGTAAAGCGGGCAGAAACTCTTTCTGCCCTGTAGATATAATAACTCCTTACTTTTTTGTACAGTATTAGTAGTTTATTTTGTCGGTATATGCTAACACTGTGTATGATCAAAACATTTCATATATACAAAGTGAAAGCATATTTTGTTTCAGGACTCTAAATTTAGATGTGCCTGTACTTGTTGATACGGTGCCTCTTCTCCACAAGGATTGTACCTTTGATATAGAGATGAATTCAGCCTTGATGGAAATACAAGATGACATTGAGGTGCCTCCAAAATTCAATAATGGGTCAAAGATAAACCTAAACCCAACCTTGATCAAACCACTTCTTTCAATCTCAGAACCTTAGAAAGCCCTAAGTTAATCCAGATTGGTTCAGACCTTACCCCAAACCAAAAAAATGGCATGGTTACGCTATTAACCCAATTCCAGGATGTGTTTGCATGGTCTCATGAAGACATGGTTGGTTTGTCCACTGACATTGTCCTTAATCGCCTTCCCATTAAAGAGGGATTTAAGCCAGTTAAGCAAAAGCTCAGACAATTGAAACCTGAGTTGAGTTTAAAGGTGAAAGAAGAAATTGTGAAACAATTTCAAGCTGGCATCATCATGGTGTCCACATATCCTGAGTGGATATACAACATTGTTCCCGTGCCTAAACCTGGAGAGAATGTACGAGTTTGCGTGGATTACTGGGACTTGAACAAAGCTTGCTTAAAAGATAGCTTTCCCGTGCAATTTATCCACATTCTCATTGACAATACTGCGCAATACGACATGTACTCCTTTGCTGATTGCTTTGCGTGGTATCATCAGATCATGGTTGCTGAGGAAGATCGTGAGAAAACTACTTTCATCACGCCTTGGGGAACCTTTTGCTATAGACGGTTGTCATTCAGCCTCATCAATGCCGGAGCCACCTATCAACAAGCTATGATGGCTCTTTTCCATAACTTTATGCATAAAGAGATCAAGATCTACGTGGATGACATCATTGTCAAATCCCAGAAGGAGGATGACCATATAGACCATCTCAGAAAGTTATTCAACAGGTTGCGTAAGTACAACTTGAAGTTGAATCCAGCTAAATGCGCCTTTGGCGTTAAATCAGGCAAGTTGCTAGGATTTCTAGTTAGCCACAAAGGGATTGAGCTGGATCCTGCCAAAATCCAAGTCATCACGGAAATGCCCATTCCTTAGACAGAAAAGGAAATACGGGGATTTTTGGGAATAATTAACTTCATTAGCAGATTTATCTCTCAACTCACAGCAACCTGTGAGCCAATCTTCAAGCTATTAAGGAAGAACACTTCCATGCAATGGAATGATGAGTGTCAAAATGCCTTCCTCACAATCAAGAAACAGATAGTTAAAGCTCCCGTGTTGGTTCCACCCAGGGATGATGTTCCCCTGTTCATGTACATGTCCATAAGTGACAATGCCATGGGCTGCATGCTGGGACAGAAGGACGATAAAGGCCAAGAATAAGCTATCTATTACCTAAGCAAAAGGTTTAGCAGTAGTGAACACAAGTACACTCTGATCGAAAAGACGTGTTATGCTTTAGCATGGGCTTCCATGAGGTTACAACATTACCTCTATGGTTACACAACCCATCTCATATCCCGCGTGGATCCTCTCAAGTACGTGTTCAATAAACCAATGTTAAATTACTGGCTGTCCAGATGGCAGTTGATCCTACAACAATTTGACATCGTATATGTGACTCAAAAATCCATTACTGGTCAAGGAATTGCGGATCAACTGGCCGCCGCACCTTCAGGGGATTTTAAACCCTTAGAAACATATTTCCCCGATGAAGGAGTAATGACAGTTCAGCAACACCATCAGTACAATACGCGCCAATAATGGAAGATGTGTTTTGATGGAGCTGTTAATCTGGAAGGTTCTGGTGCTAGAGTAGTTCTAGTATCTAGTACGGGGGAACAGTATCCCGTCGCCGTTAAATTGCAATTTGTCAGCACCAACAACACAGCTGAGTATGAAGGCTGTCTCATAGGGCTAAAACTTATCCGTTCAATTGGCATCGGGCTGTTAACTGTCTTTGTAGATTCAGAGTTGGTAATCAGACAGTCCACTAGAATATATTAAACCAAGGAACTACATTTGTTGCCCTACCATCGACAAGTTTTACAGATGGTTTTGGAGTTCGAAGAAATCTCCTTTCTATACATTCCTCGTAATAGGAATGACTTTGCGGACACATTAGTAACTTTGGCCTCCTTGATTCGCATATCAGACAAGGAACACTTGCCAAACATCACAATTTCCTGCGCACAAGGCCCGACTTATGGAATTACGTTGAGAAGTATCGGATGAGCTACCTCCCATCCAACATCCTTGGTATCGAAGATATCAAGTAATATCTACGAGATGGATCTACACCACCGGCGGCCGACCGAGAAAAGGCGGATCCATCGACTTCTTATGAAATTCTACTTGAGTGGAGATGCGCTCTAAAAAGAGATGCGAGACCCGTGTCTCCTCGGATGTTTAGACAAAGATCAAGCACAAAGGCTTATGGATGAAATCCATGGCGAGTCTGTGGCCCCCACATAATTGGCCCCGCCCTTGTCCGTAAAGTCCTCGGGATGGGACATTATGGATATCTCTCGTGAGTCGATTGCAATGACCACGTCAAGAGATGCTATCAGTGCCAGATTCATGGGAATGCTATACACACCCCTCCATGGGAACTCCATAATATGAGTTCACCTTGGCCCTTCTCAATGTGGGGAATGGACGTTATCGGACCCATTGAGCCTAAAGCCAGTAATGGGCATCGATTTATCTTCACCATGATCGACTACTTCACCAAGTGGGTAGAGGCAGGCTCCTTCCCCAGGGTTACTAAAGAAGTCATCATTGCTTTCATCAGAAATAATGTCGTTTGTCGATATGGACAAACAGAGGTGATTGTGTCAGACAATGCTAAGAACCTTAACAACAAAATGATGGAGGAATTATGCAGTAAATTTTACATCAAACATCTCAACTCTGTCATCTATCGTCCGAAGATGAATGGTGCTGTTGAATTGGCTAACAAAAACATCAAGAAGATTATACAAAAGATGTTCGCCAACCACAAAGATTGGCCTGACCTTTTGCCTCTTACTCTGTTAGCCTACAAAACCTCAATGCGCACTTCCACTGGGGTAACCCCGTACGCATTAACCTATGGGATGGAAACAGTCCTCCCCATAGAAGTTGAAATGGAATCCCTCAGAGTGTTGATAGACGCTCAGCTGGATGAAGACCAATGGGTACAAGACAAGTATCACCAGTTGTCTCTGATAGACGAAAGGAGAACCGCGGCTATCTTCCATGGTCAGTTATATCAACAAAGGATCGCCAGATCCTACAACAAAAAAGTCCGGCTACGGCAGTTCAAACAACATGACTTGCTTTTGAAGAAGATCCTTGACAACCAAGACCAGTCTAAGGGAAAATTCACTCCTAACTGGGAAGGCCCGTTTGTTGTCAAGGAAGTATTGACAGGAGGCGCTCTCAGTTTGCAAGAAATGGACGGCGATGAATTTCCATAACTCATCAATTCAGACACCGTGAAACGGTACTTTATCTGAATGTTTCCATCAAGCAAACACCCTAGTGTTGGACCATCAGATCACCAGTCATTCCGATTCTTTAACCCTTTACCATATACAACTCTTCCACGCTTTGCCCCTCAGGGAAACATACTTTTCAAGCCAGCAGCCTGGTACCTTTGCGTTACTACGACTTAGGTCATCCCACTACAGATTGAACCTCTCGCGTTTGCAGTTTGGCTACCCATACATGGGATCAAACTTCTCCTAACTGCAGTTTATCCTCAACCTAGGATTAAACTTTCTCCTCCCCACAATCTGACCTGCACATGGGATCACGCTTTTCATTTTGCCCTGAGGGGCGAACTACGTCGACCTGATCTCCTCTTCAATGGGAGTACGTAGGCAACCAATTCATATGGCCCGGTCGCAATAAAACAAAAACAACAAAAACATTTCCACCCTTTTCCTTACAAAAACAAAAATAACAAAAACATTCCTACACCATTTCTGCCATATACAGCATTGAACCTCTTACACCAGGTTCGAACTACGCAGACCTGATCTCCTCTTCAATAGGAGTACGTAGGCAGCCATTCATGGTGCGGTCTTACCACCTACCTAAACACAAACCCTTGTCAGTTGGTACTGGGATCACCTTTCAATCCACTACATTTCATTGGCTTCAGACCAAAGGGATGGAATTACCTGAACACCTCCCAAATAGGAGATTCGGCGACCATCTAAGCTGCGGTCATACCTTGAAGAGCAACACTAATCCATAAGAGATTGAATTAACTAGGCTTCTCCTAAATAGAAGTACTAGCGACCATCTGTGGTGCGGTCAATCTCAGAGAGGAAAGCCACACTCCTCTCCACATTTCCATACAGAAACCTGAAAGTAGTATGCACACAAGCCAATCATGTTTGATGATAAAGCATATACTTTGTAACAATCTTATTCATTTATTAATAAAAAGTATTAATTTATTAAAGGCTTTTAATTACCTACATGGTGCTGTTTTATAATATGTGATAAACCCATAGTTTTAAGCAATGCTTTTAGAATAATGATGATGATCATTCTAATGAGATCTAAATTCTTAGAAAGCTTAAAACTAAAATAGTTCCCAATCATTGGATTACTAAATTGGGGATTAGTGAATCCGGATAGATTGGTACATACGTTGCTTGCTCATTGGATGAGGATGATTGATCTCATGATCATTTGTGTGGAGACACTAAAGCAAGTATGTAGGTGCTTATTAGAGAATAAGTTCACTGAACGTGGCTCGCTAAGGAATACCTAATGGAGTTTTATTTGCTGTCAATAGGAATTCTCAGTAGTGATAGTAGTACAAGTAATCCTTGGACTTGAGATCATCATAGTATCTTGTGTATGATGAGTTATACTTTGACTTATTCCTTAAGACCCTTAGGGTATATCAAAGGGTATGCTTGGGTATAATAAGTTGTACATGGAGATAATGTATGATCAATAAAGAATCTACCACTTCTAATAAAAGAAGAGAAATATCCTATGTGATTCGATAAATGACAACCCAAAAGAGTCCTTGGCGAATAAGGTAATGAAATTAGAAAGGAGTTTCTAATTTGCATTATTTGGAGTTATGCATTTAAGGATCGAAATACATACAATTAAATAAAATAAGACTTGACAAAGAATTCCATGTCTTATATTTAATTGGGACATTGTATATGTGGAAGGATTGAATTGTACAGTAACTATTTACTCAAAGGTTCTTTTATGATTAATGTTGAAATCTATATTATCTGGAAAGTCGCTTGATCGCTAGGGAGGCTTATCCCTATCAGAGAATAAATATTATTTATTTAAATAAATTAATTATTTAATTTATTTATTTAAATAAGATTATAATTGTTCTAATTGATTTATTCACAACCGGTTTAATATGGAGAACCTAAAGGGTCACACCATAAAAGGAAGAATAATTATTTAAGAAGTAAATGGCATAATCGTAATAATATAGTTATGTATATTTAATTTAATCTATGGTGATAGAATAAATTAAATAGCTTAATATTTATTATTTAATATTTTAGAAATATTAAATATAAATTAATAAGAGGAGTCTTATTAATATTATTACAATTATTATTATTTTAATTTCTAAAAGAGTTTAGGAATTAATTTAATATAAGTACTCTCTCATTTATTCCTAATTGGATTAGGAAGGAAAATTAGTTAAAGGAGTTTAATTAATTATCCCTAATAAGATTAGGGAGCTTAATTAATTAAAAGAATTAATTAATTAAAACCCAATTCCTTAATTGTTAAGGTGGGTTGCCCACATCTATAAATAAGAGGAGTCTTATTATGGGTATTATGGGTTGTTGATTTTTCAACATACGTAATAATTCCAATTGTTGGGAGAGTACACCCTTTCTATAGAGATAGAAAAACTAGGGTTTAGCCAACCACCCTTGTTCTTGAATTTTCTTCTTCCTTGGTGGATCACCTCTAGAGGCCAAACATATGGGTGGCTAACGTTGATCAAAGGAAGGAACCAAACCTGGTGGATTCAAGATTGAACGCGAAAGGATTTGGAGGTGAACTTGTACCTGAGGAAGCTCGATCTTCAAGGGTATGATTTATTCTTTATCTTTTCGTTGAATTAATAATTATGCATAAAGGGTGATCCGGGTATATGGTTTGTAAATTTTTTAAACTCTGATTTTACACGCTTCCGCATTAATTTTGCAATTTGATTGCGTTCTAGAATATTACAAACCTAACAAAACCAGTCTCAAGACACCAAAGATGGTAGGGATACAAATACATCGATGATCCATTCTGAACTATCCAGAGACAACTCAATGTCCGTCCACACAGGAGGAATTCAGAATACATCAAGATCGCAACCCCTAAAGTAGGAGGCAAAAATATCAAGCAAGTAGCAAAGCATATCTAAAAGGGAAGTGATCCAAAAATATATTTCCCTGTCATATATATATATAATGTTGTTTGATATATACAATGTAAACTGTACATGACAAAATGGCTAAGCTAGTCTGTGCAGGTAAATACAAGCTCATCTACAAGTCAGGGTTTATGCGAGTTAACAAGCCTAACATGACATCCCTCCTAGAAGATGGAGGTGAAGCTGTGGTCTCCTGTACGAGAATATCCACACGACCTAACAGATCTGCAGTCATCTGCATGGTGACCATATGCTCATCAATATAAGCGCTCATCTCTACAATCATGCCAGTGGTAAGGGACCTCACTTTAGTACTATCTGTGATGGCTACATCCTGGGCAGATATAGCACTATTACGCTCAACTATCACTGCATCTCTGGCTGATCTGGCCTCATCCTGCTCAATAACAGTGACATCTATGCGAGCTAATGCCTCGTTTCTCTCTAATAGAGCTGCGTCTCTCCTATCGAGGCGAACATCACAGATCGAGCTTTGATCTCTCGAAAGGTCATCGATGAAGACTCTCGCTCAAGGTCTTTGTCTTTGTCTTTGAATCACAACAAGATCGGTAATCTTTGGGAGAATCTGGAGGAAATGCTGGCAACCTAGCAGTGGGCTCCTTCTCGATGTAGGAATCGATGTCCTCCATGGGCTCTATATCATCTGACTCACTATTTAGTACTGCGGATACTGCCGCAGCCAATAAAATCTCTGTCTCCATCCATGCGGAATACTCTGTAGAACAACCTGGATGACTAATGGAAAAATCAGCTATCTCATGTTGATCCCAATATGCATACACAATGGATCGGTCCTCTGCTGAAAGAAAGTGAGAAGCTGAACGCTGACCTATTGCCCCCTCGAAAGGATGAAAGTCCTGAAACTGGTCAAACTGTGACATCACGGCCAGCGGGTGATAAGTATTCACGCCCCTCAAACCAGTCAGAGAGAGGTAGTCCATGCCCGGAGCATGAGTAATGAAGTTGTATGGTGAGCTAAGCCCCGAACACGGCAATATGTTGAACGGATCTCTGATATCCGCCAAAAATGTGGACCAAGACAGAGCATCTATACACTCTGATGGCTGAAAGGAGTATGACATGGCTATATCATGGGTGAACCAATACCCATGCCGTCTAAGAGTGCCAATCGGTCTTAAGTGGGACATAAACCACACATATAGCATGACCGAGCTACCCGTGAACACTCATGTCGGATAAGTGCAGCACTAGGATGCCGACCGCAGGGTCTCTGCTATGATCATAGGTATAATGGTACGACCCTCCCTGAGAGCTCTCACAGCCATGATGACTCCGATGTCTATCTCATCCATGTACCGTGGCATATAGACATACGATAGTACGCATATTAGCAGTATATCAACCCTGGCTATACGCCAATGATCCTCTGGTGCGGTGAAATCCCCGAAATATCGTGAATAGCTATCCTCAAAGCCAAATATTCTGTCATACAGAAAATGCTAGGATATCACGTGGCCAGACGTCAGCTCATCCTGCACCACTCTGCGCCGCAATCCAGTGAGATTTATGAACCGTCTACTCATGTCTCCCAAAGTCATATGCACGCAAGGTTTGTCCAGCGGCAGCATCATCATTCGTGCATACTCCTCCAGAGTAGGACTCAACTCATGGGTCCTGAATCGAAAAACCTGCATATCCGATACCCAATGCTCTAGCATCCCATCCACAAAACCTGCGGGAACCTGAAACATCAATAAAGTCATGGTATGCTGCAGCAAGTGATCTACAGTTACCCTGTCTGATGGTGACATGCTATCATACCACGATCGCATACCCGATGCCACCAATAAGGGTGTGGTATGATCAATACGGCTAACTATCGAAGAAGACATTTGTACGGGCCGTGTCATAAGACCATCCAGGGGTCAATGCTGAATATCTCTGGACATACATACATATGCATAACATGATACATGCATAGTAGATAATAGATGGCAATATGATATAGAGAATGAAAAAACTGTGCATACATTCTTAAGTATATCATCATATAATACATCATCTTTGTACAGCTACAAATACAGGGAAATGGGGCACATATGCCCTACTACTAACAGAGGCCTATCAAAAGATACAGCGAGAATGGGGTACAACCACCCAATATCTAATAGAGGCCTATCAAATGATATAACGAGAATACACATCAGAAGAAGACAATGGTGTCGATGTCCACATCATCAATCCTGTCCACCTGATGTAACTCCTCCTGAGTCACTGGATCTCTATCAATAGGGATGTTAGGCCTATATAGAGGAGGATCTACGCTGGCAAAACCAAATGGGTCGTCTAAGGGGCCAGCGCCTAAGCTGGAAGGATCAAATGAAGCTGCCTCTGCCGGATCTCTGCCCAAATACCGGATAAATATGTGTGCCTGGTCCAACTGCCGGGTCAAACTATCAATCTGTGTCATATGAGTCGGATCTTGGACACAAGCTATCCAATCCGTCATCATCAAGGATCTTGGAACCATATCCCCCATAAACTGTGTGGCGCGGGACTGGGCTCCGATAGTACGAGGGAACCACCAACGCTGCAACGTCTCCTAAGTGCAAGGACCCTTTGATAATGTAAAGTCGTCGAACCCCAACAATGGGATATCAGTGATGGGTGACTGTGATACAGGCCAATTACGCCTAACAGGAGGCAAGATCGGCATGTGAATCTCCCCTGTGGTGCTCCTAATAGCACACTCTCCTAAATAGAGCTCCCAGCCTCCATCTGTGAATAGAGGAACTCTCCTGGTGGAAATCACGTACTCGACTCCAGTCGGGTATCCATCCTCAAAGACGATGGCCAAGTGTTCCCCTGAATAGGGAATCCATGTGATGGTATTAGCTGCCAACAACTCCATTTGCATCTGACGATGGTGGAGTGCAACCCTCATTCTGGTGGGACCTCAAGAAAATGGAATGATGCCATCGTCGTCCTCGTGGATAGTTGTCTAAACCTAACACACTCACATGACGTAAGCATGGGAGCCTCTCATAGGCCCAAAACTGCCAACACAATGGAAAAACATTTGCTATCAGTAAACACTCTTAACCTATAAATGGGAAATGATAAGAGAAATACTCACCAATAAAACTGGGTAGAAGCCTAGCCAAGCCTCGGTCAAACCCTGTGAGCGCATACGCATGCCCTGGAAGAAATAGGCAAAGGTGTAGGAACCCCAATCATACTCTCCAATACGGTCCACATGACGCGTGGCGTTGATTAAAGCAAAAGACACTGTAGAAGAATTATCTACTATGAAGCAGCCTCTAATGATCATCAGGAACAATCGCCACAGAATACGATCCTTGATTCGGACATCATCAAGCATGGGCTCACTCAAAAGCCCCCTCATAGCATCTACGCTCAAAGGACCTGAACGAACAGTCCTGCCTTTGAGCACTTCCGTCGGAACTCCTAACAAGGATCTGATGGCAGTAGGGGTAATATTTATCATGCAAGGCACTAGCTCCCCTCCAAACTCCATACATGTGATAAATTGCCAATCCATCAACGTCATCATCACCTCGCAATCCAGCAGATGGAGTGACTGAGTCTGATGAAACCATCGCTCAGACAATGACCTGAGGTAACCCAGGGACAACGACGGGGAAGGATGGAGAAGAATGCCCCGAATCCCCAATCATGCACTACAGCTCTATAATCAGGATGAAGAGTCTGATACATGGAGTGCATACTAAACCAATTCCCTCGAGGCTGTGTAAATCTGGGAACCTGCATAAAATGCATATCAACATCAGAATCCTTTAATCCTCATCAATAGGAAAGAAGGAAGATCAAGATCTAACGTCATACCTTGTTAGCATGCAAATACATCGAGGGATGTCTGTTCAAATCACCCAAAAGCTCTGGGGTTGCCACCTGAATACAAGGTAGCTCCCTACAGGAAACAGGTACAGCAGGAGCGGGATCCTCAATCAGAATATCCTCATCCACGTCCTCAACGTCTGGCACGTCTGCCCGGACTAGATGAATCACGGCCTCCACCAATCGACGAGGCTGTCTGACAGAACGGGGTCGAGGCACTTCAGAAGCCCTCCTCTGTATACCAGAAGTGGTCCTACGGGAACTACTCGACTGATCTGGATCCATAATATCTGGACAACAAGTCTCCAAATCACCTCAGAAAGGGTGTGGTATTTCCTTACCTGCAGCTTTTTAGAATGCATTTTATGACTATATGCATGCATGCATTTACTTTAACAAACAATAGAGTTAAAATGCATGACTACCCAATGCCTATATTTTGGAAAATTTTTGCCATAGTCCCCTTTGAAAATTGGACTATCCACATGCACGTAGGCATGTCTAGGTGGCCATTCAGTAGCACACCTTCCCCAAAGTCATATACATAATATATGCATTAAAAATAAAAATCATCCATGCATAAGGTTAATCTCAATATCAGGAGTACTTTGCCTTTCTACCTTTTGCTCATTGGACCTCAAATAGGACAAAAAATAGCAGAAAAGGTGCCAACTTGACTGTCTCAAAAGTCAAATTTTTCCACATCATTATGTTCAACATGGTTTAATACTAACATTTACTATGTTGAATATTTTATATCAAGTCATTTGTGCATACATAATCTCTACTATGTGTTTAGATGCATTTCATTCGATAACTCAAAATCCAACGGATAAAAACTGGAAAAAATACATGCATACGTTACCAGGATAGTGTAGAACACTTGTACGGTGATATAATTTGCAGAAAATAGCCCGAACTCAGTAGATCTGAAGGAGGCTAACGGATTTCTCTTAGCGAATCAAGTTGAAAATGAGTCGTGAGACTAACCTGATGGATTATATCATCCACGGTCGGCCGCAGGCTCATCTGCGACTGCAGCAGGTGTACCTGTGCCACCCCTACCCCTCCGGCTCAGTCCTGTTCGAGTTGCAAAGGAGTTCTTACGGACTGAAAAAGTCAAATCGGGAATAAAAATGCCACGCGATTGAGCAAAACAGCATGCAATCCTGGTCTTCTCAGATGAAATTTTGAGTCTTTACATCGCTCATTGGTAGTCACCCGAACACGAGGTATACCCTGCCAATGATCTCATTTGTCACAAATCACATTCAACAATACCTTGTACAGGTCCGATGCCACCAACTCCGGGTCATTACCCTAAAAGATAACCGTGATCCCCAACGAGGGTTACAACGTAGATTCCCGACGGGGGTTACAACGTGAAGCCCCGGCGGGGGATTACAACGCGAATTCAAGCCGTTGACACACATATCAACGAAGGTCAAGCAGCCTTGACGTTATCTCAGCCGATGGCGATTAAACCTATCAGAGCTCTAGAGCTATTCGAGGATTTCATGCTCGATTACTCACATTCCCCAGCGGATCCTCGGTGGGGGTCACAACGCAATGTTCCAATTATTCACACGTCAGCGAAGGTCAAGCAACCTTGACAATGTACCCACAAAATATCAGCCGTTGATTCACACGTCAGCGAAGGTCAAGCAACCTTGACGGTCTATCCCACAGGGTTTTTCAGCCGTTGATTCACATGTTTGTGAAATACACGTCAACGAAGGTCAGGCATCCCTGACAGCGTTTGTTGTTAGCAGTAAATCCAACAGAATCTTGACATGTCCTGGCGATACCAACTAGGGAAGGTCAATGTTATCAAGGAGGATCGATGATGTAATATGTTATACACATCCTCCAATAGACAAAGCTTTATCCCCACAGATCTCTTACACATAAGAGGTACATCTTTAGGATCAAGTCGTTATCAAGGATCCAGGAAGTTGGTGATAACGCCAACATCAACATCCTAACAGATTCGGATTACACATCAAATCTTGTCATCATTGCCAATCCCCAGTTGAAGCAACAGGGAGCCAACAATCATCCCCAGCATGTTGGGCTACAACCCCGTACACATGCATCATACATTTGCATTATGTTGCTACATATAGTACTATGTTTGTCTTGTTGCATTTCAAGTGTCTAGGATTCTTTATCCTACCCATGCATCGCCATGCATGAGTATGATAAAGAGGGGCATCTGTAGACACTTGAAATTTTCTGTAAACCTGTCACTAACATTGCAGGAGGACAGATTTGTCTTTTAAGAGGGAACCCTGAAAGACAATCCATATCCATTCTGGATACTACCAGAAGTTCAGCATCAACCCCAGAACACACACTGGGAGTAACAAATCTAACCTCGGATATAACCCCGAGACGTGCAGATCCAATACCAGAACACACATCGGAGAAGACCGATTAATCTTGGAGATAACCCCGAGGTATCCAGTCTTAGTCCTAACTATGGGAATAGCCACCAACCTTGGTGTTAACCCTAAGGAATGCAGTTTCGGCGATAACCCCGAAAATGCTTATTTCATATACAACTAGCTTCAATCTCGACGCTCATAATGAGATACTCCGTACCAACCCGGAGATAACCCCGGGAGGACAGGCACACCTCAAAGATGACACTGAGGACTTCAAAAATTGCAGCAGTCCAATCTCAGCGAAGCCCTGAGCAATGTCTGCTTTATCAGCCCAATCCGACGATAACACTGGTTAGGGGCAACATCGTCATCTCATCAACGCGATGCCATGCCACGTCATCTCAACATTTCATACACATCTCTACGCAACAATGTCCCACGAGAATCAAGGATAACCAATCTTGAGTGACTATTGTACGGGGTAACGGATATAATTTGAAGCATGAATACTGGAGGGCATCGTCCCATCTTCAATGACTTCGTACAAACTCTAATCCTATGTCATTGTACAACCCTCAACAATGGCGGTCTGAAATAGGTCCTGTATACCTCAATCAGATGCCTGGATTGCATTTCTGAAGGTTCAAGTGGATATTATAGTGCCCGAGTGCACGTACTACGAGACGACCCGACCTGAGAAACCTGAGCCCACCCGGGTTGCCTCTAGTACACCTGCGGCTCCACCCTCTATAAATAGAGGGCTTGGGGTGGCCATTTTGCAAGAGAAAACGGCGAGGAAGCCCTGCCCAATTTGCTCTGCACTCACCCCATACAGTGTACTTTCTCATTTTAAACACCTGTGAGCTCATATATAACTACTTTTGTACCTACAAAAACCAGTGTGTGACGCCCCCAAAATAGGTATACATCACCATTCTTGATTCACCAAATACAGGGTACAGAATTCAAATACAACTTAATTATACAACCGTCGTGTACAATACGACAAAACATAACATGTGAGTTTGAATACAAATATTGTCTACTAGAGAGTATAAAAACTCAAAAGGAGTCCTCATTACAAATATTATCACATTATTTCACAGATAGTGAGGACTACTAATGCACCATCTAGGACCATCACTCCATTCCCCAACTCGTTCCAGCTATATTCTCATTTCCTGAAGAGAACAATGAAAGAAAGGGTGAGCTCAACTAGCCCAGTAAGAAATATTATGACTAAAATAATGCAGAATAAATTATCATTATCCTTAAACAGTGTTAAACTGATACAATATAACAAACATCAAGTTTAACTGCAACGGAACAAGCAATCCATTAAAAGAGTCAAGTTAAAAATAAAATCTACTATCTTTTATGATTTAAAAGGTTTTTCATCACTTTTATCGCTGGGACTCAGCTTAATAAATAATCCACATTATCAAATCACCCCTGTAACTTCTGACCAGGATATTCTTTAGTATCACGACCACAAATTATCCATTTCTACTGCTAAGGACATTCGTGTATTCATTAATGGTCATGATTATGCCAACAATCATCCATCAATGCACTACGGGCCAATGAGGATTTTTACCACATCATTTGTAACATTACGGTCCATCATTACAATCGAATAATCCCTCGGTCATAATCATACCAAGTCCATCTATGCACTACACGAGCCACGAGATGACTTTTAACAAAATATAAACATGAGGATGATGACAATGATATAAGAATTCAATAAAACAAGTTCAAAAATTAATTTATCTAGAACCGATAACATCCAAATTGTCAACATAATCTTTGCTTCATAGAGTAAAATTCAAGAATGCTCGTAAGAATATTTCCTTGAAAGATCTTTGGATGAAGTGCAAATATCAAGGATATTCCACTAATTTCATGGAGTATAGAAGTCAAATTTTAACCAACTTGAGTATAATAAAGAATAGAATAACAAAAGAAATCACCATGCATGTGATAGATAATCGCGACGAAAGTTATTCCAACAGAATAATAAATAACGGAACCAGTCCCAAAAACGCATGTACGTGATATTCTAACAGAATAATAAAGAATGGAACCAAGTCCGGTGTAAAACGCACAGACATGATATTCCAATAGAATAATAAAGATCGAAACAGTCCCACAGTAAAACGCATGCATGTGATATTCCAATAGAATAATAAAGAATGGAACCAGGTCCGGCGTAAAATGCACAGACAGGATATTCTAACAAAATAATAAATAATTAAATAACAGAAGAAATTCACCAAGTATAGGGTAGCCCGCGTATGTGACGCCCCCAAATCCGGGTACTTGAAACCCGAACTCGGTGCTTCACGATACCATTTTTATAAGCTGAATAATGCTAATAATAATAACATTAATATAAAGTTTAAACTTAATTTACATATGCATCAAAGTTTACTCCCAGGTACGAGACCTTTAAACATTCATTACATCATAGATAATAAGTATCATTGTCTTAATAAACTATATCTATTACACAACATATTATAAATCTCATTCTTACAACTTTCCTTTCCCCTTGTTCTTTTTCGAGCCTTGGTTGATCATACTAATCGAAAACATTTAAATTTAAAGCAAGAATGAGCATTGGATTGCCCAACAAGTAATAACAACAATATATATTAGCTGAAAGAATTAAATGTTTTCTTTGAAATACACTTCTACAACGAATCAACAGTTGTGAAGTAAGTTGAACCAATAATAACAACATATCACTTCCATATCAAATCTTTGAAACTACGTACAGACTATATCTGGAGAACAGTCAACATACTATTGAACATTGTTTTCTATTTTCGAAAAGGTTAAACAGAACTTCATCTATAAACCGTCATAACTTACGGGCACGGGGGGTAATCAGCCCGTTATGCCCTGTAATGATCAATACTACATGCAAGAATGATATTATCGTTCACTCTATCCACCTTAGGTGCACAAAAGTTTTCCCATATTCGGGATGTTCATACTTAGTCGAATCAACCAAAACAATCGGTTGGATCTGATAACTTCTATCTTGTTCAATAATATTTTTATGTCTAGTCAAATCAAATAGCTTAGACGCGTCTTTTAAGTCAACGATACATACTTGAAATCAATAAGTATGTATCAACATATGATTAAATCAATGGTTATCTAAGTGGGGACACTTGTCTAACCCTATATCTGAATTAACGAATGTAATAAATATCCGATTTATACAATAATACAATGATCGGATAATGTAAGAACTTATATGAATACAAAGATTGGATACACAATCAATAATAATAGAGTTAATAATCTGGCACAATAATAATATAATTCTGAAACTTTCTTACTCATGTCCATTGCATAAAGTAAATGCAAAAGTAGGATACTTGCAGAATGTAAATAATAGATCAGATACTTGCTCAATAATAATTAGAGTAAGTTTAGGAAACTTGCATAACATGATATACCTGTTTACACGAAATAAAAGTAGTGCATAAGGTTTAGATACTTGCCTGAGCTGCTGCTTACAATAACACAACTTAGATTAATCTTTTATATGACTACCGATCGATAATAAGATCATTCGTTCAATTAGAACAATATCTTATAACACATAGTCTTTTGCATTCGCAATCGACCACATAACCTAATCACATTATTACCCATGTTTAATAACCATTGAATCACAAATAATCACATATCTAATTAAATTATCTAAGTCCAGATCAATTTAAAAACATAACCGATTATCTGAAACAACTTTATTGGTAATTATCGAGTCTAAGACTCTTTCCTATAACATTGTATCGATCGTATTATTTTTAAATGACTTATAATAATTTTAAAACATTTATTATAATTTATCATGAATTTTCAAACATCGAATCATTATTAAATGATTTAAATATTAATCAATTCTATTATCATTAATATTTAATTAATATTAAACTATTAATGAAATTATTTTCAAAATATTAAAGTTATTTATAATAACTCAAAATACTTTTAAAGTATTAATATTACCCTTAAATGATTTTTAAAATATTTAAAATCTTTCTTAAATAATTACCATTAATATTAAAGTATTATTGCTTTATTTGTCAAAATATTAAAAGTCATTAAGTATAATTTAAAATATTTTTAATTCATTTATATCCCTTTTAAATGATTTTAAATTAATAAAACCATTTATAAAGTATTTATTTAATATAATTATTATATAAATTTAATATTATTAATAATAAATTAATAATTATTAATATTAAATTATTAATGAAATTATCCTTTAAATATTAAAAGTTATATTTTATAACTTAAAATATCTTTAAACACTTTATTTTTATTTAAAAGGATTATTATACTATTAAAACCATTTTTAAACTAAATTATTTAATATAATTATTAAATATCTTTAATTTCATTAATAATAATTAATTAATGAAATTTACCTTTAAATATTAAAAGTTATATTTTATAACTTAAAATATTTTTAAATACTTTATT
The DNA here is from genome assembly GCA_020205615.1 of Panax quinquefolius. NCBI lineage: Eukaryota > Viridiplantae > Streptophyta > Magnoliopsida > Apiales > Araliaceae > Panax > Panax quinquefolius. The sequence goes on along the minus strand of CM035171.1, from coordinate 89,953,657 downwards.
AATATTTAAAATGATTTTAATATAATAAAATCATTTTATATTTAATTATTTAATTCATTTAGTACATAACTTAATTATCATTAATATTAATTTATTAATGAAATTTATCACAAAATATTAAAAGTCATTATAAATAACTTAAAATATTTTATTATATCATAATATAATTTTAAATGATTTTCAAGTATTAAAATCATTTTTAAATAATTTATTTAATAATATAATTAAATAAATAAAATAACTTTAATATTCCAAAATATTAAATATTTATGAAATATATTTAAAATAATTAAAAACTAATTTTCAGAATTTAAAATAATTTTTAATAATTTATTTTGTTTTTTTAATAATTAAAAACTGATTTTTTATAATTATTTATTAATTTCTGAAAAATAAAATACTATCTATCGCTAAAGATCGCCTATAGCGGCGTAGGCAAAATCGCTATAGGTGTTCTTCATGTTCTTGGCCAAACCCAGAAATTCAAGTGCAGTTATCGAGTGGCCTACTTTGACCAAGTGTAACTCAGTGTGTGTTGTGTTTCTGGGAAATTTCTAACCATGATCGTATAGTCATTACACAACACTATAAGTAGAAATCAACATCTAGGCCATACTATAAACACACAAAGAGATCTAAGTCTCCAAAGAAGATGTCAGGTGGATTCTGGGTTTTCCAGAAACCCAGTTAATTCGACTGGCCATCTTGAAGCTCAAATATTTACATGTTCTGGTCATTGCAATAATGATATTAAGGTTTTAATTCATAGCTCATATGTCAAGGAACATATATCCAACAACAAATCAGTCAAAGTATAACACAATAACCAGATTCGATCTAGTCAAAACCTGTCAGAAAGTTCATCCTAGAAATTTCTGGAATTTCCAGAAAATCATATTCATGACCGGATGGCCTAGTTTGACCATCCATAAAATCCCTCATGTTTGTTATTTAACAGATCTAAAGGTACAGATCTCAAGTACACATAACATACTATAAACTAAATACATTAACACAATCAAAACATAAAACACATGCAAGATTTGAGATCATGAACATCTTGTCAGACTTCTGTTCTTGGCTTTCTGGGCTGCCCAGAAAAGCCTCGGTCAACGGTATTTGATCGTGAATACCTACCAATCTGTACATTAAATGACCTCTATTCTTTTTGTAGATTAAAGACAACATTGCAGGCTACCAATAACAGCTTACAAAAAACACAAAAAATAATCTAGAAAGGATCTGTGGCCACTGACATTCATTGTCAGACCACTGAACATAATTTTTCCAGATTTTGTAGATCTTCAAATCTGAGCTTCTAAATGTTATGGATCTAACATCTAGCAACCCAGATCATCATAAGACACTATAATAAACATATTCTAACATTCAAAATTAACATCTAACACATAATTTTTGGATGATTTGAGGCTTTGTGGTTTTGTACCTTTTCTAAGCTTTGATTCTGATTTTGTTCTTCTGATCTGCTACTGGTAATCGTGGGGCTTGATCATGGACTGATCCAACAAGGGAATTTCGTGGGTTTGAGCTTGAGAGAGAATGACTAAGTGCTTGTGAATAGTTTAGGCCAAAAATGAGCACTTTCTCTTTCTTAAATCTAGCAAATCATGTATGCATGTATGGGATGGCTGATCATGTGATGTGTTATAGATTATAGGCTCATAGGTAGGTCTAGGGTGGCTGGCCAGATTTTTGCTAGATCTTGTCTAACAATAATTCAACATATGGGACAAAAGGGTATTTTGGTAATTATTTTTTAATTTGAGGGTATTCTTGTCGATGTTATTAAATCTAGGGTTTAATCACTAGATTTTACATCTTAAAGTTTCCCAAATAATTTCTAGGATTTGGACAATTAAAAATTAAAGTGTAATAAAATTTTAATTTTAAACACACTAATTAAATTAGGGTTTTTAATAGAAATTAGGGTTTTTAATAGAAAATTAGGGTTTAAATAATTAGGGTTCCTTAACATCATTAGGGTTCCCAAATTAACAATTAGGGTTTGCTAATTATCATTATAATTTTCTAAAATAGTAATTAGGGTTTCATATTTTAGCAAATTAGGGTTTTCAAATAATAATTAGGGTTTTTCCTAATTACAGAAATTATATAATACACAGTAAAATTCATATAACACCATTACTACACAGTCTCGAACTCATAACCGAGTTTAACAATCAGGGTTTAATAACACGATGTGAGGGTCATGCCCTAATTTACAACAATTGAATAACCATTATCAGTCTCCACATTTACAGTACATATTTATAGCACTGAAAAATTAAAATATAATTAATATTATATTATTATTCTCATCCCTTGATCAATACCCAAATTTAGGGTTTAGATTCCATATCTGATTTATTTTTCATATACAACATCCATAATTAAGCTAAAATAATTAATTTAAATATTCTGAACAAATTCATATAATAAAATATTTATTATTATACTTCTAATAATCATTTCATATATTATTTAAATAATATAAAATCATGTTTTCATGAAAAATAATTAATAAAAATATTTCTACTTACAAAAATTAATTACTATAGGAATATAATTTGTGGTGATTAATAATTCTAAAATTATTTATAGGTAATAAATATATTTAAATTTATCATACATTACTTGACACATATTCTCATCATTAAAAAAAAAAAATTATATGCAAAAATTTCTTATTTATTTATATGCAAAATATCGGGTTATTACAACAGATACGAGTTATTCCAATGAATAATAAATAATGGAATAATGTAAGTTCTCTTTATGAATACAAAAGAAATAATACCCTTACTAGTACAAACAAATAATATTTCCTACCTTAGAAGAAAAATCGGATATTGGAAAAGTGAAGTAACAAAATACTTTTCTTCTTTCTCTCTAGTTTCTCTCTCTAGAGTTTCAAAGAATTCGTAAGAAATAATGAAGGAATGAGCTTCATTTATAGGAAAATTGACCAATAGTAACTAATTCATGAACGGTCCGTTTGATTTACTTTTAAACAGACGGTCCATATTGGTTTACTATTAAAACTTAAAGCAACAGTCCATACTTGATTTACTATTAAAACTTTAAATCAATGATCCATATTGATTTAGTATTATAACTTTCCACCAACAGTCCATATTGACTTACTACTATATCTTCAACCAACCATTCGAAAAATTAGCACATCTTTTCATGGAATAATATTGTACCAAAAATAATTTGGACCGAAAAGAAATATATCTTACTACGTGAATAGTACCCGTGAATAGTAACTTGTGAATAGTAACTCGTGAATAATAACTCATGAATAGTAACTCCTGAATAGTAACTCATGAATAGTAACTCCTGAATAGTAACTCATGAATAGTAACGTATGAATAGTAACTCGTGAATAGTAACTCGTGAATAAGAATCTCGTGAATAGTACTCAAACACGAAAAGTGTCCCGAATAATTCCCGATTGACAATATATCCTCCGGACATCAATTATACTAACACAAATAAGTCCAACACATGGAACTATAAAATTCATCTTTAATCAACATGAACTTATTCATCATTAATATTATAATTCACAATATTTAACAACCGTGTCGCTCCTGGAAAGAGTGGGCTTTCCGATAAGGATTTCTCCTTATTATCGCGTAATTAGGTGACCAAACCTCTCCTCGATGTAAACTTCTAGACATGGTCAATATTGCAAATAATAATATGAATAACTTTGCCTTCTCAATTATTGATTTAATAATATATCATATTATGCAGATGATACTGTAGCAATAATTTAATCAATAATATGAGAGATATGATGCAAAGAATCATCAGTAGCAATAATTGAGTATAACTGAGTGACTTCTCACGTAAGCATCAATAATCAATACCGTGTGCTACTATGCAACCACCGGGTAGTTCAATAGTTTTAATGGTAACACCTCCGTTGTTATTTTTATAGAAAGATAATTTTGTCATTTTCTAATTACGACAATACTTCCGTTTTGGGGTCCACCAATGATTGTGTCGTCGTACGAATATTCCCTATAAAAACAAATATTCCCCGACCAATCGAATATTATATAACCACTTGCTTACTTAGAAAAATTTGTAAATATTACCCACAACTATAACATTATATCAAATCAACACCATAATATTCAAAAATATAATTCAAGAAAATTATTCTTTATTCATAAAAGTTGGGGTCTTACAACCTCCCCTTCTTATGAAATTTCGTCCTCAAAATTAGGGTATATACCTGGTATGTCGAAGAGATGAGGATACCTTGCCTTCATCTCAGATTCTAACTCCCAAGTCATTTCCTCTACATCGTGGCTTCTCCACAAAACTTTGACTTGAGGTATAACCTTGGAGCGTAGAATATGATCCTTCTTATCCAAGATTTTAGCAGGTAACTCTTCATATGTTAAATCTTCCTCTATCTCGCCTGGTTCTAACTCAATAATTTGGTTCTGGTCTTTAACATATTTACGTAACATAGATATGTGAAAAACATTATGAACACGAGACATACTTGGTGGTAAGGCGAGTCTATAGGCCACAGTTCCCACTCGTTCGAGAATTAAAAATGGGACAATGAATCGAGGATTGAGCTTTCCTCTCTTTCCAAATCTCGTAACTCCTTTCCATGGAGCAACACGTAACAACACATGATCTCCAATATCGAATTCTACATCCTTTCGATGAAGATCGACATAACTCTTTTGTCGATCTTGTGAAGTTTTTATATGTTGTCGGATCATTTGAATCTTTTCTGTAGTCATACATACCAACTCCGGTCCCAACAATGTTGCTTCACTAACCTCATCCCAGCATACTAGAGAACGACACTTTCTTCCATACAACGCCTCAAATGGAGCCATACCAATACTTGCTTGATAACTAATGTTGTAGGAAAACTCCACCAATGGTAAGAACTTGTCCCAACTTCCCTTGAAGTTAAGTACACAGAGTCTTAATAGATCTTCAAGAGTTTGAATAGTCCTCTCTGACTATCCATCCGTCTAAAGATGATATGCTGAGCTAAATCGTAAGTCTGTGCCCATAGCTTTTTGCAAACTAACCCAAAATCGTGAAGTGAATCTTGGGTCTTGATCAGAAACTATGGATACCGCAAGATACCATGCGCCTTACAATCTCGTTTATGTACATAATGAAAGCAAGACGTTCAAGTGTATAAGTTTCTCTTATCGGTAAGAAATGAGCAGACTTGGTCAATCTATCAACAATGACCTAAATCGCATCTATGCCTTGAGAAACCTTAGGAAGACCGGTAACGAAATCCATGGTAATGTGCTCCCACTTCCATTCTGGAATTTCAAGTGGTTCCAATGGACCTTTTGGTACTTGATGCTCCACCTTGACTCGTTGACAAGTTAAACATCTTGAGATAAACTCCGCTATCTCTCTCTTCATATTGCTCCACCAAAATGTATGTCAAAGACCCTAATACATTGTGGTACTCCCAGGATGGATTGCAAACGGTGTGTTGTGCGCCTTCATCATGATTTTATACTTTAAATCAGGGTCGCTAGGAACACAAAGTCTATAGTTGACTCGAAGTATTCCTTCTTCATCGATTCTTGCTTCCGGCATAGCACCTTCTTGCACTTTCTTCCTCATACGCATCAGCTCCTGGTCTGTAGCTTGAGCAGCTTTAACTTTATCAATTAAAGTCGGTTCTACTCGTATATTCTCCATCATCACATCGGTCCCTGGAGTCTTTAACTCTATCTCCATCCTTTGCAAGTCACACAAAATGGGCCTTTTCGTTGACAATATCACACTCATACTTGTATATGATCTTCTACTCAATGCGTCAGCTACCACGTTCGCTTTTCCAGAATGGTATTGGATGGTATGATCGTAATCTTTCAACAGTTTAAGCCAACGTCGTTGTCGCATGTTGAGTTCCTTTTGAGTGAAGAAATATTTGAGGCTTTTATGATCCGTAAAGATCTCCACTTTCTCCCCATATATGTATTGCCTCCAAATTTTAAGTGCATAGAACAATAAACGCTAACTCTAGATCATGAGTAGGATAATTCCTCTCATATTCTTTGAGTTATCATGAGGCATAAAGCTATGACTTTTTCATGTTGCATGAGAACACATCCTAACCCTTTGCCCGAAGCATCACTGTAGATGACAAATCACTCCGAGCCAGATGGTATTATCAGAACAGGTGTTGAAATGAGTCTCCTCTTGAGTTCTTGAAAACTCTTCTCACATTCTTTGCTCCAACCGAACTTTGTATCTTTCTGAGTCAGCTGACTTAATGGAGTAGCGATTCGAGAAAATCCTTCCACGAATCTCCGATAATAACCAGCTAAACCAAGAAAGCTATGTACTTCGGTCACTGATTTAGGTTGCTCCCAGCTTTGAATAGCTTCTATCTTTGCCGGGTCAACAGATATTCCATGACTTGATACTACGTGCCCAAGGAATGCTACTTCCTCAAGCTAGAACTCATATTTCTTCAACTTGGCATAAAGCTTGTATTCACGAAGCTTTTGGAGTGTCAGCCTCAAGTGTTTCTCATGCTCTTCACGGGTTTTGGAATAAATAAGGATGTCATCAATAAAGATGACCACAAAGTGATCCAAATATTCCTTGAATACTCGGTTCATCATATCCATGAAGGCAGTAGGAGCATTAGTCAATCCAAAGGACATGACAAGGAATTCATAATGCCCGTAACGAGTTCGGAAAGCCGTCTTTGGAATATCATTGGTTCTAATCTTCAATTAGTGATATCTGGAACGAAGATCAATCTTTGAAAAGAATTTGGCTCCTTGCAACTTGTCAAACAGGTCATTAATATGTGGCAATGGGTACCTATTTTTTATGGTGACATGATTCAACTCCCGATAATCAATACAAAGTCGCATACTCCCATCTTTCTTCTTCACGAATAGAACAGGAGCACCCCAAGGAGACGTACTAGGACGAATGAAACCAATGTCTAACAATTCCTACAATTGGGTCTTTAACTCCTAAAGTTCAATAGGAGCAATTCGATATGGGGCTTTGGAAATGGGTTTTGTATCAGGTTCAAGGTCAATACAAAATTCAATTTCACGCTCTGGGGTTAGGCCAGGAAGATCTTTAGGGAATATGTCAGGAAATTTATTAACAATAGAAATATCGTTCAAAACTGAAGTATTTTTGTTTAAATATGTGACATGAGCTAAGAAAGCTTGACATCCGTTTTTTAATAAACGAATAGCTTTATAGCTTGAAATGGCCGTGATTGATTTTAATGGTTTGGTCGCTTGAATTCGCATAATAGGTTGATTGAGAATATGAAAACTAACAACCTTACGAAAACAATCAATTTTTGCATGATGAGTATTTAACCAATCAATCCCTAGAATTACGTCAAACGCAAGTATTTTTAAAGAAATAAGATCGACAGGTAATGTGCAATTACCGATTTGAACCAAACAAGACTTATAAACAATGGATGTAATAAAGGTTTCTCCCAGCGGAGTTTCCACAGATAAGTCAAAGTCTAATTTCTGCGGAGTCAAATTTAATCGTTGAGCGCAAGTAGGAGAAATAAAAGAATTGGTAGAACCTATATCAAATAAAGTATAGACTTCGCTAGAGTTTATGATAAGCTTACCCGTGATGACCTCATTCAGGTTCCTTGCTTTCTGTGAGGTCACAACAAACGCTCTCCCTTGCACTACCGGCTTTGACTTTTCTGGGATGGCCTTTGGTGCCTCCATCCTAGCTGAACTTGTCTTTGGTGAACGACAAAATCGGGCTAAGTGACCTTCTCTTCCACAATTATAACATGCTTTGACTACCGGCATCGCTAGCTTTGGACTGATGTGTCCCTCCCCTCCGCATTTGAAGCATATGATAGGTGGTCGTTCTCCTTCCTTAACAACGGGTGCTAGTGTTGACGTCCTTCCATCATTGTTGAATCTCCTCTTCTTGAAATGTCCATTCTTATTGTTTTGGCCCTGATTACCACCGAAGTTGTTACCATTTTTGGCCTGTTGATTCCCTCCACGCTTGTTGTCACCACTTCAATGACTGCTCTCCTTTGGTTGCATAGACTCATTATCGCGCTCCACTAACTGAGCCTTATTTAAAACATCTGAATACAAACATAGTTTATGAGAAATAAGATGTTGACGTATCTCCGGCTTCAAACCTCTTAAAACATCCACGTCATTCTCTCTTCATTATGCACCAAGTGGGACGTAAACCGGGACAACTCGACAAACTTGGCTTCGTACTGCGACACGGTCATATTATTTTGCTAGAACTTTATGAATTCTACCTCTTTTATATGACGAATACTTTCAGGAAAGTACTTGTCGTTGAATAGTTCTTGGAACTTTTCCCAAGACATCTTCAGTGCGGCAGGTTGAGTACGCTTTACCGACTCCCACCAGTAATCTACCTCTCCTCGCAACATAAAGGCGGAAAAGGAAACCTTTTGCTCCTCGGAGCATCCCAAGACATCAAATATCTTGGTGATCTGCTTTATCCATGCTTCCGCCTTAAGTGGGTTTGGCTCTCCAATAAACTCCGGTGGTCCCAGCTCCTTGAACTGTTTAGCGGTGACCGTTCAAGAGTTTCTAGTGTTTCCACCTACATTTTGGACAGGGGCCACTCTCGCCTGCTGTTGCATGAATTGCATAAAGCCTCTGAACATTCCATCATTCATCATTTGGTCAGTGTTGTTGTTTGCATGAGGATTGTCGCCTTCCCGATGCACATTATCCTGATTATTGATATGTGGTGAATCAACAGTTGCCTGTGCTCCATTGCTATTCTCAACATTCTCGGATATCATTTTCAGATACTTCCACAAAACAAAAGGTTAATTGACATGTAACATATTATCCCTATATTCTGACCGACCAATTAAATACCAAAAAAAACTTAGATAGGTCATACTAGCGAAGGAATTCCCCGTCTCTCCCCTCCTAGTTCTATTCTCACATCTTAGCCAGGGATCATATCCCTAAGCTCTGATACCAACTGTGACACCCCCAAAACAGGTATACATCACCCATCTTGAGTCGCCAAATACATGGTACATAATTCAAATACAACATAATTATACAACCGTCGTGTACAATACGATAAAACATAACCTGTGAGTTTGAATACAAATATTGTCTACTAGAGAGTATAAAAACTTAAAAGGAGTCCTCATTACAATTATTATCACATTATTTCACAGCATAGTGAGGACTACTAATGCACCATCTAGGACCATCACTCTGTTCTCTGACTAGTCCCTGCTACGTTCTCATTTCCTGAAGAGAACAATGAAAGCAAAAGGGTGAGCTCAACTAGCCCAGTAAGAAATATTATGACTAAGATAATGTAGAATAATTTATCGCTAGCCTTCAACAATGTTAAACTGATAAAATATAATAAATATCAAGTTTAACTACAGCGGAACAAGCAATCCATTAGAAGAGTCAAGTAGAGAATAAAATCTACTATCTTCTATGATTTAAAAGGGTTTTTCATCACTTTTATCGCTGGGACTTAGCTTAATAAATAATCCATATCATTGAATCACCCCTGCACTATGGCCAAGGATATTCTTTAGTATCATGACCACAAATTATCCATGCACTACGGGCCAAGGAAATTCGTGTATTCATTAATGGTCATGATCATGCCAACAACTGTCTATCAATGCACTACGGGCCAATGAGGACTTTTACCACATCGTTTGTAACATTACGGTCATGATTACACCGAATAATCCCTGGTCATAATCATACCAAGTCCATCTATGCACTACAGGCCATAGATGACTTTCAACAAAATATAAACATGAGGATGATGACACTGATATAAGAATTCAATAAAACAAGTTCAAGAATTAATTTATCTAGGAACTGATAACGTCCAAATTGTCAACATGATACTGCTTCATAGAGTAAAATTCAAGAATGCTCAGAAGAATATTTCCATGAAAAGATACTGGATGAAGCGCAAATATCAAGGATATTCCACTAATTTCATGGAGTATAGAAGTCAAAGTTTTAACCAACTGAGTATAATAAAGAATAGAATAACAAAAAATCACCATGCATGCGATAGATCAAGCAGCAAAAGTTATTCTAATGTAATAATAAATAATCGGAACTAGGTCCCCAGAAACGCATGCATGTGATATTCCAATGTAATAATAAAGAATGGAACCAGTCCCATGCGTAAAACGCATGTATCGGATATTCCAATGTAATAATAAAGACTAGAACCAGTCCCACGTAAATGCATGACATGTGATATTCCAATAGAATAATAAAGAATGGAACTAGGTCCCATGAAAAACGCATTGCAAGATATTCCAATGTAATAATAAAGAATGAAATAATGTAACAATTTCACCAAGTATAGGGTAGCTCACAGATATAAGTTATTCCAATGTAATAATAAATAATGGAATAATAGAAGTTCTATTCATGAATACAAAAGAAATAATACCCCTTACGAATTACAACAAATAATATTCCCAACCTTAGAAGAAACTCGGATATTGGAAAAGTGAAGTAACAAAATACTTTTCTTCTTTCTCGCTATATAGTTTCTCTAGAGTTTCAAAGTGAATTCGTAAAAATAATGAAGGAATGAGCTTCTATTTATAGGAAAATGGACCAATAGTAACTAATTCATGAACTATCTCAGATTGATTTACTTTTTAAACGGACGGTCCATATTGGTTTACTATTAAAACTTAAAGCAACGGTCCATACCGATTTATTATTAAAACTTTAAACCAAATGATCCATATTGATTTACTATTATAACTTTCCACCAAGCCATCCATATTGACTTACTATTATATCTTCAACCAACGGTCTGAAAAATTAGCACATCTCCTCATGGAATAATATTGTACCAAAAAATAATTTGGACCGAAAAGAAATATATCTTACGGGTGAATAGTATCCCGTGAATAGTAACTCGTGAATAGTAAATCATGAATAGTAACTCGTGAATAGTACTCCGACACGAAAAGTGTCCTGAATACCCGATTGAACAATCTATCCTCCAGACATCAATTATACTAACACAAATAAGTCCAACGTAATGGAACTATAAAATTCATCTTAATCAACACGAACTTATTCATCATTAATATTATAATTCACAATATTTAACAACCAGGTCGTTCCCACGAAAGAGTGGGCTTTCCGATAAGGATTTCTCCTTATTGGCGCGCAATTAGGTGACCAAACCTCTCCTTGACAAAACTTCTAGACATGGTCAATATTGCAAATAATAATATGAATAACTTTGCCGTCTCAATTATTGATTTAATAATATATCATATTATGCAGATGCTACTGTAGCAATAATTTAATCAATAATATGAGAGATATGATGCAGCAACTACTGTAGCAATAATTGAGTATAACTGAGTGACTTCTCACGTAAGCATCACTAATCAATACCGTGTGCTACTATGCAACCACGCGTATTACTGTACTTTTGTCCACCAATTATTATTCCGTTGTACGAATATTCCCTGTAAAAATGAATATTCCCCGACCAATCGAATATTATATAACCACTTGCTTACTTAGCAAAATTTTTAAATATTACCCACAACTATAACATTATATCAAATTAACACCATAATATTCAAAAATATAATTCGAGAAAATTATTCTTTATTCATAAAAGTTGGGGTCTTACATAGTGTTTACCCACTTTAAAGATATAGAAGTCTTCTTTGGCAGCCCACTGTAAGCCTTCTCACACACTTTAGAGTGTTTCTCTTCATCTCTGCACACACCCTTCTTCACGTTGAGAGTCATGTTGCATGCGTTTGCCTTGGACTTCTCATCCGTGGTTTTATTTCATTTATATATATATATATATATATATATATATATATATATATATATATATATATATATATATATATTGACAAACATTATCGAGTTATGCCTCGATTGAGCCTGAGACTTTGATCTCGAGAGTTTATTGGCTTATATATATATATATATATATATATATATATATATATATATATATATATATATACTGAATTGTCTAGCTCGCTCGATGAGCCTCAATTTTACATCCTATGCTTATTGCTTTTATATATATATATATATATATATATATATATATATATATATATATATATATATTATATATATATATATATTTTCGCCCCACTGAGTTCACTTCGTGGTGGTTGATCGCTTTTATGACTTTCTTTACGCTTTAAATCCCGCCTAGAGTTTACTTCATGGCAAATTGATGGCTTTGTATGTTTTCTTTACATTTTGTCCCACCAGAGTTCCTCCAGAGTAGCAGCTTGATAGCTTTATGCCTTTTATTTACATTTCGATCCCCATAGAGGTGCTTTGTGGTTGGTGATCATGTCTCATATATATATATATTTTATAGTTTTATATATATACCGCTATCGCTTTCATACAAATTACTAGATTATGTAAGCGCTTAGGAATCATGTGATCACAGATTCAAATTTATCGGATCAAGATTCGGTTCCCATGATGGACATTTTCAAATTTGTAGTAGCCTTGTAAATTATTCTCATGCGGTGTTTGAATTTCCTCAGATGGTTTTCATACCCATAAGGAAGTCGGCATTATTTTGTACATTATTTTCGTACGGATGCCTCTCATCTGTAAAATAAAATCAATCAAGCCGAACACTTAATAAAATGGGAGTGTAAAAGGTCTCAATTACTATTGAGCATCAGGGTTTGTAAAACCTCTTTTATAAAACATCACTGCCATATCTTGCTTAAAATTGATTTTTTACATAAATTCAAACCCTGTGTATATAGGTGTGAACGAGGCCTCGCACTACTTCTAAATAATACCACATTGACCCACACACACACACATTCAGATAATAGCTTCTTGAAAAGAGGCGATCACCATGGTAACACGGATTTCAGAGGGTGCCTAACACCTTCCCTTCGCATAACCAAGTCCCCGGACCCTAATGAATCTCGGTTTCACCGACCCATTTAGCAGTGTCACATCACTGGGTTAATGTGCAAACCTTTCTCGGTTGTGTTGGTACAACCATTTAAAAAACCAACTGGCGACTCTTAACAGTCCATCGTTGACATTATATATGTCGGACCTTTTTCACTTATTTTTTCAAACAAATCTCACCTAAAATGAGAACACCAAAGAATAAGTAACGGAAAGGGACAATTAAAAAACCCAACGTCGACATGTCCCTCTCCCATTGGTAGAAAATCTACTTAGCACCCTTAATCACATGATTAGGCTCATTTGAAAGAGATAAGGTGAAGCCTTTTATCCAAGGGACAACAAATGTATGGGGGATATTAGTTAATCACCACATTTCATTTTGTTAGACATTTCATTTCTATTATTCTTCTTCTTCTATTTTTCTCCCAAGCTAGCAAGATACAAAGAGAGAAAAGAGAGAGAGGGGTTCGGTTTTGAAGAGAGAGAGAGAGTAGTGTGCTAGCTTGATTAATGCACCCTAAGGTTATATATTACTTTGGTAAATTAAGGAAGGTTGCTACTAGATCAAGGTATAACCTAAATCTTCATCTTCTTCTTCAATTTTGTGTTAAAGCAAGTTTTGTTGGGGTTATGAACTAATACTCAAGATACCCTAGTTCTACATATCATCATGTATGGAACTAAGTATCTTGAGTGTTAGATCAAAGGTTTAGAGGAAGAAAATGAGCATATGTTCCTAGGGGTTAAACCCTTGTTTTTCTTCCACTAAATCTTGTGTAACTCAAGTTTTACAACTTGGATTTGTGATCCGTCGAAGGGGGGTGCTAGATACATGAGTTATCTAGTAAACCCAAGTGGTAGAACATAAATCTAGCAAGTATTGAAGCTATGGGGGCTATTTGCCCCCAAAATAGTCCACATAGAGTATTAAGGTTTTAATACCCTAAAAAGCTACTGTCCCATTTTTCTTAGGACTGTTTTGGATAGTTTCAAGTCTTTTAAAAATCTTGGAAAACTTATAGAGGTACCTTGAGAAGTTATCTACGTGTAGGAAAAAGAACGGACACGTTTCAAGTTATAGGTTGTGTGTAATGGCTATTTCCGTAAAGGACTCCTAAATATTAACACCCGAATATCTCACAGTGTATACATGGGAAAAATCCGAAATTTTTACAGTAGGTTCATATATGTTATGAGAGTATACCCTGAAAATTTCAGATTTTGCTAAGGAAAACTCGATTTATGAAAAATGACGCAAGATCCGAATGTTTTGGGCACTTCAAAATTAGTAAATCATTTTCTAAAATTCCAGCAAATTTGGGGATCATTGTTGGGTCATATACTGTTCAAATCCAGAAAAGAAGAATTTTGGAATTAGTTTGCTATTTTTCCAAAAAATGATGAAGTTATGAATAAAAGGAAATAAAAAGTTAAATGATTACTTAAATAAGAAAAATGTGATTTTAATGCTTGAATACTCCTAATATATAATATTATGACTACTTTTGGGCATTTTTGTAATTTATAATAAGAAATATTATTTATGACCTTTTATGGATATTAAATAAGTGGTTTTGTAAAGGGTGAACAATTAGAATTAATTGTTTATTGATCAAATAAATTATTAAAATGTTATTATGATATTAATAATATTAGAATATGATATTGTTAAGTAAATAAAAATATTAAGATTAAGGCTTCATTAAAATACTATTAAGTGATTAATAATATTAGATTAAAGTATTAATCTTAGATTAAAATATTATTAAAAGATTAATAATATTAAATTAAAATATTATTGGATGATTAAAATATTATTAAGTAAATAATAATATTCGAGATTAAATAAAATATTATTAAAATGTAATAACATTAGTAAGGGAATAAAATATTATTAAATGACTAATAATATTAGAAAATAAATAAAATATTAATACTATTAGTAAATGAATAAAAGTATTATTAATTGATTAATGATACTAAAGCATAAGTAAGATATTATTAAAGTAATAATATTAATGGTAATTATTTAATAATAATTATAAACGCTTTTAAAAATCATTCAAGGGTAATATAAATGTTTTAAAAATATTTTTAGTATTATATAACTTTAATATTTTGGCAATGGTGTCATGAATAGTTTAATAATAATTAAATGTTAATAGAATTATTTGATATTTGAATCATTTAATAATGATTTCGGTGTTTAAAAATTTGTGATAAATTAATAAATGTTTATTGAATCATTTAAAATAATATGACTAATATTTACAGATATTGAGTTACAGAATAGAGTCTTAGACTTGATAATTACCCGATAAAGCTGTCGGTACACCAACATATTTCAGAAATTGATCTAGACTTAGATATTTTGACTGTATTAATGTTTGTTTCTGATGTAATGACTGTTGAACATGCGTGATAATGTGATTAGGTTATGTGCTGGCTGCGAAATGCAGTACTATAAGTTATAGTATATTGTCCTAATCGAACGAATGATCTGATTAATGATAGGTCGTGATATAAAATGTGACGCCCCTAAAATAGGTATACATCACCCATCTTGAGTCGCCAGATATCACACTATAAAAATCAAATACAAACTTCATTTATACAATTGTTGAACTGTCGTGCAAAGTACGACAACAGATAAGCTGTGAGTTTTAATACAAATGTATGTAACTCTCATGGTGCCTTGACCACAACCTTACAATGGTATTTCACATAAAAGTACAGTCAAAAACTGTTTTAGAAATTAAAATCTTTGTGAAGTACTCAAGGAAACCTTCGTACATGGGAGGCCATGCGTCTAGGTTATGATAGATACCATATGTCCACAAAATTATCCTTGGTTGACCCAAAAGTCCCCAAAGAAAAACAAGAAGATTACTATCATCTTCTTTCCAATGGTGAGTCTTCTCCTGATATATAACTATCTCCGTTTTCTCCAAGTGAAAATTATATTTCAAATAAACTCCAAGATCATATAGGTAGTGCTCGTAGATATACTCAGCAAGTGGATGTGCACAACCATGTCTTATGATAACACGAGGTTGTATGTCATTAGACATCTTGTATAATAGTGGCAAAACACCCTTCCAAAGTTGGGTTAACCTCACCCTATTCGGTTCACCAAAATTAAATATCAAATGACGTATACAATACGACAAACTTATCTAAAGTTCTCAACAAAATTATTTCCATACTATTTAGGGAGAACCTCAACAGCTATAGACCACCGTTCTAATCCTCTTAATACCCCGCTCGACCCAGCTACACTTTTATTACCTAAAAGGAATTGTGAAGCAAAGGGTGAGCACAACTAGCCCAGTAAAGAATATCATGAATAAAGACAATTAAATTATCAATAGCTTTCATCAATAATAAATCAGAGATTTAGAACATATGGCAGATGATAAAACTTTTCAACCATAGTTACAGTGAAACGAGTAATCCATTAGAAGAGTCAAATAGACCATCATGTCTATCATCTTTTCCATATTAAAAGTCCACCAATAATGTTTTATCCCTGTAACATCAATCAATAATTCATGTCCACAATCATATGAATAACTCATAATCATAATTGTGATTCTAAATTCCTCTTCGCACCTGTGATTTAAGATAATTTTCATCAGCTATCTTCACCTGAAACATCAAAAATCATGGTTATACCAAATCACAATTCTTGTTCATAATCATACTAATAAATTCATCTTTGCACTACTGACAAAGATATTCATTAACAATTCATCTTTGCACTACAGGCCAAAGACATAGAACTGTATTTTAGAAGAGTCAAGTAGAGCATGATATCTACTATCTTCTACGAATTAAAAGTATATAATCAATATTTTATCGCTGAGACTCTGCTTAATAAATAATTCACATCATCAAATCATCCCAGCACTACGGCCAAGGATATTCTTTAGTATTATGACCACAAATTATCCATGCACTACGGGCCAAGTATATTCGTGTTTTCAACAATTGTCATGATTATACCGAATAATCCCTGGTTATAATCATACCAACAACTGTCCATCAATGCACTACAGGCCAATGAGGACTTTTACCGCATCATTCGTCACATTACGGTCATGATTATACCGAATAATTCTTGGTCGTAATCATACCAAGTCCATCCATGCACGTAAGCCACAGATGACTTTCATCACAATATAAGCATGAGGATGATGACAATAATATAAGCATTAACCAAATAAAAATAAGGATAAATATTAAAGACTTTAAATTTATCCAAATATTATCAATCACTTAATAAACTTATAATCTAATATTGTTAATATTATAACAATATTTTAATCACTTCTTAAACTTATAAATAATTTATTTCAATTGTTTACACTTTACCAAATAATGCATTTAATCATTCAAAAATGTCATACTCATAAGATTTCATCACCAATGATCATATCCCTTATCAAAAATCTGTATATACCCTATATAGGATTCCCAAGCCATAAAATCCTATTTTCCAATTTTGTTACTTCACATAACATATTTAACTCATTTACTTATAACTAGATTATTTTCATGAAAAATACCAAATCAGTCCCAAAATATATCTTTTCTGGGATTTAGCAGAATATAGTCCCATATTGAACATATATTTTTCTCAGAATCTTTAAAATTCATTTACTATTTTTCAAAAATCAATTTCTAATTAATTCCTTAAGAAATTAGCTACCTCAAGTTTAACTCTAGAAATTCCCAAATCTTGGCAGGATATTACACATGTTAACGTGAGCTTCCAGTTTAAATTTCATGGTCATCGGAGTTATAAAACTTCGGTTATAGCGTTTTTCGTCAGAAAAACCTAAATATTGAAATAGTCATAACTTGCTTATTTTAAGTCGGAATGAGCTCATTTTTGGACAGGAGGTACTTTATACCATATATTTTCATGTCCCAAAAGGCCAGAATTTATTTCACAAGCTAAGTGGCCGAAAATGCCCTTTTAAACTTCTAGGCACTAGTCTTTTGGTAATTTACAATTTTTGACTCCTTTACTAAAATCAGTCCGCACGAAAATCTACAACACCTTTTCCAGTTATTCCACTTGGATAAGTTAAAAAACTCATAGATCTAACTCTAGAACTTGACCACACTAAAAAATTCGAAATATAATAGAAGATATGGTCAATTGAATTTCATGTTCCATTTTTACCAAAAATCTGATTTTCAACCCTTTGTGATTTCTAAGAAACTTTCATGTTTTCAAATAATAAGCAACATAACTCATCATAACACTTACTAATACTACATATACCCATGATTTTCATCAGTCCAATGCTTTTATTATGACTTTCATCATAATCCACGTAAACAGATCATTTCCACAATTTAATAAGGAATTTATACAAAAGATCTTTCACCATGCATGTGATAATCCACATAGACAGGTTATTCCAACAGAATAAAAAAGAATGGAATAACAAAAGAATTCACCATGCATGCGATAGACCGCACAGACAGGTTATTCTCAAAAGAATAATAAATAATGGAACCAGTCCCAAGATAAACGCATTGCATACGATATTCCGCGTAATAATAAATAATGGAACCAGTCCCACGTAGAACGCATGCATGTGATATTCCGACAGAATAATAAACAACGGAATATTAGAAGAACTTCACCATGTATGCGGTACTTCGCATAAACAAGTTATTCCAACAAAATAATAAGAATAGAATAACAACAAAATTCACTGTGCATGCGATAGATCAAGACAGACGTGTTATTCCAACTAATAATAAAGAATGGAATAACAGAAGAATTTCACCATGTATGCGGTACTTCGCATAGACAGGTTATTCCAACATAATAATAAAGAATGGAATAACAACTCTTACGAGTATTGAAAGAAAATATTTCTCTTCATGAATACGAAAGAATAATACCCCTTATGAGTACAACAAATAATATCCCTTACTATAATAATAATATCCCCTACCTTAGAAAAACTGAATACTGGAGTAATGAAGTAGCAGAATACTTTTCTTCTTTCTCTCTATAGTTTCTCTCTCTAGAGTTTCAGTGAATTCGTAAGAAATAATGAAGGAATTAGCTTCTATTTATAGGAGAATGGACCTAATAAGTAACTAATTCATGAACGGTCTAGATTGATTTACTTTTAAACCGGACGGTCCATATTGGTTTACTATTAAAACTTAAAGCAACGGTCCATAATCGATTTACTATTAAAACTTTAAACCAAATGATCCATATTGATTTACTATTATAACTTTCCACCAAATGTCCATATTGATTTACTATTATATCTTCAACCAACAGTCTGAAAAATTAGTACATCTCCTCATGGAATAATATTGTACCCAAAAATAATTTGGACCAAAAAGAAATATATTTTACGGGTGAATAGTAACTCGTGAATAGTAACTCGTAAATAGTGACTCGTAAATAGTAACTCGTGAATAGTACTCTGACACGAAAAGTGCCCCGAATACCCGATTGAACAATATAACCTCCAGACATCAATTATTATCGAAAAAAATGTCAATTTCCACTAACACAAATAATTCCAACACAATGGAACTATAAAATCTTTAATAAACACGAACTTATTCATCATTAATATTATAATTCACAATATTTAACAACCAGGTCGTTCCTAGGAAAGATGGGGCTTTCCGATAAGGATTTCTCCTTATCATGCGGCAAATTAGGTGACCAAACCTCTCCTCGATGTAACTTCTAGACATTGTCAATATTGCAAATAATAATATGAATACCTTTGTCGTCTCAATTATATATCATATTATGCAGATGATACTGTGACAATAATTGAATCAATAATATAAGAGATATGATGCAAAGAATTATCAGTAGCAATAATTGAATATAACCGAGTGACTTCTTACGTAAGCATCAATAATCAATACCGTAAGCTACTATGCAACCAATGCCAGACATCGTACTTTTTACTACCGGGTAGTTCAACAGTTTTAACAGTAACACTTTCGCCGTTATTTTTATAAAAAGATAATTTTGTCATTTTCTAAATACGACAATACTTCCGTTGTGGGATCCACCAATGATTATGCCGTCGTACGAATATTTCCTCTTAAAATGAATATTCCCCGACCAATCGAATATTCCCCGACACAACGAATATTTTATAACAACTTGCTTACTTTGCAAAAAAAAAATTCACATTTCACCCTTAACTTTAAACTTTTATCAATTTAACCATTTACGAAATAAAATAATAATTATAAGAAAATTGAATACTTCCATTTCATAAAATTCAGGGTCTTACATAAAAGATAAACTAAGTTGCGTATTGTAATCAGCGCATCAGGCAAGTATCCTACCTTTGCATTTTCTTTATGCAATGGACATGAGTAAGAATGTTTCAAAATTATATTATTACTATATAGATTGTTAATCCTATATTATATACGCTCATTGATTGTCAACATGTTAGTATATGGTAATTCAGATATATATATATATATATATATATATATATATATATATATATATATATTATGTTCGTTAATTTCTATAAATGGTTATACAAGTGTCCCCACTTGGATAATCATTGCATTTAATCACATGTTGATACACCTTTGTTAATTACCCGTATACATATATGTTGAATTATAGATTATTGTTGAACAAGTTAAAACCTTATTATTATCCAACCGAATTGCCTTGGTTTTGAACCCCGACAAGTATGAACATCCCTTACACGGGAATAACTTTTATGCACCCAAGGTAGATAGAGTGAACGATAACATCGTTCTTGAATGTAGTATTGATCAATACAGGGTACAACGGGCTGATCACCCCCGTGCCCGTAAGTTATGACGATTTACAGATGAAGTTCTGTTTAACCTTTTCGAAAATGAAAACAATGTTCATAGTATGTCCCCTTAACCCTATTTATAGTCAGTACGTAGTTTCAAAAATTTGAAAGAGGGTTGTTATGTTATTATTATCGGTTCAGATTACTTCACAACTATTGATTTGTTGTAGAAGGGTAGTATAAAGAAAACATTTAAATTCTTTCAGCTTATATATATATATATATATATATATATATATATAATATAATTGTTATTACTTGTTGGGCACTCAAATGCTCATCCTTCCTTAATTTAAATGTTTTCAGCTAAGTGTGAACAACCTGAAGGCTCTGTTAAAAACAAGGGAAAGGGAAAGGTTGCTGAATAATTTCAATGTTATCTTATGTAATATTTTAATTTTATGAAGACAATGTTATATATTTATTATCATGTATTGTAAGGAATGATTAAAGGTTACGTACTTGGGAGCTAGACTCTGATAATTATGTAAATTAAGTTTAATATTTATATTATTGTTATTATTATTAGTATTATTTCTCTCATAGAAATGGTATCTTGAAGCACTGAATTCGGGTTTCAAGTACCTGGATTCGGGGGCTTTACATCTACTGTAGCACTGAATTGGGGACATTAATGTTATATGTGTAACATGGATGAAACCATATGATAGGAGTATATTGTAATGAAATATGTTATGCCTGACAATGGAATTATTAAACCATTAATTAGTATTAATTTATTGTGGTAAATGGATTTCTTTGTAATTAATTAATAATATGTGATTATTATTATTCGTAATATATCTATAAATATAATAAGAATTATATCGATAATCAATAGTTATGAAAATCCATAAATTCATCAATGAGAAATGGATTAAATAATATTAGTGATAATTAATTAAGGAAGTGAATAAATTATTTTATTGACATAAATATGTAAGTTATTAATATAATAATATTATATTGACAGTGATGTGCATGTGAGCAATAATACGACTATATTATACGATGTGGTGTGACGTTTATATACTATATGTAGCAACAATGTGATTATGCATATTTAACTATATAGTATAAATATATCATGAAATGAGTAAGTAACCATATACATGTGGGTAGACATTAAAATAGAATGTACATGGATTATATGTATATTACATCACACCTACTACCTTGTAATGTTAAGTCATAGTGTGACATTAGGTTATAATATATGGTGGATATGTGTATTAAAATGTAACATAAGGGTGAGAGTGTGTAGGAGTATACAAAAAGGCTGAGATATTGGAGTTGTCCCAAAATGAGTGTCCCATTCACTCCTAAATCTCAGTCACGTGAATAGGAAAAAGCCTAAGGCATATTCCTTTTCTCTTCTCCATGTTTGGCTAGACTATGATCATGATCATGGAGGGAGTGGGTATAATGATGCAAGTCACCAACCCATTTACCAACTCCTTTTACCAACTCATTGATTAACCTTCATGCAATCCTTCAACCCATGAGTTTGATCCAATGGAAAACTTCAAAATCTAGATATTGATTTGTCTATAAATGAGAGCTCTCCCTTCATTTTTACATTGCTAAGAATTCCATTGAAGAAGATGTTAAGAACATACAAGTAGTCTAAGAGCTTGAGAGTTCATTGGAGCAAGTTCCATTCACAATTGCGGAGGTATAAGTTCTCTTACTTCCTTCAATTTCATTCTCTGTAGAAAAAATAGAGTTAAATTCTTAAAATCCAAATTCTTGATTTTATGGAATTAGATGTTGATAAAGTTGGATAATGTTCATATGATTGTTATATGACCTTATAAGCATGTTTAAACTGATACATGAGTGTTTAGGAATGATTTCATGAGTGAATTTTATGGTTGGGCTAGCATTCTCACGAAGCGATCACATCGGGCTTAAACCGTAGACACTGCCAGTAGTCAACCGATTTACACCGAGGCGAGAAGCGCAATTGCTTGCCATAAACCTCTGCATTTTGTTTTGAGTTCTGTTTTGAAATCTGTTATAGTACCATGACTTATGATAGCATGCAACCATATGTAAGGAGTATATATAAATATGTGGACCTACAGTGAGCATGTTAGACTAGCTTAACATGATTAAAGAAGGTGTGTGGCTTAAAATGGATTTATGACTTTAGAAATTAACTTAATATGTATGTATCCCATGTATGTATACTATTTTTGCAAGCATGTTAATATAACTTAGAAGTACATGAATAAACCATTTGCTTGTGTTGATGTGATTAGTAAGGAAACATGAGCATGTTAAACCTACTAGTAAGCTTTGATTGTGAATATTGTCAAACTACCTTAAGGACTTGAATCTGACATTTATGATCATGTTTAGTAACACTCTTAGACTCATTCATGTAGCATAAACATAAATATACCATGCTTGTGTATAACATTTCAAGAAAAGCATGAACGAAGTATATTTCCAACTAAAGTGGTGTTAGTTTCACATATGTGTTATGAATACTCACAAGCATGCCTAATATGAGTGTTATAGCTATCTTGTATGTTTAGAGATCAAGCATGATAGCCTTTGTGGATTCATGACCTTGGATGGCCTAAAATTATTGAAATAATCAATTTAGAAATTTTTTGAAAGAAGGAACCTAGATTGACTTAAGAGGCATGAAACGACCTTTAACATAACAAATGTATCATGTATGATTATTTTGGTCAAGCCGGACAGAAACCACAAGGCAGTAGCTGAGTCTTGGCATAGCCATAGGATTGCCATGCAAATTGCTGCTTGGTCTAAACTTAGCCATGGCGTATGCAAGGCCAGTCGCAATCATGACTGGGTCAGTCTTGACATCTGAACTTTGGCAATTAACTTATATGGTACCTAAGATGCTAGAGGTGGTTTAAAACCGCTTGATAATTTTTTGATTGAATGCCCTGAGAAATGTAAGTTTAACTTATAAGAATGGTAAATTGGTATATGAAAGCTTTTGGTATGAATGTATGTTAGACTATAGGTATAAATGGTATGTTAAAGTGGGACAGGAACTGCAAGGCAATAGCTCAATCTTGGTCTAGCCAAGGGATGGTAGCATCAAGCCATTCCCTAAGCTTTCTATATAAAGGCGCAATTATGCCGCTGCAAATCTGCGATCATGTATATAGCTTCTATTTTTTTTGAACTGATGTTTGAAGCATGCCTATATGATTACTTTAACTTGAAATATATGATCAACATGCTATGTAATGGGATAAGGAACATGCTATGTGATGTAAATAAAGGTTAATGTTGACTTTCGATTAACAAGTCCAAAAGGGTGTTTACATAATATCAAAACAAAGATACGTGAGTTGAACTTGTGATGACGTATAAACTGATTTTGTGCCATATGTGCATACTTGAATCATGTCAAGCTAGCTTGATTAAAGACTGGGATAGCTAATTAACACCTTGAACATATAATACGTTATGAATAGCATTCAAAAGTGTTGATTTCTTAACGAGGATAAACTATGTGTAAGGCAAGTATCCGAACTCTATTTTACATTGTGCAAGTATTCTAAACTCTTGCTTTACTTTATTCCAGCGAATATCGTAAACTTATTTCTTTGAATGTAAGTTATCCTACTTATTCGTTCAATCAAGTTAGTATGCTTAAACTCTTGTGTAAACTATTATTCATAATGAACTTGGTATTGTTCTTGAATATTGTGAAAGAGTCGATGCCTTTTGATTCGGCTAGACTATATCCATGTTTATAAAACTGTCCAAACCATTTGAACAACCCTTAACGTAAGGGGGTCGTATGTTGTTGGAAACCCCAACACATGAGTATATTATTACTGTGGTGTTATGCATAACTTAAAGTATTGTAGACTGATCATCTATAGTACTTGATTCTTTTGGGTTATCAGTTTAATATTGGTAATTCTAGTAGATGTTCAATAGTCCTTAATGACCGCTTTCGATATAAATTGTGATCCGCATTTTGATACCTTGATAGCCTTTGAATTCATATATATCAGTTGATTATATTGAATTATTGATCTTATTCCAAGGATTGTTGATATTCATTATTTATAATATAATTCTGAAACTCTGAACTATCTTAGAGATGATACTTCGATATTTCACACTCGTGTTGTAAAACTATTACCCTTGTTGTATATTACTTGCTGGAAATTTGTGCTCATTCTTACTTATTTAAAACCTTTCAGTTAAGGAGAAATAGGGAGGTGTAACCGTGAGAGCCCCAAATCCGGGTCCCAAATCACCACGAATCTGGTACAATCATTCTATTACTTATATTACTATTTGCGAAAGATATAAACATAAATTGTTTATACATTAAACTTACATACTTTTCCCCAAGCTCGAGTAACCTTAACTTATACACAATACATCACTTGTCGAATACATAACATTATAATCATATAATACTTATACAAAACTAATCGCACACATTAACTTTACGCTGGAACTGTCTTTGCCTTTTCTTGTTTTCGACGTATTCGTCTTAATCTGCAATGTTTTACCATGATATAGCAAGGGTGAGCATAAGGATTGCCCATCAAGTTTAAGTTCAATAATATAACGATATATCATGATTGAAAGAATCTTAATAATAAGATGGCTATAATTCAACAATATAATTGTGAACTAGCAGGAACAAATTTATGACTGAACAAGTATTATACATGAACAAATATATCTGAACCAACTGGTAATGAAGGTGATCAGCCTTTCATACCTTACTTATACATGCAATATGTACAGAGTACAATTCATGGCAACTAGAAATGATTAACCATAAGCTTATCCGAATGAAACAACTCTTAGCAGAGTTAAGTATAAACAAACTTGCCTGAACCATTGATTACCGCTACACAATTTATATCACTTTATCTGAAGACCTAATATTAGTAATATAGATATCCAATATTAAAATAATATCATCACGATATAATACTACTATATATATAAACATAGAATAACCTAAACACATAACCCTATCAGTCTATAACACACATAAGACTCAGTATCAGGTCAAACTATTTCAGTCTGACTTGAGTTCAACAAAGTTCTAACGTCCTAACAGTCTAGTCAGACTTTTATCAAGTCTAAGTTCAATTAAACTCTGCCTAACACTTAACAATTATCTCAGATAATTTTAATAACAGTCGAAATATTTTTATAAGTCTCATAATAATTTTCAGATAATTATTATCATTTAAAATGATTTTTAAATCATTAGTATCGTATTTATATAATATAAATACCACAATATTCTAATATCATTAATATTTATTTAATATCAAACATTAATGAAAACATGTCATAATATTATAATATATTTATAATGTCACAAAGTATTTTTAATACTTTAAAATCACCTTTATATGATTTTTAAACAATTAAATTCTTTATCCGATAATTGCTATTAATATCAAAATATTAATTATTTTCATGACAAAATATCAAAAGTTATATTTTATAACTTAAAATATTTTTATAACACTTAAATCATTTTTATATTATTTATAAAACATTTATTCTATTTTTCCATAATTTATTTAATATATTTATTAAATAAACTAATTATCATTAATATTAATTAATTAATGAAATTCATCACAAAATATCAAAAGTTATTTAGAAATAACTTAAAATATTTTCTAACACCAAAAAATAATTTCATAAGCAACTATAGATTTTATTTCGCTTAAATATGTAACTTATATTTATTACATATTTTTATTACTTTATTTATACCCGAAAGAAATTTTCTCGGCATAAAATATTACTTATAGTCAAATCTCACCCCGTAGGACTTTATTATATTTATTATGACTTATTATTTCGCCGGAACGCGATTCGGAACGTCGAACGTCAAAATAGTTCGACGCGCCGACGCTCGGCGTTCGCTCAAATTTTAGTTCTGACATGCTCCTTTGCAGATTTTTAATTCTCAAATCGTGAATCATATAAGAGTAAAATTTTGTGCGTATTATAGACCTCATGGCATAGTATTTTAGAAAAACTTCACACCACGAAAATGGATCATGGAAGCTCATAAAATCATCGCAAGAAATCGAGGTCATCAAGCGTTAGCCAAGACACCAAATTTATGGCGCCACGGTGCTTTCGACAGTAACCTTCCGCTTCCTGCACTGTTAGATCTTGAGGCGACCACTTTTATGCGATTTTCTCACGCATTACTCAGAATTCACGATTAATCGATTTTTGGATATGTTATACATGACATACCAAAGTGTTGTTAGAAAATATCACCCAATAATTTTGGACCTCTTAGGCGACCTAAAAAATGCACCCCAAATATGTCCACTCATAAGCTTTTGTGACGCCCCCAAAATAGGTATACATCACCTATTCGAGTTGTCAATACATAGTACGTAAACAACTACAACTTTATTATTACAACAAGAAAAGCGTGAGTTTGAATACAAATATTATCTTCTAGACAATATCTATACTCAAATAAATCCTCATCACATTTATTGATACATTATTTTACAAAATGGTGAGGACTACTAAACAACACCCTCTAGAACCTTCATTCCATACCCCGACTGCACTCGCTATATTCTCGCCTCCCCGAGAAGAAAAATGGAACAAAAAGGAAAAGGGTGAGCTCAACTAGCCCAAGAAAAAATATTATGACTAAGATAATATACAACAAATTACCAATTAGTCTTCAACAGGAAAAATCTAATAGAATACAATAGACAACAAATTTTAAATCAATATTCAGCAATGAAATAATAATTCATTAGAAGAGTTAAGTAGAGAATGCAAACTACTATCTTCTATGTATGAATTTAAAAGTTCATCGCCTATCTTTTATCCTCAGTAACATCAATCAATATACATCCGAATCAAATATTCATCTTTTGCACTACAGCCAAAGATATTCATCACCGGGTCATGTTCATCTAAACACTGCTCATCTTTGCACTACTGACCAAAGATATTCTTCAGAAATCATTCATCTTTGCACTACAAATGCCAAAGATATTCAATAATATCATCATTTAAGACCGAGGATGATGAAAAATATTTTTTTAAAGAAACAAATCCAGTGAAACAAAATGACAAGGATTAAGGATTAAAGATTCGTACTTTGTTTTATCCATGTTCAAAAATACCTCAAAAATAATCATAGTGGTGTAAAATTCAAGAATGATCAAAACATGGATACAATCAAAGCTAGTATCCAGAATAGATATTTTGGACAAAAAGAAGAAATTTTATTTTTCGGTGAATAGTGTCGTATACGTGAATAGTAACTCCGACACCAAAAGATAGAAATTCCACAAAAAAACATCTTCACGCTTCATGAATAGTACTCGTGAATAGTAACTCGTGAATAGTAACTCATGAATAGTAACCCCGACATGAAAAAGTTCCAAATTTGATAAAAAGTTCCAACCAATATTTCAGCATAATGATATTGAAGAAATAATATCATTTGAGAAGAAAATAACATCCCTTACCTCGAAAGATTAGTACTTCTAGCTGGAATACCGGGTATAGTCTTGGAAGGAACTTGCACCGTCTAACAATACTCAAAGTATACTCAAAATACTCACAAGAATATGCTCGATAATATAGAGAGAGAAAACTTCAGCTACGGTTGTGATTTTAATTCTAACCTAAGCACCCTATTTATAGGAAAATGCTTAGAACACCAAAGCGTAAAATTTAATAAAATATTAATATATATTATAAATTTCCTTAGCCCATCTTTGAAGATCTGATTTCAAAGAATTAATATCACATGTTAGCCCACTTAAATGCAAAAAAAAACGTTTTTTTAAAATAATAATTAAAACTTCCAAAATCAATTATTTTGAGCTTCTAACTTCAATAATTCACAATAAATAGCCCTTTATCGTAAAATTTGAATCTCGAGAGTTTTTATAGGAAATTCAATTCTCTACAACTTTGCGTAAGAAAGTTTTTCCGAATTCCAAATGTAAATTTACCAAATCCACAAACGGGCAATTTTACAAGCTATAATCAAATTTCACCAATAAATGGGGTCCACCGACATGTTTAACATGTTTTAAACATTTATTGCAACAAAATACTCTTCCTCCTCAGATACTCATATATCCCACATTCGTTGTAAAAATATCATCATTATTATATTATTAAAATATAATAATATATTTAAATGAATTATTTTATCGTAAAAGATAAAATTTCAATTTTCAACAATTGTCACATTAAAATTTTCTCCATCTATATCCACATAAAATTAATATTTTCCTCATCATATGAATCAATAATTAATTATTCACAAATAATATTACGTAATCACAATATTGACAACCGTGCGCCTCTGCAGAAAGAGGGGGGCTTTCCAATAAGAATTTCTCCTTCTTGGCCGCAATGAATTAGGTGACCAAACCTCTCCTTAGATGAACTTTCTAGACATTGCCAATAATGTTATCTAATAATATTATTCGGATAATATAAATTATTGCTTTGATAATGAAAAATATTGTGTAATGACAATTATTGAAACAACAGCAACATAACGCATCAATTATTAAATCAATAAAATACTGAACAGTAATTACTGTAACCATTATTGAGTAGTGCCTTCTTACGTAAGAATCAATAATTGGTGCAATACCGTGTATTACTCGTGTTTTATCCACCGAGTATTTTAACAAGATAATTGTGAATAACTACGTTGTTATTTTTAAACAACTTATATTTGTCGCTTTCTTCATCCAATCGCTTTCATTATGGGGCCCACAAAAAGATCAAGGCCGTCGCATTTAATATTCCCGACAAAGAAGAATATTCCACGACCAAACGAATATTCCCCGACAACAATGAATATTTTATAACCACTTGCTTATTTTGAAATATTTGCGTATTTTACCCCTAACTATCCACATTAATCACATCTACCCTTACTATTTCAAAATAATAAATAGAGAAAATTAAATTTCATTAATAATAAGTTGGGGTCTTACAACCTCCCCTCCTTATAAAATTTCGTCCTCAAAATTGACGTACGTACCTGGTGTTTCGAAAAGGTGAGGATACCTCGCTTTCATTTCCGTTTCCAATTTCCAAGTCATTTCCTCTATAGCATGATTCCTCCACAAAACTTTAACTTGTGGTATGACCTTTGCGCGTAGGACATGCTCCTTCCTATCTAAGATCTTGACAGGTACCTCCTCATACGTTAAGTCTTCGGCTATTTCGTCCGGTTCTAATTCTATAATGTGGTTCGGGTCTTTCACATATTTACGAAGTACAGATATGTGAAACACATTATGAACATGAGACATACTTAGAGGTAACGCAAGTCTATAGGCTACATTTCCTACTTCCTACAAGAATTTGAAATGGACCAATAAATCGTGGATTGAGCTTTCCTCTCTTCCCAAATCTTGTAACTCCCTTCCATGGAGCAACTCGCAACAATACATGATCCCCTACACTAAATTCCACGTCCTTTCGATAAAGATCCGCATAACTCTTTTGTCGATCTTGTGTCGTTTGTATACGTTGTCGAATCATTTGAATCTTTTCGGTAGTCATACGTACTAACTCGGGTCCCAACAATGTTGCTTCACCCACCTCATCCCAACATATTGGAGAACGACATTTTCGTCCATATAATGCTTCAATGGAGCCACACCTATACTTGCTCGATAACTGTTGTTGTAGGAGAATTCCACCAATGGTAAATACTTATCCCAACTACCCTTGAAGTCTAGGACACGAGTCTTAATAGATCTTCAAGAGTTTGAATAGTCCTCTCTCGATTGTCCGTCCGTTTGGGGATGGTATGCCAACTAAATCGCAAACTGCGCCATAGCTTTTTGCAAGCTAACCCAAAATCTTGAAGTGAATCTTGGGTCACGATCCGAAACTATGGATACCGGCATGCCATGCAACCTCACAATCTCATTCACGTACATACTAGCAAGACGTTCAAGGAATAAGTCTCCGTGATCGGCAAGAAAATGAGCGGACTTGGTTAATCTATCAACAATAACCCAAATAGCATTGATGCCTTGAGAAACCATAGGAAGACCCGTGTGAAATCCATGGTAATGTGTTCCCACTTCCATTTCGAATCTCAAGTGGTTGCAATCTACCCTTAGGTACTAGATGCTCCGCCTTTACACGCCGACAAGTTAAACACATTGAGATAAACTTTGCAATCTCTCTCTTCATATTGTTCCACCAAAATGTATGTCAAGATCACGATACATTTTGGTACTTCCGTGATGGATTGCAATTGGTGTATTGTGTGCCTCCATCATAATCTTGTACTTCAAATCGAGTCGTTAGGGACATAAAGTCTAGAGTGGACTCAAGTATTCCTTCTTCATCTATTCTCGCTTCCTAATAGCTCCTTCTTGTTCTTTCTTCTTCATACGCATCGCCTCCTGCCTGGGTGGCTTGAGCAACCTTAACTTTTCTATTAAAGTTGGCTCTATCGTATACTTGACATCATCGCACTCGCTCGTTCCGCGATATGATCTTCTACTCAACGCGTCGCCTACCACGCTCGCTTTTCGGGATGGTATTGAATAGTGTGGTCGTAGTCTTTCAATAGCTCGAGCCAACGTCACGCCAAGATGTCGAGTTCTTTTTTGAGTGAAGAAATATTTAAGGCTTTTATGGTCCGAATATATCTCCACTTTCTCCCCATATAGATAGTGCCTCCATATTTTTAGCACAAAAAACGATCACGCTAACTCTAGATCATGAGTAGGATAATTCCTCTCATACTCTTTAAGTTGTCATGAGGCATGTGATATGACTTTCCCACGTTGCATGAGAACACATCCTAACCCTTTGCACAAGCATCATCAGAGATAACAAATCCATCCGAACCAGATGGTATTGTTAGAACATGTGTCAAATAAGTCTCCTCTTAAGCTCTTGGAAACTCTTCTCGCATTCTTCACTCCAAACGAATTTTGTATCCTTCCGAAGTTAATTTGAAGTTAATGGAGTAGCGATTCGAGAAAACCCTTCCACGAATCTCGATAATAACCAATTTAAGCCCAAAAGCTACGTTACTTCAGCCACCGACTTGGTTGCTCCCAACTTTGTATTGCTTCAATCTTCACGGATCAACAGATACTCCATGTTTCGACACCACGTGCCCAAGGAATGCTACTTCCTCGCCCGAACTCGCATTTCTTCAATTTGGCATATAGTTTGTTTTCACGAAGCCTTTGGAGTACCAAATTTCAAATGGTGCTCATGATCTTCACGACTTTTGGAATATATAAGGATGTCATCAATAAAGACAACAACGAATCGATCCAAATATTCCTTGAATACTTTGCTTCATCATATCCATGAAAGCCAGCAGGAGCATTAGTTTGTCCGAAAGACATGACTAAGAATTCATAATGCCCATACCGAAGTTCTCGAAGGCGTCTTTGAATATCCTCGCCTAATCTTCACCGATGATATCCGTAATCGAAGATCGATTTTTGAAAAGAATTGTGCCCCTTGCAATCGGTCAAACAAGTCATCAATACGAGGTAGAGGATACCTATTCTTGATGGTGACATGGTTCAATTCCCCGATAGTCAATACAAAAGTCGCATACTCCCGCTCTTTCTTCTTTACAAATAAAACAGAGCACCCCAAGGAGATGTACTAGGGGCGAATGAAACCGATGTCCAACAATTCTCGTAGTTGGACCTTTAACTCCTGAAGTTCAATAGAGCCATTCGATATGGGGTTTTAGAAATGGGCTTTGTACGGGTTCAAGATCAATAAAGAATTCAACTTCACGCTCGGGGTAGACCGGGAAGTTCTTCAGAAATACGTCGAAAGTCAATAACAACAGAATATTATTCAAATTTGACGTGTCTTTATTCAAATCCATAACATGGGCTAAGAAAGCTTGACATCCGCTTTTCAATAAACGAATAGCTTTATGATTAGATATGACAAAGATTGATTTTAATGGTTTAGTTGCTTGAATTCATACAACAGTTGGTTAGAAATATGAAAACTAACAACCTTACGAAAACAATCAATTTTGGCATGATGAGTAGTTAACCAATCAATCCCTAAAATCACATCAAAAGCAAGTATCTTTAAAGAGATAAGGTCAACAGTAAGGTAATGGTGCCAACTTGAATCAAACAAGATTTATAAACAAAGGATGTGATGAAAGTTTCTCCTAACGGAGTTTCCACAGATAGGTCAAAGTCTAATTTCTCCTGAGTCAAGTTTAAACGTTGAGCACAAGCAGGAGAGATAAATGAATGGGTAGCACCGGATCAAGTAAGGTATAAACTTCGCAAGAATTTATAAATAGCTTACCCGTGATCACCTCGTTTGGTTCCTCACATTTTGACCAACCACAACAAACGCTCTTCCCTAATCGTTGACTTTGACTTTTCTCGGGACGGTCTTTTGAGTCACCGTCCCATTGAACTAGGTTTCGCTACAAATATAATCTCGAGCGATATGTCCTTCCTTTCCACAATTATAGCATACCTTGAATCACAGTGACAGCTTGGACCGATATGTCCCTCTTTCCGCATTTATAGATATATGACCGATGGTCGTTTCTCCTCCCTTAGAACCGCTTCTTTGCCGGATTGTCGCCTTCATATGGTCGTTGTTAAATCTCCTCTTTTAAATCTCCTCCCGACTCGCTTCTTCATTTTCATGGCCATGATTACCACCGTAGTGGTTACCATTTTTGTCCGTCTGCTTTTCTCCGCCGGTTATCATTATTCTGCTGATCGCTATCTCCGGTACGATCCTCGGTTGTGGTCCTCAGTTGACCGTACTCGTTATCTCGCCTAATAATTGAGCCTGCTTACAACATCCGAATAGAGAGAAAAGTTTATGAGAAATGAGATATCGACGTATGTCGTGTTTCAAACCTCTAAGAAACATCTGCGTCATACGCTCCTCATTCTCCACCAAATGAGGTGCAAACCGGATAACTCGCAAACTTTGCCTCGTCTCGAGACACCATCATGTTGTTTTGCTATAATCTGATGAACTCCACTTCCTTCATATACGACGAAACACTTTCGTGAAAGTATTTGTCATTAAATAGTTTCAAACGCTTCCCAAGACATGCTTGAGTGCGGTGGATGGGTACGCTTCACGCACTCCCACCAAGAGATGCTGCTTTGCCACGAACATAAATGTGGCGAATGGAACCTTCGTTCCTCCGTGCATCCCAAGACATCGAATATCTTGGTAATTTGTTTGACCCATATTTCCGCCATGATCGGATCCGCTTTCCTTAAATTCGTGGTCCCAACTCTTTGAATCGCTGGCTTGGTGTGACAACCCGTGAATTGCTATCATTTCCTCCTCAGATTTTGAACACGAGTCTCCTCGTCGATTTTGCATGAACTGCAAAAGCTTCTAAACATCCCTCGCTCATCATCCGCCAAAGGTGTTGTTCACAGAGGAACATTGCCACTGCTTTTCACGCTTCTCCTCGTTGGTGAGTACAAAGGCGTCTCCACGGTCTCATTTCCATTGTTAATATTCTCAATTCGACATTCTCAAATACCGTCATAAAACAAGGGTTAATTAAGGAAATCAATATATCACATAATATCCTTATATACTGACCAACTAAAAAAAAATAAGCTTAGGTAGGACACACTAGCGAAGGATTTACTCGCCTCTCTCCTCCTAGTTCTATTCCCCGATCTCCGCCAGAGATCATATCCCTAAGCTCGATACCAACCGCGACGCCCCAAAATAGGTATACATCACCTATAGTGAGTTGTCAATACATGGTACGTAAACAACTACAACTTTATTATTACAACAAGAAAAGCTGTGAGTTTGAATACAAATATTATCTTCTAAACAATATCTATACTCAAATAAATCCTCATCACATTTATTGATACATTATTTTACAAAATGGTGAGGACTACTAAACAACTCTCTCTAGAACCTTCATTCCATACCCCACTGCACTTTACTCGCTATATTCTCGCCTCCCGTGAAGAAAAAAATGGAACAAAAGGAAAAAAGGTGAGCTCAACTAGCCCAAGAAAAATATTATGACTAAGATAATATACAACAAATTATCATTAGTCTTCAACAGGAAAAATCTAATAGAATACAATAGACAACAAATTTTAAATCAATATTCGCAATGAAATTATAATTCATTAGAAGAGTTAAGTAGAGAATGCAAACTACTATCTTCTATGTATGAATTTAAAAGTTCATCGCTCTATCTTTTATCCCCAGTAACATCAATCAATATACATCCGAATCAAATATTCATCTTTGCACTACGTGCCAAAGATATTCATCGATTAATCATGTTCATCTAAACACTGCTCATCTTTGCACTACTACCAAAGATATTCTTCAGAATCATTCATCTTTGCACTACAAGCCAAAGATATTCAATAATATCATCATTTAAGACTGAGGATGATGAAAAATATTTTTTTAAAGAAACGAATCCAGTGAAACAAAATGATAAGGATTAAGGATTAAGGATTAAGGATTCGTACTTTGTTTTATCCATGTTCAAAAATACCTCAAAAATAATCATAGTGGTGTAAAATTCAAGAATGATCAAAACATGGATACAATCAAAGCTAGTATCCAGAATAGATATTTTGGACAAAAAGAAGAAATTTTATTTTTCTAATGAATAGTCAGAGTATCGTGAATAGTAACTCCCGGACACCAAAAGATAGAAATTCCACAAAAAACATCTTCACGCTTCATGAATAGTACTCGTGAATAGTAACTCGTGAATAAGAACTCATGAATAGTAACCCCGACATGAAAAAGTTCCAAATTTGATAAAAGTTCCAACTAATATTTCAAAGATAATGATATTGAAGAAATAATATCATTTGAGAAGAAAATAACATCCCTTACCTCGAAAGATTAGTACTTACTAGTAAAATCTATACCTAGATATAAGGAAAGGAAACTTGCACCGCCTAACAATACTCAAAGTATACTCAAAATACTCACAAGAATACGCGATAATATAGAGAGAAAACTTCAGCTTACGGTGTGATCAATTCTAACCTAAGCACCCTATTTATAGGAAAATGCTTAGAACACCAAAGCGTAAAATTTAATAAAATATTAATATATATTATAAATTTCCTTAGCCCATCTTTGAAGATCTGATTTCAGCAATTAATATCACATGTTAGCCCACTTAAATGCAAAAAAACGTTTTTCTTTAAAATAATAATTAAAACTTCCAAAATCAATTATTTCGAGCTTTTAACTTCAATAATTCACAATAAATAGCCTTTTATCGTAAAATTCAAATCTCGCGAGTTTTTATAGGAAATTCAATTCTCTACAACTTTGCGTAAGAAAGGTTTTCGAATTCCAAACACAAATTGACCGAAATCCACAAACGGGCAATTTTACAGGCTATGATCAAATTTCAGTCAATAAATGGGGTCCACCGACATGTTTTACATGTTTTAAACATTTATTGCAACAAAAATACTCTTCCTCCTCGTATACTCATATATCCCACATTCGTTGTAAAATATCATCATTATTATATTATTAAAATATAATAATATATTTAAATGAATTATTTTATCGTAAAAGATAAAATTTCAATTTTCAACAATTGTCACATTAAAATTTTCTCCATCTATATCCACATAAAATTAATATTTTTCTCATCATATGAATCAATAATTAATTATTCACAAATAATATTACGTAATCACAATATTGACAACCAGTGCAGCTTCCTGGAAAGAGGGGCTTTCCAATAAGAATTTCTCCTTCTTGGTAGCCTTGATTAGGTGACCAAAC
Source organism: Panax quinquefolius (assembly GCA_020205615.1). Lineage (NCBI taxonomy): Eukaryota > Viridiplantae > Streptophyta > Magnoliopsida > Apiales > Araliaceae > Panax > Panax quinquefolius. The sequence goes on along the minus strand of CM035171.1, from coordinate 89,916,975 downwards.
CTCTCCTTAGATGTAACTTTCTAGACATTGCCAATAATGTTATCTAATAATATTATTCGAGATAATATGAATTATTGCTTCGATAATGAAAAATACCGTGTAATGACAATTATTGAAACAACAAAATATAACGCATCAATTATTAAATCAATAAAATATCGAATAAAGAATTATCAGAAACCATTATCGAGTAGTGCCTTCTTATGTAAGAATCAATAATTGGTGCAATACCACGCACTACATCGTGTTTTTATCCACCGAGTATTTTAACAAGATTAATCAGAATAACTACTACCGTTATTTTTAAACAACTTATATTTGTCGCTTTTCTTCATCCAATCGCTTTCACATGGGGCCCACAAAAGATCAAGGCCATTGCATTTAATATTCCCTTACGACAAAGAAGAATATTCCACGACCAAACGAATATTCCCCACAACAATGAATATTTTATAACCACTTGCTTATTTTGAAATATTTATGATTTTTACCCCTAACTATCCACATTAATCACATCAACCCTTACTATTTCAAAATAATAAATAGAGAAAATTAAATTTCATTAATAATAAGTTGGGGTCTTACAGTTTTCATCTTTTTCCCAGATTTACCCTCTTTCGCTAAAACAGTCATAACGTTTTTGTTTTAAAACATTTTTAGGCGATTCTTGAGCCCACGCGAACCTAACTTCCGGGACTACAACTCTTCTCTACTGATGTTTTTCCAGATGCCGAACATATCAGCCCAGAAATTCCGTTCAAGTGGACTGCACCGCACTTGTTGGACAGTTTTGACACTACTACTTTGAAATGTCATAACTCTCTCCTCCGATGTCGGATTTAGTCCGTTCCGGAGTCTATGGAAAGCTTATTGAGTGTACTATAACGTATCAAAAGCCCAGAATTTTTAGAGTACTTTAGCTAACCTCGAAGTTTCTGTTTAGGGACAGCAGTCACTAGATTTTCTAAGCTTTATAAAAATTGTTTTACTTTTCTTTCTTTGGATCAAACTTTTAACACCTAAAATAGTTAGATCTACACATAACACCCTCTAAAACATGTAGAGCAAGAGTTTTAAAGTTCAAAACATAAGTTCTTTATTTCATCCAAACCAATAAAATAAAAATACATAAACTAATTGTTTAGGGTTTATACCTTTTCGCTTTTGAGTTTTTCTTCTTCTTCTTCTTGCTAGGTGGAGCTATGAACCAAAGCTACTCTTCTACTTCTCTCTAAGCCCCACGACAGCCCCCCCCCCCCCCCCCCAAATGGATTTTCTCTTAATTATTTTGTTTTTCTTTCCTTATCCATTTAGAATGAGATGAAAAAATTTATTTACAAAATAGATGAGGGATATTTATAGTAGGAGAAATGCATATATATAACATATGTATGTATATATAAAATCTCCCAACATCCCTTCCATATCTCTACCAAATCTATCCAATATCTTTTCTCTTTCTCTCTCCTATCTCTACAAAATCTTACAAATATCTCCAAATATCTTAGCAAAACTATGTAAATAACATGTGCTTATTTTCTCACCCCTTGGGCTAAATGTTGGGCCAATCCTTTACTTGTTTGGGCTCTCTAATAATTAATCTTTTGGACTTCAAATTTAATTTCTTGGCCCATAAAATTTACATAGTCCAATACTTTTAATATTATTATTCCCTAATTATTTAATTACGGTTTTCATGTACACAATTATAATTTAAATCCTTACTTACATACACTTAATTTTCTTAACCCAATTAGACTTGCTATAATTAGATTATAAAATTAATTAATTGAGATGTATAAAATAAATCTCTTAGAATTAGTATATATTATAAATAATAATATTCTCCCATACCATAACCTTTAAGTTATTCAATTTTTTTATTCCTAATATATAATTATATTATCCTAGTTTCTTTTATTTGTGTATATAATAAACAAATAAACAAATACATAATATTCATATTCATTACACACATAACTTTTAATCCCTTAAGGTTTTATACAAAACATTAGGCTTTATAATTTAGCAATTAGGGTTATCCCTAATATATACACAAAAATACTTAAGCCATTATCTTTAGCCTTTGATTTCCCAAATTAAGGTTTCGAATTCCCGGAACTGAAATTAGGGTTTCAGAACCGGTTTCTAGGGTTTCTTATCCATTGCTAGGGTTTTCTAACTGAACGTTGACATTCGTTAATAATATTAGGTTTTGACACTAATAAAATTTATTTGGTCAACCCTTGAACCTTAACCACATATTCTGAACACATATAATACCATATCCACATAACATATACACATATATACTTAATCTTGAATAATTCTCCAAAATCCTACACAGAATTTTGAAATCCTCAAAATTCCATCTTAAAAATATCAAACGCATACACTTATTTTCTGTCTAGGTTCTAATTTTGAACCTTTAATCAATTAATAAAAATTTTAAAAAAATTTCTAAATTCTCGGGTTGTCACATTCAACCATTCTTCTAAAAATTTCATCCCCGAAATTTACCTTAACACCTTACACCATACTGCTTACACCATTCACATACATTATCACATGCTACCCAATACACCACTCACAAGAGTAAAAGTTTTCAAATTGTGCTGAGGGGTCATATAGACCATGAACACATAGTTTTAACGGTATTGATTATACCGCAAAATAATACATTACATGGTATGTTTATAATCACAAAGAAGGTAAACTACCGTTCCTAGTACCTTAGGTGATTAGCATATCGTACTCTTATGTCATGCATAACGTATTAATCATGTCTAGCGAATATTTACACTACCCGATTGGATTATTTTATCCAAACAACATAGTTCACCTCAGTCTTATCATATGATTCCGCACCAAAACAATTTGCTTCAGAAAATTTCTTTCAATGAACACTTAGAGTTTTCATAAACATTAGTCTAGCTGAATCGAATAGCATAGACTCATATCAATAATTCAATTCAATCGAATTATCTAAGTGTAGCCAAACCCCGTTGACAAATTTAAATTTTTGAAAATATTTTCGAGAATGACGTCATGATGCCGTACTGTATTAACAGTCCGTTTGAGGATGCCGTCATTATATGACTTTGTCATAACACATCATACAATAGTGGAATAAAGATTTTAGATCTAATTCACACTAAGTATTCATGTATTTACAACTCCATCACCTTTTTATCATCTCAGCACCAGGTTACATGGTATATGAGTGATAAATAAAATATATTTTGATATTTCAAATCATTTGCATCTAGCTGAAATGAGTAGCATAGACTATACTTTAAACCGTTTCAAAAATTATTACAAGTCTACATATTTTTTTTTCCAAAAGCACATAGTGTGTATTAACTTGATGTCAAAATTTCGAAGTCTAGCATAGCTAGGAGTTTCGGAAAACTTATGTCTCCACTAATAATCATTTACTTAACAATCTAACTGCTCCTAAATCCTCAATACTGTGTTTGCACATAGTTCTATCCAGTTCGTCAAACCACACTTATGAGTTCATTTACTTGCCACAACCATATGAGTTCAAGAACTTGTCCTAGTCAGACCATTGGCGTCCATTTGCTGAGGGGTTCATAAACATTTCATATAACTATGAATCAAGAATGTCACATAAGTATGAATTTTAAAAACTCGTACTTAACCTTATATTCTCTACCTATAACCTATCTATCTGTTATTCACATGAGAAAGAAATCACCCTCTTAACATGCATATAGCAAATAATACGACACAAACATTTCAATGATTATCATTGCCAGAACTAAGTAGTTTTTACACCAAGTACAATTCCCCGCCCACACAAGGAATCATACAACTCAGCTGCTGACACGAGTCCTCAATTGAAATCCCCACCTATTAACTCCCTTCTCAATAAAAATTTCATTCAACTCATATTCATAATCCTTTCCTGAATTTGTACCAATTTATAGTACAACTGACACTCAGCAATCTTGCTGTAAACTTTTCAATCATTCGCTTGATCCTTCTCCATACTATAACATTATCAGATCACGGGGTGATCTCATCGTATATATTATGATTCATTTCTATATCTTGATCGATTTGTTTTACGATCTCTTATCACTGTACTTTTAGTCTTTTAGACTCTATCTATTCACCACTAGTGTTCAACTTTATTATCAGAGTTAGGGAACTCTGCATCTTATAACACGCCGAGATTCGTCTTTGAATCTTACCGACCAACTAACTGAAAGTAATATGCACACAAGCCAATCATGTTTGATGATAAAGCATATACTTTGTAACAATCTTATTCATTTATTAATAAAAAGTATTAATTTATTAAAGGCTTTTAATTATCTACATGATGCTGTTTTATAATATGTGATAAACCCATAGTTTTAAGCAATGCTTTTAGAATAATGATGATGATCATTCTAATGAGATCAAAATTCTTAGAAAGCTTAAAACTAAAATAGTTCCCAATCATTGGATTACTAAATTGGGGATTAGTGAATCCGGATAGATTGGTACATACGTTGCTTGCTCATTGGATGAAGATGATTGATCTCATGATCATTTGTGTGGAGACACTAAAGCAGTAGTATGTAGGTGCTTATTAGAGAATAAGTTCATTTGAACGTGGCTCGCTAAGGAATACCTAATGGAGTTTTACTTGCTGTCAATAGGAATTCCTCAGAGTGATAGTAGTACAAGTAATCCTTGGACTTGAGATCATCATAGTATCTTGTGTATGATGAGTTATACTTTGACTTTATTCCTTAAGACCCTTAGGGTATATCAAAGGGTATGCTTGGGTATAACAAGTTGTACATGGAGATAATATATGATCAATAAAGAATCTACCACTTCTAATAAAAGAAGAGAAATGTCCTATGTGATTCGATAAATGACAACCCAAAGAGTCCTTGGCGGCGAAGAATGAAATTAGAAAGGAGTTTCTAATTTGCATTATTTGAGTCAGTGCATTTAAGAGTCGAAATACATATAATTAAATAAAATAAGACTTGACAAAGAATTCCATGTCTTATATTTAATTGGGACATTGTATGGTGGAATGATTGAATTTTATGGTAACTATTTACTCAAAGGTTCTTTTATGATTAATGTTGAAATCTATATTATCTGGAAAGTCGTTGATCGCTAGGGAGGCTTATCCTTATTGTAGAATAAATATTATTTATTTAAATAAATTAATTGTTTAATTTATTTATTTAAGTAAGATTAGAATTGTTCTAATTGATTTATTCACAACCGGTTTAATATGGAGAACCTAAAGGGTCACACCATAAAAGGAAGAATAATTATTTAAGAAGTTAATGGCATAATCGTAATAATATGTTATGTATATTTAATTTAATCTATGGTGGTAGAATAAATTAAATAGCTTAATATTATTATTTAATATTTTAGAAATATTAAATATAAATTAATAAGAGGAGTCTTATTAATATTATTACAATTATTATTATTATTTTAATTTCTAAAAGAGTTTAGGAATTAATTTAATATAAGTACTCTCAAATATTTCCTAATAGGATTAGGAGGGAAAATTAGTTAAAGGAGTTTAATTAATTATCCCTAATAAGATTAGGGAGCCCATTTAATTAAAAGAGTTTAATTAAATAAATAATACCTTATTTTTAATAAGGTTACTTGATATCTTTATAAGAGGAGTCTTCTATAAGATGTCAAGAATACATTATTCCAATTGTTGGAGAGTACGTTCTTTTCTATAGAGATAGAAAACTAGGGTTTGAGCCAAATACCCATCTTCTTTTATTCCTTTTCTTCCTTGGTGGATCACCTCTAGAGGCCAAACACTTGGGTGGCTAACGTTGATCAAAGGAAGGAACCAAACCCGGTGGATTCAAGTTGAACGCGAAAAGGATTGGAGGTGAACTTGTACCTGAGGAAGCTCGTTTCTACAAGGGTATGATACTTGTTCTTTTTTTTTCATTTAATTAATAATTATGCATAAAGGGTGATCCGGGTATATGGTTTGTAAATTTTTTTAAACTCTGATTTTACACGTTTCCACACTTTTTATGCAATTTGATTGCGTTCTTGAATATTACAAACCTAACAGTGGCATCAGAGCCAAACCTTTATGTAAATTATTAATTGTTTTAATTTGATATGTATATTGATATGTGTTCAAAACAATTTAATTGGGCATAATTTTATTATATAAAATTTATTTAAAAAAAAAAAAAAAAATATATAAAATCGCTAAAGCACAATAATCGCGAATCATCGTAAATTATCATCACAGTTTTTCAAAATTACGAATATTATTCATTTGCATGATTACTATTATATATATTAATATTATAACTTTGGTTAGTATGATAACATAATGATATATATATTATTAAAAAATAACAACGCATTTATGCAGTTTCAAAAATTGTAAATCATAAGTTATATATATATATATTTGAATAACTCAAGCAATTACTATATATATATATAAGTCATATAGTTATTATATATTTATATATATATATAATTTTATAATATGAATATTATATATATATATATATATATATATTTTATAATTTTATAATTAAAATAAAAAGTTTATTTTAATTTTAAAATTAAATTTCATGCTAACTAATTAGAGTTGGAATTTGATTCCATGATAACTAATTGGAGTTGAAATTGAATTCCATCTTTCCTTAAATAAAGGAGTTTATTTAGATATGAAATAAGATTTCATATTATTCAAAATAAAAGAGTTTATTTGTGAATAGGAAAGAGAATCCTAATTTCCTTAAATAAAGGAGTTTATTTAGATATGAAATAAAATTTCATATTATTCAAAATAAAGGAGTTTATTTGTGAATAGAAAAAAAAATCCGTGTTTCCTTTAATAAAGGAGTTATTTTTTTATACATGGAATTGGATTCCATAATTAATTAAAATAAAGGAGTTTATTTTGATTAAAGATTTTGATTAAAATAAAATAGTTTATTTTATTCAAAATTGGATAAATTAAAATAAAATAGTTTTATTTTGATTTAAATTTGGATTAAAATAAAGGAGTTTATTTTGATTCAAAATTAGATTTTATACTAACTAAATTTGCACATTAAATGATATCAATATATATATTAAATGTTTATTATTCATAAGATGAATGTTATTTATTGATGCATATGATGATGTGTATGATAATAAATGGGATTGATTATGGACTATTGACCAATGTGATTGGATTTTATTTTAGTTGGATGCATGAATGTATGGGTTTTATTAAATGTGGTCTCATGCATACCTCGCCTTCTCTAATTTTTTTCTTAATGTAAATTCTATCTCCCTCCTATGTACTTCCTCTTGACTGCTGATCAAGGTTTCTATTTATTTTAAATAGTTTTGTAATAGGAATAGTTAGAATTAATTTTGGAGAATTGGAGATCAAGGAACAAGGAGCGCTTGAAGACCCGTTTGTACTGGAGCCCGGGTTTAAATGTAATAGTTATATTTAAATATTATTTCTTGCACCCCTAGGGGTTTTGACCTTTTGGTTCACTTGGTGGCTCTAGTGAACCAAACTAGAATAAAAGTCCATAATCAATCCGGGTAGAATATAGTATTCTATATGTGCATGCTTATACTATATATATTATATATTATGCAAACATGCTTCGCATGTTAATTAATATAACGCGTATTTTATATATATATATATGCATACACGCTAAACAAGATGAGACAAATTAATAACAAACCCCTCAATTTTTATATTAAGTCCTAAGCGTTCAAAGATATTTGGAATATCGAACGTCGCCTTTCTAGCATGATAAAATTAATAGGTATTAAATATTTAATATGAGTTTGTTGTGTCACCACAAGGCAAGTATTAAGTATTTAAGATGTTAATTTATCACATTTGATGCTTATAAAGAAAATTGAACAATATTGTTTTGTTGTGTCACCACAAGGATGATATTTTTCTTTTTAGAATATATGAAGTGCTAGGTCGGACTTAACTTGGATAATTTTGATTCGGATGTGCCACCACTTGATCAAAATAATCTAAGAGGCAAAAGAAAAGGAGTTGCATAGTTGATGTAATTGACAAAAGTTGTCTACCTATTTATTTATATATAGTTTGTTGTGTCACCACAAGGCTATATACATTTGAAATGAGATCCTTATTCTTACTAGCAAATCTTTAATTAGATTTTGCCGAACTATATAAGTGAGGGTAATATAGTTTGAAGAAAATAGTGGGAGATACCAATTTAAAACAAGACCTAATTTATTTTGGTAATTAATAAAAGAACGTATGTTAAAATGTTGTTAATTACAAATTCATTTACAGAATTTTACAATGTCTAAATTACTATCACTGCGAAACATATTAGATGTTAATTAAATAGACCGAATTACTCAGATTGGTTAAGGAATTTGAGAATAGTTCTCATGGTTGAAAAGCTATCTTATGTCCTTAATACGCCTATCCCTGCAATAGTTGCAGACAATGCCTCTCAGGAAGAGATTGCTACTTTTAGAAAGTGTCAAGATGATGCACAGTTCGCTCAATGCATCATGCTCGCATCTATGAGTAACGGGCTTCACGTCAAGACGTGAAACTATGGATGCTTCTACTATATTCCCGCACATCAAGTAGTTGATGGTGAGGAAAGTAGGGCTCGATAGATATCGGATATCTAAGGAGCTCTTCCGATCTAGAATGGCCAATGGCACTATAAATGCATAAAAAGTTCTTAACATAATCAATTTGATTGATCAATTAGGACAACTGGTTTAGTTATGGATGGAGAGTTGAGCCAAGATTTTATCTTGCACTCACTCCCGGACTCCTTTCACAATTGTTGTTAATTTTTCATATGAATAAGCTAGATATCAGCCTCGCTGATTTTCTTAACATGTTGAAAAATGTTGAGAGTCACTTTCCAACCAAGAAAGACCGCGTCTTACTGGTAGGGGCCAAAGGATCTTCTGAAAAGAAGAACGATTCTGAGAAGGTAAATATAGAAAGGCAAAAACAAAGGATAATAAGAACAAAAACTGATACGGATAGCAAAGGAGTTTGCTTCCACTGCAATAAGCCTGGACACTGGAAAGAAACTGCGAGAAGCATCTTGCAGAGGCTAACCAAAGAAGCTTAGTGAAGTTTCTACATAATACGCTTTTGTTCATGATTGAAATAAATTTTTCTTTAAGTCAAGGTTCTACTTGGGTATTGGATACCGACTTTGGTTATCATAAATATAGATTTATGAAGGGACCAAGCAGAAGTAGAAAGTTAAACAAGGTAAGTAATCCTATGTGTGGGAAATGAAGCAAAGGTTGCTACATTAGCCATAGAAACTTATAGTTTAGCAATGCCTACGGGCAAATCTATTAAGTCAATAAGTTGTTATTGTATTCCGCATTCTCGTTGGAAACATTATTTCCATTTTATTGTTGGACAATGACATCTTTAGTATTATATTTAAGAACAATTGTTGTTCTATTTATAATAATAATGTTTTGTAAAGGACTGAAATATTACTTAATGGATTTTATATACTTGACTTACGTGGAAAATTATTTTATAAATTGAACAAACTAATATAAGAAAAGGAGATGATCATTCAAAGAGTTGCATGTGTGTATTTGCTGAAATACAAGTGTGAATTATTTGAAAGGTTCAAAGAATTCATAAGTGAAACAAATTGGCAAAGTATTAAGATTCTTTGATTAGACCAAGGAATAAATACTTGTGCAATAAGTTTCTAGATCATCTCAAATGGTTTTCTCATAATGGACGCCTCTTGATACGCAATAATTGATTGATGTATCTGAAAGAAAAAATCATACCTTGTTAGACATGGTACGGTCCATAATGATTTTACCGACATTCCAGTATCTTTTTTTGGGATAATGTCCTAGAAATGGCTACATATCTACGGAAAAGGTAACCTCAAAATCCGGCCCCAAGACTCCATAAAAGTTATGGACAGGAAGGATTCCTAATCTTAAGTATGTTAAGATAAGGGGTTGTCCAACTTATGTGAAAAGGTTTCGAAGGATAAGCTTGGGACAAGATTTGACATGTACAGATTTGTGGGACATCCTAAAGTAAGTTTAGGGTATATGTTCTATAATTCTACTTAGCAAAAGGTGTTTGTTACGAAACACGCTGCCTTCTAAGATAAAGGTGTTTATCATTAAAAGGGGCTAGTGGGAGGATAATAGATCTTGAAGAGTTCAAGAACCACAAAACACTATAAATCAAATAAGAGGAACCTATAGATAGACCTATTATACCACAACTGAATCGTAATTCTGGAATAGTACCGAAGATACCTAGGAGGTATGGATTCATCATAGATGATAATGATGATGAGGTACACATCATAGAAGATGATGATCCAGTTACATACGATGAGGTAAGTGTTGTAGACACTCAGAGAAATGGATTAAAGCAAGTTTCTCAAATATGGAACATTCGTTTTGATGAGGCAATCAAAAGAGTTTGATTTTATCAAAAAATAAGAATGAACCTAGTGTGTACAAAAGGGTCAGTGGGAGCATCGTGACATTCTTACTACTATATGTTGATATACTACGGATAAGGAATGACATACTAATGCTACAATCAGTAAAGATAAAGTTGTCTAAACATTTTTCCATGAATGATTTGGAAGAGTATCTTAATTGGGGATATAAATCTATATAGATAGATTTAAGAGGATGCTCGACTTAACCCAAGGAACGTATATTCATTTGATGCTAAAGTCGTTTAGCATGGCAAGCTCCAAGAGATGTTTCATGTTTATGAGCCATGGAGTGTATCTCTCTTAATAGTCCCCACAAACTATTAAAAGAAGAGAGATCGCATGAGTGACAATCATGTATGCAATGAAATATACGAGACCTGATGTTGATCAGTCATATTATGGAGAAGTTCATTATGAGTCAGTGAAAAACATCTTAAAGTGCTTAACCGGCACTAAGGATGTGATCATATTCATGGTGGGTCTAAATTAAAACTAGAGGGCTTAATGACTCATGTTTTTTCGCATGCACTAAGACCAAGATGAAAAAAAAAATCCACTTTAAGGTAAAGCGTTATCTTGAACAAAGGTGCGTTGAATCGAAAGGTTCCAAACAAAGAAAGAGTTGTTTTGGTTTAGTGATAAAGACAAAGTAAATAGCTATAAATGAAGCTGTAAGTTGATTGTTTGGATTAAAAGTTCATTACAGAACTAGGAATAGTTCCTAAGTCTCATCTTGGATCTAAACATGTATTGTGGCACTTTCATTTGATTATAAGAATCATTGAAAGATGGGAAATCACTATAGAGATGGTGGACTCTCAAGAACAACATTACATATCCATTAACTAAAGCTTATCCAACAGCAGGATAATCGTCACTTTTAGAAGAAGAGTATAAGATACAATGGCGATTGGCTTTAGTGCAAGTGGGAGATTGAAAGTAATATGCACACAAGCCAATCATGTTTGATGATAAAGCATATACTTTGTAACAATCTTATTCATTTATTAATAAAAAGTATTAATTTATTAAAGGCTTTTAATTATCTACATGATGTTGTTTTATAATATGTGATAAACCTATAGTTTTAAGCAATGCTTTTAGAATAATGATGATGATCATTCTAATGAGATCTAAATTCTTAGAAAGCTTAAAACTAAAATAGTTCCCAATCATTGGATTACTAAATTGGGGATTAGTGAATCCGGATAGATTAGTACATACGCTGTTGCTTGCTTCATTGGATGAGGATGATTGATCTCATGATCATTTGTGTGGAGACACTAAAACAAGTATGTAGGTGCTTATTAGAGAATAAGTTCATTTGACGCATTGGCTCGCTAAGGAATACCTAATGGAGTTTTACTTGCCATCGAATAGGAATTCTGTGTGATGATAGTAGTACAAGTAATCCTTGGACTTGAGATCATCATAGTATCTTGTGTATGATGAGTTATACTTTGACTTATTCCTTAAGACCCTTAGGGTATATCAAAGGGTATGCTTGGGTATAACAAGTTGTATACGGGAGATAATATATGATCAATAAAGAATCTACCACTTCTAATAAAAGAAGAGAAATGTCCTATGTGATTCGATAAATGACAACCCAAAGAGTCCTTGGCGGCGCGTAATGAAATTAGAAAAGAGTTTCTAATTTGCATTATTTGAAGTTGTGCATTTAAGAGTCGAAATACATATAATTAAATAAAATAAGACTTGTCAGTAATTCCATGTCTTATATTTAATTGGGACATTGTATGGTGGAAGGATTGAATTGTACGGTAACTATTTACTCAAAGGTTCTTTTATGATTAATATTGAAATCTATATTATCTGGAAAGTCGTTGATTGCTAGGGAGGCTTATCCCTATTGTAGAATAAATATTATTTATTTAAATAAATTAATTGTTTAATTTATTTATTTAAATAAAATTAGAATTGTTCTAATTGATTTATTCACAACCGGTTTAATATGGAGAACCTAAAGGGTCACACCATAAAAGAAAGAATAATTATTTAAGAAGTTAATGGCATAATCGTAATAATATGTTATGTATATTTAATTTAATCTATGGTGATAGAATAAATTAAATAGCTTAATATTTATTATTTAATACTTTAAAAATATTAAATATAAATTAATAAGAGGAGTCTTATTAATATTATTACAATTATTATTATTATTTTAATTTCTAAAAGAGTTTAGGAATTAATTTAATATAAGTACTCTCAAATATTTCCTAATAGGATTAGGAGAGAAAATTAGTTAAAGGAGTTTAATTAATTATCCCTAATAAGATTAGGGGGCCCATTTAATTAAAAGAGTTTAATTAAATAAATAATACCTTATTTTTAATAAGGTTACTTGATATCTTTATAAGAGGAGTCTTATATCAGATGTCAAGAATACGTTATTCCAATTGTTGGAGAGTACGTTCTTTTCTATAGAGATAGAAAACTAGGGTTTGAGCCAAATACCCATCTTCTTGAATTCCTTTTCTTCCTTGGTGGATCACCTCTAGAGGCCAAACACTTGGGTGGCTAACGTTGATCAAAGGAAGGAACCAAACCCGGTGGATTCAAGTTGAACGCGAAAAGGATTGGAGGTGAACTTGTACTTGAGGAAGCTCGTTTCTACAAGGGTATGATACTTGTTCTTTCTTTTTCGTTTAATTAATAATTATGCATAAAGGGTGATCCGGGTATATGGTTTGTAAATTTTTTTAAACTCGATTTTACTTATTTTTGCAATTTGATTGCTCACATGAATATTACAAACCTAACAACGAGTCCTCAATTGAAATCCCCAAATCTTTTCTCACTTTTTATGCAATTTGATTGCGTTCTTGAATATTACAAACCTAACAATCATTAACGATCCTCTATTTGAGTTAGTACTTATCCTAATCATTCATGCGGTTATTAGTCTCGTTTATTCCTACCTAAGGTTCATAACCTACAACTTTGATACCAATCTGTTGGGGTCCCCGAAACTCCGAGGTCCCGAATCACTTTCTATTTGAGTTATCTAGTTCGATCATTTTAACACTATTACTATTTTTGCGGAAGATATAAACATAAATTGTTTATACATTAAACTTACATACTTTTCCCCAAGCTTGAGTAACCTTAACTTATGCACAATACATCACTTGTCTAATACATAACATTATAATCATACGATACTTATACAAAACTAATCGCACACATTAACTTTACGCTGGAAATGTCTTTGACCTTTTCTTGTTTCCGACGTATTCGTCTTAATCTGCAATGTTTTACCATGATATAGCAAGGGTGAGCATAAGGATTTCCCAGCAAGTTTAAGTTCAATAATATAACGATATATCATGATTGAAAGAATCTGAATAATAAGCTGGCTATAATTCAACAATATAATTGTGAACTAACAGGAACAAATTTATGACTAAACAAGTATTATACATGAACAAATATATTTGAACCAACTGGTAATGAAGGTGATCAGCCTTTCATACCTGACTTATACATGCAATATGTACAGAGTACAATTCATGGCAACCAGCAATGATTAACCATAAGCTTATCCGAATGAAACAACTCTTAGCAAAGTTAAGTATAAACAAACTTGCTGAGCAATTTGATTACAAGCTACGCAATTTATATCACTTTATCCGAAGACCTAATATTAGTAATATAGATATCCAATATTAGAATAATATCATCACAGTATAATACTAATATATATATAAATATAGAATAACATAAACACATAACACATAACCCTATCAGTCTATAACACACATAAGACTCAGTATCAGGTCAAATTATTTCAGTCTGACTTGAGTTCGACAAAGTTCTAACGTCCTGACGGTCTAGTCAGACTTTTATCGAGTCTAAGTTCAATTAAACTCTGCCTAACACTTAACAATTATCCCAGATAATTTTAATAACAGTCGAAATATTTTTCTAAGTCTCATAATAATTTTCAGATAATTATTATCATTTAAAATGATTTTTAAATCATTAATATCGTATTTATATAATATAATTACCAAAATATTCTAATATTATTAATATTTATTTAATATCAAACATTAATGAAAACATGTCATAATATTATAATATATTTATAATGTCACAATGTATTTTTAATACTTTAAAATCACCTTTATATGATTTTTAAACAATTAAATTCTTTATCCGATAATTGCTATTAATATCAAAATATTAATATTTTCATGACAAAATATCAAAAGTTATATTTTATAATTTAAAATATTTTTATAACACTTAAATCATTTTATATTATTTATAAAACATTTATTCTATTTTTCCATAATTTATTTAATATATTTATTAAATAAACTAATTACCATTAATATTAATTAATTAATGAAATTCATCACAAAATATCAAAAGTTATTTAAAAATAACTTAAAATATTTTCTAACACAAAAAAATACTTTCATAAGCAACCATAGATTTTATTTCGCTTAAATATGTAACTTATATTTATTACATATTTTTATTACTTTATTTATACCCGAAAGAAAGTTTCTCGGCATAAAATATTACTTATTGTCAAATTTCGCCCCGTAGGACTTTATTATATTTATTATGACTTATTATTTTGCCGGAATGCGATTCGGAACGTCGAACGTCAAAATAGCTCGACGCGCCGACGCTCGGCGTTCGCTCAAATTTTAGTTCTGACATGCTCCTTTGCAGATTTTTAATTCTCAAATCCTGAATCATATAAGAGTAAAATTTTGGGTATATTATAGACCTCATGACATAGTATTTTAGAAAAATTTCAGACCGCGAAAATGTATCATGGAAGCTCAGAAAAACAGTGCGCGAAACGAACGTCAAGCAGCAGTCAGCACAGCTCAGCCCATGAGCGCTGGCGACATTCTTTCTTTTGCTGCTTCTGCTTGCTTGCGCATCTTGAGGCAGCTACTTTGCGATTTTCTCACGCATTACTCGTAACTACGATTAATCTGAATTTTGGATATGTTATACATGACATACCAAAGTATTGTTAGAAAATATCACCCAGTAATTTCGGACCTCCTAGGCAGCCTAAAACAGACCCCAAAAATGTCTACTCGCAACAGTTTTCAACTTTTTCCCAGATTTACCCTCTTTCGCTAAAACAGTCTTAACTTTTTCGTTTTAAAATATTTTTAGGAGATTCCTGAGCCCACGCGAAGCTAACTTCCGGGACTACAACTCTTCCCTACTGATGTTTTTCCAGATGCCGAACATATCAGCCCAGAAATTCCGTTCAAGTGGACTGCACCGAACTTGTTGGACAGTTTTGACACTACTACTTTGAAATGTCATAACTCTCTCCTCCGATGTCGGATTTAGTCCGTTCCGGAGTCTATGGAAAGCTTATTGAGTGTACTATAACATATCAAAAGCCTAGAATTTTTAGAGTACTTTAGCTAACCCCGAATTTTCTGTTTAGGGACAGCAGTCACTAGCTTTTCTAAGCTTTATAAAAATTGTTTTACTTTTCTTCTTTGGATCAAACTTTTAACACCTAAAATAGTTAGATCTACACATAACACCCTCTAAAACATGTAGATCAAGAGTTTTAAAGTTCAAAACATAAGTTTTTTATTTCATCCAAATCAATAAAATAAAAATACATAAACTAATTGTTTAGGGTTTATACCTTTTCCCTTTTGGGTTTTTCTTCTTGTTGCTAGATGGAGCTATGAACCAAAGCAACTCTTCTACTTCAGCCCCCCCACCATGGATTTTCTCTCTATTATTTTGTTTTTCTTTCCTTGTCTATTTAGAATGAGATGGAAAAATTTATTTGCAAAATAGATGAGGGATATTTATAGTAGGAGAAATGCATATATATAACATATGTATGTATATATAAAATCTCCCAACATCCCTTCCATATCTCTTTCATTTCTTTCCATATCTCTACTAAATATATCCAATATCTTTTCTCTTTCTCTCTCCTATCTCTACAAAATCTTACAAATCTCTCCAAATATCTTAGCAAATCTATGAAAATAACATGTGCTTATTTTCTCACCCATTGGGCTAAATGTTGGGCCAATCCGTTACTTGTTTTGCCTCTCTAATAATTAATCTTTTGGACTTTAAATTTAATTTCTTGGACCATAAAATTTACATAGTCCAATACTTTTAATATTATTATTCCCTAATTATTTAATTAGGATTTTCATGTACACAATTATAATTTAAATCCTTACTTACATACACTTAATTTTCTTAACCCAATTAGACTTGCTATAATTAGATTATAAAATTAATTAATTGAGATGTATAAAATAAATCTCTTAGAATTAGTATATATTATAAATAATAATATTCTCCCATACCATAACCTTTAAGTTATTCAATTTTTTATTCCTAATATATAATTATATTATCCTAGTTTCTTTTATTTGTGTATATAATAAACAAATAAACAAATAAATAATATTCATATTCATTACACACATAACTTTTAATCCCTTAAGGTTTTATACAAAACATTAGGCTTTCTAATTTAGCAATTAGGGTTATCCCTAATATATACACAAAAATACTTAAGCCATTATCTTTAGCCTTTGATTTCCCAAATTAAGGTTTCGAATTCCCGGAACTGAAATTAGGGTTTCAGAACCAGTTTCTAGGGTTTCTTATCAATTGCTAGGGTTTTCTAACGGAACGTTGACATTCGTTAATAATATTAGGGTTTGACATTGATAAAATTTATCTGGTCAACCCTTGACCCTTAACCACATATTCTGAAAACATATAATACCATATCCACATAACATATACACATATATACTTAATCCTGAATAATTCTCCAAAATCCTACACAGAATTTTGAAATCCTCAAAATTCCATCTTAAAAATATCAAACTCATACACTTATTTTCTGTCTAGGTTCTAATTTTGAACCTTTAATCAATTAATAAAAATTTTAAAAAAAATTCTAAATTCTCGGGTTGTCACAGTATCTGGGAAAAACAAGGTCAAGGGCAAGGGCAAGGCTACCGACTAGTTTGTCCCTTTATATTTAAATTAATTATGTTGTATTAAGACTATTTGCAGACTATGTTTAAACTTAAGTGGAATTATGTAATAAGTCTTTATTCAATATTATTATGTAATCTATTAAGTACTATAGGTTGCGAGACTTGGGGGAATAATTATAATAAATCGTTGTATATTATTCTAAATTAGATCTTTCGTTGTAAATATATGATTTTAGTTATTATGGTAATACTTTGAGAACGTGACGAACCGAATTCGGGTGACCAAGTGGAGGTCAGAATTTGGGGGCGTTACAAGACTGGTTGACGAAGTCGGCTCACTTTTTTCCAATAAGGGTTAGGTATAACTTAGACCAATTAGCTAAACTTTATGATAAGGAAGTTATTTCCAGACATGGAGTACCAGTTTCGATTGTGTCAGATCGTGATCCACAATTCATATCGAACTTTTGGAGGAGTCTGCAAGAGCAGTTGGGAACGCAGCTGAAGTTGAGTATGACTTATCATCCACAAATCGATGGACAGAGCGAGAGGACCATTCAGACATTAGAAGATATGTTAAGATCTTGCGTCATGGATTTTAAGGGTAGTTGGGATGATCATCTACTATAAGTAGAGTTTGCGTATAAAAATAGTTATCATGCAACCATAGGTATGCCGCCTTACGAAGCCTTATACGGAAGAAAGTGCAGAACACCATTGTGTTGGGACGAAGTGGGAGAACGCCGAATGCTTGGACCAAAATTGGTGCAGCAAACAGTGGATGTAGTGAAGTTGATACGAATGCGTCTCGTAGTAGCTCAAGACATACATAAGAAGTATGAGGACTAACATCGAGTGAATAGGGAGTTTAAGGTAGGCTCGTACATATTTCTAAAGGTATCTCCCTGGAAAGGAAAGATACGCTTTGGAAAGAAGGGGAAGTTAAGTCCAAGGTTTATAGGACCTTTTGAAGTGTTAAAACGGGTAGGCGAGGTAGCTTATATGATAGCATTACCTCCAGACCTAGAACGAATACATAACATGTTTCACGTATCTGTGTTACGTCCTTATAGGCCGAATTATAAGCACGTAATAGAGTATGAGCCTATTCATATCGAGAAGGACTTAACGTATGAAGAGATGTCGATTCAAATTATCGATAGAAAAGATCAAGTTCTGCGGAACAAAGTTATACCTTCTGTAAAGGTGTTATGGAAGAACCACGATGCTGAGGAAGCAACGTGGGAATGGGAAGAAAAAATAAGGAAGGATTACCCTCAGTTGTTTGCGTAATGTGAGACGAGATTTTGGGGACAAAATCTTTATATTGGGAGACGAATGTAACGACCGACAAATTCGGATCTAATGTAAAATAAATTTTTTTAATTAAATAATGAATAAAATTATATTATTCGTTATTATTATGTGTTAGTAAGATGAAAATCATTCTTTAACCTAGAAACGTCGGAAAGTTGTAGTATTTTGACTACGTGAAGGAATTAAAGTGTTTGAATTTTTAAGACGAAAGTAAAAGCTTTCCGAGAAATTTTCCAAAAAACACTATTCATCGATTTCTGCTCGGGAATTATTTTTAAACTTCTGAGAAATACATAATGATAGAATATCGAGGTGAGATGGATTATGTAATAATAATTCAAGTATGAAAAACGTAGTTTTTCGCATGCGGACTTAATTCGAGAAAGTTAGGGAAAGTAAAATGTTAACTAATTAAAGCGATGATCGTATAATACATATGTATTGTACGAGGTAATGAATACGAGTATGATACGAAGTATTATATGAGTATGTATGAATGATGGTATGTCGTATATGTTGAATAAGTATACGAGTTAGAATACGAGATTAATACGTATACAATATGTTTTAATGCTTTAAGCCATACATAATTGAACTTGTGAGATTATCTAGGAAATTAAAAGTCTAAATGGGATTGTGTTAAGCCAATGTAAACTAATGTTAAAGCCCAAGTATTGGTTAATGTAAAGTCCAAAGTGAATTAATGTAATCCCAAAAGCATAAATTAAGCTAATTGAATTAAAGACCAAATTAAGATCCAATGGGTGAATAAGATCCAATGGGGCAACCCATGTGGGGCCATGATCCCATGGGTGATCTTGGTGGCCAAGTAAAAGTTGTGAGGAGAAAACATTGGATAAGTGTTGTGATAAACAAGTTAACTTAATAACTAAGTAAGGAATAGTAAGGAGGTGATTAAGGATGTGGGATTGGTTTATTGACCAATATGCCCTAATCTAGCAATTCCTATAAATAGGAAGCTTGCTAGCTCATCTGTCACTTTTTCAAAAACACCAACAACTTATAACTTATTGAGTAGAGAGAAAAGCAAGAAAAGTAAGAGTTAGTCTTTCATTATCCAAGAAGAATGAAGAATAAGAAAGCTTTGTTCATCAAAGGTAATAGCCTTTAAACCATTAGTCTTCCTATCTTCCCTAGTAGCTTAATAGAGAAGTGATGAATGGTGGTACATGTATGATAAGGAGTATGAGAATGGTTAATGAATAGACTTAAGTCTTAATAAGCCGTGAATAAGCACTTTGTTCATAGATAAGTTATGAACTAAGGAAGAACTTGTAAGAACTTGTAACATATTTACATGGATGAAGTTTGTATGATAAGCAGATGTAAGGATGATGGTTAAAAGTCTTCAACTACTATAAGTCATGTAAAATGAAATTATAAGTAGTTTATACTTTTATAAGTTATAAACTAATGAAGAATAAGCAATAACTTATCATTTAAATAAGTTGATATAATATGTATGTTAAGATGTTAGTATGATGGATAGAATCCATTTGAAATGAAGAATAAATCATAAGTAACGATGTTATACGGGAATTCACAAGATTAGACGATAATCGTCGAATTTGTGAAATTCTCAGAATGGAAGTCGAATTTTGATATTGAGCTCGGAAACGTTGGTTTTCAATGGGAACAAGTCTTATTTGGCATCATAGAGTTGCGGACTCGAAAATGACCGAATTCCTACTTAGAACGAAGAAACGAGCGTTGAACATTCACGAATGTTTATTGTTTTCGTTGAAAATGAACTCATATGTGAATTTCAAGTTAACAAAGTCGAAAATGTAAAATTCTTGCATGAACACGTAGAGTATGTGATTTGTGAGCTATTTGGAGTCCGGGAAGTTCACTAAGTAGAATATTTGTCAAATATTTCTAGTGCACAGAGTTGAAGCCGCGACGCCAGCCTAAGGCAAAAAGGAAGCGCTGCAGCGTTGGTGCCATGCCCGGACTCTCTCGAAGTTTAGTGCCACGGTATGACATGTAATAACGATAAGACTACATGACTACATATGAATAATGGTCCTACCCTCGGTAGATTGAAGTGTGGTAATACTACATGACATAGAAGAAGGGAAGTTTGGCGCCACAACATGACACTATATCAAGGATTGTAATGAATGCTTATAAGTAGAGAAAGAAGGTAAAGTATGTGACACCCCCAAATTCGGGTACTTCATTTCCACCAAATTTGGTGCTCACTATCAAAATAATTACATCTAACTACCCATGATAAAGGATAAAACATTAAATAACTTAAACAATAATCTTTCCCATTAAAGGGCTACATCATCTCATAAACAATCCCAGGTAATCTAACCTTAATTATTACATCAGTTTGTGGAATACATTATAAAATAAAACATGTCTTATAACATCATGCATTTAAATTAACTTTAAATAATTCTTCAACACTTGGACATCTTGCCCTTTCCCTTGCAAGTAGATGGCTCATCACCTCTTTTGACTTTAGTTGCATTGTTAAATGCAAGAGTGAGCAAACAATTGCTCACTGATAATAAGAGTAGTAATAATAACCATAAGAGAATGAACAACAAATGATGTACAATAATTAACTTGTTCTACGAATAGAAACAGAAACAAGTTCGAACTTTAATATCTGAGGGTCTTAAGATCACGAACTATGTCTTCGGTATTTAGGTATTATTACCTCAACCTTAACAGTCATTTAGACTATACAGACTCTTCTTAACATACATAGGGGGATTAGCCCTTTGTACTATGTATTGTACACAAACATCTAAACGTTACACGTACAAAATCCCCTATGTTAGGGTTGTTCGTCTCAGTTTGAATTTAGAATTTCTGCACTAAAGAAAGTTTAGTTTGGAACTAGCTTATCAGTGTTTCTAGAATTGTAGAACACTATTCAATTTCCATCAATAAAGGTTTAATACATTAATGTATAACTGAACAAGGCTATCAAAGTCAAAGATCGGATATCAACAATATATAATTGAATAAACATGATACAGATGCAAAGTACTATATTCAAAGAATTAGAACAATCTCCTTGAATCAATGTGTTAGAACAATATACATTTTGAATAATAATAACAAGAAATGAGAATGTGAAACTCATTCGATGTAACAAATTAGGTTACAAGAGCTTATTCAATCATACATAAGAATAGAATCAATAGTCTTGCTCAAAAAAAGTTTAGGATAAGAAACTTGCATTCATAAACAAAAGAATGAAGTTAGAAAGCTTGCTCAATGTAAAGAGTTAAGTTTTAGAAACTTGTCTTGTATTTAAGCTACAAAAGTGTAAAATAATCTCAAATTACCCTACATGTATCATTGAAATCGCAACAACCATTAGTTATATAAAGATTAGCTTTAGGGTTTAAACCATCATTCAGGTCATAACCCTAACCTAGCACCTAACCATGTAGGTTAACATACTTAATGAATCTGAAATCTCATTACGATTCAGTATAACTTAATCGTTCATCTCTAACTTCGGAAAACATCACATTTGGTTTCATTTTATAACTTATTAAACAATTATTTAAATATCTTCACAGTTCGCATTACCACACATTACAATCTGATATTATAGCTCATATTATGTCTTAACATCATTAACATGCATGCTTGATCAACCTAAGTCCCTTACACATGACTTGCAAATGAGCAGACTTCAGCGACTCGAGACCAGTATAAAGCGTAATTGCGTTTGGGATCAAGCCAATGTTACCTTTTTTGCCTTGCACCAAATAGCTGATTGATGTGATGATGAGACAGACGCCTTGAAACTTGACGTGAATAGTAGCCGTTTTTAGCCCAACTAACACGAATTTCACACACCAAACAATGAAATTAACATAAACAATTGATATAAACTAATCATAAACATGTTTGCTAACATTTACAACCAATTAGAATAATTTAACATCAACTAAAACTAGTTTAATTTCTCAAAATTCATATTTTTTTACTAAAACTCTATTTTTGAGTTTCTTCACAAAAATGAACATTGTGACTTCGATTCTTGTCTGAATTACTTCGTTCAAAATAAATTATCTTTGTTTCTTAATGAACTAGCATAAACAAGCTTCAATTTGCAGTTTAGCATACGAATTGGCCACTAAAATTGGTACTTTACACAAGTCATATGGAAAAATATAAACACTGTCATTTTACTCTTCTCCCTATAAACCAATTTCTCACGAATTTGACAAACAAGTATCAAGTATACATGATGATTAACAGATTTAGCAACACTATATGCTCATACATCTACCACAATTCATGTGATTTCCACATCATATAAAATACATAGTACTAGAATTAAGAGTTAAAATTAAGAATAGTTTATACCTTGATTTAGCAAAATGATTACCCAATCCTTCTCTTCCACTTGACCCTCACAGAAACTCTCTCAAGCTCTCACTCACAATCTCCTCTGTGTTTGTCTCTCTCACTTCTCTGTTATTTCTCTTTAGCAAAATAAAATGCGTGAAACATAAACTGATATGGCACGTACTTATCAGTTAAGAAAATAAGAAGGCGTCAGTCAAATAAACCAAAGGTCACAAGGCCATGTTTGGCTAACCAAAATTCCCCCCCAAACTAAATTATTTTTATATTATTTATATTATATAGTTACTTTGTGTCACACCTTAATTTAGTTAATTTAGATAACTTATAATAGTAATAATAATAAAATCTTATTATCATTATACTTATAAATAAATAAATAATCATATATCTAATTTAATTAATAAATTAAAAATATCACTTTATTTAATTTATTTATTTTCTTTAAATTAAACAATTCATTTAATTTAATTATTTTCTTAAATATTAAGCAATTGATTTTATTTAATTATTTCCTTAAATTAAATCCTTTAGATAAAATTAACATTAACATTATTCAATTTAATTAACATTAATCAATTTAGTTACTAAATTAATTCACTATAATTCCTTAATTATTTATTTCCCTCAATAAATAAATTATTTAAAATATTATTTAATTCAATAAATATTTAAATTAAATTATAAATTTCTCGATCGTTACATCCTTCACTCCTTAAAAGGATTCTGTCCCCAGAATCACAACTCGAAAAATTTATTCGTTACATTCTTCCCTCCTTAACAAGATTCTGTCCCCAGAATCGCTATACAAAATCAAGCAAACAACTAAGGATAATTCTTCATCATAGCGCTTTCAAGTTCCCACGTAGCTTCCTCAGCATTGTGGTTCCTCCAAATTACCTTAACAGAAGGTATCACCTTATTCCTTAGTACTTGCTCTTTTCTATCAACAATTTGAACAGGGACTTCTTCATATGTTAAGTCTTTCTCAAACTGTAAGGGCTCATATTCTATAACATGTTTATAGTCAGGCTTATATGGTCTCAACACCTAGACGTGGAAAATATTATGGATATGCACCAATTCTGGAGGTAAAGCTACCTCATATGTCACTTCAACCACACGTTGAAGAACTTCAAAAGGACCTATAAACCTAGGAGTTAATTTCCCTTTCTTGCCAAATCGAATTTTCCCCTTCTAGGGAGATACTTTCAAAAACATATAACTACCAACATAGAATTCCCGATTTTTTTGATGTTGATCGACATATTTCTCATGTCTATCCTGTGCAGCTATCAATCTTGCTCGAATGACCTTGATGATTTCGATGGTTTGTTACACCAACTCTGGACCCAATAGTTGACGTTCACCTACCTCATCCCAGCATAAAGGAGTTCTGCATTTCCTGCCGTATAACGCTTCATAAGGCGGCATGCCAATACTCGCGTGATAAGTATTATTATAGGAAAATTCAACCAACGCTAAATGATCGTCCCAATTTCCCTTGAAATCCATAATACATGATCTATGCATGTCCTCTAGTGTCTAGATGGTTCTCTCACTCTATCCGTCTGTTTGAGGATGGTACGTTGTGCTCATTCTTAGCTGTGTTCCCAAACATTATTGTAATTGCTTCTAGAAATTTAATGTGAAACGTGGATATCTGTCTGATACAATAGACACAGGTACACCGTGTCGTGAAACAATTTCCTTAACGTAGAGTTTTTCCAATCGATCCAGGTTAAATCTAATCTTGATTGGTAAGAAGTGTGCCGACTTCGTCAATCGATCAACAATCACCCAAACGGCGTCATAACCTTGTTGAGTTGTTGGAAGACCTACCTCAAAATCCATTGTGACATGCTCCCATTTCCATTTCGGTATTTCCAACGGTTGCAATAATCCACTTGGCTTTTAGTGTTCAACTTTAACTTTCTGACACGTTAAGCATTTCGCCACACTCAGCCGCATCCTTCTTCATATTCGGCCACCAAAAATGATGTCTAAGATCCTGGTACATTTTCGTACTTCCAGGGTGAATCGAACATCTTGAGTTGTGAGCTTCACTCAGAATTTCCTCTTTAACTTCCGGTACTGGCAGAACCCAAATTCTCCCTTACATTTGAAATGGGATCCTTATTCTCACTAGCAAATCTTTAATTAGATTTTGCCGAACTATATAAGTGAGGGTAATGTAGTTTGAAGAAAATAGTGGGAGATACCAATTTAAAACAAGACCTAATTTATTTTGGTAATTAATAAAAGAATGTATGTTAAAATGTTGTTAATTACAAATTCATTTACGAGAATTTTACAATGTCTAAAATTACTATCATTGCAAGCATATTAGATGCTAAATTAACTTGAATCAATTAAACGGATTGGTTAAGGAATTTGAAATAGTTCTCATAACGAAAAGCTATCTTATGTCCTTAATCGCCTATCCTGCAATGGTTGCGAGAAATGCCTCGAGGAAGAGATTGCTACTTTTAGAAAGTGGCAAGATGATGCACAGATTGGCTCGATGCATCATGCTCGCATCCATGAGTAACGAGCTTGAGCGTCGGCGATGAAACTATGGATGCTCCTACTATATTCCCCGCACATCAAGTAGTTGATGGTGAAGAAAGTAGGATCGATAGATATCGACATATCTAAGGAGCTCTTCCAATCTAGAATGGCCAATGACACTATAAATACGCATAAAAAGTCCTAAACATTATAAATTTGATTGATCAATTAGGATAACAGTTTTTGTCATGGATGGAGAGTTGAGCCAAGATTTGATCTTGCACTCACTCCGGACTCCTTTCTGGTTGTTGTGAATTTTTCATATGAACAAGCTAGATATCGACCTCGTTGATTTGCTTATCATGTTGAAAAATGTTGAGAGTCACTTTCAACCAAGAAAGACCATGTCTTCTTGGTAGGGGCCAAAGGATCTTCCTGAAAAGAAGAACGATTCAAAGAAGGTATATAGAAAGGCAAAAACAAAGGATAATAAGAACAAAAGCGATACGGATAGCAAAGGAGTTTGCTTCCACCGCAATAAGCTCGACACCTTTGGAAAGAAATCTGCGAGAAGTATCTTGCGGAGGCTAACCAAAGAAGCTTAGTGAAGTTTCGGTTTATAATACGATTTTGTTCATGATTGAAATAAATTTTTCTTTAAGTCAAGGTTCTACTTGGGTATTGGATACCGACTTTGGTTTTCATAAATATAGATTTATGAAGGGACCAAGTAGAAGTAGAAAGTTAAACAAAGATAAGTAATCCTATGTGTTGAAAATGAAGCAAAGGTTCTTTGCATTAGCTATAGAAACTTATAGTTTAGCAATGCTCTACGGGCAAATCTATTAAGTCAATAAGTTGTTATTGTATTCCAGTTCTTGTTAAAAATATTATTTCCATTTTATTGTTGGACAATGAAATCTTTGGTATTATAATTAAGAACAATTGTTGTTCTATTTATAATAATAATGTTTTGTATAGAATCGGAATATTACTTAATAGATTTTGTATACTGACTTACGTGAAAATAATTTTACAAATTGAACAAACTAGTATAAGAAAAGGAGATGATCATTCAAAGAGTTGAATGTGTGTATTTGCTGAAATACAAGTGTGAATTATTTGAAAGGTTCAAAGAATTCAAAAGTGAAACAAATTGGCTAAGTATTAGGATTCTTTGATCGGATCAAGGAAGGAATACTTGTGCAATAAGTTTCTAGATCATCTCAAATGGTTTTCTCATAATGGACACATCCTGATACGCAATAAATGATTAATGTATCTGAATGAAAAATCGTACCTTGTTGGACATGGTGCGGTCCATAATGATTTTACCGACATTCCAAAGATTCTTCTAGGGTCATGTCCTAGAAATGGTCAGATATCTCACTAAAAGGTAACCTCAAAATCCGGCCCCAAGACTCCATAAAAGTTATGGACAGGGAGGATTTCTAATCTTAAGTATGTTAAGATAAGAAGTTGTCCAACTTATGTGAAAAGGTTTCAAAGGATAAGCTTGGGACAAGATTTGACAAGTGTCGATTTGTGGGACATCCTAAAGTAAGTTTAGGGTATATGTTCTATAATCCTACTTAGCAAAAGGTGTTTATTGCGAAACACGCTGCCTTCTAAGATAAAGGTGTTTATCATTGAAGGGGCTAGTGGGAGGATAATAGATCTTGAAGAGTTCAAGAACCACAAAATACTATAAGTCAAATAAGAGGAACACAGAGATAGACCTTATTGTACCACTTGCAATCAATCGTAATTACGGAATAGTACCAAGATACCTAGGAGGTATGGATTCATTATAGATGATGATGATGAGGTACACATCATAGAAGATGATGATCCGATTACACGATGAGGTAAGTGTTGTAGACACTCAGAGAAATGGATTGAAGCAAGTTTCTCAAATATGGAACATTCGTTTTGATGAGGCAATCAAAAGAGTTTGATTTTATCAAAAATAAGAATGAACCTAGTGTGTACAAAAGGGTCGGTGGGAGCATCGTGACATTCCTAGTACTATATGTTGATATACTACGGATAAGGAATGACATACTAATGCTACAATCAGTAATGATAAAGTTGTCTAAACATTCCTCCATGAATGATTTGGAAGAGTATCTTAATTGGGGATATAAATCTATATAGATAGATTTAAAAGGATGCTCGACTTAACCCAAGGAACGTATATTCATTTGATGCTAAAGTCGTTTAGCATGGAAAACTCCAAGAGATGTCTCATGTTGATGAGCTATGGAGTGTATCTCTCTTAATAGTCCCCATAGACTCCAAAAGAGAGGTCGCATGAGTGACAATCATGTATGCAATGAAATATCTGAGACACGATGTTGATCGATTCATATTCGGAGAAGTTCACTATGAGTCGATGAAAAACATCTTAAAGTTCTTAACCCAAGCACTAAAGATGTGAGCATACATGGTGGGTCTGAATTAAAACTAGAGGGCTTAACAGACTCAAGTTTTTCAGACAGACCAAGATGACAGAAAATCCACTTTAAGGTAAAGTGTTACCTTGAACGGTGGTGTAGTGAATTGGAAAGTTCCAAACAGAAAAGAGTTGCTGGTTTAGTGATAAAGACAAAGTATATAGCTATAAATGAAGCTGCAAGTTGATTTTTTGGATTAAAAGTTCATTACAGAACTAGGAATAGTTCCCAAGTCTCATCTTGGATCTAAACATTTGTTGTGGCACTTTCATTTGATTATTAAAATCATTGAAAGATGGGAAATCACTATAGAGATAGTGGACTCTCAAGAACAACATTACATATCCATTAACTAAAGCTTATCCAACAGCAGGATAATCGTCACTTAGAGAAGAAGAGTATAAGATACCATGACGATTGGCTTTAGTGCAAGTGGGAGATTGAAAGTAGTATGCACACAAGCCAATCATGTTTGATGATAAAGCATATACTTTGTACCAATCTTATTCATTTATTAATAAAAAGTATTAATTTATTAAAGGCTTTTAATTATCTACATGATGCTGTTTTATAATATGTGATAAACCCATAGTTTTAAGCAATGCTTTTAGAATAATGATGATGATCATTCTAATGAGATCTAAATTCTTAGAAAGCTTAAAACTAAAATAGTTCCCAATCATTGGATTACTAAATTGGGGATTAGTGAATCCGGATAGATTGGTACATACGTTAACTTGCTCATTGGATGAGGATGATTGATCTCATGATCATTTGTGTGGAGACACTAAAAGCAAGTATGTAGGTGCTTATTGGAGAATAAGTTCACCGAACGTGGCTCGCTAAGGAATACCTAATGGAGTTTTATTTGCTGTCAATAGGAATTCTGTAGTGATAGTAGTACAAGTAATCCTTGGACTTGAGATCATCATAGTATCTTGTGTATGATGAGTTATACTTTGACTTATTCCTTAAGACCCTTAGGGTATATCAAAGGGTATGCTTGGGTATAATAAGTTGTATGCATGGAGATAATGTATGATCAATAAAGAATCTACCACTTCTAATAAAAAGAAGAAAAATGTCCTATGTGATTCGATAAATGACAACCCAAAGAGTCCTTGGCAATAAGGCGGAATGAAATTAGAAAGGAGTTTCTAATTTGCATTATTTGGAGTTGTGCATTTAAGAGTCAAAATACATATAATTAAATAAAATAAGACTTGACAAAGAATTCCATGTCTTATATTTAATTGGGACATTGTATGGTGGAAGGATTGAATTATACGGTAACTATTTACTCAAAGGTTCTTTAATGATTAATGTTGAAATCTATATTATCCGAAAAGTCGTTGATCGCTAGGGAGGCTTATCCCTATTGTAGAATAAATATTATTTATTTAAATAAATTAATTATTTAATTTATTTATTTAAATAAGATTAGAATTGTTCTAATTGATTTATTCAACAACCTAATAATACGGAGAACCTAAAGGGTCACACCATAAAAGGAAGAATAATTATTTAAGAAGTTAATGGCATAATCGTAATAATATATGTTATGTATATTTAATTTAATCTATGGTGATAGAATAAATTAAATAGCTTAATATTTATTATTTAATATTTTAGAAATATTAAATATAAATTAATAAGAGAGTCTTATTAATATTATTACAATTATTATTATTTTAATTTCTAAAAGAGTTTAGGAATTAATTTAATATAAGTACTCTCATTTATTCCTAATAGGATTAGGAGGTTAAATTAATTAAAAGAGTTTAATTAATTATCCCTAATAAGATTAGGGAGCTTAATTAATTAAAAGAATTTAATTAATTAAATAAAACCCAATTCCTTAATTGTTAAGGTGGGTTGCCCACATCTATTAATAAGAGGAGTCTTATTATGGGTGGATGGGTTGTTGACTTTTTCAACATACGACATAATTCCAATTGTTGGGAGAGTACACTTTTTCTATAGAGATAGAAAATTAGGGTTTAGCCAACCACCCTTCTTCTTGAATTTTCTTCTTCCTTGGTGGATCACCTCTAGAGGCCAAACATATGGGTGGCTAACGTTGATCAAAGGAAGGAACCAAACCCGGTGGATTCAAGTTGAACGCGAAAAGGATTGGAGGTGAACTTGTACCTGAGGAAGCTCGATCTTCAAGGGTATGATTCTCATTCGTTATCTTTTTCGTTTAATTAATAATTGTGCATAAAGGGTGATCCGGGTATATGGTTTGTAAAATTTTTAAACTCTGTTTTTACACGCTTCCTCATTTTTATGCAATTTGATTGCCCCCATGAATATTACAAACCTAACATGAAGTTCAATAGGAGCCATTCGATATGGAGTTTTGGAAAGGGGTTTTGTATCGGGTTCAAGGTCAATACAAAATTCAATATCACGCTCTGAGGTAGGCCATGAAGTTCTTCAGGAAATACGTCAGAAAATTCACTAACAACAGAAATATCATTCAAATCAGACGTATTTTTTGTACAAGTCCATGACATGGGCTAAGAAATCATGACATCCATTTTTCAATAAACGAATGGCTTTAAGGCTTGATATGACAGTAATTGACTTTAGTGGTTTGGTTGCTTGAATTCGTATAACATGTTGGTTAGGAAAATGAAAACTAGCAATCTTACGAAAATAATCAATTTTAGCATGATGAGTGTTTAACCAAACAATCCCTAAAATCACATGCAAGTATTTTCAAAGAGATGATATCAACATGTAATGTGATGGTCCCAACTTGAATCAAGCAAGATTTATAAATAATTGATGAAATGAAAGTTTCTTCTAATGGTGTTTCAACAGATAAGTTAAAGTCTAATTTCTCAAGGGTCAAGTTCAAACGTTGAGCACAAGTAGGAGAGATAAAAGAATGGGTAGAATCGGTATCTAATAAGGTATAAACTTTGCAACAATTTATGAGTAACTAACCCGTGATAACTTCATTTAGGTTACTCGCTTTTTGAGAAGTCATGAAAAACGCTCTTCCTGAAACCACCGACTTTGTTTTATCCGTATCCGCCTTTGGTGCCACCGTCCCAGCTGGACTTGATTTCGCTATATGACAAAATCGAGCTATGTGGCCGTCTTTTCCAAAACTAAAACATACCTTAGAAGGCTGTGAACAGTTTGGACTTATGTGTCCCTCCTCACCGCATGTGTAACATCTAACTAGCGGTCTTTCTCCACCCCTTGAATTTTTTGTTGGTGTTGGTGCTGCTGCCGATGTCTTCCCGTCATCATTAAATCTTCTCTTCTTGAAATTTTAACTTGAATCATGTCTTCTATTATCTTGGCCATGATTACCACTAAAGTGTTTACCATTTTTGGCATGATAATTTCCTCCACGATGGTTATCATTGTTCCGATGGCCGTTGCCACTAGTACGATTATTATCGTGTTATCTGTCACTATCTTTTGGTTGGGCTGACTCATTATCACTCTCCAATAACTGAGCCCTATTCACAACATCTGAATATAAACAAAGTTTGTGAGAAATGAGTTATTGACCTATTTCGGGTTTCAAACCTCGCAAAAATATTCGCGTCATTATCTCCTCATTATCAACCAAATGGGATTAAAATTGGGACAACTTGGCAAACATAGCTTCGTACTGCGACACGGTCATATTGTTTTGCTCCAACTTGATGAACTCTACCTCCTTCATGTGACGAATACTTTCGGGAAAGTACTTGTCGTTGAACATGTCTTGTAACTTCTCCCAAGAAATCTTGAGTGCGGCAGGCTGAGTACGCTTTATGGATTCCCACCAGTAATCTGCCTCTCTTCGCAACATGAAGGTGGCGAAGGGAACCTTTTTCTCCTCAGAGCATCTCAAGACATCAAATATCTTGGTTATCTGATTTATCCACATCTCTGTCGTAAGTGGTTCTGGCTTTCCCAAAAAATGTGCAGTGCCAATAATGTTATCTAATAATATTATTCAAATAATATGAATTATTGATCTGATAATGGAAAATACTGTGCAGTGACAATTATTGAATCAACAATAATATAAAATATCAATGTAGAAATTATTGAATCAATAAAATAAAATATTGAACAGTAATTACTATAACAATTATTGAGTAGTGCTTGTAATAACTTTGAATATTTTTTGTATAAATAAATAAGAAATTTTGCATATAATTTTTTTATTTGAAGAAGGGAATATGTGCAAGTAATGTGTATGTATATATGTGATAAATAAAATTTATTTATTTCATGAATAATTTCAAATAATTTTATTTTAGAATTATTGATCATTATAACGTATATACTTATAATAATTAATTTTATAGTAGAAATGTCTTTATTATTTATTTTCTAAGAAAATATGATTTTATATTATTTAAATAATATATGAAATGATTATTGGAATTATTATAATTATTATTTTATTATATGAATTTTAGTTCGAGTTTCAAGTTAATTATTTTTAAATTAATTAATAATGTTATATATGAAAGATAATCAAATATGGAATCCAAACCCTAAATCTGGATTTTGAGCTATGAATGAGAATAATAATATTATATCAAATATAATATTATTTTTCAGATTATTATAAATATATATTGTATGTATTAGTCAATGATGGTGTTTAATGTCAAACCTTATATCAATTTGTTAAAACCTATTTTGAAACTCAATTATGAGTTCAAAAGCGTAGTAATATTGGTGTTATAGAATTTATGTTGTGTATTATTAGATTTAATGTTAATTAGATAAAACCTTAATTAATATTTGAAAGCCCTTATTTAAAATTAGAAACCCTAATTGCTACTTAGGAACCCTAATGATAATTAACGAACCCTAATTATTTAAACCCTAATTTTCTATTAAAAACCCTAAATTCTATTAAAAACCCTAATTTAATTAGTCGGTGAAAAATTAAATTTTTATTACACTTTAATTTTAATTTTTCAAACCCTAGTAATTATTTGGGAAACTTTAAGATGTAAAATCTAGTGATTAAACCCTAGATTCAAGCACCTTGGACAAGAATACCCTTGAGATTAAAATGAAATTACTAAAATACCCTTTTGTCCCATTAGTTGAATTATTGGTTAGACAAGATCTAGCAAAATCTGGCCAGCCACCCTATTGTCTAGCTATGAACCTACAAGACTACAATTCTCATCCATTACTAACAGCCACATGCATTGTATACAAGTTTACATAGAATTCAGGAGAGAGAAAAAGTCACATTCAAGCTTATTTTGCACAAACACTCATCCAAGACTTTCTCTATCTAAAACCCACGAAATTCTGGTGCTAGATCAGTCATAAAGCAAGCCCCACGAAATCCATAAACAGATCAAAAGCATAGAAATTAGATTTTTCTCACAAAAAGGTATGAACCCTATTTTATAATCTCACCTTGATCTTACGTTTGATGTTAAAATTTTTGTGTTAAATATGTAGTATGGAGTCTAACAAAGTGATCTGGGTTGCTAGATGTTAAACCCATAACATCTAGTGGCTCGGATTTGATGATTTTCCAAATCTGGAAATTTTTGAAAATAAGGGTCTGACAATGAATGTCAGATCCCATAGATCCCTGTCAGATATGTTTTTTGTTGTTTAAGGCTTTGATCTTGTAGTCAGTTATGAGATCTTTAATATGGGACTTGAATCAGGTCCATCTCTTTTGTAGATTAAAAGGTATTCGTAGTCAAAGTGAGTTGACCGTTCAGAAATTCTGAGTTTCTGGGCAACCCAGAAACCCAGAATTTCTAACAGTCATTTTTGGAGCTTCTGATTTTGCTGATCTGTTATAGTTAGTCCATGTTGTTATTTTGATGTTGTAGTATAACATAAGGACTACACAATCATGCCTCTAGAACCCCCAGATCGCACACTGAATCGAATTTAATGACGGTCAAAGTAGGTTGACCAAATCGCTTGAAGAACAAATCTGGGTAACCTGATTTTTCCCAGATCGTCCTGACAACATATTCATGAGCCCAGATCTTACTTGTGTTTAATGATTTGATGGTGTTTGTTTTTCTATGTTGTAATATGGTATAGGGACTACATATTAGTACTTTTATTTCACTTTAAAAACAAACAGGATGCATGTAGTAAACGGTATAAGTAGGATGCTCAGTCCTGAAATCCATTTTCTGGAAAACACAGATTATTAATGAGCGAGTTTTCCGACCTACGTTGACCGGCTCAGATCTGGTGTTGTTGATATTGATGGACTGAAATAATTACATGGTGTTGTACCCTGACATCAAGACTATATGATTAAACCTTCATAACACACAAACCTAGCTTTGAAAGCCAAGATTAAAGCCTGCTAAATAAGTACCTTGGTTGTTCTTCATTTCTGGGTAACCTAGAAAATGAAGAACAGGCCTGACAAGATTTTTATTGCCTTATAACTCACTGATCGGATGTTTTATGACCATGAACTTGGTATGATATTGAAGTATTACATATGTACTATAACTGTAACACAAATTTCAACCAAGAAAGCAGCAGGAACATAAAATTAAAAATTGAAAACCTCCTACCTGACGTTGACATGAACATTACAAGGCGGGGCTCAAGAACACCTATAGCAATTACTCAGAGCTATAGGGCCCTTTAGCGACATTTAATTTCTGAAAATTATATTTATATTAAATAATTAGAGAAAATTTGTTTTTAATTATTAAAAATACAAATTTAATTACTAAAAATTATTTTAAAGTCCGAAAATTAGTTTTAATAATTTTAATATATTTCATAAATAATTAATATTTTGAAATATTAAAGGTATTTAATTTATTTAATTATTATATCAAATAAATGATTTAAAAATGATTTTAATACTTGAAAAATCATTTAAAATTATATTATGATATAAGAAAATAATTTAAGTTATTTTTAGTGACTTTTAATATTTTGTGATGAATTTCATTAATAAATTAATATTAATGATAATTAAGTTATTTAATAAATATATTCAATAAATTATGAAAAATAGAATTAATGATTTAAAAATCATCTAAAATGATTTAAAGGTTATAAAAATATTTCAAGTTATAAAATATAACTTTTGATATTTTGTCTTGAAAAATATTAATATTTTAATATTAATGATATTAATTTAATATTAAACAATATTTGATTTATTTAATAATTATATTAAATAAATAGTTTAAAAATGGTTTTATTGATTTAAAATCATTTAAAAGGAAATAAATGAATTAAAAATATTTTAAGTTATAATCGATGACTTTTAATATTTTGATAAATAATAAATTAATATTCTAATAATAATGGTAATTATTTAAAAAGATTTTAAATGTTTTAAAAATCATTTAAGGGTAATATTAATACTTTAAAAATATTTTGAGTTATTATAAATAACTTTAATATTTTGGCAATGGTTTCATTAATAGTTTAATATTAATTAAATATTAATGATAATAGAATTAGTTAATATTTAAATAATTTAATAATGATTTAAGAGTTTGAAAATTCATGATAAAGTATAATAATTATTTAAAAATTATTATAAGGCTATGAAAAAATAATATGACTGATATTTAAAATATCTAAACGACTATTGAACTGCATGATAGAGTCTTAGACTCGATATTTACCCGATAAAGCCGTCGGTATAGCGAAATATTTCAGAAATTGATTTGAACTTAGATAATTTGACTAGATACGTTTTTGTTTATGATGTAATGACTGTTAAACATATGTGACAATGTGATTAGGTTATGTGCTGACTATAATTAGCAGTACTATGTGATATGATATATTATTCTAATCGAACGAATGATCTTATTAATTATAGGTTTTGATATAAAAGATAGAACTAAGTTGCGTTATTGTAAGCAGCAGCTCAGGCAAGCTTTTATTTCGTGCAAACAGGTATATCAGGTTATGCAAGCTTCCTAAACTTACTCCAATTATTATTGAGCAAGTATCTGATCTATTATTTACATTGTGCAAGTATCCTACCTTTGCATTTCATTTATGCAACAGACATGAGTAAGAAAGTTTCAGAATCATATTATTGTGCCAGATTATTAACTCTATTATTATTGATTATGTATCAAATCTTTGTATTCATACAAGTTCTTAAATTATCCGATCATTGTATTATTGTATAATTCAGATATTTATTCTGTTCGTTAATCATATATTGATACATACTTATTGATTTCAAGTATGTATAGATTGATTTAAAAGCCGTCTAAGCTATTTGATTCAGCTAGACATAAAAATATTGTTGAACAAGATAGAACGTTATTGTATCCAACCAGATTGTTTTGGTTCAGATTCCCGACTAAGTATGAACATCCCGAATATGGGAAAACTTTTGTGCACCTAAGGTGGATAGAGTGAACGATAATATCGTTCTTGCATGTAGTATTGATCAATACAGGGCACATTGGGCAGATCACCCTCGTGTCCGTAAGTTATGACGATTTGCGGATGAAGTTCTGCTAAACCCTAGCGAAAATAAAAATAATGTTCATAGTCTGTCGACAAATCTCTAGTTATAGTCAGTACGTAGTTTCAAAAATTTGAAATAGATTTGGTATGTTGTTATTATTGGTTCAGCTTACTTTACAACTGTTGATTCGTTGTAGAAGAGTTATTCAAAGAAAACATTTAATCCTTTCAGCTTATATTTATTGTTGCTATTACTTGCTGGGCAATCAAATGCTCATTCTTGCTTTAAATTTAAATATTTTCAGCTAAGCATGATCAACCGGAATGTTCAGGCCATAACAAGGGAAAAGGAAAGCAATCAGAATAATTCTATGTTATCTTTTGTAATAGTTAGACATTATTAAGACAATGATATTTATTATCTATCATGTAATGTATTGTAGTAAAGGTTGCGTACTTGGAATTAGACTTTGATATATGTAATTAAGTTTGATATTTATATTTATATTATTGTTATTATTATTAGTATTATTTCGCTCATAGAAATGGTATCGTAAAGCACCGAGTTCGGGTTTCAAGTACCCGAGTTTGGGGGCGTTACAATGCCTTCTTACGAAAGAATCAATAATTCAAAAATATTGTGCAATATTGTGTGCTACTATGCAACCACGCGTATTACTGTACTTTAACCATCGGGTATTCCAACAGTGTTAACGGTAACAATTAAGCCGTTATTTATAAAAACTCAAACTCATCATTTTCTTCATTCGACTGTTTTTCGTTATAAGGCCCACAAATGGCTGCGCCATCGTGCGAATATTCCCCGATAGCAAGAATATTCTACGACCAAACGAATATTCCCCGACAACAATAAATATTTTATAACCACTTGCTTATTTTGAAAATTTTGCACATTTCACCCATAACGTAAGCATTATATCAAATTAAAACTTTATTATTCAAAATAATAATTAGAGGAAATTCTATTTTATTTATAAAAAGTTAGGGTCTTACACTGTGAATAATGTACAAGCTGACTGCTGCTGATAATGTCCATCACGGGAACCGAATCTAGATTCAGGAATCAAATCTAAATTAAGGAATCGAATCTAGATTTAGGAACTGAATCTGTGATCACATGATTCCTAGGCTCACATGATAATGCAATATGTACAAAAGCTAGAAAATGAACTAGATTTGAGTAAATCTGAGCTTTCCAGCTTTAACGGTTCTAGTTTAGTGACCATGAACTAGTTAAAGTGGGAAATAGTCAGATTGAGGCAAATCTAACCCACAGGCAGACAAAACAGTTATATATATATGTAAAGGCAGTAAATGGCACGAAGTGATCTCCAGGCCTGACTGAAATGTAAATATATATATATATATATATATATATATATACATGGATGTATATACAAAAGTTGTAAACGCACAAGATATCACATCCAGGCTCAATCGAATTGATTTCGATAATAATATATATCGAACTCGATTCGATTAAGCCTGGGTGTGACATTCGGTGCGTTTACTGCTTATATATATATATAAAAGCAGTAAACACACCAGATGTAAATCCAGGCTCAATCAAATAGAGTTTGATGGGAATATATATATATATATATATATATATATATATATATACAAAATAGAACGGTTTTTGAAATTTTAGAAAGATCAGGACTGTTAAAAGTTTAGCATAAATCGGACCGTTCGTATCCCTCTTCCATATACATATAACCCACTCTTCTCCCTCCTCTTCCCATACTCGAACCAAATACTCTCCTCTTCTCTCCCATCTTCATCGTCGTCCTATTCTTCATCATTTGAGCGACGCCAGAGCGGATGATGTCAAGGTTCTTCCCGTTAAGAATACATCTTTTGTTGACTTCGTAGTCGTCGCCACCGGCCGATCTGCATGGCATGTCCGTAACATTGCTCAAGCCCTAATATGGAAAGCAGCCTCTTCTCTCTCTTTCTTCCTTATACATATTTGTTCAATGGAAACTTTTCCTCCATTTTTTTACTGTAAGTAAGCAGCTCTTTGCCTCTTTAATTTTTCTCTCTCTTCTCTTTCATACACCCAAAAACACATCTGTGTAATTTTCAATTTCAATTGCATACCATTTTATAAATGAATTAATAATGCACGGTACGGGTTAGCAAAATGAGATACAGAGTTCATACAAATATATACAAAGTGTTAAGAGAGAGATAATGAGATACAAAAATGTATGCTTCTTTGGGTCTTCTCTTTAAACCATCAATTGGGTCTTTAACACCCTTTTCAACTAAAGTATCTTCAACGGTAATTTCAATTTGTTTCTATCATTTTGAATTATTTATTTTTTACCCCTTTGTCGCATTTGTTCATTTTCATTTTCTATCATTTTGGACTCGGATTTGTTCATTTTCTATGCATTACTTCAAGATAACAAGTCGTGATGTCATTTTGAAGTTGAATCAATGGTTATTGAAAATTTTAAAATAGTGTAGCATTTTATGTATCTCATATTTTTATTTATGACCATTTGTTGTTTCGGTGTTCTTCTTTGTATAGTAGTTTTAATATTCAGATGAATTTTGACATTTTGTCATGTAATGTTTTAATCTTCTTGCCTGTTGTTCTTTTATTCTTGAATCTTACTACTATTTTAGTCACTTTTTGCCCAAAATGGTACTGAATCTTACTACTATCATTTGATGTTCATTGTTGTATCCCCAAATTGACTTTCAAATCTATCTTATTTACTGTTTAAACTCCACTCAAAAATTCTTAATTCGTATTTTTTTTTGGGAAATCTTATCGTTATTCTAATATGGGTTCTTAATTTTCTTCTCTTTAATTGCTCTCTCCATAGATAGATTTAAGTCATCTAGGTATTTGCATACAAGTCAAATTTTATCATCTGAGCTTAT
Source organism: Panax quinquefolius (assembly GCA_020205615.1). Lineage (NCBI taxonomy): Eukaryota > Viridiplantae > Streptophyta > Magnoliopsida > Apiales > Araliaceae > Panax > Panax quinquefolius. The sequence goes on along the minus strand of CM035171.1, from coordinate 89,877,447 downwards.
GAGCGTATCAATTTAGCCAGTATTTCATGGGCAATGTCCATTTTGGTTTTTGTATTTTGTTGATAGCATGTGTAATGTGTGCTCAATTGTTTAGTTAAAATGCTGATTTAGCTCTGTATGATCCCCCCTTTAATACTGTACTGTGTGAAAGTTAAAGTTCACATCCGTTCACTGATTGGAGATGAACGGCTTCTGGGTTGTAAAGATTGTGTCACTGTTGTCCCTTGAAAGCCCTAGGTACAGCTGTTAGTGAAAACCCATAATTAATGTGATGCTCTTTGTATGAAAAGTTGCATTAATTTACATTTTTGATGGTGATTTTGTGATAATGGGTAGCTTTATATAACATTTTTGTTGTGGAATTGATGGGTTATTGGAGATCTAGATATCAGAGTTGAGTTTTTTCTTACTAGATTCTTTTACTTTTTTGGGATAGAGTTAATCTGGGTGTCATGCATGTTTGAGTCTAATTCAATAATCTAAAAATGGGTTGTCTCAATATAGTGGAAATCTCATCTCATCTCTTTTTCTGTAATGCTAAATTGAAGATTCTTTCTTTTTATATACAAAAAGGGGGAAATCTTTAAATAGTGAGCAACTATGTTTTGTTGTATTAAGTTTCTTTGTTATATGCCTTGGCGACAAATTTACGTCAATCCTCCTAATTATACACTTAAAAGGAATGCAAATTTCCTAGGTATGGAATTTTAACCCAACAAAAGAAGCACATATGGTACTAATAAGGTTAGAAGAGAGCTACTAATTATAAGAGCTCTTCTTTAACTATTAGAATTAGCATTCTTAGTAGTACTATATATTATTTATCTATGCACATTTTTCACCATTCTACAGAAAGAGGCTTCTCTACAAATTTTCAAGTTATTAGTAATGAAATGATTGATTATCTACCCATAAATGAATTCATATATGCAGAAACTATTGCTTAGTGTTGGGTTAAAGTTGATGCAGTGGTCATTTGGTTGGATATTACTGTTTATACATTATTTTACAATAACTTTTTGGTTATAAGGTGGTAGCTTCCTCTAGCTTATGGTAAACACTTAATTACACTTTGTTTCAAAACAATTGGAATTTAGAGAATTCCAAAAAGTTTGATTTTGGCTTAGCTGAGCATAAATCTGAAATAATTTTGGCCTACACCTGAGCATACATTGAATATGTATATATCTATATATTGAATTGGGGCTGAACATTGATTTTTATTCATGATTGTGGTTTGAGCAATTATTCATTTTGATTACTGACATATATTGAATTTGGGATGAACATTAATTGGTTTTACTAGTTTGAGCAGTTATACATATTCATATGTTTTTTATATGAATTGATTGGGACTGAGCAGTTATCTATTGACATACTGGTTTATTCATTAGTGCCTTTCTTCCAGATGGAAAGACAATAATGCCCTTTCTCCATTATAAATCAATTTTGCCAAATGAAAGATATTGGAAACTTTTGTACTAAATTTTTCATTCAAGAGTCTCTCCACCTACAATCTGGCTAAATTTTGGAAGATTGATTGGTGGGTCGGTCATATAATTGTTGGTGCCTAATTTTCCCACAATAGTGTTTTTTACTAAATGAATAATGAAATGGGATACACCTTCTCCAAAACTGAATTCATCATCCATGTTGTTCTTCAAGTATGCAGTCAGTATGTTGATTTTTGTTTAGCTAAATTTAGTTTATATCCTAATAATAATAATTAGCTAAATTTAGTTTATATCCCAATCATAATAATGCATGAAGGTGGGGAATAAGTTGAACATGAATTAGCTCATAATTAGTTGGTATAAATGGCTGGTAGCTCATGAACTTTATGAATGATCACTGGTAGTTAGGTACACATATCATTGATATATGGTGTAAGAAAGGAGTAAAAGTTATAACTTAGGTATACATATCATTGTCCTAATTTTGTTGTCTTTGTGTTTTTTTATTGTGCAGGAGTTCGTTTGGACTTTTCTAACTGTCAACAAGAAACTACTTTTCCTTGCCCAGCAGCAAACAAACACACACACAAGTGGTATACCCCAGGTTTTACACTTATACTAATATATATCTTCATTAGTGTATGATAACTGTCATGTATGCTGTTTTCGGGGAGTTGTGAGGATAGGCAATTAATCAAGGGTACTTCAAGGAAAAAAATGGTTTTCAGGGAGTTGTATAATTGTTGGAGCTCCTTCAAATAAAAGGTGAGACTTTTTCAGTGTAACAGAGTTGTTGCAAGTGTAGTCTTTGGGAGGCACGCACTGCGGGCGTGATAGCTAGTATATATATATATATATATATATATATATATATATATATATATATATATATAAATAAGTAATAAAAGCCAAGGATCGATGATCCGGGCATACACACACAACATGACTCTCAACGTGAATAGATATGTGTAGATGGAAGTGAGAAAAAGTTTGAAAATCTGACATGTCTTACAGTGGTCTGTCAAGAAGACTTCAGATAGCTTCTGATGAATGAATACTCAGTTTCCACTGGTTAAATTACAATATGTAGCAAAACACAAGCTCACAAGTGTTTGGAAAAAGAAAGCACCCAATTTAAAGTGTGTACGAAGTGAAATGGACAGGGCTGTGTCTCTCTTTCTCTCTATAAAATGGCCACCCCAAGCCATCTATTTTAAGAGGGGGGAGCCAAAAGTCTACCTGCCATTGTCGTGGGTCTACCTGCGGCTGTCGCGGGCCTACCTACGGCTGCCGCGGGTGCCCCGGGTTCTGTGGGTCTCGCTGTCTTGAAGTATGTGCACTCGGACAACGTGTTGTTCGCTTGAACCTTCATAACTTTCTATCAGAGAGTCTGATGGAAGCGTGTCATACTATTCCAGAAAGCTCTTTCTGAGAGCTACACAATGAAATAGGATTTGCCCTTTTAATTCTGGGAAGATGGGTCCATGACCAAAATAGCATTTCTGGGTCTCCGTCAGGCAGTCCGTTGAGTTATTTTGCGTAGTTTATGCTCGAAAGTTAAGATATGGTTCTTGTGGGACTTCTTTTGAAGAAGTTTGATAAATGAGTTAATTTGAGTTGAGTTTGAGTTTTCAAAATGACCATTTTGCCCCTCCCTGGGTCATCTCCGGTTTTTGCGCAGTTGTAGCAGTCTTTTTTCAGGGTTATCTCAGAGATTGGTCTATTGTTGAATCTGAATGTCCTCAGGGTTATCTTTGAGGTTGGCTTGACCTCCCGGGGTTGACTCCGGGCTTTGAACTTGATCTCCTCGGGTTTTCTCTAGGCTCGAATTTGGATCTCCCGGGGTTATCTCCGGGGTTGGAACTGATGTTGTGGTCCTCCAGGATTATCTCTGGAGTGTGAAAAAGATTCTTTTGTCCTCCTACATAGTTAGTAAAAGGAAAATGAAATTTTGAGTGTCTACACATGGTAGATACAAATGTTATATATATTGTAGAAGGTAAAGTGAAAAATTTAAATGACAGGAGAGGTTTTAAGTGGTTCCTATAATTACTCTTAATGATCAATCTTTACTCTGTTATCCATTGATTCTTCTAGTAGAGATTTTTCATTCTTGTCAAGTGCTGTTTAACAACTTCTTCATCTGTTTTTGTAGCTCTATGTTAGCCTTGTAGCTTTAGGATCAAATGCTCACTTCACGAACTTAATATTCATTTGAGAGTTGAAGCAAACTTTGTTATCTTCTGATGATGTACGAATCTCTGCGAAGTATCTTCATATTATGAACTGGTAGAGAAACTTTACGATCAAAATCCTATCCTCTATACATGGGTCATCATCATTTTAGTCATATACATGGGTCATCATCATATCATATATATTTGGAATCTAATTAGGGATTTAATAAAAACTCCCCCTTAATTAAACAATCTTCTAATATGTTATTAGATTCCCAACAATCTCCACCTATTTGATTATGACAAAAGTACTATAGTAATCCATTTAGACAATTTCATTTAATGTATATGCATGATTATAAATGACTTAATATGCAGTAAGTCACTATATTACTAGACCAATAGATATAAATAAAATGATGTGCATTTAGCATGGCATTCAAAATAGAAATTAAACATAACATTCATCAAAAGAAATGACCATAGTCTTTAACCAATGGATCTCGAAAGTAAGTAAACCAAAAGTCTAGGGAAAATATTAACAGAAACAACCTCAATTGTACCTCATTTATTGTCCTCAGATCCTCATTTGTTTTCTTAATCTCTTTTATGTTTCTTTTTCTTCTTTTAACTCTACACAACTGCTTCTAGTTCCTCTTGCCGCTCCCCCTTAGTGTTAGCAGCTTCTTCCGTGTTTTCCCTTTCTTGTTCCCCCTCAGATGATATCTTCTTTGTCCCATTAGTTGGCTTTTCCAGCTTTTCTTTATGATGCTTTCTCTTCTAGAGCTTGTCTCGTCATCTCTTTTTCTCCCGCTTTTTGTCATCAATCAACTTAGAGAGATGTCGGACATGAACACTAAGATGTTCAATCAGGAATAAGGAACTTACAACCTCTGTAGTAACTTGTTACTGACTCAGTTCGATTATCATATAGATAGATTGTATGAGGTTTGCTACTGTGTAAGAAAGAGTGGCTAAGTATTGATCTGTACTCTGCTGCCTTTCTAGAGATGCTTTGCGATTTTTTTTTGGGCTTGCTGGTGAACGAATTCTTGCTAATGGAGTTTGAAAGATATGTTGTCAACAGTTGCTTTCAGATCCTTGTAAAGTGAACTAACTTCAAGTTCTGAGGTAGGTTGATATGCATTTATCTCCGTAGAAGGATTTGGATTGACATTTTTCTCGACAAGAGATGGTTGTTCCATATTTATGTTCGCGAGAGCAGTGAGAACATCAAAGAATTCATGATAAGATGAAGATGGAATGTCAGATTTAGTGATTGACGGTATATGAGAAATTTGAAATGAATGTTCCTAACTGGTTTGATTTGCAGGGTTTTTCTGAGAAATCTGATTAGATATATTCGTGGAGTGATGATGCTCAATGATTAATTGTAGCTGAGATGATGGGTAGTTACTTAAGTCTTGAGGAATATAAGCACCTTTAGAGTGTTTGTAAACCTTGAAATTCCTGATATTCTTTATCAACTTCATTGGATAAACATGCACTATTGGAAAATTCTGAGCCACAACATTTAGATTTGGGAAGGTTGAGAAACACCACCCAAGAAAACTTTCATCATTATTAAACACAGCCTTTAACCAAGGAATTCATGGATAAAATGATTCTAACTGTCGTCCTTTGGGATCGTATAGTATTGTGGTTCGATCAAGTTCAACATCATGAAATCTTTATAGTAATTCTTCTATGGTTATTGGAATCATCCTGATCAATGAGTTTCCATGATCTACCCATCTTGCAGTTACATCTTCATTCACTTCTTCAAGAGCTTTAAGGCTATTCTTCTTTGAATTCTTCTAAAAGGAGGTGCAGAGAGTGATTGATGAACTGGGTGATCAATAGGTTCATCTCTGTGAATGTGAATTACTTCTGATTCCATCCCTTCCATGTGCTTTGTTTCCTTACTCATCTTCTTCTTTCCTTTCTTCTTTCATCTTTCTCTTGTAGCCAAATCTTTATCTATGTTTGCCTTTTTAGTTTCTTCTTTTAACTTTGACAGGCTTTCAGATTCATCATAGGTTCTTATGAGTTATTCTTCTCCAGTCTCAGAGGTTTGATCTATCATCACATCATTATGTTTTTCTTCAGGTTTGATCTCATAAGCTATCTCAGCCTCTTCATCCTTCTCATTTTCTGAAGTTTCTAGTTCAACATTCTCTTCACTTACTTTGTTTTCATCTTCCTCACTATCGCTTGAGCTTGATTGAACTATCTTCCGTTTTCCTTTTCTTTTAGAATTCAACCCACTAGATTCATTTTCTTATTCACTCATATCGATAAACAAAGGGGGTAAACCTTCATTACTTTTGTGCCCTATAAATTTCACTATTTGTCTCAATCTTGTACTTTGTCCCTTTTCAACGGACTTGGTGACAGGGATTCCTGAGTCCTCTTTCTCCTCTAATATTTCTTCTTCTCCTAACGAACATCCTTCCTTCTAGTTTTCTTCGACAGATGTCTATCCACTCGTCATGTCATTATTCATATGCTCAGATGCATACTCATATATAGTTGTGCCCTTTTCCTTTGATTTGCTTTCTAAAGATTTAGATTCAATATCCTTGTCATCTTTTCTACTGATTCTTGACCTTTTTCTCGAGTGTATGATTGAAGAGGATGCTGGAGACGCAGGCTTGGATGATTCATTTTTCATTTCAGTCAGCTTCTTCTTTTCTTTGTTGATTTTGAAGCCTTTTTACTGCTACCACCAAATATTTTCAATCTCTTATTTTCCATTGGATTCTTTTTCCAATTTTTGAACAGTTTAGGAGACATCACTTTATGAACATTCAATGTCTCCCATTCATCGTCTTCAATATCGTTCTTCAGTCTCTTTTTTAGAATAATACTTAAGAATCTACCATTAAAGATTTTTGGTATAGGCTTGTCTAGAGATCTCCTCTTCTTTATGTCTTCCAATAGCTTTGTAATCCAGTCAATGAGTATATCCCCAAAATTTATTTTTTGTTTCATGACTATGATTGTCATAAGCTGCATTTGAATATAGTTGATTGTATCATATGTTGTGTTCTTTCAAAAGATACATTTTCCAACAATATCTGCTAGGACCTCATACTCTTTTGGAAACTCATTCTTCTTTATACCCTTCTGATTAGGGTTCTTCTTGTACATCATCATTCTCTTTCCCTTTTCATTATCTACGTCATCAAAAGTAGTTAAGCCTTCATTGGAAAGACCTAGGGACTTGTTGATCTTAATTCTTCCTATATTTAGACTTGTCCCATTTATCTTTGTAAAGATAACCCCATTGTTAACCCTAGCATGAAGGTAAAATTCCTTTACTAGATCTGAGTATATCTTAGTGTTCATGTTTAGATATTCATAGAACCCTGCATGTTTCACAATATCCAAGATATCCTTGAATTTCTTCTCAGAGACCTTAAATTTATCAAAACCTAGTTGGATACTAGTAATGACTTGATTGTCTTCCATGCTGAACAACCTAGTTGTTGGTGATGAACTTCTCAAAGAGTTTTTGAATGAACTGATAATAATCTAGTTTCTGGGTTTGAATGATATGAGAAAGTGTATAGGATTTTTGAAGAAGGTTCTTAAACTTGGGATGATAAAAAGATGTTTTAGTTTAAGAAAGATTGGACAGTTTGAGGAGTTTGAACGGTGTCGTCTGAAGATGAAAAGTTGGACAGTTGATTTGAACGATAAGAAGCAGATTTTGAAAAGATTTGTCTCAGTTTCCTCTAATGTAGTAAAGTAGGACACGTGCCAAGTTATTATTGAATGCACGTCTCTGAAGTAACTGTTGTCCGATCTATATAATGACAAATACATGCAAGTTCACACGGTAAATCAAGTAATAAAGAAGTAAGAAAAGTGTCGAGCCCATAGGGAACCATTAATAATAATTAATTATCCAATTTCTACTCATTTATCCTACTTAAAAAGTCACTCTAGTTGATGTGCAAAAAGTAATTAAGAACTAATTAAACTGACAAGTATTGATTACCAGATAATTAAGACATAGGAATACAATTTCCCCAATTGCTTTGCAATAATTCCCTTACCTTATTCCCACTTAATTAATCCAATGAGTTCCTGACTAGGATTACTTATCAATTTTCTAACATCTTTCAATAATTAATAAAAAGATCTATTTCAGTTATTTTTCTACATTCGTGCAAGACACTTAAAACGTATTCATTAAGCACAAACTCCTAACAAAGTTACGCATGGCATACAAGTACTTTTCATCCCATACATTATTATGTTATTCTAAGAAGAATTAACAAATTCATTCGTTATTATATCTAGATCTAATCTAAGATTTCCTTTGTCAATTCAATCAAAGATATGAAGTTAATTGTTGGCCAAACAATTGTTTAATTACGCATAGAATATAATAATCAACTCAAAGGAATCATCAAGTAGAAATAATAGGTAATTGAATTAATAGGTAATTTAATGCTTTGTAAAAGTTTCTATTGTATTCCTAATTAAGAAATTAGTTCATCATCATAACTAAAACTAGCAGATAATAATTAAATAACATCTTGAGTATAGAAATTAAATAAAGATGTAGAAGAAAACTCTGTTGAGAATTTCCCATCTCCGTTCTTCAATATCCACCTTATTTTGTTCTCCAATTGATCTCCAACACTCCGAGTGTGGCTCTCAATTAATATCAGTCAAAAGTTCTTTAAAACTAGGTAAACAACTAATACTTATAATCCTAGCAAAACCCTATTACATAAGGGAAGTCCAGATCCTTAGTTAAGTCAACTTTTAGCATTATGGAATCAAATAATCACAGATCTCATCAGACTAGCGCCCCGCACTTAGTCTCTTTGTTAAGTTTCGTGCCCCACGCTGACCATTCAGTATCCTCATCCTTGCATGACATGACCCGCACCTTCTTTAAGCTTTCTGCAATGCTCCCCACGCCGTTGTATCAGAATCTCTAATTTCTCTTGATTTCCTCCTTTGTCCTCTGTTATACCCAACCATGCTCCTTTTCTTGCAAATTAAGACAAAACCTAAAAAGTAACACAGAAAATTACCAAGAGCACACAATATTTCAAGTTAAATAGCACCTAATTCATAGGTCTTCAACCTATTCATCAGCAATTGCACCATCTCAGACATTGTGTAACTATTCCCAATACTCATTTTCCTTCAAAGAGCGTGTGACTCACTTCCTTGAGATTTGATCTGTTTAATTTCCTTGGTCAACTAGTTGAATTGATGACTTTCATTCTATGATTTGGATTAGTGGTTTAATAGTTCTTTTCCTCTTCACATTCACTGTATTTTCGGCTCATAGAACTGAGCTTCTTCAGCCATATTTTTTTTCTTCAAAGAGGTTTCGTCTATAATCCTGAGGGGAAAGCCGTCATCAATTTTGATCCGAAAATTTTAAAAAGATTTGTACATGCTAGTTAAACAATAGGGTAAATTACATATATTAGTACATTTTTAGAAATAATTACAAAAATCATACACCTATAAAATAATTACAAAAATATTACACTTTTCCATATTATTTACAATATTAGAGTAATTAGAATTCCTTAATTTAAAGGATTAGTATTAATTGGCTGATATGGCAAATCGGGTGATTTTTTTTGAAACGCGTGTTCCTATGTAAATAAACCTTCTTTTCTCCCAACTTCAATAATTTTCGTACTTTCTCTCTCTAAAATCTTCTTCTTCTTCTTCTTCTTCTTCTTCTTCTTCTTCTTCTTCTTCTTTTTCTTCTTCATCTTCATAGTTGTTAGACTAATTAACTAGACCTGCATACAAGGTTAATGAATATTTTTCTTCTTCTTCATCATAGTTGTTCGTACTGGGTGGCGTAAATTGGTTAATGAATATTGATCTCCTTCAGGCTATTAGGGGATGCAACTGGTTTGCATTGTCTAATAGTCCTTTATTTTTTTGATTGTTTTTTAATTTACTTTTGGCTGCACTTATTGATTCACAAGTTGTTCAAGTTAGTGAAAAGAAGGTTTTGGATCAGAAAGCATACATGTTCTATTATCGAGATAATAGAAATTTTGCTTTAAACTTGCCTCTTGATGTTATTCGAGAAGAGATCATGGCGACAAATGTCATGGGAAGAAGCTCAAGTTCATAGCCAGAAGATATTTCCAAACCAAAAAATTTTAAAGGTGTGTTAATTTAAATTTTGTTATTGTTACTATCATATAACTGTTTGGTTATTCGCATTATGTTTTGGTTCTTTATTAATTTGGGATTCTTGATACCATTTTTGTTACCTTAATTTGGTATTTTGGTTATTTTTTTATGTTGTTATGGTTACCATGTATTTACTTAGTATACATGGTTGACTAAACTGGTTTTGGTGTACATGTTATTTATGTATTGGTTACCATTAATATATGTTTTGGTTACTAACATATAACTGTTTGGTTACTTCATTAGTTTTTTTTTTGTTACTGTTAGCTTATGATTTGGATATCATTCTTTTTCCCTCAATTGAGATTTTGGTTACTTTTATATGTTGTTTTGGTTACAATGTATTTGTTTAGTATACATTGATTGACTAAACTGAGTTTGGACTACATGTTGTTTAGTATACTAGACTAATTTCTGCGGGCTTGATGTAATGCTTACGTTGTAGCTACGTCAAGCAATAAAAAATAGATACTATCATATAACTCTTTGGTTACTTCTGCATTATGTTTTGGTACTGTTAGCTTGAGATTCGGATTCCATGTTTGTTACCTTGATTTGGTGTTTTGGTTACTTTTTTATGTTGTTATGGTTATCATGTATTTGCTTAGTATACATGGTTGACTAAACTGGTTTTGGTGTACATATTGTTTATGTATTGGTTACCATTAAAACATGTTTTGGTTACTATTATATAAATATTTGGTTACTTATTTAGTATGTTTTTGGTTACTATTAGTTTCTGATTTGGATTCCATTTTTGTTTCCTTGAGTTGGGATTTTGCTTACTAATTTTTGTTGTTCTGGTTACCATATATTTGCTTAATATATGGGTTGACTAAACATTGCTTGGTCTATATGTTGTTTATGTATTGGTTACCATTAATATATGTTTTGGTTACTAACATATAACTATTTGGTTACTTCATTAGTATATTTTTTGTTACTGTTAGCTTATGATTTGGATACCATTAGTTTTCCCTCAATTGAGATTTTGGTTACTTTTATATGTTATTTTGGTTACAATGTATTTGTTTGGTAAACTGTTTATGATATAAATATTGATTATATCTGGTTACTAATGACTGTGTAAATCTGATTTTTTTTATTTGCAGTTATGGAATATTTACTATGGGAATTCAATAGAAAATTCATTGGAAAAGTTATATATTGGTGTGACATGGAAGTCCCCTACATTATTACCAAGAAATTGAACCCAAGACAGTTGAAGAAGTTTAAGGCATCATTAGTTTGTGGATGTATTATTTTTATAAATAATAAACCCGAGTCATAATAAACCATGTATTTGCTTAGTATACATTGATGTATTATTTTTGTAAATTCCTTCAAATATATTCTACAAGGTTTATGCTATTCTATTTCTACTTCCATTTCCACAAATACATCTTACATGTTCTGGTTACTTTCATATAACTATTTGGTTACTTCTTTATTATGTTTTGGTTACTGTTACCTTATGGTTTGGCTACTATTATTGTGTCCTCAATGTGGGATTTCGGATACTTTTTTTTTATTATGGTTAATATGTAATTGTTTAGTATACATGGAATGCCTAAACTGGGTTTCATTACATGATGTTTCTGTTTTGGTTACCATTAAAACCTGTTATGGTTACTATCATATAATTATATGGTTACTGTTTTATTATGTTACATTATGGTTATATAGTATACATGGATTGCTTAAACTGAGTTTCATTACATGATGTTTCTGTTTTGGTTACCATTAAAACTTGTTCTGGTTACTATCATATAATTATATGGTTACTGTTTTATTATGTTACATTATGGTTACGGTTATTAGTAACCAGATAGTTACAAGCTTGTATCAGGACAAACATCAATTGTTAAATGTACATGTGTGAGTGTCCTATTTATCTACAAGCTTGTTAGTAACCAGATAATTATCATAGGTAGTTACTAGCTTGTTAGTAACCAGATAATTATAAGCTTGTATCAAGATCAAGTTATAAGCTTCAGATCAAGACCGTTATAAAGCTTGTATATGTTTACTTTATATTGATAACTCATGATGGAATCAAAAATTAAAATATTAATCAACATCAATTTTGGTTACTGTACACCATCAAAAATGTTACCAATCATGTGGTTAATGGTTACTAACAGTAAACAATTATATATTCTTGTAAACAATTAAATTTGTTATATTGGTTACTGTCAGTCTCCATTGTCTAACAACTGAATAAATATTGTAAAGTAACCAAATCAATATTAGATAGTAACCAAATTACATAATCTTAGTAACCAGAACATAAACCACATTTTTACATGCAATTTTGAAGGCCTAAATGATGGAATTTGACCAAAAAATCCTGCAGTTCACCAGCAAAGCTTTTGACTTTTGATCGTTGACCCATTTCCAATTAAATTGGGCTCCGAAAACGCCAAAATCTGACACTCCAAACTTGACAGAAATTGCCAAATTGTCACTGCAACCAATTATATTTTAACCAATTAAATAGTATACAACAACCAATATATATATAATCAGATTAATAGTTGTGTGAAGGTAACCAATGTAGTCTATAAGTAACCACCAATATAAAAGAAACAATTATAAAACTCAATAACATTATAGAGTAACCAAATAAACACCTTTCAGTATCTAAATACATATTATACAGTAACCAAGATATATGTAATTAGTAGCCAAGATTATAAAAAATATTTTTACATTCATTTTACAACCAAAACAATTAGTAATGACTTTCCTACAAATTAAAGAATAACAGGTGTATGAAGGTAACCAATGTAGTTAATCAGTAACCATCAATATAAAAAAATCAGTATAAAATACAGTAATATTATGTAGTAACCATGGTAATATTACACAGTAAACAATTCAGCATTATATACTAACCAAATCAAGACTAGACAGTAACCAACATATAATTACTTAGTATCCATACCATAAAACATATTTGACATGCATTTTACAGCAAAAACAAACAATATAAAAAACATCAATATGTACTTAAAGATTCAACAGTTGCAGGAAGGTAACCAATGTATTTAATAAGTAACCATCAATATAAAAAACATCCGTAGAATATACATTTAAAGTATACAGCAGCCAAATAAACATTATACAGTAACCAAATCAATAATAAACAATAACCAATTTCTATGTACTTAGTAACCAGAATATAAAACATATTTTTACATGCATTTTGCAATCAAAACAGATAGTATACTGACTTTGTGACCAATTAAAGAGCGAAAAAAATTAAGAAAGGTAACCAATATACGAGTATATAGTAACCACGGGGTAACCAAATAAACATTTAAAGTATTCAGCAACCAAATAAACATTATACAGTAACCAAATCAATAATAAACAGTAACCAATTTATATGTACTTAGTAACCAGAATATAAAACATATTTTTACATGCATTTTGAAATCAAAACAATTCGATAATCTTGACTTTGTTACCAATTAAAGAGCTTAAAAACTTAAGAAAGGTAACCAATATACGAGTATATAGTAACCACGGGGTAACCAAATAAACATTTAAAGTATTCAGCAACCAAATAAATATTATACAGTAACCAAATCAATAATAAACAGTAACCAATTTATATGTACTTAGTTACCAGAATATAAAACATATTTTTACATGTATTTTGAAATCAAAACATTCAGTATACTGACTTTGTTACCAATTAAAGAGAGAAAAAATTAAGAAAGGTAACCAATATATGAGTATATAGTAACCACGGGGTAACCAAATATACATTATATAGTAACCAAATAAATAAACAGGACCAATAAATATGTGGCTAATGCCAGACTCAAAAAGCTAGTAGAAGCACTTCAAATTTATGATTAAAAAAATGAACATTTATTCATTTCAAACAATGTAATTAATAACAGACATACCTTAATTTGAAAAAAGAAAGAGAAAAGTTCATATCTGGGCCATAAAATCCCACGTCTAAGTATGATTGGTGATAAATTCGGCCCTTTTCATGCATTTTCCCTAGTTTGGCAACAACTAAAACGGTCTAAATTAGAAAGATATTATATGAAGAAATGGGGGAAGGAATGCTTACGCTGATAACGTCGAGATTGTACCAGGGGATCTGTTCATCGCCGTTGAAAAATGAGCTAACCGATTCAAAATCGTCTTCTCCGATCGATTTGTCGTTGCTCTGTTTTTTCTGATCTCCAAGTTGCCTTTTTCTTCCTTAGCGTGAATTTAGGATCGGTCAGTTGAAAATATTAAAGTCGATGGCGGCGTGTGTAGGGAGTTAATGACGCGTAATTTTAGCAAGGTAATATTGTGTTGTTTTATTTTTGTAATTATGTTGTGTTTGTTTTATTTTTGTAATTATTTTCTAATTGTTGTATATAAGTGTTAAGGACCCTAAATAATATTCTATTCTTGTTACCCATGAAGTTTAGGTCCTGCTAGGATAGTTAAAATATGACTATCCAAAATTTTCAGATATTTTGGATCATTATATATAAACTGCCATGAGTATAGCAAAATAAGACACATATGCACACATGATGATTAACTTGGATAATAAACTATATGAGTGTGTATGCGTATAAATAAAATTTTTCATATGACATGTGTGGATGACAGTCTTTTCCTTTTTGTTTTGCATTCCTTTTTGCTTTCACTATGGTCTACGAGTTTGAAGTCTCACAGAGTAGTGATCCACTCTACTAGTAGCACCTGGCTGATTTGTTGAATTAATCAGTTTCTATGATCCTTCGTGGTACTAATGTAGTTTTAGATACACTCTATGACGTGTCAAAAACTTAGATCATTTTGACTGACTTTTAGTTCTCATACGGAACTTAGTTAGCAAAAAGATGAGAAATTTAGAAGTATTTAACTTAAAAAATCTATTTAAATTTTATAATAATAATAACTCTAATCAAGAATGAACCTAATCACTATTATTACTTTACATTGAGAGTTCCACATCTGAGGTAGAAGACAGATCTTCAAACTTCAGAACTAAATCAGTCAAAATACATTTATGACAAGAGGTCAGTTATAATCCTATGATAAATGATGAATTCAAATTGAGATTTTCATTTCTCATCACAAAGACAAGAGTAGATTTTCACAGTGCATTTACTAGAGATATCTTTCTTGAAGATTTGTTTTCATCTTCAAACTTGGATGGAGAGATAATGTTTCCCTGAGTACAACAGAACACTATAAGCATTCTCTCTCTTTCTTTTTGAAGTTAAAGACTGCATCTTTAATAGGATAAAGTGTAAGATCCCAACTTTTATGAATAAAGATTAATTTTTCTCTAAATATCATTTTGAATATTATGATGTGGATTCGATATAATGTTATAGTTGTGGGTTATATTTACAAGTTTTGCAAAGTAAGCAAGTTGTTATAAAATATTCGATTGGTTGGAGAATATTCGTTTTAGCAGAGAATATTCGTACGACGGCACAATCATTGGTGGACCCCACAACAGAATTATTGTCGGAGTTAGAAAATGTCATAAATATCTTTTTATAAAAATAATGGCGAAAGTTTTACCGTTAACTGTTGAAATACCCGGTGATAAAATTATAGTAATACGCGTGGTTGCATAGTAGCACACGGTATTTATTATTGATGCTTACGTGAAAAGTCACTCAGTTATACTCAATTATTGTTACAGTAATTGATGCATAGTATCTCACATTATTGATTCTATTATTGTCACAGTATCATCTATATAATATTCTATATTATTAAATCAATAATTGAGATGACAAGTTATTCATATTATTATTTGTATTATTGACAATGTCTAGAAAGTTCTGTCGAGGAAAGAGGTTTGGTCACCTAATTTTACGCCAATATGAAGAAATCCTTATCGGAAAGCCCCCTCTTTTCTGGGAATGATCTGGTTGTTAATATTGCAAGTTATATTATTGATGAATAAATGTTGTTAAAAATATTGAAGGGATTTTTATGAAGTATTTATTATAAATTTGGCTTATTATTTGGACCCCCACTTACCCATTTTTCAAAACTATCGGTAGAAGTTATCTCAGTTTTGTTTTAAATATATATATATATATATATATATATATATATATATATATATAAAATGTTGTTGATAGGGGGAAGTTGTCAAGGGAAAGAAAAAAAAGGGGGGAGAAGTTACGTGGGAGGGAGGGAGTATTATTATTATTATTATACATATTATAATAAGTTTTGTTTTTTTATAAAAAAATAGAATATATTATATTTTATAATGCATAGCGTTTGTATAGTGTCTGTATAGTGTTTGCATAGTAAATCATGTGAATATCAGAATTCTTCGCCCGTGATTTCGTATAAAATTACTGTGCGGCCTGTGATTTTTTCCTAAATAGTATCCTTCCATTCTCCTATAAAATTGGATGCTTAGTATAGAATTGAAAATCACACCAGAATTAGAGAATTCTTCTTTTATAATATTGAGCGTCTTTAATTTCTTTAGAGTTTAAGGAAGCTTTGAGTGTAGAAAACAGTTCAAGTTTTTTTCAAGAATATCCCAATAAGAAGTACTTTCTTTTTAAGGTAAGGGATATTATTTTTGTTCAGTATTCGTAAGAAATAATATTTTCTTCCATACTCTGTAGTATGTAAGTAATATTATTTCGTTTCAGATTCTTAATTCTACACTCATTTTGTTAAAGTATGGCTTCTATATTCCTTGAAATTAGTATAATATCCTTGAAATCTGTGCTTCATCTAGTATCTTTTCATGGAAATATTATTGTAAGCATTCTTGATAATTTTTTATCTTTTCCTGCCGGGGTACTATTCATAATATACTGTTCCTGAAGTACTATTCACGGGGTACTATTCACTCGTGTACTATTCACCCGGGGTACTATTCATGACAAAAATTGATTTCTTTTCCGTCCAAATCATTTTTGTAACAATATTATTCTTGAATTTTACTCCACAAAGAAGTATCAAGTTGACAATTTGGACGTTATTGAATTATGGATAAATTAAATTATAGAATCTTTAAAATTTATCCTTGCTCTCATTTAATTGAATTCTTATATCATTGTCATCATCCTCATGCTTATGATGCGGTATAAGTCATCTTTGGCCCGTAGTGCATAGATGGACTATTGATTGGTATGATTACGACCAAGGATTATTCAGTAGAATCATGACCTGTAACGTTACAAATGATGTGGTAAATGTCCTCTTTGGCTCGTAGTGCATTGATGGACAACTGTTGGCATGATCATGACCATTGGCGATAACACGAATATCCTTGGCTCGTAGTGCATGGATAATTCGTGGATGTGATACTAATGAATATCATTGGCTCATAGTGCATGGATAATTCAGAGATGTGAATTATTTATTGAGCTGAGTCTTAGAGATAAAATTTATGATAAACTTTTTAAATCATTGAAGATAGTAGATATCATGCTCTACTTGACTCTTCTAATGGATTATTTGTTCCGCTGCAGTTAAACTTGTTGTTTATTGTTTAACACGGTTGAAGGCTAACGATATTATCTTAGTCATAATATTTCTTACTGGGCTAGTTGAACTCACCCTTTTGCTTTCATTTTTCTCTTCAGGAAAAGAGAAAATAGCTGGGACGAGTTAGGGAATGGAGTGATGGTCTAGGATGGTAGCAATAGTAGTCCTCACAACTCTATGACATAGTGTGATAATAAATGTAATGAGGACTCCATTTCAATTTGGATACTGTCTATGAGACAATATTCGTGTAAAAACTCTCAGCTACGCTTTTGTCGTATTGTATAATTAAGTTTGTATTTGTATTATGTACCATGTATTTGGCGATTCAGAATGGGTGATGTATACCTATTTTGGGGGCGTCACAGTTGGTATCAAAGCGTAGGGATATCATCCCTGGCTGAGATGTGAGACTAGAACTAGGAGGGGAGAGACAGGAAATTCCTTCGCTACTATAACCTACATAAGTTTTTTTGTTATTTAATTGGTCGGTCAGAATATAGGGATAATATGTGGTATGTCAATTAACTCTTGTTTTGTGGCAGTGTTTGAAAATGACATCCGAGAATGTTGAGATAAGCGATGGAGCACATGAGACCGTTGAGTCACAAACAATTAATACCCAGGATAATGTGCATCAGGAAGGCAATAATCCTTAGGAAAACAACAACACCGACCAAATGATGAACGATGGGATGTTCAGGGGCTTAATGCAATTCATGCAATATCATGCGAGAGCGACTACTGTTCAAAATGCATGTGGAAACACTGGCAACTCACGGATGGTCACCGATAAGCAGTTCAAGGAGCTGGGACCCCCGATGTTTTTAGAAAAGCCAGAACCACTTAAGGCAGAGACGTGGATAAAGTAGATCACCAAGATATTTGATGTCTTGGGATGCTCCGAGGAGCAAAAGATTCCCTTTGCCACCTTCATGTTGCGATGAGAGGCAGATTACTGGTGGGAATCTATAAAACGTACTCAACCTGCTGCACTGAAGATGTCTTGGGAGAAGTTCCAAGAACTGTTCAACGACAAGTACTTTCCCAAAAGTGTTCGTCACATGAAGGAGGTGGAATTTATCAAGCTGGAACAAAACAATATGACCGTGTCACAGTATGCAGTTAAGTTTGCAGAGTTGTCCCAGTTTGCGTCCCACTTGGTTGATAATGAGGAGAGAATGACGTGAATGTTAATGCGAGGTTTCAAACCTGAAATACGTCAATACCTCATTTCTCACAAACTATGTTTGTATTCAGATGTTGTAAATAGGGCTCAGTTATTGGAGCGCGATAATGACTCAACCTAACCAAGAGAGAGCATCCGACAAAATGATAATATCAGTGGTAGCAGTCATCGAAGCGGTGACAACAAACGCAGAGGAAATCAACATGCCATATATGGTAACCACTTCAGTGGTAATCTTGGCCAAGACAATAAAAGTGGAAATTTCAAGAAGATGAGATTCAATAATGATGGAAAGAAGTCAGCACCAGCACCCGTTATTAAGGAAGGAGAACGACCACCGATTGTATGCTTCAAATGTAGAGGGTACGGACACATCAGTCCAAACTGCACGATGTAGTCCAAAGCATGTTATAATTGCGGAAGAGAAAGTCACCTAGCCCGATTTTGTCTTGTAGTGAAGCCAAGTCCAGTTGAGATAGTGACACCAAATGTCGTCCCAGACAAGTCAAAGCTGGTAGTGTGACGCCCCCAAGATTGGTATACATCACCCATCTTGAGTCGCCAAATATATGGTAAAGAATTTAAATACAAACTTCTTTTATACAGTACGACAAAACGTAGCTGAGAGTTTCAACATGGATAATGTCTCGTAGAGAGTATCCAAACTCAAATAAAGTCTTCATTACAATTATTATCACACTATTTCTTATAATAGTGAGGACTACTACAGCCACCTATCTGGACTGTCACTCCATTTTCTGACTCGTCCAAGCTATATTCTCATTTTCTAAAGAGAACAATGAAAGCAAAAAGGTGAGCTCAACTAGCCCAGTAAGAAATATTATGACTAAGATAATACAGAATAATTTATCGTTAGCCTTCAACAGTGTTAAATTGATAAAATATAACAACATCAAGTTTAACTGCAGCGGAACAAGCAATCCATTAGAAGAGTCAAGTAGAGCATAAAATCTACTATCTTCTATGATTTAAAAAGGTTTTTCATCACTTTTATCGCTGAGACTTAGTTTAATAAATAATCCACATCATTGAATCACCCATGCTCTACGGCCAAGGATATTCGTGTATTTATCAATGGTCATGATCATGCCAACAATTGTCCATGAATGCACTACGGGCCAATGAGGACTTTTACCACATTTATAACATTACTGTCATGATTATACCGAATAATCCCTAGTCATAATCATACCAAGTCCATCTATACACTACAGGCCACAGATGACTTTCAACATATTATAAACATGAAGATGATGACAATGATATAAGAATTCAATAAAACAAGTTCAAGGATAAATTTTTAAAGATTTATAATTTAATTTATACAGAAATCAATAACGTCCAAATTATCAACATGATACTTCTTTTTGAGTAAAAGTCTAGAATAATATTGTATCAAAAATGATTTGGGCCGAAAAAGAATCAATTTTTATCATGAATAGTACCCTAGGTGAATAGTACTCGAGTGAATAGTACCCCGTGAATAGTACTTCAGGAATAGTAACCCTGTGAATAGTACTCCGGTATGAAAAAGTTAAAACTTATCAAGAATGCTCAGAATAATATTTCCATGAAAAGATACTGGATGAAGCGCAAATATCAAGGATATTCTACTAATTTCATGGAGTATAGAAGCCAAAACTTTACAAAATGAGTATATAATTCAAAATTTGAAACGAAATAATATTACTTACATACTATAGAGTATGGAAGAAAATATTATTTCTTACGAATATTGAAAAAAAAATATCCCTATATGAATACGAAAGAAATAATATCCCTTACCTTAGTAGGAAATTGGCTACTGAAATAGTGTAGTAACAAAATACTCTTCTTCTTTCTCACTGATTCTCTCTCTATAGAATTCTCTTGTGAGTTGTAGTGAATTGGTGAGAATGAAAGAAGAATTAAACTTCTATTTATAGAAAATTTCTAGCTTAGCCCTTGCAATGTGAAAAGGCAAGTGGATTGACGACTGGTGATGTGAAAAGAAAAGTGGTTTAACACCTGTAGTGTGAAACAACTAGTGGTTCGACGCCTGTAATGTTAAACGACAATTAGTTCGAGCCTGTAATGTGAAACGACAATTGGTTCGACGCCTGTAATGTGAAACGAAAATTGGTTTGACGTCTGGTAAAGGCAATTACTATTGACGAAAGTGACTCTTAGAAGATGACATATGGGCCCCCATAAAATAAACCAAACTTACCACAGACGTCTCATAACAGACTTCTTATTTATAACAAGGATTGAATAAATATTACCACAAATCATTTTATCTTCAATCAACACATATTTAATCTTTCAACAATTATTCATCATTAATAGTATAACTCACAATATTTAACAACCAGATCATTCCCAGGAAAGAGGGGGCTTTCTGATAAGGATATCTCCCCATTGGCGCGCAATTAGGTGACAAAACCTCTCCTCGACAGAACTTTCTAGACATCGTCAATATTGCAAATAATAATAGGAATAACTTTTTCATCTCAATTATTGATTTAATAATATAAAATATTATGCATATGATATTGTGATAATAATTTAAGCAATAATATGAGATACTATGCATCAATTATTGTAGCAATAATTGAGTATAACTGAGTGTCTTCTTACATAAGCATCAATAATCAATATCGGGTGCTACTATGCAACCACGCGTATTACTGTACTTTTACCACCGGGTATTTCAACAGTTAACGGTAAAACTTTCGCCGTTATTTTTATAAAAAGATATTTTTGTTATTTTTTAACTCCGACAATAATTCTGTTGTGGGGTCCACCAATGATTGTGACATCGTACGAATAGTCTCTGACAAAAATAATATTCCCCGACCAAATGAATATTTTATAACAACTTGCTTACTTTGCAAAATCTATAAATATTACCCACAACTATAACATTATATCAAATCCACACCATAATATTCAAAATGATATTTAGAGAAAAATAATCTTTATTTATGAAAGTTGGGGTCTTACAGGTAGTTCAAGGGAGAGTGTTTTTCATGACCTCCCAAAAAGCGAGGAACCCGAACGAGGTCATCACGGGAAAGCTAATTATAAACTCTTGCAAAGTTTATACCTTATTTGATACCGGTTCTACCCATTCTTTTATTTCTCCTACTCGCGCTCAACGTTTAAATTTAACTCTGGAGAAATTTGACTTTGACTTATCTATTAAAACTCCATTGGGAGAAACCTTTATTACATCCACTATTTATAAGTCTTGTTTGATTCAAATCGGCACCCGCACATTACCTGTCGATCTGATCTCTTTGAAAATACTTGCATTTGATGTGATTTTAGGGATTGATTGGTTAACAACTCATCATGGAAAAAATGATTGTTTTCGTAAGGTTGTTAGCTTTCATATTCCTAACCAACTTATTATGCAAATTCAAGCAACCAAACCACTAAAGTCAATCACTATCATATCAAGCCATAAAGTTATTCGTTTATTGAAAAACGGATGTCAAGCTTTCTTAGCCCATGTCACGAATTTAAATAAAAATAAGTCAGATTTTAATGATATTTCTATTGTTAATAAATTTCCTGATATATTCCCTGAAGAACTTCTTGGCCTACCCCCAGAGCGTGAAATCGAGTTTTGTATTGACCTTGAACCCAGTCCAAAACCCATTTCCAAAGCCCCATATCGAATGGCTCCTATTTAACTTCAAAAGTTAAAAACCCAACTACAGGAGTTGTTAGACATCAGTTTCATTTATCCTAGTACGTCTCCTTGGGGTGCTCATGTTCTATTCGTAAAGAAGAAAGATGGAAGTATGCGACTCTGTATTGATTATCGGGAGTTGAATCATGTCACCATAAAAAATAGGTACCCGTTGCCTCGCATTGATGACTTGATTGACAAGTTGCAAGGCGCTAAATTCTTTTCAAAGAACGATCTTCATTCCGGATATCATCAGTTAAAGAATAAAACTGATGACATTCCAAGGAATGCTTTCAGAACTCGGTACGGGCATTACGAATTCCTAGTCATGTCAATTGGATTGACCAATGCTCCTGCTGCCTTCATGGATATGATGAACCGAGTATTCAAGGAATATTTGGATCACTCTGTGGTCGTCTTTATTGATGACATCCTCATTTACTCCAAAAGCTGTAAAGATCATGAGCAACATTTGAGGCTGATACTCCAAAAGCTTCGTGAAAACAAGTTATATGCCAAGTTGAAGAAATGCGAGTTCTGGCTTGAGGAAGTAGCAATCCTTGGGCACGTGATATCTAATCACGGAATATCTGTTGACCTAGTGAAGATTGAAGAAATTCAAAGCTGAGAACAACCTAAGTCAGTGACCGAAGTACGTAGCTTTTTGGGTTTAGCTGGTTATTATCGGAGATTCATAGAAGGATTTTCTCGAATCTCTACTCCATTAACGCAGCTGACTCGAAAAGATACAAAATTTGGTTGGAGCGAGGAATGTGAAAAGATTTTTCAAGAACTCAAGTGAAACTCATTTCAGCATCTGTTCTGACAATACCATCTGGTTTTGAGGGATTTGTCATCTACAGCGATGATTCAGGTAGAGGATTAGGATGTGTTCTCATGCAACATTGGAAACTCATAGCCTGTGCCTCACGACAACTCAAAGAATATGAGAGGAATTATCCTACTCATGATCTAGAGTTGGCAGCAGTCGTTTTTGCGCTTAAAATCTGGATACATTACATGTATGGGGAGAAAGTGGAGATCTATACAGATCATAAAAGCCTCAAATATTTCTTCAGCCAAAAGGAACTCAACATGCGACAACGACATTTGCTCGAACTATTGAAAGATTACAGTCATACCAATCAATACCATCTTGGAAAAGCAAACGTGGTAGCTGACACGTTGAGTAGAAGATCATATGCGGGTACGAGTGCGATATTGTCAACGCAAAGGCCCATTTTGTATGACTTACAAAGGATGGAAATATAGTTAACGACTCCAGGGACTAACGTGATGATGGTAAATATACGAGTAGAATTAACTTTAATCGATAAAGTTAAAGTTGCTCAACTTACGGACCTAGAGCTAATGCGTATGAAGAAGAAAGTGCAAGAAGGTGTTATTCCAGAAGCAAGAATCGATGAAGAAGGAATACTTTGAGTCAACTCCAGACTTTGTGTTCCTAATGACTCTGAATTGAAGTATAAGATCATAATGGAGGCGCACAACACACTATTTACAATCAATCCCGGGAGTACCAAAATGTATCGTGATCTTTGACATACATTTTGGTATAGAAATATGAAGAGAGAGATATCGAAGTTTATCTCAAGGTGTTTAACTTGTCAACGTGTCAAGGTGAAGCATCAAGTGCCAAAAGCACCATTGCAACCACTTGAAATTCTAGAATGGAAGTGGGAACACATTACTATGGATTTCGTTACGGGTCTTCCCAAGGTTTCTCAAGGCATAGATGCAATTTGGGTGATTGTTGATAGATTGACCAAGTCTGCTCATTTCTTACCTGTACAAGAAACTTATTCACTTGAACGTCTTGCTCGTATATGTAAGACCCCAACTTTTATGAATAAAGATTATTTTTTCTCGAAATATATTTTTGAATATTATGGTGTGGATTTGATATAATGTTATAGTTGTGGGTATTATTTACAAATTTTGCAAAGTAAGCAAGTGGTTATATAATATTCGATTGGTTGGGGAATATTTGTTTTAACAGGGAATATTCGTACAACGGAACAATTATTGGTGGACCCCACAACGGAAGTATTTTCGTAGTTAGAAAATGACAGAATTATCTTTTTATAAAAATAACGGCGAAAGTTTTACCGTTAAAATGTTGAACTACCTAGTGGTAAAAATACAGTAATATGCGTGGTTGCATAGTAGCACAAGATATTGATTATTGATGCTTACGTGAGAAGTCACTCAGTTATACTCAGATATTGCTACAGTAGTTGCTGCATAATATCTCTCATATTATTGATTCTATTATTGTCACAGTATCATCTGTATAATATCTTATATTATTAAATCAATAATTGAGATGACAAAGTTATTCATATTATTATTTGCAATATTGACAATGTCTAGAAAATTCTGTCAATGAGAGGTTTGGTCACCTAATTGCGCGCCAATGATAGAGAGAAATCTTATCGAAAGCCCCTCTTTCACGGGAATGATCCGGTTGTTAAATATTGTGAGTTATAATATTAATGATGAATAAGTTCGTGTTGATTAAAGATGAAATTGATATTTTCATTGTGTTGAGATTATTAGTGTTAGTGAAAATCGACATCTATTTCAATAAAATGGATGTCTTGAGGTTATATTGACCAATCGGGCAATTAATAGGATAAATGAGCAATTAATTACTATTAATTTACATGCTTATAACTATTTGTTCCCATGTGTGTACTATTGATTCACATACATGTAGTATTAGGGGAGATGGTGCAAGATTGATAATACTTGCATGACTAAATTAAAAATGGAGGTATAGATGAATGTACTATAATGTAATTAATTTTTTCACATGATTATACTATTTATTCACATGATTGTACTATTGATTCACATGATGTACTATTAGGGGAGGTGGTGCAAGTTTGATAATACTTCCAGGACTAAATTTAAAATGAAAAAAAAATATGAAGGTATTATACTGTAATATTTTGAACCCCATAACGTGCAATTATCGAAACTATATTTTCCTATAAATAGAAGCTCATTCTTCTTTCATTCTCACTAATTCACTAAGACTCACAAGAGCAATTATAGAAAGAGAAGCTATAGAGAGAGAAGCTTTAGAGAGAAAGTAAAAGAGAAGTCTGCTACCTCACTATTCCAATTTGCAGTCTTCTTCTGAGGTAAGGGATATTATTTTATTCAGTATTCATTGGAATAATATTTTCTTCTATACTCTGTAGTATGTGAGTAATATTATTTCGTCTCGTATTCTTGATTATACCATCATTTAGTTAAAGTATTGCTTCTATACTCCGTGAAATTAGTAAAATATTCTTGAAATTTGCGCTTCATCTAGTATCGTTTCATAAGGATATTTTCTGCACATTCTTGTTAAATTTTAAGCTTTTCATGCCGGAGTACTGTCCATGAGTAGTATTCATTTTTTACGGTACTATTCACAAAGTACTATTCATGGGGTACTATTCATAAAGTACTATTTATGGGTACTATTCACAAAGTACTATTCATAAGTACTATTCACAAAGTACTATTCACGGGGTACTATTCACCTGGAAATTCTTCATGACAAAAATTAATTTTTTTGCTATCCAAATCATTTTTGATACAATATTATTCTTGAATTTTACTCCACAAATCAGTATCATGTTGACAATTTGGACATTATTGAATTCTGGATAAATTAAGTTATAAAGCTTTAAAAATTTATCTTTTGCTTTCTTTTAATTGAATTCTTATATCATTGTCATCATCCTCATGCTTATATTGTGATAAAAGTCATCTGTGGCTTACGTGCATAGATGTACAATTGATTGGTATGATTATGACTAGGGATTATTCGGTATAATCATGACCGTAATGTTACAAATGATGTGGTAAAAGTCCTCATTGGCCCGTAGTGCATTGATGGACAGTTATTGGTATGATTATGACCAGGGATTATTCGGTATAATCATGACCATTGATGATTACATGAATATCCTTGGCCCGTAGTGCAGGGATGATTTGATGATGTGGATTATTTATTAAGCTGAGTCTCAGCGATAAAGTTGATGATAAACTTTTTAAATTATACAAGATAGTAGATATCATGCTCTACTTGACTCTTTTAATAGATTGCTTGTTCCGCTGCAGTTAAACTTGATGTTTATTATATTTCACCAGTTTAACACTGTTGAAGGCTAATGATAATTTATTCTGTATTATCTTAGTCATAATATTTATTACTGGGCTAGTTGAGCTCACCCTTTATTTTCATTGTTCTCTTCAGGAAATGAGAATATAGCTGGGACTAATCGGGGAACAGAGTGACGGTCCGAGATGTTTGTATTAGTAGTCCTCACTATTTTTTGAAATAGTGTGATAATAAATGTAATGAGGACTTCATTTGAGTTTGAATACTATCTATGAGACAATATTCGTGTAAAAACTCTAAGCTACGTTGTGAAAGTAGTATGCACACAAGCCAATCATGTTTGATGATAAAGCATATACTTTGTAACAATCTTATTCATTTATGAATAAAAAGTATTAATTTATTAAAGGCTTTTAATTATCTACATGATGTTGTTTTATAATATGTGATAAACCCATAGTTTTAAGCAATGCTTTTAGAATAATGATGATGATCATTCTAATGATATCTAAATTCTTAGAAAGCTTAAAACTAAAATAGTTCCCAATCATTGGATTACTAAATTGGGGATTAGTGAATCCGGATAGATTGGTACATACGTTGCTTGTTCATTGGATGAGGATGATTGATCTCATGATCATTTGTGTGGAGACACTAAAGCAAGTATGTAGGTGCTTATTAGAGAATAAGTTCATTTGGCGTGGCTCGCTAAGGAATACCTAATGGAGTTTTACTTGCACATCGATAGGAATTCTCTGTAGTGATAGTAGTACAAGTGATCCTTGGATTTGAGATCATCATAGTATCTTGTGTATGATGAGTTATACTTTGACTTATTCCTTAAGACCCTTAGGGTATATCAAAGGATATGCTTGGGTATAATAAGTTGTACATGGAGATAATGTATGATCAATAAAGAATCTACTACTTCTATTAAAAGAAGAGAAATGTCCTATGTGATTCGATAAATGACAACCCAGTAGTCCTTGGCCAAGGCAGAATGAATTAGAAAGGAGTTTCTAATTTGCATTATTTGGAGTTGTGCATTTAAGAGTCGAAATACATATAATTAAATAAAATAAGACTTGTGAAATTCCATGTCTTATATTTAATTGGGACATTGTATGGTGGAAGGATTGAATTGTACGGTAACTATTTACTCAAAGGTTCTTTTATGATTAATGTTGAAATCTATATTATCTGGAAAGTCGTTGATCGCTGGGAGGCTTATCCCTATTGTAGAATAAATATTATTTATTTAAATAAATTAATTGTTTAATTTATTTATTTAAATAAGATTAGAATTGTTCTAATTGATTTATTCACAACCGGGTTTAATATGGAGAACCTAAAGGGTCACACCATAAAAGAAAGAATAATTATTTAAGAAGTTAATGGCATAATCGTAATAATATGTTATGTATATTTAATTTAATCTATGGTGATAGAATAAATTAAATAGCTTAATATTATTATTTAATATTTTAGAAATATTAAATATAAATTAATAAGAAGAGTCTTATTAATATTATTACAATTATTATTATTATTTTAATTTCTAAAGAGTTTAGGAATTAATTTAATAAAAGTACTCTCATTTATTCCTAATTGGATTAGGAAGGAAAATTAGTTAAAGGAGTTTAATTAATTATCCCTAATAAGATTAGGGAGCCCCTTTAATTAAAAAGGGTTTAATTTAATAATACCTTATTTTTTTTAGGGTTACTTGATATCTTCATAAGATGAGTCTTATATCAGATATTAAGACGACGTTATAATTCCAATGATTGGAGAGTACGCTCCTTTTCTATAGAGATAGAAAAACTAGGGTTTAGCCAACCACCCATCTTCTTGAATCTTTCTTCTACCTTGGTGGATCACCTCTAGAGGCCAAACACTTGGGTGGCTAACGTTGATCAAAGGAAGGAACCAAACCCGGTGGATTCAAGTTGAACGCGAAAAGGATTGGAGGTGAACTTGTACCTGAGGAAGCTCGATCTTCAAGGATATGATTCTTATTCGTTATCTTTTTGTTTTAATTAATAATTGTGCATAAAGGGTGATCCGGGTATATGATTTGTATAATTTTAAAACTCTGATTTTTACACGTTTCCACATTATTTTTGCAACTTGATTGCGTTCTTGAATATTACAAACCTAACAGTGGCATCAGAGCCATACCTTTATGCGAATTATTAATTGTTCAGATTTGATATGTATATTGATATGTGTTTAGAATAATTTAATTGAGCATAATTTGTTGTATAAAATTTATTAAAAAAAAAAACGTTATTCTTGAAATCCGTTTTTTTCTCTCACCTAATTCACGTGGCTAGCATGTTAATCCTGCTGATTGACGTGGTTATTTTGTTAGCTTCTTCGCATGATGCTTAACAGGTTATATATATTGATTTACATGGTTAGTAACTTAGTATGTTAAGTTAGTGCAACATGATTACATGGAATTATATTTATATATATATATATATTTATAACAGTTTCTTGAATCATGAATACTTAGTATGTTAATTCAGTTTAGTTATATTATATATATATATATATATATATATATATATATTTGTAATTTAATTAATTATATTATATATATATATATAATATTTTAATTATTTTATAATTAAAATAAAATTTTATTTTAATATTAAAATAAAAGTTTATTTTAATCTTAAAATAAAAGGTTTATTTTAATTTTAAAATTAAATTTCATGCTAACTAATTAGAGTTGGAATTGGATTCCATGATAACTAATTGGAGTTGAAAGTGATCTTTCCTTAAATAAAGGAGTTTATTTAGATATGAAATAAGATTTCATATTATTCAAAATAAAGGAGTTTATTTGTGAATAGGAAAGAAAATCCGTGTTTCCTTAAATAAAGGAGTTTATTTAAATATGAAATAAGATTTCATATTATTCAAAATAAAGGAGTTTATTTGTGAATAGGAAAGAAAATCCGTGTTTCCTTAAATAAAGGAGTTTATTTAAATATGAAATAAGATTTCATATTATTCAAAATAAAGGAGTTTATTTGTGAATAGGAAAAGATAATCCGTGTTTCCTTTAATAATTTTTTTTTTACTTGGAATTGGATTCCATAATTAATTAAAATAAAGGAGTTTATTTTGATTAAAGATTTTGATTAAAATAAAATAGTTTATTTTATTCAAAATTAGATAAATTAAAATAAAATAGTTTTATTTTGATTTAAATTTGGATTAAAATAAAGGAGTTTATTTTGATTCAAAATTAGATTTTATACTAACTAAATTTGCCCATTAAATGATATCAATATATATATTGAATGTTTATTATTCATGATATGAATGTTATTTATTGATGCATATGGTGATGTGTACGATAATAAATGGGATTGATTATGGACTATTGACGATGTGAGTGGATTTTATTTTAGTTGGATGCATGAATGTATGAGTTTTATTAAATGGGGTTCTGCGTACCTACTCGTCTTCTCTAATTTTTTTCTTAATATAAATTCTAACTCCTCCTATGTACTTCCCTCGATCACGATCAAGGTTTCTATTTATTTTAAATAGTTTTGTAATAGGAATAGTTAGAATTAATTTTGAAAATTTGGAGATCAAAGAGCAAGGAGCGCTTGAAGACCCATTTGTAATGGAGCTCGTGTTTAAATGTAATAGTTATATTTAAATATTATTTCTTGCACCCCTAGGGTTTGACCTTTTGGTTCACTTGGTGGCTCTAGTGAACCAAACTAGAATAAAAGTCCATAATCAATTCGGGTAGAATATAGTATTCTATATGTGCATGCTTATACTATATATATTATATATTATGCAAACATGCTTCGCATGTTCATTAATATAACGCGATTTATATATATATATATATATATATATATATATATATATATATATATATATATATGTGTGTGTGTGTGTGCATGCGCGCTAAACAAGATGAGACAAATTAATAACAAGTATCACTGGTATAGCGCGCTAAACAATATTAATTCTCAATTCTTGAACAAGTATCACTGGTATAGCGTGCGTGTGTGATCAACATCTAAGATAACTGATACGGACCCAAATTCAATACATAAACAATTTCTTAGAAGGAATCATACAGTGCAAACTTAAAAATCTCAAAGATAGGCACGATTCAACTATAATTAAACTTAACCAAATTCAAGGGTACATGCAGGATACTTATACTTTCTCTTCTTCTTCTTTTTTTAATACGGGGGCTTTTTGCACTTTTCCCGTTTTTTTCTTATATCTTTTTTTTTCATAGATGGTTGGTGAGTGTGTTTTACGCTCCATCTCACGCTTGTGTTTATGGGGAGTGCTTCACTTCAACCCACCACAAGACTCAACATATTTCATTCTTTTTTTTCTCTATTTTTTTCAAAGCTTATATATCCCGCATATATTCCCCCAAACTTAGGTTCTTGCCTAATTTAAGCCTTCACTACCTATCCTTGTCATTTTCTGGTTCACGCTAGCACTATCCTTTAGAAATAATTTATGTATCAATTTGAACTAACCGGTCAACAAAGATGTTATTAGTGCTAACCTTTTTATAACAGTTTCAAACAAGTCCAAGAATCGATTCATAACAGTAATTATATCACAGTTCTAATAATCCCTACTATATTGGTTAACTTGTTCACAATCTCATCATTGGCCAGAATAACCTGTAGAAAGTGACACCATTGGACATATGCAAACACACTATTTAACTATATTATTATTTTTTTATTTTTTTTATATTTTTTTTAACTATAGAAATATGAAAACAAAGCAAAATCTTAACTACTATGCAAATACCTATTCTATAATGCAAAACTAGATATGACAACAAAAATTTAAAAATGCATGTATGCAACTAAGCAACTAACTCCCCCAAACATAAATAAGATAATGCCCTCATTGGATAAAAATAAAATGCACGAGGACTTCCACAGGAATTGTCTAAGTGCAAGGCGGTGGTTGGTGCGCTTCTTCATCGAGTCACTAGGAGGAAATCGAGGTAATGGGCCAAATTTGTTGATACGAAAATTGGGTCGCAGCCGGGTTGAAACTTTGGAGTGTTGTGTTGAATGAGGCGAAAGACGCGTTCATGGCATCGAACATACGATCTTGGCGCATTGCCAATCGCCTCATTTCCCGGCGTGCTACCCTAGTATGCGCATTCATTTGATTCTGGAGCGCAAGGAACTGAGTACTAGAAAATGCCTCAGTCTGCGGAACCTGCTCGGTTCCTTGATCTCCCATTGTGTCATCCTCATCTCCCGAGGTATTGTCGGCATCAACTTCGTCTTCCGACGCCGATGGAAAAATAAAGCCCAGACCCCGGGGATGTGACTCGCCTCCAGGCCACACTGAATACCGCGCAATCAATCTCGAATCAAGCAAAGCAAGCGGTGGTTAAGTGGGCTCATCATCAGAATAACGCACCCCAGCGTTACGGCACAACGCACAAATCAGTGAAGGGTGTGTCAATCCGCCCAAAAAATTTCCCCGTAGCACCGACGGATGGAGAAATTAATGATGGCCCCGACGTCGATATGGAAATCTTGCACAATTGTGTATAACAGTAACGCCTTCTCTTTAGTGACGTCCGAAGTGTGTTGGGGTGGAAGCAATTTCGCACATAAAAATGCGTACCATATCTTTCCATACAAGCTCAAGTCCTTGCTATTAAACACCGTTCTGCCCTTCCTGCCTTTGGTCAAAGATGTGCCTGCCTTTGTCATATTTGTAATAACCTCCTCATAATCCGGGTTAAAATCCCTCAGTTGGGCATACTGACAATGGCGTGGCACCCACAATTGATAATAAGCATTTATAGCGTCATCACTGAATGGAACCATCCGACCCCGCACAAACGCTTTAAAAGGAGCTTTGTCTTCGGCATTTTCATAGAATTCTTTGACAAGGTTGACCACGGGGGGTACTGGATGTTCGGTGAATTTAAGCCACCCCTTTACATGAATTTGGGACATCATCTCTCCATCATTACCCTCGGGGGCCAAGCCACGTTCTGGTGTAAGTGCCTTAGATTGCATGTACTCGTAACGGTCGGCGGCGGCGGCACTCACAAATTTTTGTCGGTCATAGAAGGTTGGCGATAGAGCGGTGCTTGAACTCGCCCCCCCCCGTTGGCGTTTTGGTGTTGGTTGAGATGCCATTGCGTTTCAACAGTGAACTCTTTCTAGTAACCACTTCCTCTCCCGAAAATTTGGTTCAGTCAATCTATCAAACACTTTGCGTGCATAGCCCGGTCTTCCCCCAAACTTAGGTTGGTTCTATGGAATGTCAGTGGAGAGAAGATGAAAACGCACAGGGAATGCAACTTACTTTCAATTGTGCTATATGTTCCCCAATTTCGTGAAGAAGCCGAAATTTGTGGTGATGAAGATTGGAGGTATGGGTTAGGGTTTATATAGAGGTGTTGTAGGGTAGAGAAAGTGGTGGACATGATTGAAGTCGTGTGGAAGACATGGGGTAGAAGGTGGGTAAACTGATTTAGGTAGTTATAATGGTGGTAGTAGTTGTTTAGGGTCGTGGGTTGTGTTGAGGAGAGGAAGGCAAAAATAGCAGCAGGTTTTGAGTGAGGGGGAAGTGGCTTGGGCGTGCCATTTAAAAGAACATGTCTTTGAAGAATTAGGACCCCATACTGGCGAGGGTGTTTAGGCCAAAAAGTCCCATTCCTACAGAAGCTAGCATTGCTAAAATTTTTTGGTCAAAATTTTGAGATGGAAAATTTTCTGATATTCCTCCATTGCGTAGGCATTGTTGCTCTGAGTAATGTTAGACCTCTCCTGAAACCAAAAACAAGCAATACGTTAGATAAATGATGACTTGGAGTTTCGATGAGATTTTTAGTACTTTTCAGAGATTTTTAGCAAAATTTAGTAATTGACAAGTCCTAACTACTGCTTCATAAACTATATCCTAACAAATTAAACGTGAACTATGAAAATAAAGGAAGGTTGGGTTGCCTCCCAATTAGTGCTTGATTTTAAGTCGTTCAGCCTGATTACTCCCTGTTTTACTATGTATCGGCGAGGGTAATGTTGTCGGCGTCCCAGTTCGACTCGCTACCCTAGTAATGCTTTATCCGTTGACCATTGACCTTGAACATTTCTAATGGATTTCGACTGTAGAGTTCAACGGCGCCATGAGGAAATACTCATTTTATTGTAAATGGTCCCAACCATCTTGACTTAAGCTTTCCGGGGAACAAACGCAGCCGTGAATTGAACAAGAGGACTGCTTGACCCGGCTCGAATGTTCGTTGCACAATTTTCTGGTCGTGCCATCTTTTAACTTTTTCTTTGTATAACTTGGCATTCTCGTAGGCTTGGAGGCGGAATTTTTCGAGCTCATTCACTTGGAGTAGCCTCTTTTCTCCTACCGAGGCTTGATCAAAATTCAGTTTCTGTATTACCCAATAAGCCTTGTGCTGTAGCTCCACCGGTAAGTGACATGCCTTTCCATACAAGAGTTGATACGGTGACTTCCCGATTGGTGTTTTGTATGTAGTTCGGTACCCCCATAATGCGTCGTCCAATCGAAGTGACCAATCTTTCCGACTCGGATTTACAACTTTCTCCAATATCCGCTTAACTTCTCTATTCGATACCTCCGCTTGCCCATTAGTTTGAAGGTGATACACTGTAGCAACCTTGTGATTGACCCCATACTTAGCCAAAAGAGCTGTAAACGACATATTGCAGAAGTGACTGCCTTCATCCCTGATTATTGCTCTTGGCGTACCAAACCTCGTGAAAATATTTTTCTGTAAAAACTTGAGGACCACCTTGGCATCATTAGATGGTAGTGCTACAGCTTCAACCCATTTCGATACATAATCTACTGCAAGCAGAATATACTGATTGCTCAAAGACGACGGGAATGGTCCCATGAAATCGATGCCCCATACATCAAAGATTTCCACTTCAAGAATTGTTTGTAGGGGCATCTCATTCCGTTTCAATATGTTTCCCACCCTTTGGCATCGATCACATGTTTTCACAAATTGGTGGGCATCTTTGAACACCATAGGCCAATAAAACCAGGATTGAAGAACTTTCGCCGCGGTGCGCTCACTCCCGAAATGTCCACCGTACGCCGATGAATGGCATTCTTGTAATATGCTATGGACTTCACTATATGGGATACATCGTCGAATCATCTTATCGGCACATTGTTTGAATAAGTACGGTTCATCCCACATGTACCACTTGACATCATGCAGAAACTTCTTTTTCTGTTGTCGTGTAAGATTCGGTGGAAGCATCTTGCTTACCACATAATTCGCTAAGTCTACATACCACGGAAATTCTGCATTCACCCCAAATAACTGCTCATCCGGGAATGTCTCGTTGATCACGCATCTATCATCATCCTTTTTCTCCGGATTTTCCAGTCTTGACAAATGATCGGCAACTTGATTTTCCGTCCCCTTTCTAATTTTAATTTCTAAATCAAACACTTGAAGTAGGAGAATCCATCGGATAAGGCGTGGTTTAGCATCTTTTTTCGCGATTAAGTACCGAATCACCGAATGGTCCGTGTAGACTATTACCTTAGTCCCGATCAAGTATGCCCGGAATTTGTCAAACGCGTATACCACTGCAAGTAATTCCTTTTCCGTAGTAGTGTAGTTCGTTTCTCTGTGAGTGTTTTGCTTGCATAATATATGGCATGAAACACTTTGTCTCATCTTTGGCCCAAAACAGCCCCAACCACGTAGTCGCTTGCATCACACATAAGTTCGAATGGCATTTTCCAGTCCAGCGCGACTATAACGGGGGATGTAGTTAATTTCTTCTTCAATAATTCAAACGTGGACTTGCATTCCGCAGTAAAGCTAAAAGTTGCATCCTTCTCTAAAAAGACTGCATAGAGGTTTTGCAATCTTAGAGAAGTCTTTTATGAATCTCCGGTAGAACCCAGCATGCCCCAGAAAACTACGAATACCCTTCACTGAGCTTGGTGGAGGTAGTTTCTCGATCGTGTCCAATTTTGCCTTGTCCACCTCCAACCCTTGAGCCAACACCTTATGTCCCAAAATTTTGCCCTCTTCAACCATGAAGTGGCATTTTTCCCAATTCAGTATGAGGTTTGTATCCTTACACCGCTGCAATACCATGACCAGATTTTCTAAGCAAGTGTCAAAAGTGTTTCCATAGACCGAGAAATCGTCCGTGAAGACTTCAACGTTCTTCTCCACCAGATCCGAGAAAATAGCCATCATACACCGTTGGAAAGTTGCCGTTGCATTACACAGTCCGAATGACATTCTCTTGAATGCAAAGGTGCCGTAAGGGCAAGTGAATGTTATCTTTTCTTGATCCTCAGGAGCGATAGCAATCTGATTATATCCCGAATATCCATCCAATAAGTAGTAAAACTCATGTCCCGCTAATCTGTCTAACATTTGATCGATAAAAGGTAGCTGGAAATGATCCTTCGGGGTTGCCTTATTCAATCTCCCCGTAGTCAATGCACACCTCCAACTTTATTCTTCGTCCTTGTTGGAATTAACTCGTTGTCCTCATTCTGAATTACCGTTATTCCCCCTTTCTTAGGCACACAATGAATCGGACTTACCCATTTACTATCGGAAATTGGGTATATGACACCGGTATCCAATAACTTCAGAATTTCCTTCTTGACCACTTCCTTCATGATTGGGTTAAGTCGACGTTGATGCTCCACCGATGGACTTGCATCATCCTCCATCAGAATTTTGTGCATGCAAAATGATGGGCTAATACCTTTTATATCAGTAATCGTCCATCCAATCGCTGATTTGTGATCCCTAAGCACCCTCAGCAACTTTTCTTCCTGCAATTCGTTAAGTGTAGCAGAAATAATTACAGGTAAAGAATTTAAATCACCTAAATACGCATTCCTGAGATGTTTAGGGAGTGGCTTAAGTTCCAACGTCGGTGGCTCCTCCAATTATGGTTTTAATTTTTTTGCAACTATCTCCTCGGTGTACAGAGGTTCAACCGGTGCTTAGAATCGGCTAACTCGTGGCAAAGACTCTAGAATCTGTAATAAGTCCACAAATTTCGGGTCGTCTTTTTCTTCATCACCCAATAAGGTTGTTTTTAACGGATCATTGATCAAACTCTTGTTAATATCTTCGCTGATAATTTGCTCAATTAAATCCATTCGATAACACTCTTCCTCGTCCGTAGGATATTTCATGGCCTTGAACACATTGAATTTTACTTCTTGATCTTGGACCCTCATTGTCGGTTCTCCTTTTTTGCGTCCTATGAGTGTCCGCCCAGGTAACCAAGAAGGGTCTCCCTAGGATGATTGGGATGTTCTTATCTTCATCGAAATCCAGTATGATAAAGTCTGCAGGGAATATGAACTTATCCACTTTTACCAAAATGTCCTCTACAATGCCTCTCGGATATGTGACTGACCTATCCGCCAACTGCAATGAAATGTTCGTAGGCTTTGGCGCGGGCAAACCCAATTCTGAATATACTGATAATAGCATCAGGTTTATACTTGCCCCCAAATCACATAAGCACTTGTTAAAAGACATCTTCCCAATCGTGCAAGGGATAATAAAGCTCCCCGGGTCTTTGAGTTTTGGTGGAAGCTTTTTACGTAACAATTTTCTACTACACTCTCTGTTAGTGCCACTTTGTTTGAAGTCTTCCCATTTCTTCTTCCTCGACAGAATTCCCTTCATAAACTTTACATAACTTGGCATTTGTTCTAGGGCCTCTGCGAATGGGATGTTAATCTGGAGTTTCTTGAACACATCTAAAAACTTTGCGAACTACTTATCTGATTTCAGTTTTTGGACCCTCTGCTGAAACGGCGGTGGGGGATAAACAATCGACTCGCTGTTTAACTTTGTTTTCTCATTTTTGTTACCCTCCACTGCGTTACTGTCATC
The DNA here is from genome assembly GCA_020205615.1 of Panax quinquefolius. NCBI lineage: Eukaryota > Viridiplantae > Streptophyta > Magnoliopsida > Apiales > Araliaceae > Panax > Panax quinquefolius. The sequence goes on along the minus strand of CM035171.1, from coordinate 89,840,146 downwards.
AACTTTTTCCTCTGGTGTTGCTAAATTTTTTGCACTATTCCCACCGAGGTGTTTTCCACTTCTCAACATAACTGCTTGACATTACTCATGATTACCCTTCGGATTTCATTCGGTGTCGCTAGGTAATGTTCCTTGTGGTCTATTCTTTAATGCTAATGCAATTTGAGCTATCTGATTCTCTATATTTTTTATAGCAATATCTTGATTCTTCATAGCCAAATCGTTGCTAGTCATGTACCTTGCCCATGATTCCTCCCCATCAAATTTCTTATCCTGCTGTTGAATCTGTTGTGGATGACTATGAAAACCAGGAGGATATGATGGTCATGGAGCTTGAGATTGCTGATTATTGCTCCATGAGAGGTTTGGGTGGTTCCTATTCCCCTGGTTATAGGTGTTTTGGTAGGTATTTTGCAGAATTTTGTTGTAGTTTCCTATGAACTGAACGGATGCTGGATTTATTGCACACTGCTCTGTCGGATGATCTCCCGCAGACAATTCATATACTACCATAGCCTGCTGAACTTGTTGAACTTGAACCCCTGCTATCGTATTCACCCTCTCATTCATCGCATCAAACTTCATGGATAGTCCAAAAAAAGTTGTTTGTATAGCTGTTACTCCATCTAATTCCAAGATCCCAGCCGCCTTTGCATGTGTCATTCTTGCTGTGGGCCACTGGTAGTTATCTTTTCAAAGCATGATTCAGTTATACAATAATTGTCTTATTGTATACTACTTGAGATTATTATTCAATTTAAATATCATTATTGTTGAATATTGTTAGACTAGTGAACCTTATTGATTCGACTAGTCCATAGTTGATGAACGTTCTAAATTTCAGAACCCTTATTGAATTATCCAAACCAAACTTCCTTTGGTGCGGACTCGAATGTCAAATCCCAGATGAACAACGTTTGCAAAAGGGATTTACTTATCGTTAGCGTTAAGATATTGTGCATAGTATGGTACTAAGGGTGATCCCCAAATGCACGAGTAGAAAGGTCCATAGTCTTATGACTGTTAAAGGTTTCAAGTATAACCCTTGATAACCTAGGACATAGTTCAAGGTCTTATGACCCTCAGTATTCTTTTGATTCTTGTTATTCATTCTTGATTCAAAAGTTGAGCTTTTATTCAGATGTCTTTGATTTACTCGCATGTTATTATATTGTTATTTCATTATTATACTTGTGGGCAATAGTGCTCACTCTTGCTTAATAATAACATTGCAGTTAAGAACGAAAGAACTGATGAACCTTCTACTAGTAAAGGCGAGGGCAAAGTTAGCAAGTGATGAAGACTTGTTGTTTATTTGATGATGTATTTTGTTTAAGACTTGATTTAATGATGTTGTTAAGACTTATTTGTTGATGATTCCGCACATATGTTTAAGGTTAGTTTAACGTGGGATTGTATTATTATTATTCAGATGTTGTAACCCTTAAGGGGAAGATTTTTATTCTATCTATTGCATGGCTTGCATTTATTATGGGTAGATAGATAGATGCTATTTGTACAGTGAACACCAAATCCCGTGGAATTGAAGTACCCGGATTTGGGGTGTCACACCCCTCTTTCCTGGGAACGACCTGGTCGATTAATATTGTGAATTATAATAATGATGATAAATTTTGCTTTATTAGTATTATTAATGTAATAAAACAGAAAATCTTTTTATATAAAACAGAATACTTTTATAAAGTTATCTGTTTTATTATACAATAATTAGAATATATTATATTTTATTATGCATAGTGTTTGCATAGTGCCTGCATAGTGTCTGCATAGTAAAATCTTTTTATATAAAATAGAATACTTTTATAAAGTTATTCATTTTATTAGATTATAAATAGAATATATTATATTTTATTGTAAACCAATCTGGACCGTCCATTTAAAGTAAATCAATCTGGACTATTCATGAATTAGTTACTATACAGTCCATTCTTCTATAAATAGAAGCTCATTCCTTCATTATTTTTTACGAATTCACTGAAACTCTAGAGATAGAAACTATAGAGAGAGTTCTTCTTCTATAATCCTGAGCATATTTCTTTAGAGTTTAAGAAAGTTTTGAGCGTAGTGCAAGTTTTCTTCGAGTATATCCTCGCCCTCCAGTCGAAATACTCTTCTTTTACGGTAAGGGATATTATTTATTGTACTCGTAAGGGGTATTCTTTCTTTCTTACTCATGAAGAGAACTTATGTTATTCCATTCTTTATTATTCTGTTGGAATAACCTGTATTCGCGGGCTACCCTATACTTGGTGAAATTCTTTTGTTACTCCATTCTTTATTATTCTGTTGGAACATCCTGTCGATGCATTAAGCATGACCTGGTTCCGTTATTATTCTGTTGGAACATCCTGTCTGTGCGTTTACGCATGACCTGGTTCCGTTGTTTATTATTCTGTTGGAATATCATGTCCGTGCATTTACGCATGACCTGGTTCCATTATTTATTATTCTGTTGGAATAACATGTCTGTGCGGTCTATCGCATGCCTGGTGATTTCTTTTGTTATTCCATTCTTTATTATACTCAGTTGGTTAAAGTTTTGATTTTTATTATCCTTGATATTTGCGCTTCATTTAGTATCTTTTCATGGAAATATTCTTCTGAGCATTCTTGAATTTTACTCCACAAAGAAGTATCATGTTGACAATTTGGACGTTATTGGTTCTTGGATAAATTAATTCTTGAACTTGTTTAATTGAATTCTTCTATCATTGTCATCATCGTCATGTTTATATTATGTTGAAAGTCATCTGTGGCCTGTAGTGCATAGATGGACTTGGTATGATTATGACCAGGGATTATTCGATGTAATCATGACCGTAATGATACAAATGATGTGGAAAAAGTCCTCATTGGCCCGTAGTGCATTGATGGACAGTTGTTGGCATGATCATGACCATTGATGAATACATGAATATCCTTGGTCGTAGTGCAGGGATGATGAGGATTATTTATTAAGTTTAGTCTCAGCGATAAAAAGAAATGAAAAACCTTTTAAATCATAGAAAATAGTAGATTTTATTCTTTACCTGACTCTTATAATGGATTGCTTGTTCATTGCGGCTTAAACTTGATGTTTGTTATATTTTATCGGGTTTAACACTTTGAAAGGCTAATGATAATTTATTCTGCATTATCTTAGTCATAATATTTCTTACTGGGCTAGTTAAGCTCTCCCTTTTGCTTTCATTGTTCTCTTCAGGAAATGAGAACGTAACAGGGACTAGTCGGGGAACAGAGTGATGGTCCAGATGATAGCATTAGTAGTCCTCACTATTCTATGAAATAGTGTGATAATAAATGTAATGAGGACCCCATTGAGTTTGTATATTGTCTAGATGAAAATATTTGTATTAAAACTCACAACATATGATTAGTCGTACTTACACGACTGTTGTATAATTAAGTTGTATTTGAATTTTGTACCATGTATTTGGCGACTCAGAATATGTGATGTATACTTATTTTGGGGGCGTCACAATTACATAGTTGTTATATGATCATATGAACATGTTTAAACTGATATATGAGTGTTTAGGAATGAATTCGTGTGTAATTTTTGAGGTTGGGCTAAACAGTTGCGGAAGCAGACTGTTCTTGGCTCGAACCAGTCACGACGCAGCTGCGCCATATTTGTATAGTCTCTGATTTCAGTTGGAGCCTTTGTTTTGCAATCTGATCCATGTTAGTTAAATATTATGACTCAAGTTAGCATGTAAGCATGTGTAAGAGGTATATGTAGATATATGAACTCAATATGAACATGGTTTACTATGTTGGCATGATTAACGAAGGTGTATAGTTAAAATGGATTTATGACCTTAGAAACAAACTTGATGAGTACGAATAACATGTTTATGTACTGAATCGCAAGCACGTTGATATGATTTAGAAATGCATGAGTAAACTTTTGGCTTGTGTGTATGTGATTAGCAAGGAAGCATTAATAAGTGAACTTACTAGTAAGCTTTGAATGTGATTATTGACAAGCTACCATGAGGATGAAAATCTGATATTTGTGACCATGTTTAATGACACTCTTAGACTCACTCATGTAGTATAAATGTATATAGACCATGCTTATGTATCACATTTCAAGAAAAGCATAAACGAAGCCTATTTTCAACTAAAGTGGTATTAGTTTCACATATATGTTATGAATAATCGTACGCATGCTTAATATGGGTGTTATAACTATCTTGTATGTTTAGAGAGCAAGCATGATAGGTTTTGTGGTTTCATGACCCTAACTTGTTGAAATAACTAATTTAGAAATATGTTATAAAAGGGAACCTAAATGTACTTGAGAAGCATGAAAAGACCTTTAACATAACATATATAACATGTCTGAGAGTTTTGGTCAATTTTACCCGAAACCACAAGGCGTGAAATTGAGTTTTAGCATGGCGAAGGCTTTGCCATGGCAAGCAATTGCTAGGCCGTCAAAGCCGATCATATGTTGATTCTATTTTTGGTCTGATGTTTGAAGCATGCCTACCTGATTACTTTACCTTATCTTATATGACTAATGTGCTAGTTAACGTGTTAAGGAGCATGCTAAGTGAAAGGGTCAAGTGTTGATCATAACTTCTGGATGTTAAGTCCAAAGAATATCTTCAAGAAATCAAGTCATCATTGTAATTGTGATGACTTATGAAACTGATTTTGTACCATATGTGCTTACTGTTGGGTTTCAGCACAGAAACGTATAGCGGAAATTAAAATTTTAAAGCAATTTTTGAAACCCTAAAAACAGGATCCATGCGAAAAATAATTAATTCAGTGGTTTAGATATTATGCCGATTATTGAATTTTCTGAAAAGCTCCGAATCTCCAACGCAATTCCTCACGGTACTACATCTCTACGGTATCCACACGAACGCACGCAAATCGTCGAACAATTCTGCAATAAAAGGAGTTGCGGTACTAGCCACCAAAGGAACAAGATTTTTGAACTTTTCTCTAGTCTCTCTCTAAGAGCGGCTAGGGTTTGTCAGTTTTTGATTGTTTTCCTAAGTGGCTGCTATATATCATATATATAGTAGTTAAAAGGTATTAATGAAAACCTAATTTCATAAAATCCAAATATATATATATATATATATATATATCTTTTAATTAAGTCTTACTTAATTAATATACATATATACAAATTATCCTTTTAATTTAAATACTATTAATCATATTAATATATTTAAATCCTTAAAATTTAAATAAATTCCCTTTTAAATTACGTTCTATGTGTATGACCCTTTAGGTTATTATTACGTTGGCAATAATTTTAAAATCATATTATAAAATTATAAACAGTGAGCGGATAACGCATTGCATGAGTGCACGTACTTTTGAGACGACGGGACCCGCATGGCCTGGGACAACCCGGGAAGCCGTAGGTAGACCTGCGGCTATCGCGCGTAGACCAATGTCCATAGGTTCTATAAATAAAGGCACTTGGTTGCCCATTTAAAAAAAGAGCGAGAGAACTATGTCCATTTCAACTCATAAACACTTCTAGAGTGCTCTAAATTGAGTGATTCTTCTTTCTAAACCCTTGTAAGCTCGTGTTTTGCTATATACTAAAATTTAACTGGTGGAAATTGAGTTTTCAGGCGTCAAAAGCTATATGAAGTCTTCTTGGCAGCCCACTTCAAGATAGTTTAGATTTTTAAGCTTTTTATCACTTCTATACATACATATCTACTCACGTTGAGAGTCGCGTCATGTGGGTATGCCCGGATCGCCAATTCTTGGCTTTTATACGTATATATATATATATATATATATATATATATATATATATATATATATATATATATATATATAGAACTATGCTTGATTGAGCGAATATAATATTCGAGAGCGCTTATCGCTTTTATATATATAAATACTTATATATATCTCTCTTTTCATCAAACTCTATTTGATTGAGCCTGGATATACATCCGGATCATTTATTGCTTATATATGTATATATATATATATATATATGTATATATATATATACTCTTATCGGACTCTATTTGATTGAGCCTGGGTGTGATATTCGGTGTGTTTATCTCTTTTATATATATATGTACATATATATATATTTACATTTTAGTGAGGCTTGGAGATCACTTCGTGGCCATTTACCGCTTATATATATATATATATATATATATATATATATATATATATATAATTTTTTATCGACTGCCATGTTAGATTTGCCTAAATCTGGCTATTTCTCACTTTAACCGGTTCATGGTGACTAAACTAGAACCGTTGAAGCTGGAATGCTTAGATTTACTCAAATCAAATTCGTTTTCTAGCTTTTGTTACGGGCTAGATTTGTCTCAATATGGCTATTTCTCACTTTAATCGGTTCATGGTGACTAAACTGGAACCGATGAAGCTAAAATAGTTTAGATTTATTCAAATCTAGTTCTTGTTTTAGCTTTGTAGACACTCGAAATTTTCTCTTCCTGTTACTAACCATGCAGGAGGGCAAAAGCGAATTTTTCACATTCCAGAGATAACCCTAGAGGACCACAACATCAAGCCAACCTCAGAGATAACCTTGAGGACAGTCAAAGTCAACATCAAGTCAACCCCAGAGATAACCCTGAGGACAGTCAAAGTCAACATCAAGTCAACCTCGTAGATAACCACGAGAAAATATTGCTACAATCGCATGAAATCGGAGATAACCCCGGGAAGGGAAAAATGGTCATTTTGCCAACTCAACTTCAACTCACATCAAATCAACTCATTTCAACTCAAATTACTTCAATAGAAGTTCGACGAGAACCATATCTTAACTTTCGAGCGCAAACTACGCAAAACAGTTCACCGGATTGCCTGATGGAAACCCGAAAATGCTATTTCGGTCATGAACCCATCTTTTTGGAATCAAAAAAGGTCAAATCTTATGTCATTGTGTAGCTCTCAGAAAGAGCTTTCTGGAATGATATTGCACGCTTCCATCGGACTCCCGGATTGAAAGTTATGAAGGACTGAGCGAACAACACATTGTTCGAGTGTACGTACTTCGACACGGCGGGACCCACATTGCCTGGGGCACCCCGGGCAGCTGCAGGTACATGCGGCTCCCCCCTCTATAAATAGAGGGCTTTGGGTGGCCATTTGTAAGTGAAACTGTGAGGAAGCTCTGTCCAATTTGTTCTGTACACAACATAAACTAAGTGCTTTCTCATTTTTAACACTTATGAGCTTATATTCTGTCATATTTGTATTGGAGGGAGCCGAGTGTTCATCAACTTAAAGTTATAGATGTCTTCTTTGGCAGGCCACTGTAATCCTTCTTACACACTGAAGCCTTTCTCTTCATCTTTGCACACACCATTCTTCACCTTGAGAGTCGTGTTGCGTGTGTTTGCCCGAACTTCGGTCCGTGGTTTCATTTTAGTTTGTATATATATATACTTATATATATACGTATATATATATATATATATATATATACGTATATATATATATATATATATATATATATATATATAGACTAACATTATCAAGTTATGCCTCGATTGAGCCTAGACTTATGTCTGGAGCGTTTATTTGCTTATATATATATATATATTTATATATTTATATATATATGCCTGGAGTTTACTTCGTGGCGGTTGATCGTCTTTACAGCTTTCTTTACATTTAGTCCCTCCTAGAGTTTAATACGTGGCAGTTGACCATCTTGACAGCTTTCTTCACTTTTTGTCCTTACCGAGTTTACTTAGCCATGGCGGTTTATTGCTTTTACAGCTTTATTTACATTTCTGATCACCCATTGAGGTGCTTCGTGGTGGCTTATCATGTCTGTAAATATATGTATATATTTACAACTTTTATATATATACCTGCTTACTGCTTTATTATTAATTGCGGGATCATGTGAGCCTAGGAATCATGTGATCACAGATTCAGTTTAATGGATCTAGATTCGCACTACAAGAAAAAGGTCTATCAGCCACCAAATATATCAGCGACCGCATATCTGGTCGCTGATAGTCTTACTAGCGATCGATATCAGCGACCAGCCTATAATCCAGTTGCTAAGTGATATCCGCGACCACAGTCGGTCGCTGATCGGTCGTTAGAACAAATTTCCCACCCAAAAATTGGCAGGAAATGTTGGCGCGTAGTTTTTTTGCTACCCATTGTAATCAGCGACCGCATGCGGTCGCTGATAAATCCATGTCATTAAAAATCAATGACCGCGTGCGATCGCGATAATGATGTCGATCATCCTAAATGAAATCAGTATCAGGCATTCGCTCGACACAGAACATAGAAGGAAAAAAAAGAGGGAGCTGCGAAATAGAGAGAAGAGGGAGAAAGGGGGGAGAGGAAGAGGAGTTCGGTTAAATCATGGCATACACACCACCGCCATAAACCAACTACCACCAGCCTAAGGAGATAAAATTTTTCAAACGAGTTTGATTGAATCTTCTAAACAGGTATTTATCTTCATTCATTGTAATTTCTTGAATCGTGTTTGAAATTGTATGTGAATTCTTTGGATTTGGCGATTGTGTGCATGAATACACCGTGTATTGGGTAATTCGTTTAGTCACCTATCAAATTGGGTAATTTGTTTTTGTTTTAAAATAGGTTTTTGTCATCAAATCTAGTAACCCTAATCTGGGTATTGGGTAATTCGTTTAGATTTTTGTTGTAATTTATTTTTAGTATCACAATTACTCCACACAAATAGAATTTGATTATTATTGCTTGCTTACCATTGTTGTGCTAGTGAACTATTATGGAAAAAGTCCACAGCAAATTATCTCATTTAGAAAACAAAATGGAATGTAATAACTGAAATTTAAATTATCTCAACTAAAACTTATTCGTGACTCAAAGCGCTCGTTCTTTCAAAGAGAGAGAGAGAAAGAAAACGAGGGAGAAACGAGAATAGGGAGAAGAGGGAGAAGGGGAGAAGAGAAGGGAGGAGAATTACGTCATTTCGCCAAATCAACATCCCGCTACATCGCCATCGCCATGCACAGGTAACCCTAATTCTCTTTATTTCTGATTTGGATATAGATTGGGTGTTATTCTATTGATAGAATCCATTGCATTTTTTCTTCTAGTTTGGGTATTCTACCTTATTGGTAGTATGTAATTTATTTCATATACATGCCACATTGACATAATTGCTAACTCATGCCATTATGCCCCCATTACAAAAGCTGTTGCGAAAATTGGGGCAAAAATTATAGTAAGATGCTGAGTGATTATTTTAAATTTACTACCATTTTAAATTTAAAAATCAAAAAGGAAAAGTGAGCACATTTACTTGTATACACCATCTATTTCCTGAAAGTAAAGCATTCTACTTCTCCATTATTTGGGTATTCACCTTCACTTCATTATTATTGTCCTTGTGATTGCTTAAGTGCCTACAACTTGTACATTTACGGTGTGGCTTATGTCCCGTTTTGTCATAAGAAATTGGTTAAATGCTTGGAGGATAATGACTCAATTCGAGGGTGAAATTCTTTCTGTTAAATGCTTGGGTAAAAATTATTTACATTAAACAAAATGAAGAAGTATTTCTATTTGTATTTCTATTTTTAGGGTGTATTTAGATAAGTTTTAAATATTAGAATTTAAATCTCAATAACCCTACAAAATTTGGAATTTGGGGTACAAACCATATTTTAGTCCAAATAAAATAAACAAAATTTAAAAGTTAACCAACCTTAAAAAGCTCAAGAAGTAGAAAAAAAAAATATCTATTGGACCCAAAAATTTTAAAATGCTTATTGGTAGTATGTCGTTTTATGATATGATGATTAAAGATCATTGAGTGATTATTTTAGTTATGTTTTAATCCCATTTATTTGTTTATTTATTTTCTTTTAAGATGAGCGATATTCATGACAATAATAAGCCTAAGCTTGTCATTAACAAATTAAAAATTATTATGGTGTATGTACTTGAAACCATAATAATTTGGATAATATTAATGTGGTAAAATTGATTTGTTATGCTTGGTTGTTAACCTTGCACGAATAATAGTCCGAAATATTTGCGTAAATTATGGCTCGTGCCAAAGAGAAGCAAAACCATACTTGGTATTTGAGAAATGATTTTTTGATACATTTCTTAAGTAAACGAGTGTGGTTAATATAACAACCAAAACCATGTTCATGTACTTGAGTACCATGTCAAGTCTACACTATAGAATTGTAGAGGACGCCAAGAAATTCAATTATAATGCATGCCCCAACAAAGTACACTTATGAACAAATACACTTAAGACATGCTAATTAATTACGCCATTTTGTACAAATGGTGGATTGATCCATTATATTGAGAATTTGTATATTTCTCTTGGTTTGTGTCTTGGGTGCCTAGAAATGACCATATATACATGTAAATCGTGCATGTGGCGATCCATATTATAGGGAGACTCGCAAAAAATTTTTTGTTGGTTGGGTAGTTGCGAACATTTATAATATTAACGAGCTCAAGTCATATGCTTACTAGCTAGTATGCTTAAGTCATATGCTTATAAGTATGGCTTAAATGTTAATCATATGCTTACAAGTATGCTCAAGTCATATATGGTTACAAGTATACTCAAGTCATATGCTTACAATCATGTTATACCTTAATAAGCTCATGTTGTATGTATAGTAGAGTACCGTGGAATCATGGACCTCTATTCGAATCAGTAGTTGGATGGCACGACGAAAGTCAAGTGCCCAGATAGGTCTTCTGATTGAATTTAGAGTTGGTTGCCAAATGTTTTTGGAGTATGCGTATAGTCACCCGAATGTATGAATGGTAAGTCGCAGATATCGATGTCCATGTTTAAAGTGTAAGAATGTAATTATATGGATGAGACATGGTAAACTATCATTTACTTGTTTACGGGTTTATGAGAAATTACGAAGAATCTTTGGTGGGCACATGGGCGGAGAAGAAGAGATGGTGGCATCACACAAGTACACAATTCAGGCGATAGTACTCATCGTATGAATGAAATGGTCCATGATATTGCGGGGCGATTTTGATTGGGAGCAAGGCGAGAGCAACCTATGAATTACGATGCCAAAGACTTCTTTAAGTTGTTAGGCGAGGGTAGCAAGCCATTGTGGCATGGTTGCACCAAACACACTACATTGTCTGCGGTGGCGACATTACTTAACATCAAGGTGATCACAACATGAGCCATGAGTGTTTTGAGTCACTCTTGAAGGCAATTAAGAGTATGTTGCTGACGGTGAGAAATTACACAGTAACTATTACTTTTTAAGAAAATGGTGAAGAAGTTGGGTCTTGGATACCAAAAGATCGATGCATGTCCCAACGATGCATGTTGTTTTATAAGGAAAATGAATGATGACAAGGTGCACGCTTTGCGGTCATGATCGGTTTAGGCCTAATAAAGAGGGTGTGACTACAAAAAATCAAGTATACCGCTTAAGATTCTAAGGTATTTTCCAATAACACATCGACTAAAAAGATTGTACATGTCTTCAAGATCAAATTTGAACATATGAGTTGGCATGCGAAATCTCCAGCTAAAGATGGAGAACTAAATCATCCCGCAGATGGGCAGGCTTGGAAAGATTTCAACTTAGCACATCCTGGATTTGCATTGGAACCTAGAAATGTGAGGCTTGGATTGTCCACCGATGGTTTCAATCCGTTTGGCCACTCAGCTGTTCCGTACTCATGTTGGCCTGTGATTGTTACTCCGTATAACTTGCCTCCTTGGATGTGTATGAAACAGCCATACTTATTTCTTTCACTCGTGATTCCTGGTCCTAAGAGTCCTGGAAAGAACTTAGATGTTTACTTGAGACCTCTTATAGACGAGTTAAAGGTATTGTGGGAGGATGGAGTACAGACTTGGGATGTTGCAACGAAAACAAATTTCAACCTTAGGCGCTTAAGTTATGTGGACTATAAGTGACTTCCCAAACTTATGGTATGTTAGTTTGGATGGAGTACACACGGGGAAGTTGGCTTGTCCGTATTGTATGGAGCATACAAAGTCGTTTAATCTATCAAAAGGTCGAAAGCCTTGTTGGTTTGACTATCATCGTCGGTTCTTCTTAGGTAGATCACCCGTTTGAAGAAATAGAGAACACTTGAGGAAAGGGAAAGTAGATAATGATATGCCTTGACCATGATTGTGGGGAACGGAGATGCGAGATCGTGTGATGAGATTGCTTGGTTATCCTATTTGGTAAGGTTGATCGACAAACATAATCAATGGGTTTGGTGAATCTCATAACCGGGTTCGGAGAAGCATCTTTTGGGAATTGCCTTATTGGTCTACAAATTTGATTCGTTATAATCTAGATGTGATGCATATTGAGAAGAATGTGTTTGACAATGTGTTTAACAACATGATGAATGTTACTGGGGAGAGACAAAAGATAACGATAAAGGCACGCTTTGGACATGAAAGATATTTGTAAGCGTCACGGATTAGAACTTTATGAATCTCCTAATGGTAAGATTGTCAAACCGCATCAAGGTACACATTGTCCAAAAAGCAAGTTGAAGATGTGTGCACATGGGTTAAGTCTCCGAAACTACCGGATGGATATCGTCAAACATTGCAAGGTGTGTTACGGGTGGGAAATTGCAAGGATGAAGAGTCATGGTATCGTGTGTTCATGGAGAGACTCATACCTATAGCATTTCGGGATCTCGCTTGATAAACCAATATGGGATGCTTTGGCGGATCTTAGTCGTTTCTTCAAAGACTTGTGTTCAAAATCATTGAATGAGAAGGACATGTTTGTACTTGAGAAGAACATCATAGAGATCACGTGTAAACCGGAAAAATATTCCCACCGGTTTTTTGACTCCATGGAGCATTTGCAAATCCATCTTCCCTATGAAGCTCTTGTTGGGGTCCAGTTCAATATAGATGGATGTACCCTTTCGAGAGGGTGATGGGAAACCTTAAGAGGAAGGTGAAGAATAGAGCTTATGTCGAGGGGTCGATATCACGAGGCATACGATTTTCATGAGATATCTACGTTTGTCTCGATCATTTTTTCGGATGAAGTCTTGACAAAGGCCAATCGAGTATCGAGACATGATGATGGGGAAAATGTTGAACTAAATGGTCGACTCTCCAGATTTGGTCTATCGGGCCGCGCTTATGGAAAAGGAAGCGCGTATTCCTCTCTCGAGCAAGAATTACATGCATACATACTTACATTCTTCTCAATTGTGAGGAGATTGACCAATTTGTGAGGTACACATGTAAACTTGATATTTTATCTTTTAAGTTAAAAATTTATTCTAATATGTTAATGTTTATAATATGGTATAGATTGTGCGATGATGAGTTAAAAGTGAAGCATGCCGAGCATAACGATAAAGATATTCAAATCAATCGGGATAAAAACTTTGCACTTTGGCTAAAGGACAAAGTAAGTTCAATTTTTAAAGCACGTAGTGTATATATATATAATATATATACTCCATATGTTAACTATGACTTCATTTAATAAGATGGAGTTTTTGTAGGCTTTGGTGAGGATCAACGATTAGGCTAATGTCTGAAGTCCTAGCTATGGGACCGCATAAGGATCAAGTCACCGCAATGATAGTTACAAAATAAATGGTTGTGAATTTCACACAAAGGCATATAGGCGAGGTAAAAGAACAACGAACTCGGAGTGTGTGTCCAAGGAGAGATTGTTACAATGAGCTTGGTCGTGCCTTTTATGGGGAGTTGGAGGAAATCGTAGAGTTGTCGTACAAGGGCACGTCCGGGGGTATATTTCACTTGTTCAAGTGTTGTTGGTTTGATTCAGAAAAAGGGATACGTGTTGACAGACATGGAATCGTCGATATTGACCTCCATAGGTCTGCGTGCTCCAACGAACCGTTTGTTTTACCAACTCAAACAGTACAAGTATACTACACTCCTAGTCCTGTTAGGAAAAGGGATAGACCGCCTCTGATTGGCAAGTTGTAATTTATACTCCGCGCGTGTAGTCGTGTAGAATTAGTTGATGGGGAGATTTACCAAGAAGCGGATGCTTCATAGTCGGACTATAATAAATGTGGAGGACGACAATGAAGTAATCCAGTTAGATGGTGGAGATGAACCACATGAATTAGATCCCGAGTCAATACTTGTGTCGGATGACATTGATCTTTGAGGAGGAAGAGTTATTGGTGAATCGACCTCACAGAATCAAGCGGATGATGGTTATGAATCTGCAACACATTATACAAAGATGATTTTGAATCGAGACATTGACACTTGAACTCATGAAATGTATGTTTAGCAATACATGTTTTTATATCATTGTCATGTTTATGTACTAAATTATTTAAATGCAACTTTTGTTTATTGTCATTTTATATTCATATATATACATGTTTATATCAATTGTCATGTTTATGTACTAAACTATTTAAATACAACTTTTGTTTATTGTCATTTTATATTCATATATATATACAAGTTTATATCAATGTCATGTTTATTGTCATATATACATGTAATCAAATATGACTCCTAATAACATCTTGAAATTTGTAATATCTGAGATGGCTTCAAGCGGTAGAGAAAAAGCGGCGGCTTGGGTAGGGGGCCTAATAATGTGCCCAAGGCCCTACTAATCCCGATGATCGGATTCTTATTCAGATTCGCCCTCCTCCTAAGAATAAAGACGTCGTCCGCATATATCATTTATATAAAAGCATTTAAGATTCCATTTATTGTATATTGGTAATGTTTTGATTGATATTATATTGGTAATGTTTTGTTTTGGTCTTATTGTATTGAAAATTTGTATATTTCTCTTGGTTTGTGTCTTGGGTGCCTAGAAATATCCATATATGCATGCTGCCGTCGTGCATGTGGCTAGTCTATATATATAGGGAGACTATGGCAAAAAAAATTTAAGTATTATAAGTATAAGTTTGAAAATGTTCACAAATATTATAACTTAGATATAAATTGCTTTAATATATGTTAATTGATGTTGTATATTATAGTGATTTTTCGGATAATAAGATCGTCAAGTGCATATCACAATTTGTGTTTACAAAATTGGCCTACACACCGTGATTACGTGGGGCGCACACCTATCGCCCACAAGGATCTTTGTTTGGGCGAAATTTCGTATATTTTTTTTTATTATGACAAATAATATTAATATAATATTCAAAGGATAATTATTTAGTAATGTTATTATTGTTTTTTATTTGCGAAAAGCGGCATAGATGGGAGGACGCGCAGAGCTTTAGTGATTCGAGACATTATTACGGCAAAAGTCTTGATCGCACTAAGGATAACTTGAATAAAGAACGACAAAAAGCCATTCACAATGCCGAGATCGACCATCCGGGCCGTGGAGAGGATTATATGCACTGGCATAGCCTCGGTGGTGCACCCATCCATATGTCTTTGAGATGTGTGCCCAATGGAGAGCCGAGAGTGGGTGAAAAGACGAAAAACCTATGCCATCGACAGAGCCTCGGGTGTATCCGATGGCGAAAAGGCTAAAGGAACATACAAGTGGCGGCGATTTTCACGATTAAGACATATCAACGCCTGAGTGCGTATTTACAAGTTTTAATATGTTTACAATCATGAATTGTGAAAATAACCCATTTTTACTTAGTAATATTGTCTTTGTTTTTTGTATAGAGTCTCGGTCTCAAGGTCACCTATCCATTGGGTGGATGTGTACGTAATACACCGTGATGGTTCACTGAGGCTATCCGGATAAGCGGTAATAAGTTTTAACAACTTTGATCTTGTTTATTAATACTTACAAAATATTATTTTAACTATTTAAGTGTTAACATGATGACGGGATACTTATAAACGTTTATTTAATGAGCGCTATCCTAAAGGCACTCCACGTCCGCCTATTGATTAAGAGTTGTGGGAGAGGCGTCATTGTGAAGAAGAACTACATTAAAGGTCAAGGACAATGGCGACGCCCATCCTTCATGGCTCGGCAAACTCTGCTACCCAGTCTTCCACGATCGTCGAGTCATCCAATTGTTCATACTCCTATTGAATGTGTGAGAGCTATATGTCAAGATCGAAATCTTCGAAGATACTAGGCGGGCACAGGGGCTCTTGATCCCGAGGAGTTAAGCTAAAGCGATGAGCTGGCGGCGGCAGCAGGACAAGACATGGGGATGGCGGCAGGTATAAAATCAATTTGTTGTATGTATTGTCGTAATATATACCAAAGATCAACATATTTATTATATTTGTAACTTGTTTTATTATTTTGTTAATTACTGAGGTGATCAAGGAGGGATGGCGCTTGACATAACCTTGTACTTGTATATTCATTATTTGGATGTTTGTATATATGTTACTTAAACAAGTTTTGAAATGTTATTATATTTATTCAAATCATATTGGTTTTAAAGGTTTATATACTAGTTTGGTGTATGTGTTGGTGGACGATGGATGTTTATATTGTTTTGTATGTTTGTTTATCTTGGTGTGTATGTGTGTTGGGATAAAGCGGTAGAAAATAGGTACAAGTTTTTGGGAATTTAAAGCAAAACAAAAAAAAATCATTCAGAATTTTTTTCATATCGGCGATCGATCGCGTGCGATCATTGAAAAGTTATTAGCGACGGATAGTATCAATGACCGCACGCGGTCAGCCGATAATGGTCGCCGACACGTGGACCACGTCGACTTTGGCCTCGACCATGTTGATTTCAAATTCAAATACCTTATTTGTCATTTCGGTCGCTCATAGCGGTCGCAGATATCTCGGTCGCTAATAGTGGTCATTGATGTGCATCCCAAATGACGATTTTTATCGCGACGATTATCGGCGACCATGAGTGTCATAGATATATCTCTGCTGACCGAAAAGCGGTCGATAGTCGATCGTCGATAAGCCTAAATCTGGCTATTTCTCACTTTAACCGGTTCATGGTGACTAAACTAGAACCATTGAAGCTGGAATGCTTAGATTTACTCAAATCAAATTTGTTTTCTAGCTTTTATTACGGGCTAGATTTGTCTCAATATGGCTATTTCTCACTTTAACCGGTTCATGGTGACTAAACTGGAACCGATGAAGCTAAAATAGTTTAGATTTATTCAAATCTAGTTCTTGTTTTAGCTTTGTAGACACTCGAAATTTTCTCTTCCTGTTACTAACCATGCAGGAGGGCAAAAGCGATTTTTTCACATTCCAGAGATAACCCTAGAGGACCACAACATCAAGCCAACCTCAGAGATAACCTTGAGGACAGTCAAAGTCAACATCAAGTCAACCCCAGAGATAACCCTGAGGACAGTCAAAGTCAACATCAAGTCAACCTCAGAGATAACCCTGAGAAAATATTGCTACAACTGCGCGAAAATCGGAGATAACCCCGGGAAGGGAAAAATGGTCATTTTGCCAACTCAACTTCAAATCACATCAAATCAACTCATTTCAACTCAAATTACTTCAATAGAAGTTCGACGAGAACCATATCTTAACTTTCGAGCGCAAACTAGGCAAAATAGTTCACCGGATTGCCTGATGGAAACCCAAAAATGCTATTTCGGTCATGAACCCATCTTTTTGGAATCAAAAAAGGTCAAATCTTATGTCATTGTGTTGCTCTCGGAAAGTGCTTTCTGGAATGATATTGCACGCTTCCATCGGACTCCTGGATTGAAAGTTATGAAGGACTGAGCGAACAACACATTGTCCGAGTGTACGTACTTCGACACGGTGGGACCCACATTGCCTGGGGCACCCCGGGCAGCCGCAGGTACATGCGGCTCCCCCCTCTATAAATAGAGGGCTTGGGGTGGCCATTTGTAAGTGAAACTTTGAGGAAGCTCTGTCCAATTTGTTCTGTACACAACATAAAGTAAGTGCTTTCTCATTTTTAACACTTGTGAGCTTATATTCTGTCATATTTGTACTGGAGGGAGCTGAGTGTTCATCAACTTAAAGTTATAGATGTCTTCTTTGGCAGGCCACTGTAATCCTTCTTACACACTGAAGCCTTTCTCTTCATCTTTGCACACACCATTCTTCACCTTGAGAGTCGTGTTGCGTGTGTTTGCCCGAACTTCGGTCCGTGGTTTCATTTTAGTTTGTATATATATATACTTATATATATACGTATATATATATATATATATATTTATATATAAGGACTAACATTATCAAGTTATGCCTCAATTGAGCCTAGACTTATGTCTGGAGCGTTTATTTGCTTATATATATATACTTATATATATATATATATATATATTTATATATTTATATATTTATATATTTATATATATACGCTCGGAGTTTACTTCGTGGCGGTTGATCGTCTTTACAGCTTTCTTTACATTTAGTCCCTCCTAGAGTTTAATTCGTGGTGGTTGACCATCTTTACAGCTTTCTTCACTTTTTGTCCCGCCTGGAGTTTACTTCGTGGCGGTTTATTGCTTTTACAGCTTTATTTACATTTCTGATCACCCATTGAGGTGCTTCGTGGTGGCTTATCATGTCTGTAAATATATGTATATATTTACAACTTTTATATATATACCTGCTTACTGCTTTATTATTAATTGCGGGATCATGTGAGCCTAGGAATCATGTGATCACAGATTCAGTTTAATGGATCTAGATTCGGTTCCTGTGATGGACATTTTCAGCTAAAAGCAGCTTGTAAATTTATTCACGGTGTTTGGATTTCCTCAGATGGGTTTCATGCCCACGAGGAGTTCAACACTGCTTTGTACATTATTTTCTCGAGGATGCTTCGCATCTCGAAAATTAATAGCAATCCAGCCGAACACTTAATAAAAATGGGAGTGTAAAAGGTCTCAATTACTATTGAGCACAAGGGTTTGAAAAACTTCTTTTATAAAACATCACTGCTATATTTTGTTTAAAACTGAATTTTTACACAAATTCAAACCCTGTGTATATAGGTGCGAACGAGGCCTCGCACTACTTCCATATAAATAGCACATTGCCCCACACACACACATTCGTATAACAGTTTCTTGAAAAGTGGCGGTCACCGTGGTAACACAGATGTCGGGGGGTGCCTAACTCCTTCCCTTCGCATAATCAAGCCCCCGGACCCTAAATGAATCTCGGTTTCACAGACCCATTTAGCAGTGCCACATCATTGGGTCAATGTGCAAACCTTTTCTCGGTTGTGTTGGTACAACCATATAAAAAACCAACTGGAAACTCTTACAAATTCAATCGTTAGACATATACACACGCTTGGACCTTTTCACTTGTTTTTTCAAACAAATCTCACCTAACATGAGAACACCAAAGAACAAGTAACGAAAAGGGACAAATAAAAATCCCGACGTCAATAGGTGGCGACTCCGCTGGGGACTCCAGTAAGAGGGCTTAAGCCACTATTACAAATCTTTTCAAAACTGTTATATGATTTGTGTGTGGATGTTGCATTTATATTTGTGATGAATGTGTACGAATGCATATATTTTACCGCGCTTAATGCTTTAAACTATATGTGCTTGTGATATTAGTTCTTCACACATGTCATCATTTTCATAAACGGTGAGACACGTTGTATGTGAATGTATGTTGTGTGGTTCCTCCATCAGGAGGCTATCTTGTCGGTGTTTGATTACTAGACTCGCAGGAAGACTAATTCCAACGAGGCTCAGGAAAGGCACCACACAAATTCGCTCCAGTTGAAAGACAAGATTAACTTCCCGTTGAGTAAATTGCGATGATTTGGGAACCTTCATGCCAAAAAGCCGCGAGAGTAGCCTAAGATAGGTCAACCTCTGATAAACCAAACACGGAGGAAAGTCTCTTCATACTTTCACATTTCAATTACTTGTAATTTCATTTCCATGTAAATATCAATGTAATAGAAAATATGAAGGAATATGTGTACATGTCTTCCCTTTATATCAAAACCTGACATGCTATCTTGTCAACTGACATCCGTTTCATAGGACGATACTCCTAAACGGACACATTACGTAATATTGCTACATTCTCTAAGACTAAACTACATAAGTTTTTTGTAGGGATATAATTGGTCAAGTAACCCGGTTAAAATCCAAAAAGGCCACGAGCCTACAGCCAATTATGTCTTCATCTGACCAGGCTGATCTTAATCCAGTTTCTCACGAAGAATTCGATGAATTACGTAAACAAATCACATATTTGGCTGTTCTGCTTAAAGAACTACACCAATCTACTCAGGGTACAAGGATACCCGTACATGCTGAATCCTCCGCACAAGGAGGAACCTAAGGTCCGGATACTGCTAGTTCCAGTCGCAGGAATCCTCATAAGCACAGATAGATTCATTTAGCTTCACCACACGCATTTATTATCTCCACCTACGGTTCCTCGAGCCTCGCACGGTCCCTCCTAAAAGGTGCCCGCCATGTAATGACTATGTTATTTCCTAAAC
Organism: Panax quinquefolius; assembly: GCA_020205615.1. Taxonomy (NCBI): domain Eukaryota; kingdom Viridiplantae; phylum Streptophyta; class Magnoliopsida; order Apiales; family Araliaceae; genus Panax; species Panax quinquefolius. The sequence continues at coordinate 89,819,728 of CM035171.1, read as the reverse complement.
CGATACCGGTGAAGGATAAAAAAAATCCTAATTCCAGATCCTGCAATGGAAGAAGGGGAACAAAGAATTAAATAAGACATCGTCAGAATGATTTCCAATGTACGCATCATTGTCCATGATGAACACACAAACAGATACACCCCAGACGATGATTGCCCAGATATAATGGTCATCATTTGGGAAAAGGAAGACGATGACAGCCCCTCCATCACTGCAGTCCACCAGAACTTTGCCTTTGACAATTGGAGCCGCACTCCTTGCATTGGTCGACAAGGGTAAAATGGGCAGAAACTCATCATACCCTATATATAGCAATAACTGCTTACTTTTTATGTACAGTATTAGCAGTTACTTTTGTCATTATTTGCTAATACTTTGTGTGATTGATAAGTTGCATATATTAAGTGAAAGCATTTTGTTTCAAGACTCTAAAATTAGATGCGCCTAGACTTGCTGATGAGGTGCATATTCTCCACAAGGACTGTAACTTTGATGTAAAGTTGGACTCAGACTTGATGGAAATACAAGAGGACTATGAGATACCTCAAGAGATCAAAGAATGGGTCGAAGACAAACCTAAGCCAAATCTTGATCAAACCACCTCTTTTAAGCCCCAGAACCTTAGAAAACCCCAAACAAATCTAGATTGGTACGGACATCACTCCAAACCAAAGGAATGACATGGTTACTCTATTGACCCTATTCCAGGATGTGTTTGCATGGTCTCACGAAGACATGGTCGGTTTATCCATTGACATTATTATTCATTGCCTTCCCAAAAAAGGGAGATTCAAGTCAGTCAGGTAGAAACTTAGGCGATTAAAACCTTAGTGGAGGTTAAAAGTTAAAAAAGAAATTGTGAAACCATTTCAAGTCGGCATCATCATGGTGTCAACATACCCTGAATGGATATCCAACATCATTCTCGTGCCTAAACCTGGAGGAAAGGTGTGAGTTTGTGTGGATCACTGAGATCTGAATAAAGCTTTCCTTAAAGATAGCTTTCCAATGCCATTTATCCACATTCTCATTGACAATACTACTCAAATAAGACATAAACTCCTTTGCAGATTTCTTTGCGGGGTACAATCAAATCATGGTTGCTGAAAAGGATCGTGAGAAAACTGTATTCATCACTCCTTGGGGAACCTTTTGCTATAGACGATTGTCATTCAGCCTCATCAATGCCGGAGCTACTTATCAGTGAGCCATACGGCTCTATTCCACAATTTAATGCATAAATAAATAAAAAAATAAAAAAGAAAAATAAAAGAAAAAGAAAAAGAAAAAAGCTCTTCAACAGGTTCTACAGTTACTGCCTTATCATTGACAGATTCTACAGATGGCATCGGAGTTTGAAGAAAAATCCTTCCTCCACATTCCTCGGAATAGGAATGATTTTGCGGATGCGCTAGCAACCTTAGCCTCCTTAATCAACATACATGACAAGGAAGACATGCCAACCCTCACATTTGCCCAATAAAAGGCTCCAGCCTACAGGAATTACATTAGAGAAGTATTAGATGAGCTACCTCCCATCCAGCACCCTTGATATCAGGATATCAAAGACCACTCACAAGATAGATCTACACCCAGTGAGGCAAGCCCAACTGAAAGAAGGCATATCCATCGACTTGCTATAAAATTCTACCTGAGCGGAGATGCATTCTACAACAAAGATGCAGGACGAGGTCTCCTCAGATGTCTGGACGAGGACCAAGCTCAGAGGCTCATGGATGAAATCTATGGGGGAGTATGTGGCCCACATGAGCGGCCCTCTACTTGTAAAGAAGATCCTACAACAAAAAAGTCTGACTACGGCAGTTCAAACAACACGACTGGGTTTCAACGAAGATCATTGACAACCAAGATCAGTATAAAGGAAAATTCTCCCCGAATTGGGAACGCCCATTTGTCGTCAAGGAGGTATCGACAGAAGGCACTCTCAGATTACAGGAAATGGATGGCGATGAATTTTTGTAACTCATCAACTTGGACGCCATGAAACGGTACTATGTCTGAAGTTACCATCAAGCAAACATCCTGGTTTTGGATCACCAGATCCCCAGTCAATTCAGGTTTTCTCAAATCCTTCACTACATACAACCCTTTTCACACCCATTTGCCCCATCAGGGACAAACACACTTTTCAAACCAGCAGCCTGGTTTCATTTCCTTTCATATAACTTCGGTTATCCCACCAGGGATTAAACCTTTCACACCTTCAATTTATCATGTACATGGGATTAAAATTTTCATCTACAATCCACCCTGTACTAGGGCAAACTACGTCGACCTGATCTCCCCAATACATGGGAGTACGTAGGCAGCCATGTTATATGGTCCGGTCTCACCACAGAAAAAACAAAAACAAACACACTCCTATCCATAACCACATACAAAAAACCAGTCCCAAGATACCAAAGATGGTAGGGAATACACACAGATCGACGATCCATTCTAAAAATCCTGAGACATCTCACTATCCATCCATCAAGGAGGAGTTCAGAATACATCTAGATCACAAAGTATTGGAGAAACAAGCAAATATTAAGAAAGTAACAAACACACAACTAAAAGGGAAGTGAATCAACATATATTTCCCTGTTATATATAATGTTGTTTGATATATACAATGTGTTCTGTACATGACAAAATGGCTAAGCTAGTGTTTGTAGGAAAATAAAAGCCTATCTACAAATCAGTGTATATGCGGGTTATATAGTCCAACATGGATTCCTTCTCAGAAGAAGGAGGTAACACTATGATCTCCTGCCCAAGGGTTTCTACACGAGCCAACAGATCCACCGCTAACTACATGCGATATCTCAGGCAGATATAGCATTATCTCGCTCAGCAACAGCGGTATCCCTATGAGTTAGAGCATTATCTCTCTAATAGAGTGACATCTCTACCAGAAAGAGCTGTCAACATCAAATCCCAAATCCACCTTATGGTACAGAGGTAAAAGCTTATTGCGATCTCGGCATCTTATCAGCCCATCTGTCAAAGCAACTGTAACGCCCCCAAATCCGGGTATCTTCCAACCCGACATATGGTGCTATACTTTACAAACATTCATACATTCATTCAATTGAAAAGTCTCAAAAACGAACATAACTTCTATATATTTAAAGTAATATTTACATTTCCCCGGTTCTATACCCATTACAAAGGTTATTTGTCATAATATCAGTTACATTACAACAATAGACCTATACTATTACAAGACAACTTAGTAATCTGCCTTAGCTTTTCCCTTATCCTTTTTCGATCCTTCGGGACGTTCAGTTTTAGCTGCATTCATATGGTTCAAGCAAGAGTGAGCATAACTAGCTCAACAAGTATAACAATTCATTAACAACATGCTTGACACATACGAATCATATATCTTCAATAACTGAACAATAGTTATGAAGTACTATTGATAATTCAAAATAGCACTTCATCTTTCTTTTAAAATGTTTTACAATAATAACATTACTTAGTAAAACATTAACTCCGGTCAAAGACCTCGAGTATTCATTCTTTATTGAAATAGGACAACCCAGAACTATGTCCGTAAGCCCGATATTACTTATGAGCACTTCTAGTTGATCAGCCTATTGTACTCTATGTTGATCAACACTACATCCATTAAACATATGCACGTTTAAGCATTTGGCAACCTCACGTCCCTGTCGTTTTACCGACAAAACATATGTTTAACAATTCAATCTTCTTTTGAAAACCATATCAAGTAGCTGAAAAAAGATAACCACATTTGATAATAATTGAATAGATTATCAATATATCAAGTCTAGCCAAAGGAATTGGCTTTAACTTCAACATACTTCAATTCATGTGAAAGAATACATGAACATCAAAACTTGTTCAGATTGAACTAAGACAAGAGTTAGAATACTTGCCTTTAGCGTCTGCTACGGTATATTAACTTTATGTTCAAGTCTTTCAAGTCTCTACAATACATGATCACATAATGCCTTACATTAGGTCACATATAATTAAGTATGTATATGACTATATCATACCTTCATCTTAATCTAATTGTGTATTAGATTCAGTTACTATTTTTTCCTGTTTATTATTATCCTTGCATTTATATTCGACTAGGTTATCTCAACCTTTATACAACATCCTTAAGGTTTAACAAAGTTTAAACAACGTTACATTACATTCCTTAGGTTGTGTTTACTTTTAAATCAATTAGATTTCTTTTCTTTGTCATTAGAACCATTCATTACCATCCTTGTTCTGAGAATGGCGCTACGGCGTGAGTCCTTACTTAATGGGCAGTATTGCCTACCACACTCCGTAAGATTTTCAGTCTTGTATACGGCGCTACGGCCACAAATTGTACTACTTTCGTCTTTGCGGCGAACTCTTGCAGTGTGTTCGGACACCGTTATTCTACCTATGGCGTGACCATTTTGCTTAGGGTTGTAGCCATGGCCAACTCTCAGGCACCGTAAAAAAATTCAGTCTTTGAATTTTGTGAACTTCCCGGACGCATAACTTCTTCGTTATAAGTCCGAATTGGCTCGTTCAAAAGCTTATGATTTACAAATTACTTAATCTACGCGTTCATGCAAGAATTTTATCTATTTGACTTTGTTTGCTAAAAATTCACCTATTAGTTCATTTTTAACGAAACGATAAACGTTTGTGAACGTTCAACGCTCGTTTCTTCGTTCTAAGTCGGAATCTGGTCATTTTTGAGTCTGCAACTCTTAAATGCCAAATATGACTTGTCTCCATTGGAAAATAATGGTTCCGAGTTCAAACACAAAATTTGACTTCTATTCCGAGAATTTTACGAATTCGACGATTATCGTCCAATCGTGCAATTTCTGGCAAATCTACATTCTTATGATTTGTTCAACATTACAAATGAATTCCATTCATCATGTGAAAATCTCAACATACTTATTACAACAACTTATATTCATTGTTGGCTTTTTAGACTTATTCATCACGAGCTTATAATTTTATTCCATTATAAACTAATTATGATTTCATTGTTCATAACTTATGACAATTAAAGTTTCTTAATCATCATTCCTTATATGTTCTTAACATATAAGTTAACTTAGGTATACATGATACATATGATCATACAAGTTCATTTAAATCCATATTACTCCTCTTAATAAACTCATTATAAGTTCATAATCTTCATATTGACATTCAAGGTTAACTTATAATAAGTTCATAACTTTTATTAGTTCGAATGACTTATTACCAACTTATGTGGCTTAAGTTCATTGATTACTCATTCTTCTTAATTCTTAACATCCATGTTCCTTAATACATACTTTTCTTATCAACCTATCATGGTAGAGATAGAAGATAATTTAGAGAAGAAGTCTTACTTTAGAAGTCTTGGTAAGGTAGCCTTCTTCTTCTTCTTACAAATGAAAGTGACTTATTTGTAACTTAATCTCTCTAACACTTAAGCACTTTGAGATGTTTGGATTATTTGAACAACTAACAAATGGCTTGTAAGCCTCCTCTATATATAGATTTTCCAAAGTTAGGGTAGTTTGGTCTTTAAAACAATCCCACCTCCTTATGCACCTCCTTACTATTCATTACTTGCAAGGCACAAAACCTATCCTTTGCTTGACCACCACTCATAAGTATTGGTTTGCCCCATGGGTCATACAACTCATGGATTCTAGTTTGGGCTTACATTAAATTAACCATTTGGCTTTGCATTAATAAAGACTAATTGGTTCATTAATTAATAATTGGGCCTCTCCCTTTAATTCACTTGGACTTGTATTAATTCCAATCAACCTTTCCAAGTCCATTAACGTTACTTAATACATATACATATAGTTTATGTATTATTTTCGTATTCTAATTCATATAGAATTTATATACGATATTTCATCCTTCATACAAACTCGTATAATACTTCGTATTATACTTGTTTTCATTACTTTGTACAATACCAAAGTATCATACAATTATTACTTTTTTCATTACTACTTCACCTTCCTTAACATTTATAAATTACTTCCGCAAGCGAAATATTACATTTTCCATAACTAGATTTTTATTATATAATCCATCTTACCTTGTCATTATATCATTACGTATTTCTCGAAAATTCAAAAATATATCCCGAGCAAATACCGATGAATAGTGTTTTTCAGAAAATCCCTTAGAAAACTTTTATTTTTGTCTTAGAAATTGAAACACTTTAATTCGTTCACGTAGCTCAAATACTACAACATTTTAACATCAATAGGTTATACAATGACAACCATCTTGATAACCCATAGAAAAGAATTTTATTATTATTTAATTTAATAAAATCATTTTACAATAAGATCCGAATTTCTCGGTCGTTACATTCTTCCCCCCTTATAAAGATTGTGTCCCCAGAATCTCGTCTTACTTTAATCAAATAGATGGGGAAAATTTTTCTGCATCTTTTCTTCTAATTCCCACGTTGCTTCCTTAGCATCGTGGTTCTTCCATACTACCTTTACTGATGGTATTACCTTGTTCCTCAGAACTTGTTCCTTCCTATCAATGATCTTCATCGGCGATTCTTCATATGTTAAGTCTTTCTCAATATGAATCGGCTCATACTCGATTAAATGCTTATAGTCCAGCTTATATGGACGTAATACAGATACGTGAAACACATTATGTATCCGTTCTAGGTCTGGAGATAATGATATCACATAAGCTACCTCTCCCACCCGTTTTAATACCTCAAAAGGTCCTATAAACCTTGGACTTAACTTTCCTTTCTTTCCAAAGTGTATCTTTCCTTTCCAGGGAGATACCTTTAGAAACATATACGAGCCCACCTCAAACTCTCGACTTAGTCTATCCGAGTCCACATACTTCTTCTGTCTGTCCTGAGCCGTGACGAGACGCATCCGAATTAACTTTACCACATTCGCTATTTATTGCACCAATTCTGGTCCTAGCATCCGGCGTTCTCCCACCTCATCCCAACACAATGGTGTTCTACATTTTCTTCCATACAAAGCTTCATATGGCTGCATACCTATGCTTGCATGATAACTGTTGTTATACGCAAACTTTACTAGTGGTAAGTGATCATCCCAACTACCCTTAAAATCCATGACGCAAGACCTCAACATGTCTTCTAACGTCTAAATTGTTCTCTCGCTCTGCCCATCGGTTTATGGATGATAAGTTGTGCTTAACTTCAGCTGTGTTCCCAACTGTTCTTGTAAACTCCTCCATAAGTTCGATGTGAATCGTGGATCATGATCTGACACAATCAATATCGGTACTCCATGTCTAGAAATGATTTCCTTAACATAAAGTTTAGCTAATTGGTCTAAGTTATACTTGACCCTAATTAGCAAAAAGTGAGCCGACTTCGTCAACCGGTCCACTATTACCCAAATTGAATCGTACCCTTTATTCGTCGTCGGAAGTCCCACCACAAAGTCCATCGTGATATGCTCCCACTTCCATTATGGAATCTCCAATGACTGTAATAAGCCACTGGGTCGTTGATGTTTGGCCTTAACTTTTTGACAAGTCAAACACCTACACAAATACTCTGCTATTTCTCTCTTCATATTTGGCCACCAAAAACTCTGTCGAAGTCTTGATACATCTTAGTGCTACCAGAATGTATCGAGTACCTCAAACTATGAGCTTCTTGCAACACTTGCTCCTTTAATTCCGTCTCATTCGAAACCCAAATTTTTCCTTCAAATCTTAATAATCCCTCATTATCAAGACTATACGTAGTATCTTCCTTCTCGGATAACCGTATCTTCGTTTGGTTACACTCGTCAGTCTTGGGTTGTACCTCCTTTACTCTCTCTATGATGGTATATTGCATCTCCGTCATAAAGAGTATCTACCTCGAATCTATCAGCATCTTGACTTCTATTTCCATTCTAGCCATCTTTGTTATTAACTCATTTTGAGTCGTTAACATAGATAACTTTTCCCGAACCTTTCTACTTAAGGCGTCGGCAACTACATTTTCCTTTCTAGGGTGATACAAGATTTCACAATCATAATCCTTTATCAACTCTAGCCATCTTCTCTGCCTCATATTCAACTCCTTCTGAGTGAAGATATACATTAGACATTTATGGTCCGTATATATCTCACATTTTTCCCCATAAAGATAATGTCTCCATATCTTTAGGGCAAACACTACTGCGGCCAGTTCCAGATCATGAGTTGGATAAACTTTCTCATAATCCTTCAACTGCCGTGATGCATACACAATGACTTTGCCATGCTGCATAAGCACACAACCAAGTCCTCTATGCGAAGCATCACTATACACTACAAAATTTCCTGTGTCATCTGGCAATGACAAAACAGGCGCTTCACTTAATCTTTTCTTCAGTTCTTGGAAACTGTCTTCACATTTATCCGTCCATACTTATTTCACCTTCTTCCTTGTTAAATTAGTCAACGGGGTAGCTATCTTCGAAAAATCTTGGATAAATCTTCGATAGTACCCTGCTAACCCTAGGAAACTACACACCTCAGTCGGCGTTTTTGGTTTTTCCCAATTCATTACTACTTCCACCTTCGCTGGATCCACTGAAATCCCTTCTTGGTCAATGACATGACCTAAAAACTGCACCTTTCCCAACCAAAAATCATATTTGGTGAATTTCGCATATAACTTCTCCTCCCTTAGTGTCTCCAACACTAATCTTAAGTGTTCAATATGATCTTCTGGCGTCTTAGAATAGACTAGAATATCATCGATAAACACAACGACGAACTTGTCCAAATATGGTTTGAACACTCTGTTCATCATATCCATAAATGCAGCTGGTGCATTCATCAACCCAAATGACATCACCAGAAACTCGTAATGACCATAACGAGTCCTGAATGTTGTCTTTGGTACATCTTCCTTCCTGACCTTCAACTGGTGATACCCTGTCCGCAAGTCTATTTTAGAAAAATACTTTGCCCCTTTTAATTGATCAAAGATATCATCGATCCTGGGCAATGGGTATTTATTCTTTATAATTAACTTGTTCAACTCCCGATAGTCGATACAAAGCCTTAATGATCCGTCTTTCTTCTTGACAAACAACACCGGTGCCCCCCCACGGAGAAACACTTGGTAGAATGTACTTTCTGTCCAATAGTTCATGTAGCTGAACCATTAGTTCTTTCATTTCCACAGGCGCCATACGGTATGGTGCCCTTGAGACTGGTGTCGCTCCTGGCACAATATCTATCACAAATTCGATCTCCCTATTCGGCGGTAAACCTGGTAACTCACTTGGAAATACATCCATGAACTCGTTTACTATAGGTATTTGTTCCATGGTTGTTCCCACTCTCTAGGTATCAACAACATGGCATAGATAACCTACGCATCCCTTTCTTAAAAGTTTTCTAGTTTGTGTCATCATAAGGCAACACGAGCGTTCCAGCAATTTATTACCGTAAAATACTACAGGAGGTTGCTTCATCGTCCTGATGCTCACACATTTCTTTTGGCAATCTATAATTGCTCCATGGTTAATCAACCAATTCATTCTGAGAATTACGTCGAATTCTCCTAAATTTATCGGTATTAAATCTACCGATAACTTACAACCATGTACATCTACACAACAACTCTTATGAATATCTTCAACAAGAATTATCTCTTCATTTGCTACCTTAATATTCAAAGGTATAGGCAAATTTTCGGGAAATAATTCTAGTCGTCTAGCAAAATCACATGCTATAAACGAACAAGTAGCACCCGAATCAAATAGCACGTATGCATTTATGTTATTGATCGGAATAATACCTGCAACTACATCCCCTGATGCTACCGTATCTTGGACCGTCATATTAAAAGTGTGGGCCATTGATTTACCCGGCTGAGCTGGACCACTAATAGCCAACTTACCGCTATTAGTTCCCTTATTTCCATCTGTCCCCTTCTTCGGGTAGTTCTTCGCTATGTGGTCAGTTGACCCACATACAAAACATCCGTGATTTTTTGTCGGATTTGGACAGTTAGGTGAAATGTGCCCTTCTTGTCCACAATTATAACATACTGTCTTTCCTTTGAGATAGACTCCTAAGTGAGTCTTCCCACATGTTTTACAGGCCTCCATCCTCCTCTTAGAATCCCCTTGTTTTACTCCGATATTCCCAGAGTTAAAGCCCTTCCTCTTTTGATCGTTGCAACTTCCAGTGGCTCCCTCGGTCTTGGTTCCTCCATCAACCTTGCCCTTCTTTTTCTTATCCTTGTGGTACTGACGGAGAGCCTCATTCCCACCTTCGGCAATTATTGCCTTTTCTAATATGGTTCCAAAGGAAGTACTTTGGAACACAGAGATTCGGCTATAGAGCCAGGGTTTCAAACCCTACTCGAATCTTCTAGCCTTTCTTATTTCAGTGTCCACTTGATGTGGAGCGAATCGTGCCAGTTCATTAAACTTGGCAGCATACTGGGGAACTGTCATATCCCCTTGTCTCAATTCCAGAAACGTCATTTCCATCCTCCCTTGCATACTCGTGGGAAAATAGTTCTCGAAGAAAATCTCCTTAAACCTCTCCCACGTTTGGTTTCCTATATCAGCCCTAGCCTGGTTTGCCTCCCACCAGAAGTTGGCCTCTCTTTTCGTCAAATAGGTTGCAAAGGCAACCTTTTGACCCTCTTCAACATTTGCTATTACAAATGCTTTTTTGATTTCTTTTACCCAAGTTTGGGCTTCTATAGGGTCTGTAGTTCCCTTGAACTCTGGCGGACCTACACTTTTAAAATCCTTAAAAGTTGTAGCTCGTACTACTCCATGAATCACGGATACATTAGCCCCCGTTCAATTAAATGTAGCCATGAAAAGATTAACGAACTCCTGCATTGGATTAACTGGACCACCCTCCGGTTGGTTAACATTAGTGCCCTGATTTCGTTGTCTCCTTCTTGGTGGCATTTTGCTGTTAAGTAAACAACACATCATTATTACTTTATTCTTGTTGGTGTTTTATTATTTGTAATAAAGCAATAACTCATACTCATTACTCAATATATTCCCCAAAAAGACTTATATTGATTCATAACTTGTAGTATAACACTACATTGTTTACATTGCTCAGCCTTAGCTGATTACATTACCTTCCCGAAATTACTTTCTAAAAATTGGGATTTACAAAAGACTACCCTTTGTTATACAAAAGAGGGTTTTACGTCACTACTAGATACATAATATTTACATATCTAAGCTACTCTAGCTATTGCTAGATTACATCTGCCTTAGAACATTTTCAAAATCTTTGCTGGCCAGACCGGCAATAACATCTCTACTGATAGTGTGTCGGGTCTGTCCTGCTTCTATCTGATACCCAACTACCTGCTGCTGGAAATCCACATGAGAACTCCTATGTATATAGGACATCCTCTCCAACTTCCTCTGTTTAGTCTTTAGTTCCTACTTGAGCTCAAAGACTTCACATTTCAGCTCTCAGACCTTGTCCTTAGCTAGAATTCTATCATCGTGCTCCACTTCCCACATTCCCTCCATGCTAGTCTTGTCTTCACGGACAGCTTGGAGTTCCTCTTTCAACTCCTTAACTTCTTGGCAGTAATGGACATTCCTATCCAATGCTGACAAAAACAGTGCCTTCATTGATTCCCCCGTAGACAATTCCTCTATAGGTGGAACCTGGTCAAAGGACATCACGTCCACCTCTTCCTCTAGCATGCCATCGAATATAGACATGTAGTCTAAATCGTCCGAGTCTCCAGACTCGATTGTCACCGCCTCTTGTTCTAGTGCTACGGGATTTGGTAGTATCTCTACCCGATTAACCAAATTCTCGCTCACTACATGTATCTCTCTATACATATCATTTTCTCCTCACATCTATAATATAACAATATAGTTTAATTAGTACACGTCAGTAAAATAATAGAAACACATAACATAATATAATACATTTTATAGGGTTACTTTCCATCTTTTACTTCTTTATTCTTTCTTAAGGTTATGACTTAAGGTTCTACTTTCTCCCTTAAGTTTTATAACCTAGGCTTTGATACCAACTTGTAGCGCCCCCAAATCCGGGTATATTCCAACCCGACAGATGGTACTATACTGTACAAGCATTCATACATTCATTCAATTGAAAAGTCTTAAAGAACGAACATAACTTCTATATATTTAAAGTAATATTTACATTTCCCAGGTCCTATACCCATTACAAAGTTTCTTTGTCATAATATCAGTTACATTACAACAATAGACCTATACTATTACAAGACAGCTTAGTAATCTGCCTTAGCTTTTCCCTTATCCTTTTTCGATCCTTCGGGACGTTCAGTCTTAGCTACATTCATATGGTTCAAGCAAGAGTGAGCATAACTAGCTCAGCAAGTATAACAATTCATTAACAACATGCTTGACACATACGAATCATATATCTTCAATAACTGAACAATTGTTATGAAGTACTATTGATAATTCAAAATAGCACTTCATCTTTCTTTCAAATTTTTTTACAATAATAACATTACTTAGTAAAACATTAACTCCGGTCAAAGACCTCGAGTATTCATTCTTTATTGAAAAGGGACAACTTGGAACTAAGTCCGTAAGCCCGATATTACTTACGAGCACTTCTAGGTGATCAGCCTATTGTACTCTATGTTGATCAACACTACATCCATTAAACGTATGCACGTTTAAGCATTTGGCAACCTCACGTGCTGCTGCTTTACGAATAAAACATTTGTTTAACATTTCAGTCTTCTTATGAAAACCATATCAAGTAGCTGACAAAAGATAACCACATTTGATAATAAATGAATAGATTATCAATATATCAAGTCTAGCCAAAGGAATTGGCTTTAACTTCAACATACATCAATTCATGTGAAAGAATACATGAACTTCAAAACTTGTTCAGATTGAACTAAGACAAGAGTTAGAATACTTGCCTTTAGCGTCTGCTACGGTATATTAACTTTATGTTCAAGTCTTTCAAGTCTCTACAATACATTATCACATAATGCCTTAAATTAGGTCACATATAATTAAGTATGTATATGACTATATCATACCTTCATCTCAATCTAATTGTGTATTAGATTCAGTTACTATCTGTTCCTGTTTATCATTATCCTTGCATTTATATTTGACTAGGTTATCTCAACCTTTATACAACATCCTTAAGGTTTAACAAAGTTTAAGCAATGTTACATTACATTCCTTAGGTTGTGTTTACTTTTAAATCAATTAGCTTTCTTTTCTTTGTCATTAGAACCATTCATTACCATCCTTGTTCGAGGACCTGGCCCATTTGCTGCCATGAGTTCTTACTTAATGGGCGTATTGCCATTTCACACTCCTCGAAGATTTTCAGATCAGTACAGGCTGCGCTGGCGCCAAAATTGTACTACGGTTCGCGCTGCGACAAACTCTTGAAGTATGCTCGGACACCATTATGCTACCGCGACGTGACTTTTTTTGGCTAGGGTTGTTGGCCATGGCGCTTAACTCAGTGCACCGAAAAAATTTCAGTCCTTGAATTTTGTGAACTCCCCGGACGCATAACTTCTTCGTTATAAGTCCGAATTAGCTCGTTCACAAGCCTACGGTTCACAAATTACGTAATCTATGCGTTCATGCAATAATTTTATCTATTTGACTTCGTTTGTTAAAAATTCACCTATTGGTTCATTTTTAACAAAACGATAAATGTTCGTGAACGTTCAACGCTCGTTTCTTCATTCTAAGTCGGAATCCTGTCATTTTCGAGTTCGCAACTCTTAAATGCCAAATATGACTTGTCTCCATTGGAAAACAATGGTTCTGAGTTCAAACACAAAATTTGACTTCAATTCCGAGAATTTTACGAATTCGACGATTATCGTCCAATCGTGCAATTTCTGGCAAATCTTCATTCTTATGATTTGTTCAACATTACAAATGAATTCCATTCATCATATGAACATCTCAACATACTTATTACAACAACTTATATTCATTGTTGTCTTTTTAGACGTATTCTTCACAAGCTTATAATTTTATTCCATTATAAACCAATTAAGATTTCATTGTTCATAACTTATGACAATTAAAGTTTTTAATCATCATTCCTTATATGTTCTTAACATATAAGTTAACTTAGGTATACATGATACATATGATCATACAAGTTCATAATCTTCATATTGACATTCAAGGTTAACTTATAATAAGTTCATAACTTTTATAAGTTGAAATGACTTATTACCAACTTATGTTTCTTAAGTTCATTGATTACTCATTCTTCTTACTTCTTAACATCCATGTTCCTTAATCCATACTTTTCTTATCAACATATCATGGTAGAGATAGAAGATAATTTAGAGACGAAGTCTTACATTAGAAGTCTTGGTAAGGTAGCATTCTTCTTCTTCTTACAAATGAAAGTGACTTATTTGTAACTTAATCTCTCTAACACTTAAGCACTTTGAGATGTTTGGATTATTTGAACAACTAACAAATGGCTTGTAAGCCTCCTCTATATATAGATTTTCCAAAGTTAGGGTAGTTTGGTTTTTAAAACAATCCCACCTCCTTATGCACCTCCTTACTATTCATTACTTGCAAGGCACAAAACCTATCCTTTGCTTGACCACCACTCATAAGTATTGATTATTACTTCTAATACTTCATCATTACATTAACTTGGTCACCACATATTAACCATATTAATATGGTTTGCCCCATGGGTTATACAACTCATGGATTCTAGTTTGGGCTTACATTAAATCAACCTTTGGGCTTTGCATTAATAAACACTAATTGGTTCATTAATTAATAATTGGGCCTCTCCCTTTAATTCACTTGGACTTGTATTAATTCCAATCAACCTTTCCAAGTCCATTAACATTACTTAATATATATACATATAGTTTATGTATTATTTTCGTATTCTAATTCATATAGAATTTATATACGATATTTCATCCTTCATACAAACTTGTATAATACTTTGTATTATACTCGTTTTCATTACTTTGTACAATACCAAAGTATCATACAATTATTACTTTATTCATTACTACTTCACCTTCCTTAACATTTATAAATTAAGTCCGCAAACGAAATATTACATTTTCCATAACTAGATTTTTATTACATAATCCATCTTACCTTGTCATTCTATCATTACGTATTTCTCGGAAATTCAAAAATATATCTCAAGCAAATACCGATGAATAGTGTTTTTCGAAAAATCCCTCGGAAAACTTTTATTTTCGTCTTAGAAATTCAAACACTTTAATTCGTTCACGTAGCTCAAATACTACAACATTCTAATATCAATAGGTTATACAATGACAACCATCTTGATAACACATAGAATAGAATTTTATTATTATTTAATTTAATAAAATCATTTTACAATAAGATCTGAATTTCTCGGTCGTTACAACAACTATCCTAGATAACATGCCAGGCGGGGGCAATTTCAAAATTAGCGACAACCCGATATTGGGTCCCTTACAATAAGATTGGGGCAATCTCAGAAGTAGCGACAACTCAACACTGGGACATTTATCAACCATCCTAAAGTGGAAAATGCACCAGTCAGCGCCATCAGCATGGTCCATCATTATCTCAATGGCGATTCAGATATTATTCATTCGTGATTTGGTCAACAAAGAGAGTCTCTCTTATGAATCCCCGACAATAATTTGCGAAGGGGAGTACTCCTGAAAGAAATCATGGCGACATAAGCGTGCCCCTAAGAAAACAAGGGGAAAATTATCAAAAAAGTTCTTAAGTCAGAAAAAAAAAGTCAACGACGAAAGGTCTAGCGACTGAAATCTACACCATCAACATGCGTCAAGTCCTCACAAGTTGAGGCCACTACACCAAAGTTCAAATCTGGGCAGCAAAAAAGCGAGTTGCACCCTCCAGGGTCGTCAGCAGGATTCAGGTCATCAGTTTAGCCGGGTTACGAATCAAATGCATAAGGAAATGGGGCACCTGCCCCTGCCCCCAACAGCGAAAGGAAATTCCAAATCACCTCGAAAAGGGTGAGCGTAACATGAGGCAGAACCTGGCGAAGAAAACCTTGTAATTTCATTTCAGCGAAGGTATCAGAAGATCCGATATTCAAAACCATTAGCATCAATTCAGCACAACGTCAAGGCAGTTCAGCGATGAAAGCTTCGTATACCACCGTTCGGGTGGGAACTAAAAAAGTTGGGCGATCAGCAGGGTAGGCACCGTTGCAAACTACCAACGAATACATCGGGAGGGTATGGTGATTTTAGAACGTCATCCCCAATAGATATGTAGAAAACATCTCAATTTCTCTTCATCAAACAATCATCGGTGACACCGATAAAAAGCTAAACCGTTGAAGTCAACACGAGCATAGGCATCAGCAATAATCGGTAAAGGTAAAGCGATTTGGAAAAACATTTTAACATTCATCATAACATTCATTACATTGCGATTTGCGATTTTGCAATATGCAATTTGCGATATGTGATATGCGAAATGCGATGTGCGAGTTGCGATATGCGAGTTGCGAAGTGCGATTGGCCAAATGCGAAAAGTGAAGTGCGAAATACGATGTGCGATTTGCGAACTGCGATTTACAAAAACATTTTAACATTCATCATTAACATTCATTACATAACGATTTGCATCAGTAGAAATACCTTGTCATATTTTCAACTGTCTACTAATCTTTATCATGTCCATTCCATTACATTGCATGAATATGATAAAGAGGGGCATCTGTAGACACTCGAAATTTTCATTTCCTGATACTAACCATGTAGGAGGGTAAAAGCGTCTTTTTACACTCTAGAGATAACCCTGGAGGACCACAACATCAAGCCAACCTCAGAGATAACCCTGAGGACAGTTAAAGTCAATCTCAGAGATAACCCTGAGAAAATACTGCGACAATTGCGCGAAAACCGGAGATAACCCCGAGAAGGGCAAAATGGTCATTTTTCTGACTCAAATTTAACTCGTATCAAATCAACTCATTTCAACTCAAATTACTTCAATAGAAGTCCCACGAGAATCATATCTTCACTTTCGAGTGCAAACTACGCAAAACAGCTCACCGGATTACATAATAAAAATCTGAAAATGCTATTTCGGTCATGGACCCATCTTCTCGGAATCAACAAAAGGGCAAATATTATGCCATTGTGTAGCACTTAGAAAGAGCTTTCTGGAATGATATGACACGCTTCCATCGGACTCCTGGATTGAAAGTTATGAAGGACCGAGCGAATAACGCGTTGTCCGAGTGTACGTACTTCGACACGGTGGGACCCACATTGCCCGGGGCACCCCGAAAAGCCTCAGGTACACCTGTTGCTCCCCCCTCTATAAATAGAGGGCTTGGGGTGGCCATTGTAAGAGAAACTGCGAGGAAACCCTGTCCAATTTGTTCTGTACACACTATAAACCGAATGCTTTCTCATTTTAAACACTTGTGAGCTTATATTCTGTCATATTTTTACCGGCGTGAGCCGAGTGTTCATCCACTTAAAGTTATAGAAGTCTTCTTTGGCAGCCCACTACAAGCCTTCTTACACACTTTGAAGCCTTTCTCTTCATCGTTGCACACACCATTCTTCACGTTGAGAGTTGAGTTGCGTGTTTTTTCCCAGACTTCAGTTTGTGGTTTCATTTCAGTTTGTATATATATATATATATATATGGACTAACATTATCGAGTTATGCCTCGATTGAGCATAGACTTATGTCTGGAGTATTTATTTGCTTTTATATATATATATATATATATATATATATATATATATATATACACTTATATATATAAATCGTATGTCGAACTTTGTTCGATAAGCTCTAATTTTATATCCGTAGCGTTCTTGCTTTAATATATATATATATATATATATATATATATATATATATATATATATATATCAATGCATGCATCGGACTTTGTTCGATGAGCACAGATTTTATATCCGATGCATTTCCACTTATATATATATATATATATATATATATATATATATATAATCCCGCCTGGAGTTTACTTCGTGGCAGTTAATCGTCTTACAGCTTTCTTTACATTTAGTCCCGTCTGGAGTTAACTTCGTGGCGGTTGACCTTCTTTACAGCTTTCTTTACTTTTCGTCCCGCCTGGAGTTTACTTCGTGGCGGTTTATTACTATTACAGCTTTATTTATATTTCTGATCCCCCATGGAGGTGCTTCATGGTGGCTGATCATGTTTGTATATATATATTTACAACTTTTATATATATACCTGCTTAATGCTTTATTATCAATTGTGGCATCATGTGAGCCTTTGAATCATTTGATCACAGATTCAACCTACTGGATCTAGATTCGATTCCCGTGATGGACATTTTCAGCTATAAATAGCTTGTAAATTTATTCATGGTGTTTGGATTTCCTCATATGGTTTTCATGCCCACGAGGAGTTCGACACTACTTTGTACATTATTTTCTCGAAGATGCTTCGCATCTCAAAAATTAAAAGCAATCCAGCTGAACACTTAATAAAAATGGGAGTGTAAAAGGTCTCAATTACTATTGAGCACAAGTGTGACAACCCCAAAATAGGTCCATTCCATCCAACCCATTCTGAGTCGCCAAATACATGGTACAGAAAACAACTACAACTTTATTACAACAATTGTCGTGCAAAATACAACAACACATATGCTGTGAATTTGGATACAAATATATACCAACTGTGACTCTTATCCCAACCTTGGATAGCACGTCACAATGACACCTTACATAAAGGTATAGTCAAAAACTATTTTAGAAATTATAATCTTTGGGAAGTGCTCAAGGAAACCTTCGTACATGGGAGGCCATGCGTCTAGGTTATGATAGATATCATATGGCCACAGAAGTATCCTTGGTTGACCCAATAGACCCCAAAGAAAAATGAGAAGATTACTATCATATTCTTCCCAATGGTGAGTCTTATCTTGACATATCATTATCTCCACCGTCTCTAAATGAGAATTATACTTCAAACAAACACCAAGATTATATATAGGTAGTTCTCGTAAATATACTCAGCAAGTGGATGAGCACAACCCTGTCTTATGATGACACGAGGTTGTATGTCATTAGACATCTTGTATTATAGTGGAAAAACACCCTTCCAACGTTGGGTTCGCCACACCCTAGTTGATTCACCAAATATAACTACTAAATGATGACCAGCGTTCTATTCCCCTGTTACCCCCGCTCGACCCAGCTACACTCTTATTACCTGAAAGGAATTGTGAAACAGAAGGGTGAACACAACTAGCCCAGTAAAAAATATCATGACTAAAGATAATTAAATAATCAATAGCCTTCATCAATAATAAATCAAAGATTTAGAACATATGGTAGATGATAAAAATTTCAACCATAGTTGCGGTAGACGAAGCGATCCATTAGAAGAGTCAAATAGACCATAAAGTCTATTATCTTCTCTATGTTAAAAATCCACCAACAATGTTTTATCCCTGTAACATCAATTAACAGTTCTGGTCCACAATCATATGAATAACTCATTATCATAATTGTGATTCTAAATTTCTCTTCGCATCTAGGACGAAGATAATTTTCATCACGTGTCTTTACCTGAAACATCAAAGATCATGGTTATACCAAATCACAGTTCCTGTTTATAATCATACTAACAATTTCATCTTTGCACTACGGGCTAAAGATATTCATCAACAGACCATCTTTGCATTACAGGCCAAAGATATTCAACAACAGGTCATCTTTGCACTACGTGCCAAAGATATTCATCAACAATTCATCTTTGCACTATAGGCCAAAGATATTCCTCTACAGTTCATATTTACACTACAGGCCAAATATATTCATCAACAGTTCATATTTGCACTACAGGTCAAATATATTAATATCTCAAAGAAATATATAATCCTTTCAGAATTTATATAAACAATTATAACCATGTTGATCATTTCACATTTGCACTTAAGCTAAAGATATTCAATTATAAATTCAATGGTCATGATCATACCAGTCAACAATTCAACTTTGCACTCATCGGCCAAAGAGAACCCATAGTCATGATCATACCAAAATCTACCCATCTTTACACTCAAGTCAAAGAGAAATATCATCATTAGGGTTATAAAAATGTTATATATGATAATAAAAATAATATGATCAACATATAGTTTTAATCTCAAGAGTAATATTCGTAAATCAACTATAATTTGGTTAGAAAAAGAAACCAATTTTGTCATGAATAGTAACTCGTGAATAGTAACTTCATGAATAGTAACTCATGAATTGTAACTCGTGAATAGTAACTCATGAATAGTAAACCCGACACAAAAAGGTAGAAATTCCATAATAAAATTCATACCAATATTTCGGTATAATGATATTGAAATAACATTTCTTAAACTTATAAACAATTTATTTTAATTGTTTACACTTTACTAAATAATGCATTTAATCATTCCAATATGCCAAACTCATAAGATTTCATCACCAATAACCAAAACCCTCATCAAAAATCTGCATATAACTCGTGTATGATTCTCAAGCCATAAAATCATATTTTCCAATTTCTTACTTCACATAACATATTTAATTCTTTTACTCATAACTAGACCATTTTTATAAAAAATACCAAATCAGTTCCAAAAATATTTCTTTTCTGGGATTTAGCAGAATATAGTCCCATATTGAACATATATTTTTCTCAGAATTTTTAAAATTCATTTACTATTTTTCATATGGCCAAAACCGCCGAATATTTAGACATTTATCATAAATTGTTCTTTTATCCAAAAAATCCGAAATTCACAGAGTACACTGATATTATATAGATGTACTCCCAATAAAAATTTCATCAATTTTAGAGTTAACCACAAGGAGTTATAAGCGGTTACTTTTAAAATAGTCTTTTCCCGTAAAATTCATAACTCTTAATCTATACATCCAAAAATCACCATTTTTGGACACAATCAATAAAGCTCATCAAATTATCATTTCAAATTTTTCTAGAATTTTCTGAAGGTCTGAAAAGTTAAGAAATATGAAAAACATAACAACCCTTAAAATCCCTTACCTCAAAAGAGCAGTATTTCTGACTTGAATATCGGATATAACGCTGAACAAACTTGCGTCGTATAGCAATACTCAAGATATCTAAATACTAACAAAAATATGCTTGATAATATATAGAGAGAAAACTTATGTTTCTGGTGTGATTTTAAATTCTAACTTAAGCACTTATTTATAGGAAAATGCTAGAACGCCAAAGGAGACTAAAATAATAAAATAATATTATTTTAACAAACTCTTCTACGCGTGCCTTAAGAAAGTCATCTGCATGCCATTCTTGAAGAAAATAATCAGCAGCCCATGTGTACTCCACCAACCAAAAAGTGGGTCCCACCCATAATTTAATAAAAATTATTTTATTTTCCAAAACTTCAATAATTCATAGAAAATAGCCTGGTTATCAGAAAAATACGAATTTTATGTCCATTCTGCCTGAAATTGAATTCTCTACAACTTTACAGAAGAAAGTTTTTCCAAATTCCAGACCGAAAATATCTGAAATCCACAAACGGGTGATTTTTTAATACCTCCAGTCCGACAAAAATACTGATAAAACACCTCAACAGTAATTCCTTCATTTATAACCACATAAATAAATCCATCATTTATATCCGCATCAAATAAATATTTCCTTATCATATAAATCAATAATTAATTATTCACAAATAATATTACAGAATCACAATTATGACAACTAGGCAATTCCCAAAAAAGAGGGGGCTTTCCAATAAGGATTTCTCCTTACTAGTGCGCAATTAGGTGACCAAACCTCTCCTTGACAGAACTTTCTAGACATTGCCAATAATGCTATCTAATAATATTATTTGAATAATATGAATTATTGATCTGATAATGGGAAATACTGTGCAATGACAATTATTGAACAAAAATAATATAAAATTTCAACGTAGCAATTATTGATTCAATAAAATAAAATATTGAACAGTAATTACTGTAACAATTATTGAGTAGTGCCTTATTACGTAAGAATCAATAATTCAAAAATACTGTGCAATCATGTAAAGCTATCGTGCAACAACAACGCGTATTACTTTACTTTACCCACCGGGTATTCCAACAGTGTTAACGGTAACTATTACGCCGTTATTTATAAAAACTCAAATTTGTCTTTTTTTCTTTATTCGACATTTATTCTGTTATGGGGCCCACAAATGGTCATAGGCATCGTCGCATTTAATATTCCCAAGCGTAAAGAATATTCCACGAACAAACTAATATTCCCCAACAACAATGAATATTTTATAACCACTTGCGTATTTTGAAAAAAATGCATATATCACCCTTAACTTTAACTTTTTATCAATTTAACCATTTACTGAATCGTAATTATAAGAAAAATTGAATACTTTTATTTCATAAAATTCGGGGTCATACAACAAGGGTTTGAAAAACCTCTTTTATAAAACATCACTGCCATATTTTGTTTAAAACTAAATTTTTACACAAATTCAAACCCTGTGTATATAAATGCGAACGAGGCCTCACACTACTTCTATATAAATAGCACATTGACCCACACACACGCATTCATATAACAGTTTCTTGAAAAGTGGCGGTCACCGTTGTAACACGGATGTCGGGGGGTGCCTAACACCTTCCCTCCGCATAATCAAGCCCCCGAACCCTAAATGAATCTCGGTGTGACAGACTCGTCTAGCAGTGCCACATCATTGGGTCAATTTTCAATCCTTTTCTCGGTTGTGTTGGTACAACCATATAAAAAACCAATTGGTGACTCGTACAGTCCAATCGTCGACATATACATGTCGGACCTTTTTCAGTTGTTTTTTCAAACAAATCTCACCTAACATAAGAACACCAAAGAACAAGTAATGAAAAGGGACAAATAAAAATCCCGATGTCGACAAGCTTTTGTACATATTGCTTTGTCATGTGAGCCTAGGAATCATGTGATAACAGATTTAGCTACTAAATCTATATTCGGTTCCCGTGATGGACATTTTCAGCTGTGGTCAGCTTGTAAATTATTCACGGTGTCTGAATTTCCTTAGATGGCTCTCATACCCACAAGGAGTTCGGCACTACTATGTATCTTATTTTTCTCGAAGATGCTTCGCATCTCGAAAATAAAAGCAATCACGACAAACACATAATAAAATGGAAGTATCAAAGGTCTCAATTACTATTGAGCACAAGGGTGTGAAAAACCTATTTCACAAAACATCACTGCTATATCTCGTTAAAATTGAACTTTTATATAAAAGTCAAACCCTTTGTATATAGGTGCAAACGAGGCATAACACTACTTCCAAATAACTGCACATAAACCTACGTACACACACACAAGCAGATAAAAGTTTATATTGGAAAGTGGCGGTAACCGTGTTATCACGGAAGTCAGGGGGTGCCTAACACCTTTCCTCCGTTTAATCAAGCCCCCGGGCCCTAATGAATTTAAGTTTTGCAGACCAGTTAAATAGTGTCACATCACTATGTATTTGTGTAAACCTTTTCTAGGTTGAGTTGGTGCAACCATTTAAAAATAACCAATTGGCTACACTTACAGTCAAATCATCGACATATACATGTTGGACCTTTTCAAACTTGTTTTTAAACAAATCTCACCTAACATGAGAACACCAAAAGACAATAACAGAAAGGGACAAATAAAAATCCCGACATCGAGCACAAAGCCAGTAATGGTCATCGGTTTATCTTCACCATGATCGACTACTTCACCAAGTGGGTAGAAGTAACCTCTTCCCCCAAGGTTACTAAAGAGGTTATCATTGGTTTCATCAGAAATAATGTCATTTGTCGATATGGACAAACAGAGGTGATTGTATCAGACAATGCCAAAAACCTCAACAACCAAATGATGGAGGAGTTATATAGTAAATTCAACATCAAACACCTCAACTCCGTCATCTATCATCCAAAGATGAATGGTGTTGTTGAAGCGGCTAATAAGAATATCAAAATGACCATGCAAAAGATGTCCGCCAATCACAAAGGATGGTCTGACTTGTTCCCTCTGACTCTATTAGCCTACAGAACGTTAATGCGCACTTCCATTGGGGCAACCCCCTATTCATTAACCTATAGAATGGAAGCAATGCTCCCCATAGAGGTGGAAATGGAATCCCTCAAAGTGTTGATAGACGCTCAACTGGATGAAGACCAATGGTTAAAAGATCAGTACCACCAGATGTCTCTAATAGATGAACAGATGGCCACAACCATTTTCCATGGTCCATTATACCAACAGAGGATCGCTAGATCCTACAAAAAAAAGTCCGGCTATGGCAATTCAAAGAACATGACTTGGTCTTGAAGAAGGTTCTTGACAACCAAGATCAATGTAAAGGAAAATTTCCCCCAAACTGGGAATGCCCGTTTGTTGTCATGGAGGTAATGACAGAAGGAGCCCTCAGATTACAAGAAATGGATAGCGAGGAATTTCCCCAACTCATCAACTCAGACACCGTGAAATGGTACTATGTCTGAAGTTACCTGCAAACCAGCATCCTGGTTCTGGATCATTAGACCCACGAGTCACTTCAGGTTTTTAAAACCTTTCTTACTACATACAATCCTCACCACTTCAGTTTGTCCCACTAGGGATCAAACATTTCACACCTTCAGTTTGTCCCACTTGGGATCAAACATTTCACACTTTCAGTTTGTCCCACTCGGGATCAAACATTTCACACCTTCAGTTTGTCCCACCAGGAATCAAACATTTCACACCTTCAGTTTGTCCCACTGGGGATAAAACACCCCTTCATAACTTCAGTTTGTCCCACTAGGGGCAAACTACGCAGACCTGATCTCCCCAATACACGGGAGTATGTAGGCATCCATTTTTATGGTCCGGTCTAACTACAGAAAAAAACCAAAAAAACTCTCTACACCCTCTTTGCCACATACAACTTTCACCCTTTTCACGCTAGGTTGGAACTACGCAGACATGATTTCCCCTCATCAATGGGAGTATGTAGGTAGCCATTCACGGTTTGGTCTCACCCCTACCAAAACACAAAAACTTGTCAATGGTACTAGGATCATCCTTCAAACCTTCAAACCACACCTCATCGGCTTAGACCAAAGGGATGGAACTATCTGGCCTCCCCACATAAATGGGAGAAACAGTGACCATCTAAGTTATGGTTGAGTCCTCAAAGAGAAACACCAATCCATAAGAGATGGAATTACTTGGGCGCGTCAATACAAAGGAGTACAGATGACTATCTATGGGGCGGTCAACCTCAGAGAGGAAAGCTACACTTCTCTCCATAACAACATACAGAAACCAGTCCCAAGACACCAAAGGGTAGGGAATACATAGATCAACGATCCATTCTGAAAGATTCTGAGACATCTCAATGTCCATCCATTAAGGGGGAGCTCAGAATACATTAAGATCACAAACCCTGGAGAACAAGCAATATCAAGCAAGTAACAAGGTATAACTAAAAGTAAAGTAAATCAAAATATATTTCCGTGCCATATAACACTATTTGATATATAAAATGAGTCATGTACATGATAAAAATGGCTAAGCTAGTATGTGCAAGAAAATCCAAGCTAATCTACAAATCAGTGGATAAGCGTGCTATCAAATCTAACATGGCATCCCTCTCAGAAGAAGGGGTAACTCTATAAGCTCCTGTCCAAGGGTATCTACACGAGCCAAGAGATCCACAGCCATCTGTATGGTGGCACTATGCTTATCAATGAACATGTTCATCTCTGCAATGATATCGGCAGTATAGGACCTCAATTCAGTACTAGCTGTAATAGCGGCATCTCGGGTAGATATGGCACCATCCCGCTCAATAACAACTGCATACCTAGATGATCGAGCCTCGCCCCACTCAGCGACAGCAGTATGTCTATGAGCTAGAGCATCATCTCTCTCAAATAGAGCGTCATCTCTACCAGAAAGAGTTGTCAACATCAAACGTCATCAGATGTAGACTCTACTCTAAATACTCTGCAGAAGGTGGAGTCACAAAAGCAACAAAAGTTGTTGTCAACCCAGCAAACAGCTCATCATCAGTGGGAGAATCAGGGTCATCCATAGGCTCCCCACTATCAGAATCAATACCCGGTTTTGAGGATACAATCCTAGCCGATGCAATCTCTGCCTCCAACCATTCAGAATACTCTGTAGAACGACCTAGATGGCTAGTAGTGAAATTATCCCTCTCACACTGGGCCCAACATGCATAAACCCTAGACAAATCCTCTGCTGAAAAAAGCCGAGAAGACAAACGTTGACCCAATGCCCCCTCAAAGAGATGAAAATCCTGAAACTGGTCAAACTGTGCCATCACAGCCAGTGGGTGATATGTGGTCACGCCCCTCAAACTAGCCAAAAGAAGATAATCCATGTCAGATGCATGAGTGATGAAGCTATAGGGAGAACAAAGCCCTGAACACGGTAGAATATCAAATGGATCCTCGATCCATGATAAAAAAATTGACCAAGAAGCAGTGTTTGTACACTCCGATGGCTGAAAGGAGTAAGACATGGCTATCGCATGCGAAAAACAATACCCATGGCGCTAGAATGTGCCAATCGATCTCAAGTGTGTCATAACCACACGTGCAGTAAGACTGAACTGAATCTAAATACCCCCACAGAATGGGACTGACAATACGTGGCTTGTGAGACCCCGAATTTTATGAAATAATAGTATTCAATTTTTCTATTTTGGTAAATAGTTAAATTGATAAAAGTTTAAAGTTAAGGGTAATATGTGAATATTTTTTTTTGCAAAGTAAGCAAGTTGATATAAAATATTCGTTGTGTCGGGGAATATTCGATTAGTCGGGAATATTCTTTTTGTTTGGGGAATATCCAAATGCGACGGTACAATCATTGGTGGACCCCACAACGGAATTATTGTCGGATTGAGAAAACGACAAAAATATTTTATTAAAAATAATGGCGGAAGTTTTAACATTAATACTGTTGAACTACTTGGTAGTAAAAGTACAGTAATACGCGTGGTTGCATAGTAGTACATGGTATTGATTATTGATGCTTATGTGAGAAGTCAATCAGTTTTGTTTAATTGGTATTATTAATGTAATAAAACAGAAAAGCTTTTTATATAAAACAGAATACTTTTATAAAGTTATTCGTTTTATTAGGCTAATAGTAAAATATTTTTATATAAAATGTAGAATACTTTTATAAAGTTATCTATTTTATTAGACAATAATTAGAATATATTATATTTTATTATGCATAGTGTTTGCATAATGCTGCGTAGTGTTTGCATAGTAAAAAAATTTTTATAAAGTTATTCGTTTTATTAGATTATAAATAGAATATATTATATTTTATTTAAAAGATTTTGCTTTAAATATGGACCGTCAGATTAAAGTAAATCAATCTGGACCGTTCATGAGTTAGTTACTATACAGTCCATTTTTCTATAAATAGAAGCTCATTCCTTCATAATTTCTTACAAATTCACTGAAACTCTAGAGAGAAATTATAGAAATTATAGAAAAAGTATTCTCGCTTTCTTCCCTACTCTTATATTCAGTTTCTTTAACGATAAGGGGTATTATTTTTTTTTGTATTCATGAAGAGAACTTCTGTTATTCCATTCTTTATTATTCTGTTGGAATAACCTATATACGCAGGCTACCCTATACTTCGTGAAATTCTTCTGTTATTCCATTCTTTATTATTCTACCTAATATCACATGCGGGCGTTCTGTGGATCCCGGTTCCATTATTTATTATTATGTTGGAATAACCTGTTTATGTGAAGTACCACATACATGGGGAATTCTTCTGTTATTCCATTCTTTATTATTCTGTTGGAACATCCTGTCTATGCTTTACGCATGACCTGGTTCAATTATTTATTTTTCTATTGGAATAACCTGTCTGTGCGGTCTATCGCATGCCTGGTGAATTCTTCTGTTATTCCATTATTAATTATTCTGTTGGAATATCCTGTCTATGCGTTTACGCATGACCTGGTTCCATTCTTTATTATTCTGTTGAAATAACATGTCTATGTAGGTTACCGCATGCATGGTAAATGATCATTCGTATTCATACGAATAGTATTTTCATTAAAAAGGGGTTTCTGCCAGGGGCAGATTCGTAAATATTTTTGACCCTAAAAAATTCTGGAAAAATTTTAAATGATAATTTGATGCGTTTTTTAGATTGTGTCCAAAAATGGCGATTTTTGGATGTATAGATTAAGAGTTATGGATTTTATGGGAAAAGACTATTTTAAAAGTAAACTCTTATAACTCCTTGTGATTAACTCCAAAATTGGTGAATTTTTTATTGGGAGTACATGTATATAACAGGAGTATACCTTGTAAATTTTGGAATTTTTGGACAAAAGTACAATTTATGATAAATGTCTAAATATTCGGCAGTTTTAGCCATATGAAAAATAGTAAATGAATTTTAAAAATTCTGAGAAAAATATATGTTCAAGTTGGGACTATATTCTGCTAAATCCCAAAAAAGAAATATTTTTGGAACTGATTTGGTATTTTTCATGAAAATGAACTAGTTATGAGTAAATGAATTAAATATGTTATGTGAAATAATAAAATTGGAAAATAGGATTTTATGGCTTGAGAATCCTATATAGGGTTTATGCAGATTTTTTTTGATGAGGGATTTGATCATTGATTATGAAATCTTATGAGTATGATATTTTTGAATGATTAAATGCATTATTTGATAAAGTGCAAACAATTGAAATAAATTGTTTATAAGTTTAAGAAATGATTAAAATATTGTTATAATATTAATGATATTAAGATTATTAAGTGATTGATAACATTTGGTTATTATTGAACGCTGAATAAATTGTATTATAAATGTTTAATATTTATCCTTTATCTCATTTTATTAATTCTTATATCATTGTCATCATCCTCATGCTTATATTGTGTTGAAAGTCATCTTTGGCCGTAGTGCATAGATGGACTTGGTATGATTATGACCAGGGATTATTCGGTATAATCATGACCGTAATGTTACAAATGATGTGGAAAAAGTCCTCATTGGCTTGTAGTGTATTGATGGACAGTTTTTGGTATGATTATGGCTATGGATTCTCTTCGGCCAAGGGTGCAAAGATGAATTGTTTTATGGCATGATCATGATCGTTGATGAAAACACGATTATCTTTAGCCCGTAGTGCATGGATAATTCGTGGTCGTGATATTAACAAATATCCTTAGCCGTAGTGCATGGATAATTCAGTGATATGGATTGATTATCGAAATGAGAGTCTCAAATGATGAAATATAAATTCATGGATGTGATATTAATGAATATCCTTGGCCGTAGTGCAGGGGTGATTCGATGATGTGGATTATTTATTAAGCTGAGTCTCAGCGATAACATATTTATTATACACTTTTAATTCATAGAGGATAGTAGATATCATGTTCTACTTGACTCTTCTAAAATACAGTTGTATGTCTTTGGCATGTAGTGCAAAGATGAATTGTTAATGAATATCTTTGGCCGTAGTGCAATGATGAATTTATTAGTATGATTATGAGCATGAATTCTGATTTGGTATAACCATGATTTTTGATGTTCCAGGTGACGATAGGTGATGAAAATTATCTTCGTCCTGGTTGCAAAGAGGAATTTAGAACCACAATTATGATTATGAGTTATTCATATGATTGTGGACAGGAAATGTTGATTTATTTTACATGGATAAAACATTATTGGTGGACTTTTAACATAGAGAAGATAATAGACCTTATGGTCTATTTGACTCTTCTAATGGATTGCTCATTTCGCTGCAACTATGGTTGAAAAGTTTTATCATCTACCATATGTTCTAAATCTCTGATTTATTATTGATGAAAGCTATTGATAATTTAATTATCTTTTGTCATGATATTCTTTACTGGGCTAGTTGTGCTCACCCTTCTTCTTCACAATTCCTTTCAGGTAATAAGAATGTTGCCGTAAGAGTGTTGTTGGGTCGAGCGGGCATAACAGGGGAATAGAACGGTGGTCTCTAGCTGTAGAGGTTCTCCCTAAACATTATAAAAAAGTGTGTTGTATTCTATACATCATTTAGTAGTTATATTTGGTGAATCAAATAGGGTGAGGCGAACCCAACTTTGGAAGGCTGTTTTGCCACTATCATACACGATGTTTAATGACATACAACCTCGTGTTATCATAAGACAGGGTTGTGCGCATCCACTTGCTGAATATATCTACGGGCACTACCTATATGATCTTTGGGGTATATTTGAAATATAATTTTCACTTAGAGACAACAGAGATATTTATATGTCAAGAGAAGACTCACCATTAGAAAAAAGATGATAGTAATCTTCTTGTTTATCTTTGAGGAATTTTTGGTCAACCAAGGATAATTCTGTGGACATGTGATATCTATTATAACCTAGACGCATGGCCTCCCATGTACGAAGGTTTCCTTAAGCACTTTCCAAAGATTTTAATTTCTAAAACAGATTTTAACTATACTTTTATGTAAAGTACCATTGTAAGGTTGTGGTCGAGGTACCATGAGAGTTACATACATTTGTATTAAACTCATAGTTAACTATGGTCGTATTCTATACGATAGCTCAACAGTTGTATAAATGAAGTTGTATTTGAATTTTGTACTATATATCTGGCGACTTAGAATGGGTGATGTATACCTCATTTTGGGGGTGTCACATGGCCGACCTCAAGAACTTTGCCAGAATCATCAGTAAAATGGTATGTCCCTCCTAGAGAGCCTGCACTGTTGTAATCACGCCGATGTCCAAATGGTCCATGTGTAATGGCATATACATGATAAGTAGGTTGTATACCTACTTATCCGGTATCTATTACTTGAATTAGTTGCTTAAATATATGTTTCATAGTTACTTTGCATGCATTGTGTTCATTTCATACATTTTATGTTATTTTGTAGGCTATGACATGTCATTGGCATGAAGAAGTAAGGAAAATTAATTTGGACATCTTTTGGACTAAAATATACAAGCAAGTGCAAGAAGGGAAGATTGCAGAGCTTTTAACACCATGTTGGATGCATGGTCTTAGCTTGGAACTTGGATTTTATTATAGATCTACTTCTTAGCTTTCCGTAACATCTTGAATCATCCCAATCGGAGTTCGAATGCGAGAGTTATGGCCTTTTTATCAACAAAGATCAAAGCTCAAAGTTGTCCTGCTTGCAATTTACATAGCATCTACTTCAAGCCCGAATTTGATCTTGATTATGTCAATTCTCAAAGAATGAAAGTTGTAGATCTCATTGATATCTTCGATTCGATGGGTGGCAGGCCCCGTAACGCCTAGCGGATCAAACGTTATGCATGTTTTACCAAAGGACGTCATAGTAGAAAACATAGCGGTGCGGGGGGTGCCAAAATGACTTGGGGCGGCAGGGCTTGCCGATTTTTTTCTACTGATGGTCTGGGCGCACCCAAAATGGCATAGGAACAACGTTTGGCGCACCGATCGATGGGGGGGGGAGAGTTGATTTCGGTGATTTGACGTCCAATTTGAGCTAGAATAGGATTCTTAGTTGCCTAACTTGCTAGGGTGTCCATTACAACAATAAATACTTGATTTTAACTTGGATTGGGAGGCTATTTTGAAGGATTCCATTAAATTAAATTAGAGTAGATTATGAGCAAAACCTAAGTTCTTATGAGATTTAGGGATTGAAGCAACTTGGAGACCATTGAAGATCAAGAGCAGGAGCTTGAGGAAGATGGAGATTTGCTGACAGCAGATTCAATTCTTTTCCTTAATCTTATTCTTATCTTTTAATGTGTATTCAAGTGTGGATTCTTAGTTTTAGTTCAATGAACTAATTATTTGTTTGAGATTACAATGGATCTTATTGTGTAGTTTATTTTAATATTCTTCGCTATCAATTATTATGTTCTATTCTGAGGATTGTCTATTGTGATTTAGACTTAATTGTTTAATTTATTGGCCATCAATTACCGTGATAATCTATATGAACTCGAGAGATGAAGTATAGGTTTAGATCTGATCATGATTGCTTGTGTTTATGATTTTTGCATAGATGGAATTTGAATTCATGATTAGTGTTTAGGATAGAGATATGCCTTTACTACATATGTAATCTTATAGAGAACTTGTGCTTTAAATCCTTTTTAATTGTAATTCACATAGAGATATAATGTATTAGTTAATTAGGGTGTCTTGCTTAATTCTATCATCTGTGGATTTAAGTGAGTATGTGTATTATGCATCGAGAGGTGGTTTTATCTGCTTTAGTGTTCTTGATTAACAATTCAGGATAGAGAATAATTGATGTGAAGTGTGTTAACTTAAATGAAAAAATAAGTGAAGTTGTGATTTTAAATCTCCGTAATCTTAATTTAACTAGTGGTAATTAGAACTAGTTTACTTATATATTAAAATTCATTCGTTTAAATAAGATTGAGTTAGTTACTTGTTACTACTTGGTGATTTTTATTAAACAATTTCTCGTGGGAACGATACTCTACTTTCACTTTATTACTTATTGACCACGTATACTTGCATGTTATGCGTAATTAGATTTTACCCAACAAGTTTTTGGCGCCGTTGCCGGGGAATTAATTTAATAATTATTTACCAATATTAATTTCAATCAAATTAGTCTTAATTTAAACATTTTTATTTTTAATTCTCTTCCTATATTTCTTTTTTTTCAGGTACCATGGATGACTTTGTGTATCAATGGCCATACACGAACATGACTCTACCAAGGAAAACAGGGATTGATGAACTTAATACATTTTCTGTAGAGTCAGTATAAATTGAGGCAAATTTGAAGATGTTGGAGGTTATCGCAGCCCAACAGAGTCGAAGGATGGCAAACATGACTCAACCAAGGGAAACAGGGATTGATGAACTTAATGCATTTTCCGCAATATTAGCACAGATTGAAGAACTTTCAAAGTCAAAGGATGGCAGTTACTGTGACTATTGTGCTGGCAACCATCAAAGTCATCAATGCACCGTCAGTTTTGAACCGGTACAATATAGTGGTGATTACCTCAACAACTATGTTGATCCTAACTATCACCAAGATTGGGGGTATCACCCAGATTTTTCATGGAGCTACAATTATTATGACTAACATTACGCTCCAAATCTATGCCCACCTCATGTGCCATAAGAAGCAGATAATTCAAGGCTGGAGGAAGCATTGTCCAAGATCAGAGCGACAAATGAGGATTGGCGGATTAATCAAGAGAGGTCAAATCAAAATCTAAGGACGGAAATTCAAAATCTTGAGAATCAGATGGAGCAAATGACAATAACCTTAAACAAACCACCCTCTAAACACTAGGCTTTATGACATGGATGACGAAACTGACGGAGAAACTGAACCGAATCTGCGAATGGATGAGCTACAAGATATCAAAAGTGTGGAGAAAATTGGCGATAATGAAATAGAGGTCGACGAAGATCTAAATAGGTCTCCACCAAAGATCAAAGAGTCAGACAGATTTGCAAAATCATGCCCACTTGGTAGTCATGTCGTTGGCGAAGCTCTTGATGACATAAGAGCGAGTACAATTTTGAATCCATGGTGAGACTAGAAAGAGAAGATAGACGAAGAGCTCATTGTGTGTGACAATCTTCCATGCCCCAAAGTGATCACATACATAATGGAGAAAACACCTAGCTGTGGGACGTTCTTGATTGAGATCACACCAAATCAAAGCATGCTAGGTGACTTTGATGCATTATCCATCGCCTGTGGGAACCTCCAAAAGGACAATTTGTTACTGATGGATGGACGGTTCCTCAACTTTTGAAGAGGAATTGGATAGCGTTGACCAGACAAAGTCCGGCTGAAGGACTATAAATCAAGCGCTTATTGGGAGGCAACCCAAGTTTAAATATTATTTTTAGTTTTTTTTTAGGTTTCATATTAGTTGATAGATTTTTTTTTCATTTTTTTAGGATTTAATAAGCTTGTTTCTTTTGTGTTCACGGGTTAGTTAAGTCCAACTCAAGTGTGGTGCCCGATTCATTCCAATTTGCCTAACCTATTCTTCAGACTTTGCAGACAAGGAGATAAATTGCTATGTCAAGGAAGTCATCTCTTTTAATTTTTTCCTATCTTAGCCATTCAGGACAATGTCTGTTTTAAGTTTGGGGGTATTTATCATGTTTAGTATTTACTTGGGCAATGTTTTGATGGAATTTGATTTTGGCCAATGATAAGTGGGTGGTTGATATTGTTAACTCTTGGAGAATTGGTGAGCATTCTTAGTTTATATTTTAACTCATTAGTTGGTTTTCACAATACTTGCGAATTTTTTGAAAAATTTTACACATATCCATTTGTTTAGTAAGTTGGGATTGAATTTATTTTTTTAGCTAAATTCTTATGAAAGATACCATTACAACTTGAGAAATCTTATTTAAGCATCATTCGAAATTAAAATTAGTCACTCACATAAGTTCAGGGGAAATCTTGGGGTATTTTTGAAAAAGAAAAATTGGAACCTTCCCGAGTTGAATAATTGAAGCATGTGGTGGGTCGAGATGGAGCATAAAACGCACTTCCCATAAACACAGGCACGAGATGGAGTGTAAAATGCACTCGTTCAATGAAAAGTGGGAAACGAGATGGAGCGTAAAATGCACTCGTTCAATTAAAAGTGGAAAGTTAGATGGAGCGTAAAATGCACTCACTAAGTAGAGAAAGGAAAATATATATGTTTGAAATACTTGGGAAGGGTTCATATGTGCTTAAATATTTGAATATCCGATTGATCCTCAAAGAAGAAAAAAAGAAAAAAAAAATTGTGCTTTGTCTATTTTAGCGGTGATTGATGTGATAAGAAGTTTTGAGAGTTGTTTTTGAAAATCTTTTATTAGTGTTGGTTGATCATAGCTAAATCATGACTAGTTTGAACATATGGATGCACACACGTACTTAAAGGATCATGAGTAGATGTGAAATTAATGAAAGTTGTTGAAATTATAGACATGACATTATTTTGAAGTTTTCATTGAGTTATTATGTGAGGTAACCTTTGAGGCAAATTTTCAAATTCATATTGATTCATTGTTTAAGTGGATCATTGCTAAAGAATGAATCTGTCTAATTTGTGTTTTTTTCTTGAGGACAAGCAAATGTTTAAGTTTAGGGGTATTTGATAAGTAGGTTTTATACCTACTTATCCGGTATCTATTACTTGAATTAGTTGCTTAAACCTATGTTTCTTAGATACTTTGCATGCATTGTGTGTTCATTTCATATATTTTATGTTATTTTGTAGGCTATGACACGGCATTGGCATGAAGAAGCAAGGAAAAGCAATTTGGACATCTTTTGGACTAAAATATGCAAGAAAATGCAAGAAGGGAAGATTTTAGGGCTTTTAAAACAATTTTGGATGCGTGTTCTTGGCTTATAACTTGGATTTTATTGTAGATCTACTTCTTAGCTTTCTAGAACATCTCTAATCATCCCAATCGGAGTTCGGTTGCGAGAATTATGGCCTTTTTATCAACAAAGATCAAAGCTCAAAGTTGTATTGCTTGCAATTTACATATCTTCATCCAGCCAGACTCTATCAATTCTCAAAGAATGAAAGTTGTAGATCTCGTTGATATCTTCGATTTGATAGGTGTCAGGCCCCGTAACTCCTAGCGGATCAAACGTTATGCCTATTTTACCAAAGGACGCCGCAGTAGAAAATATAGCGATGCGGGGCGCACCAGAAACGGCGCGTGGCATGCTGGGCCTATAGATTTTCTGCTACACTAGCGCGGGGTGCACCCAAAATGGCCTAGGAATAGTGCTGGGTGCACCGATTGGTGGGGGGAGAGTTGATTATGGTGATTTGATGTCCAATTTGGGCTAGAATAGGATTCTTAGTTGCCTAACTTTCTAGGGTGTCCATTAGAACTATAAATACTTGATTTTAACTTGGATTGGAAGGCTAGTTTTGAAGGATTCCATTAAATTAGATTATAGTAGATTAGGATCAAAACCCTAGTTCTTATGAGATTTGGAGATTGAAGCAACTTGGAGACCATTGAAGATCAAGAGCAGGAGCTTGAGGAAGATGGAGATTTGCTGACAGCAGATTCAATTCTTTTCCTTAATCTTATTCTTATCTTTTAATGTGTATTCAAGTGTGGATTCTTAGTTTTAATTCAATGAACTAATTCTTTGTTTGAGATTACAATGGATCTTATTGTGTAGTTTATTTTAATATGCTTCGCTATCAATTATTATGTTTTATGGTGAGGATTATCTATTGTGATTTGGACTTAATTGTTTAATTAATTGGCCATCAATTACCGTTATAATCTATATGAACTCGAGAGATGAAGTATAGGTTTAGATTTGATCATGATGGCATGTGTTTATGATTTCTGTATAGATGGAATTCATGATTAGTGTTTAGGATAGAGATATGCCTTTATGCCATATGTAATCTTATAGAGAACTTGTGTTTTAAATCCTTTTTAATTGTAATTCACATGTCTTGCTTAATTCTATCATTTGTGGATTTAAGTGAGTATGGGTATTATACATCGAGAGGTGGTTTTATCTGCTTTAGTGTACTTGATTAACAATTCAGGATAGAGAATAATTGATGAGAAGTGTGTTAACATAAATGAAGCAATAAGTGAAGTTGTGATTTTAAATCTCCGTAATCTTAATTTAACTAGTGGTAATTAGAATTAGTTTACTTATAAATTCAAATTCATTCGTTTAAATAAGATTGAGTTGGTTACGGGTTAGTACTTGGTGATTTTTATTAAACAATTCCTCGTGGAAACGATACTCTACTTTCATTTTTATTACTTGTTGACCACGTATACTTGCGTGCTGTGCGTAATTAGATTTTACCCAAGAATACAGATAAGCCATCAGGCACATCAAGAGTACATCCACTCTGGCAACACGCCAATCATCCTCTGAAGTGGTGAAATCCCTAGAGTACTACACATAACTGTCCAATGAGCCAAATCTCTCAATCAGAAAATGCATGGACACTACATACCCTGAGGAGATCTCAACCAGGGCAACCCTATGCCTTAAACCTATGAGGGTCATAAACTGTCGGCTCATATCTCCTACCGCCATCCGAGTGCAAGGCACGTCCAACGGCAAATCTTTCAGAAGCAAATACTCCTCCAAGGTAGGAGTAAACTCATGGGTCTCAAATCGGAACACCTGCCTATCCGGTACCCGATGCTCCTGCAGCATGCCCTCTTCAAAATACAATGGAACCTGGAACATCAGGAGGGTCATGGAGTGATGCATCAGCCGATCTACTATCACCCGATCAAGGGAGGACAAACTGTCATACCACGATCTCAAACAGGAGGCCACTATTACTGGTGGGGTATAATCTATCCGGCTGAATGTCGATGAAGACATCTGTAAGTCGTGTCATAAGACCATCCAGGGGTCAATGCTGAAATCATCTCTAGACATACATATGCATAACATAATACATGAATGATAAATAATAGATGACAATATGATGTAGGGAATGTAAAATAATATACATACATTCCTAAGTACATCATCATCTAATACATCATCTCTGTATACAGCTGGAGAATATAAGGAAATGGGGCACAGCCGCCCAACAACTAACAGAGGCCTATCAAAAGATATAACGAGAAATACATCAGAAGAAGTCAATAGTGTTGATGTCTACATCATCCAACCTATCCATCTGATGTAACTCCTCCTGAGTCACTGAATCTCTGCTAAGAGGGATATCAGGCCGATACAACGGAGGATCTGCACCAGAAAAACCATCTGAATATGGGCCACTTGAAGGGCCAGCCCCTGAACTGGAAGGATCAAAAGTATCCGCCTCGGAAGGATCTCTACTTAAATGTCGGATGAAAAAATGTGTCCAGTCTAACTACTGGGTCAGGCTATCAAGCTGCATCAAATGAGTAGGCTCTCGGTCACAAGCAATCCAATCTGCCATCATTACTAAGCCAGGAACCATATCCCCCATAAACTATGTGGCACGAGTATGGGCTCCGATGGTACGAGGGGACCACTAGTGGTAGAATGCCTCTTGAGTGAACTGTCCCTCTGATAAAGCAAAGCCATCAACTCCCACCAATGGGATATCTCTGATCGGTGGCTGAGACACAGGCAAATAACGCCTGACAGGAGGATAGATCGGTATACGAATCTCTCTCGTGGTGCTCCTGATAGCACGCTCTCCTAAATAGAGCT
This sequence comes from Panax quinquefolius, assembly GCA_020205615.1. Classification (NCBI taxonomy): domain Eukaryota; kingdom Viridiplantae; phylum Streptophyta; class Magnoliopsida; order Apiales; family Araliaceae; genus Panax; species Panax quinquefolius. Next base: position 89,781,421 of record CM035171.1, on the reverse strand, counting down.
CCCATCCTCCATCTATGAAGAGAGGAATCCGACGAGTGGACATCACATGCTCGACACCAGTCAGGAAACCACCTTCAAAGCCAACTGTCAAATGGCCCTCAGAATAAGGAACCCATGTAACGACATCGGTTGTCAACAGCTCCAACTGTAAGCGAGAATGTGTGAAACCCTCAGCTACAGGAACCTCCACCAACGTGAAATGATGCCATCGTTGTCCCCATGGATAGGTGTCTAAACCTAACAGACTAACGGGACACAGACATGGAAGCCTCTCATAAGCCCAAAACTGCCAATACAATATCAAATATCTGCGGTCAGTCAACACTCTTAACCTGAACAAGGGAAATCAAAAAAGAAATACTCACCAGCAGGAATGGGTAAAATCCTAGCCAAGCCTTACGAGCGCATGCGCCTTCCCCTGAGGAAATTGGAAAAGGTATAGGAACCCCAGTCAAACTCTCCAATACGGTCCACCTCCCGTGTGGCACTAACTAAAGCGAACGACACCGTGGAAGAGTTGTCCGCCAGGAAACAACCTCAGAGGATGACCAGGAATAATCGCTGAAGAATGCGATCCCTACTCAAAGGACCAGTGTCGACTGTCCTACCTTTGAGCACCTCAGCCTGGACTCCTAGCAAGGATCTAACGGCAGTTGGGGAAATGTCAGCCACACAAGGCACTAGCACCCCAGAAAAATACTTACCTATGATAAACCGCCAATCCATCGACGTCATTATCACCTCGCAATCTAGTAAATAAAAAGACTGAGTCTGGTCAAACCAGCGCTCAGACAACGCCCTGAGTTAACACCAAGAAACGACATGGGAAGATGGAAAAGAACGCCTCGAAACCACAAGCATGAACAATCTTTCGGTACTCGGGATGAAGAGTCTGGTACAGAGAGTGTAAAGCTGGGAACCTGCATCACAGTGCAAATCAACATCAGAACCTTTGCTCCTAATCAATAGGAAAAAGGAATAACAAACACAGCTTTACCTCGTTCGCATGTAAATAGATCGAGGGGTGGCGACTCAATTCATCCAGAAGCTATGGATTTGTCACATTCATGGCTGATAACTCCCTGTGGGGAATAGAAGCAGCAGGAGCCGCACCCAGTACATCCTCCTCCTCGACATATGGTACATCAACCCGGATAGGACGAATCATTGACTCCGTTAACTGACAAGGTTGTCGGGCTGGGAGTGGCCGAGGTACATCAGAAGCTCTCCTCCTCACACCTGAAGAGGTCCTACGGGAGCTACTCGGCTGTTTTGGATCCATATATCTGGACACAAGTCTCCAAATCACCTCAGAAAGGGTATGGTAAATTCTAACCTGGAGCTCATTAAATGCATTTTATGTCTATATACATGCATGCAGCACTTTAACATACGACTACAGTAGAGTTAAAAATGCATGATCATTCAATGCCTACACTCATGGAAATTTTTTGCCAGTCTCCTTTGTAAAAAAGACTATACATATGCACGTAGGCATGACTAGGTGGCCATGTAGTAGCACACCAACTCACAGTCATAAACATCATATATGCATAAAAATATCAAAGTTATAATCCATAAGGGTAGCTTAATTACCAGGATTACTTTGCTTTTACAACCTTTGCTCATTTGTCCTCAAATAGGTTAAGAAATAGCAAAAAAAGGTGCCAATTTGACTGCTTCAAAAGTTAAATTTTTTCTCATCAATATGTTCATCATGGTTAGATACTAACATTTACTATGTTGAATATTTTTTATCAAGTCATATGAGCATGCATATTCACTACTATGTGTTTAGAAGCATTTCATGTGATAACATACTTTCCAACGGACAAAACTGGAAAAGAATACATGCATACATTACCAGGATAGTGCAGAACACTTGTATGGTGACATATTTTGCATAAAACAGCCCAAATTCAGCAGATCTGAAGAAGAACTCTTAGATTCTCTGTGTGGTGTTAAGTGAAAACGACTTGTGAAAGGGGAAGGCCTTTAATAGAACTCACAGATGGCCGCGGGTGTATCTACGGCTACCGCAGGTCCACCTACGGGTATCCTGGGTGATCCTCATCCCCTCCGGCTCGATCCAATTTAAGTTATAAAGGAGGTCCCACAAGCTAAAAAGTCAAATCAAGAAAAAAGACGCTAAGCGATTAAGCGGAAAAGCTAAAAATCCTGATTTTCAGAGACCGAACTGTGGGTCTACACATTAATCATTGGTATTTGCCCAAACACAGGGTTCATAAAGTCGATGATCATAGCTGCTGCTGGCTACCTTTGGCAATACCTCACAAAGGTCCAATGCCATCAACTTGGGGTTATGATTCCAATCGCAACCATACGTTTCATCAAAAATCTCTCCCCAACAGGGATTTCATACAACTTTAGCTATTGAAACACATTTCAATGAAGGTCAGGCAACCCTGAAGTTATTCAGCCGTTGGCAATTAAATTCAGTAAAACATCGGAGGTTGTCCGGTGATGTTCATCGTTGAAGCACAGTTCAGCGAAGGTCAAGTAGCCTTGACGTTATTAGCCATTGGCAATTAAATCCAGCGAAACATCGGAGGTGGTCTGATGATGTTCATTGTTGAAGGACATTTCAACGAAGGTCAGGCAGCCCTGATATTATTATTCGTTGGCAAGTAAATCCAACGAAGCATCGAAGATGGTCCGATGATGTTTATCGTAGAAGGACATTTCAATGAAGGTCAGGCAGCCCTGACAACACAAACTATTGACAGTAACTCCAATAGAGCACTGGAAAGACCTGGCGATACAAACCAGGGAAAACCATCATCATCGGGGAGGACCGATGATGGAATCTATTATACAAATCTTCATAAAACATGACACAATTCTCCAAGAGTCTCTCGTACATGAGAAAGACATCTACGGTGGAAAGTCAGCGTTGAGGGTTAAGGACTTTGGTGATAACCCCAATGTCAACATCCTCTGGTCTCATTCATGGAGCAACCACCATTTCATACACTCATCATAACATTTGCATCATATTGCATTACATTACATCATGATTATCTTGTCATATTTCAAGTGTCTAGTGTTCTTCATCCTATCCATGCCATTACATTACATGAATATGATAAACAGGGGCATCTTTAGACACTCAAAATTTTACATTCCTATTACTTACCCTGCAGGAGGGCAAAATCATTTTCCAAAGATAACCCAGGAAGTCAAATCAGCTCAATCCAGGAGACAACCCCGGGATACTCAGTTTTCAATCTCGGAGACAACCCCAAGATACTCAGTTGCAATCCCGGAGACAACCCCGGGAGATTCAGTTCCAACCTCAGAGATAACCCTGAGGGATGCAGTTCCAATTCTGGAGATAACCCCAGAGAAGTCAGTTCTAACCTCAGAGACAACCCCGAGGCACTCAGTTCCAACCTCGAGAGGTCAAGACACCTTAGATATGACCCTGAGGACATTCAGCATTCACAGCAACCCAATCTCGGAGATAACCCTGAGCAACGACTGTTACATCAGCATAGAGCCGGAGATAACCCCGGTGAGGGGCAAAATCATCATTTTTCCACCTTGATACTACATTCACGTCGTCTCAACATCATTTCAACCCACATTTCATACAGAAGTGTCACATAAAAACCATAGCTCAAATCCTGAGTGATTACTACACAAGGCAGCACACCAAATAGAATTTAAAGACTTGAAGATCTGGTCATGGACCCATCTTCCCGGCTTCATACAACCTCTTATCCCATGTCATTGTGTAGCTCTTGACAACAACATTCCAAAAAGGTATAACACACCTCAATCGAATGCCCGGATAGAAAGTTATGAAGGTTCGAGTGGACAGTGCGTTGAATGAATGCACGTACTTCGAGACAACAGGACCCGCATGGCCTGGGGAAACTCGGGCAGCCGCAGGTAGACCCGCGGAAGCCGCAGGTAGACCCACAGCCATCAGTTATATAAATAAAGGCACTTGGTTTCCTATTTAAAAAAAAGCGAGAGAACTCTGTCCATTTCAACTCATAAACACTTCTAGAATGCTCTAAACTGAGTTATTCTTCTTTCTAAAAACTTGTAAGCTCGTGTTTTCCTACATAATTAAATTTAACCGGTGGAAACCGAGTTTTCAAACATCAAAAGTTATCTAAAGTCTTCTTTGCGGCCCACTGTAAGATATTTCATATTTTTAAGCTTTTTCTCACTTCTATACATACATATCTACTCACGTTGAGAGTCGCGTTGTGTGGGTATGCCCGGATCGTTGATCCGTGGCTATTATTGCTTTATATATATATATATATATATATATATATATATATATATATATAGTTATCAAACTCTGTTTTATTGAGCCAGGATATACATCTGGTGCGTTTATCGCTTTTATATATATAAATAGTTATATATATATATATATATATATATACTTTTTAACGGACTCTGTTCGATTGAGCTTGGGTGTGATATCCCGTGCATATATCGCTTTTATATGAAATTTAACTAGGCACACTTAGAAGGGGGGGTTGAATAAGTGTAGGAATAATCTATGACCAACTTTTAAAAACTATTAATTTCAGGCTATTATAATGATTGAAATCAGTTTACTGAATTAATATAGCCTATTAAGTAAAACACTTGACGTTTAAAGAATTATCTTAATATAATGCAAGTAGTCAAATTAAGATAATTAAGTAACTTATGTGATTTTAAAGTAAATCAAATAATAAAATCAACACCAAGATTTTTACGTGGTTCAACTATTACCCTCTATGATAATAGCCTAGTCCACATCCAATACCAACTAGTATTGGAGACTCACCTTATTTATTTCTTTATAAATAAATACATATTACAAAACAGATTCAAAAATTAAATAACAATTAATTTCCCTTGAGCTCTCTTGCTCCTTGTGCACCTATGCACCCTTCAAGCACCTTTGCTTCTTTGAACCTATTTGTAAACTACTTTTCTAATCCACCAAGTTTAAAACCTTTAGACTACACTTAGTCTAACAATAGAAAAATCAATACAATATAGAGGTCTATGATCAATGCAAGAATAATCAATTTAACAATTAAAGGCTCAACTATATGCAATGATCAAGTAGAACAAAATAAGCAATTAATTTCTTACCGAATATCACTTCAAATAATACCAGAAATTAAACTTCTTAGCTTCTCAAGAATTGCACTCAGTAAATCAATTTGCTCAATAACAATAATAAGTGCAATGATAATTCGTGAGTTGTGTCTATTCCAAAACAATACACTTAGTTTATATAACACAATTTATTATCATTATATAATAGACCGTTTGTAAATTACGTTGCTTTAGATAACGAACAGATAAATAGAGTTTGTTCCATATTTCCATCTGTTCTTTTAATCCCAAAAGAAACGGCTAAAATATTTGTAACAAACCATAACGTTAAAGAACAACTTTTTCTAATATTGGAATAATTCAAAATACTCTTTAAAGATAACCCACATAAAGAAATATGATTTAGTCTTTCTCTATCCATTAAAGTAACGTGAACAAATAAAAAAAACAACTAGAAAGATGTGACATCACACTCCTTTTTCAAACAATATCTTCATAGTTCCAAGAAAATCATAATTGCTTTTCTAGAGAACTACCCATAACATGTCAGCATACAACCTCTTTAAGCTACCTTCTTTTTAGCTAGACATGCCATATAACCACGTGTAACATATATCAAACATAAAGAATTAATTTCTTTTGAACTTGATGATATATATTAATCTTTAGCTTTTCAAAGTAATAGAGTCTATATCTTTCATGATTGCACACATTGAAAATAGCACAAACTATATACATAGCTGGCATGCACAATTACTCCTTAATATCCGTTCATGCAACAGTTTCAATTAAAGATGTATGCACATAATATGACCGGATACTTAAATGTATAATATTTTAAATCAATATTTCATTTAAGACATATAACAATAATGCAAATAATGTGTCCTAGAGCCTTTAAATGAAAAATCAATTATTATACAATTGATCTTACATTTTTCTCCTAGAAAAAGAAAACTTTCTTCCATCACTTGAAGATTCCACCAACATTCTTTTATCAACAAATACCTGAAACATCATAAATCAATTTAGTACTTGAACATTTCATCATCAAAACATAAGGCTAGAATATGACTAAGTCAACATTATATATATATATATATATATTTACATTTCAGTCAGGCCTAGAGATCACTCTTTGGCCTTTTACCGCTTATATATATATATATATATATATATGGTCCAGATCTTAAGCTCACCCGAGCTCACCCCCCTTTAGCGACGGACCCGGTGACGGTTCGGTTATACAACTGTCGTCTATACTTTTAGGGAAGCTATATGTTGTCCGTCGCTAAAGGTATAGACGACAGTTGGATAAGGGGTGAGCTTAAGATCCAAACTCTATATAAGCTTGGAGTTCACTTCGTGGCAGTTGATAGTTCATATATGTAGAAACTCGAAATTTTCGTACTACTGTTACTAACATTGCAGGGGGACATATTCGTCTTTTAAGAGAGAACCCTGAAAGACGATCCAAATCCATGCCGGATACAACTGGAAGTTCAGCATCAACCCCAGATCGCAATCTGGGAATAACAAATCCAACCTCGGATGTAACCCCGAGGCATGCAGATACAACACCGGAACACACATCAGAGAAGACCGATTAATCTCGGAAATAACCCCGAGATATCCAGTCTCAGTCCCAACCATGGGAATAGCCACCAACCGTGCTGATAACCTCAAGGGATGTAGTTTCGGCGATAACCCCGGAAATGCTTGTTTCAAATTTGACCAGCTTCAATCTCGGCGCTCACAACGGGATACACTGCACTAACCTGGCAATAACATCGGAAAGACAGGCACACCTCAAAGGTGACAATGAGGACCTTCAACAATTACAGCAGTCCAATCTCAGCGAAGTCTGAGCAACGTTTGCTTTATCAGCCCAATCCGGTGATAACACCGGTGAGGGGCAACATTGTCATCTCGTTAACACGATGCCACATCACATCTCTATGCAACGATGTCCCACAAGGCTAACCAATCCCGAGTGACTATTGTGCGGGGTAACGGATGAAAGTTAAAGCTTGAAGACTGGAGGGCATCGTCCCATCTTCAATGACTTTGTACAAACTCTAATCTCATGCCATCGTACAACCCTCGACAACGGTGGTCCGAAATAGGTCATGTATACCTCAAACGGATGCCCGGATTGCACTTCTGAAAATCCGAGTGGACATTACAGTGCCTGAGTGCACGTACTTCGAGACGACCCGACCCGATAAACCCGGGCCAACCCAAGTTGCCTCTGGTACACCTGCGGGTAAAATGCCTATAAATAGAGGGCTTGGGGTGCTGATTTTCTAAGAGAAAAAGACGGGAAAACCCTACATAATTTGCTCTGCACTCACCCCATGCAGTGTACTCTCCCTTTTTAAACACCTGTGAGCTCATATATAGCCCTTTTGTACCTACAAGAGTTAGTGTTTACCCACTCTAAAGATATAGAAGCCTTCTTTGTCAGTCAGCTGTAAGCCTTCTCACACACTTTAGAGTCTTTCTCTTCATCTTTGCACACACCCTTCTACACGTTGAGAGTCGTGTTACTTGCTTTTGCCCGAACTTTGGTCCGTGGTTTCATTTCAGTCTGTATATATATATATATATATATATATTTACATATATATTGACTAACATTATCGAGTTATGCCTCGATTGAGCCTAGACTTTGGTCTGGAGCATTTATTTGCTTTAATATATATATATATTTACATTTATATTATTAATCGTGTATTTTAACTTTGTTCGATGAACCTGAACTTTAGTGCGGAGCGTTTCTCGCTTTAATATATATATATACTTATATATATCAACCGTGTGTAGGACTTTGTTCGATGAGCCTGAACTTGATGCAATGCGTTTACTTCGCTTATATATATATATATATATATATATATATATATATATATATATATATATATATATATATATATATATATATATATATATGAATTGTGGTCGAACTCTGCTCGATGAGCACGAATTTTACATCAGTGCGTTTATTGCTTATATATATATATATATTCATCACACTGAGTTTACTTAAGTGGCGATTGATCGTATTCTGATTTTATTTACATTACTGTCCCTTTGAGTTTCCTTATTGGCGGTTGGCCGTATTCTGACTTTATTTACATTTAAATCCCACTTTGAGTTTCCTTCATAGCGGTTGATAGCTTTTAACAACTTATTTACATTTCTGATCCCCCATGGAGGTGCTTCGTGGTTGGCGATCCTATCTGTATATATATATTTACAGCTTTTATATATATACCTGCTTACTATTTTCATATAAACTGCAGTATTTTGTGAGCCTAGGAATCATGTGATCAAAGATTCATCCCTTTAAATCTAGATTCGATTCCCGTGATGGACATTTTCAGCTGTAAGTAGCTTGTAAATTATTATGCGGTGTCTGAATTTCCTCAGATGGTTTCCATACCCACGAGGAAGTCGGCATTATTTTGTACATTATTTTCATACGGATGCCTCACATTCGTAAAATAAAATCAATAAAGTCGTGCACTTAATAAAATGGGAGTGTAAAAGGTCTAAATTACTATTGAGCATCAGCGTTTGAAAAACCTCTTTCATAAAAACATCACTGCCATATCTTGCTAAAAACTGAATTTTTACATAAATTCAAACCCTGTGTATATAGTTTTGAATGAGGCCTCGCATAACTTCATATAACAGCACATTGATGCACACACACACACACATTCAGATAATAGTTTCTTGACAAGAGGTGGTCACCGTGGTAACACGGATGTCGGGGGGTGCCTAACACCTTCCTCCCGCATAACCAAGTCCCCGGACCCTAAACGAATCTTGGTTTCACCGACCCGTATTACAGTGTCACATCACTGGGTCAATGTGCAAACCTTTTCTCGGTTGTGTTAGTACAACCATTTAAAAAACCAACTGGCGACTCTTAACAGTCCCATCGTCGACATTATACATGTCGGACCTTTTTCACTTGTTTTTTTAAAATAAATCTCACCTAAAATGAGAACACCAAAGAACAAGTAACGAAAAGGGACACCCAAAAATCCCGACGTCGACAGGTGGCAACTCTGCTGGGGACTCCAGTAAGAGGACTTAAGCCGCTATTCCAATCTTTTCAAGACTATTATCTGCTTGTGTGTGGATGTTGCATTTGCATTTTGATGAATGTGTACGAATGCATTTCCTTATTGCACTTAGTGCTTCGCACCATAACTGCTTGTGATATTAGTTCTTCGCACCATATCTGCCTGTGATATTAGTGCTTCGCACATGTCATCATTTTCATACGGTGAGACGCGATGTATGTGAATGTATTTTGTGTGGTCCCTCCACCAGGAGGCTATCCCATCGGTGTTTGATTACTGGACTCGTGAGAAGACTAATTCTCCGAGGCTCAGGAAAGGCACCACCCAAATTCGATCCAGTTGAAAGACCAGATTAACTTCCCGTCAAGTAGATTGCGATGATTTGGGAACCTTCATGCCAAAAAGCCGCGAAAGTAACCTAAGATAGGTCAGCCTCTGATAAACCCAAAACGGAGGAAAGTCTCTTCATGCTTTCATTTCAATTACTTGTAAACACAATTACTTGTAATGTCATTTCATATCTATCTCCATGTAATGAGAAATATGAAGAAATGTGTACACATAAATGCTACAAACAGCTGACATCCGTTGTGCAGGATAAAATTCCTAAAATGGACACATCACATAGCATGTTATTATACATCCCCTAAAGACTAAACTATGCAAGTCTTTCACAAGGAATCAATCGGACCTACTACCCGTTCAAAGTCCAAAAAGGCAACAGGCCTGCAGTCAATCATGTCATTATTCGACCAGACTGAACTTAATCCAGTTTCTTGCAAAGAATTCGACGGATTAAGCAAACAGATTACAGACTTGGCAGTTCTACTAAAAGAATTACACCAGTCTACACAGGGTCAGAAAATACCCGTACATGCTGAATCCTCCACCCAAGGGGGAATCCCGGTCATTACCATACGAACCACAGGTTGATATCGACCAACAAAACTCTTGATCTTGCCCATCCCACCGGAGATCCGAGACCTTGGTGACATCAAAAAGAAAGTCCTCCAAATGGAAGAGACCCTTCGCGCTATCAAAGGAATTGGAACACACGGGAGTGTTTCATATGTTGATCTGTGTATTTTTCCTGGTGTTCAATACCCAGAAAAATTTAACTCCTGACTTTGAAAAATATGACGGGTTAGGAGATCCTTACACACATTTAAAAGTGTTAATTGGAGAACTTGGATCCTATGCAGAGGATGAAAAACTCAGAATGCAATTGTTCTAAAAAAGTCTAACTGTAGAAGCCCGTTCGTAGTACACAAGATTAGACAACTCCAAAATCCATAGCTGGGAAGAGCTAGCACATGCTTTCCTCACTCAATCTGACTTTCAAACTCGGATGGCTCTGATCGGTATCAAATTACCAAGATCAAGAAAGCAGATCTAACGAGTCTTTCAAAGAGTATGCCCGGAGGTGGAGATGCTGGTCGCCAAGTTAGTCTGTCACAGCGACAATCAAAAATGGTCATGACTTTCAAAGACATACAAGAAGCTCCCTTCTACGAGAGAGTTCTAGCCGGCATCGGCAAACCATTTTTTAAAATGGTCAAGCATGGGGAGATTGCTGAGATGGGATTGAAGTTAGGAAAGATTCAAGACCTAGCTGCACTCAAAGCTGTTGCAGATCACATCCAATCTGGAAATTATGCGAACAACCCCCAGAGGGTCCATAAAAAGAAAGAGGAAGATGATTCCCTGATACTACAGGGGCAAAAAGGCAATCAAAACATGCCTATTCAAAGGAGAAACTACACTCCCTTTCCAGCACAATCTGCAAACCCTCCAATATAAAAAGGTGGAGAAGTCAAACGCCCTCGAGTGTTTACACCCATAGGGGATTCCCTTGGGAGCATTTTAAATCTTCTGACAACACAGAAGAAAATTATGCATCTTCTTCCACCAGCCAGCCCTATTGGACGGGGTTTCAATGCTGCTCAAAAATGCGCTTATCATGCCGAGGCACCTAGACATGATACTCAGGATTGTTGGGCCTTGAAGCACAAGATCCATTACCTAATAGACAACGGGGAGATCGTAGTCACCAAACCAGATCAACCTCACGTACAAGACAACCCTATTCCTCAACACAAAGAAGAAGAGGTCAACATGATTAATTGGAGCAATGGACAGAGTTCTAATTTCAGCTGTGACTCTTCCCAAACCATCAAAGACGGTGATGACAGATGGGATTATGCCAAGTTCCAGTTCACAATGGAATGAAAGATGAAAGCTCTCTGCAAACAGATTGAACAATTGGCGGAACTGGTGACTTATCAGCATCAAGTGACTCATCAGTTAATCAGCCAAGAGCATGCCAGTCTCCTACCAATTGTCATGAATATTCCCTCGTCACTTTCAGGAAATGAAATGCTAAAAGACAAAGTGACAAAGAGAGAAAATGCCAAAGCCCGTCGGGATTTCGCCAACAAAAGGGAATTCACCTATTTGGGCCAACCTATAGAGGAAATCCTTCATATGTTAATCAATGAAGGAAGGATCAGTTCCCTTCTACCCCCAATCAACCCCTGTTCGGGACGGTACAACTCTGATGGAGTATGTCAATATCACTCCCAGTCTCGCGGTCACAGTATAGAAGAATGATGGGCGCTCCGCCACCTTATTCAAAATCTAATCGAAAGTGGTGTCCTGCGCTTAGCGGACGACGATACTGTGTTGCGTGCAAGTGAGAATGCAGGCCCTACCAAGTGGAAAAGTGTGGTAGCAGTCATATCCACTGAAACTGATGGGATTAATACCTTACTCACAGCGCTAATAATTCAACTAAGGGGAGGCAACAATCCTTGGAAAGTGGCCGCTTGTTGGTTAATTTCGCAATCAAAGAATATGTGCAAGTATACACGGTCAACAAGTAATAAAGTGATAAAATAGAGTGTCTGTCCCACAGAGAATTCTAATTAATAAATTCCAACTACTAGCACTATATCAAACCAATTTTATTTAAACAATGATAAATTATGATTTTCTGAAATATTAAAACTAAATTAAACAATTAAAGATAGTACTCTAAAATAGACAAATAAATAAACTAAGATTTAAATGAATGATTTTCGATAAATAAGGATTAAGACTTCAATATCCCTAATTATGAACTATAACTCAATTACCAAACTATCCCAATTATTATGTCTACTGAATTGTTAACAGGAATTCTCAAATGTCAAAAGTCATTTTCCAAGTAATCAACTACCTTCTATTTAATCCAGATTAATCTTGCCATATTTTTTTCAAAACAAGTGAATTAAACTCTTTCAATTCCAATTCCTTATGTGTTACATGCGGTGAACAAATATTTCCATTCAATTCACAAACCTAATTATTCACTATGCAAATAACTAAGTCACACGTTATCAAACCCAGTTCTAACCCTAGAATTCCTCTTACAATTCCTTCTAGAGTAACAAGGTACTTATTGGCCAAATAATTAATCAATCGATGCAAGGCATGATAAAAAATTCACTTTAACATAAATAATTGGAATAAATTGAATAACTAATTTATAGACATAAAAGGTTCAATTGAAATCTTAATTAAAGAATTAGTTCATAACGGAAATAAAAACCAATAATCGTTTGCAAATCATCCTTAAAGAAATACAAATTGAAAATAAGGAGAAGAAGAAGAAAACTCTGTAGCCAATCCTTAGTCTTCAAGTAATCCTTTATGTAGCCTCCAAAGAATGAATAAATGAATATTGATAAGATGATAACCCCTAATTTCAGCACTTAATCCCCTTTTATACTTTCCCACAATCCTAATCCAAATCAGCTTTGCATCCCATAAGCAAGTCAAACAGAAAGTCAAACGGGTATCCAAATCATCATGACGAAGGCTCAGTATACAAATATTTGGGATTAACACTATTCTGGTATGCCTTAAGTGACTTTCTACCAAAATTACCATTTTTCCCTTTTTAGCTTTAATTCCCCCGTTTGCTCCTGCAGCTCCCAAATCTGCAAAATAACACATAAACACAGTAAAAATATTCCTAAACGACTCAAAGATACAACAATTTAAACCCAAGTATATCCGATTTAATAATATATTACCCAATCATCAAATACCCCCAAACTTAAATCGTTGCATGTCCTCAAGCAACAAACACAAAACAATACTAACAATATAAAAATGACAACTCATGCAAATGCAACTAACTAAATGAACGTAATTCCAACAATCCAATAGCTCACGTATATCCATAGGCCTCAGAAAAATCACAAAAACATGCTGATACATCATGTGAACACAGATCAATGATATCCCAATAATCAACGAATCTGAATCTGTTATTACTGATATTGTGAGTGTGTGTTCAAAAACCATGCTAACCCATGAAAGGCAAAAATATGAAAGATATTAAATTTCTTAGTAAGCATCATACAGTGTAAACTCGAGAACTCATCAAATATACTTGTTTTAACTAAACTCAAACAATCACCCGAATTCAAGAGTCAAAATGGAATACTTATGCTTTTCTTTTCTCTTTTTTTTATAACGGGGGCTTTTGCACTTTTCCCGCTGTATTTGTATTTATTTATTATTATTTTTTTAAAATATATATAAATGACTGTGCAATGTCTCATCCCATTAGGCTAACAGTGTTACCCCTTAGCGAGCTTTCGACCAACGACTCCCAGACCATGAAATACCTTAGGGCGCTGGGTGTAAAGATAATCCCCTCGGGCGTACTTGCTAAAGTAACAAAGGCCCCGAAACAAGACTAGTCACCATGTATGCCTTTTTTTTTAGCTTATATATTCCAAATATTTTTTCCCAAAACTCGAGTTTATGTATAAATTCAGTCTTCTCTAGCTATTCAAATTGTCCTTTCATTTCACTAGCAATCATCCTTTAGAACTCTATTATCTAACCATTTAAACTATCATAGCCAACATGGTCATTTTTCAAAGTGCTTTCCTATAATATCAGTGTCAAACAGATAAAGATTCAATTCATGTCAAGAAAATCATATCACTGACTCAACAATCCTTACTAGACTTGTTCATGCAATTCTAAATTCATCATTTTTCCCCCAAATAAACGCACTATCAAATGCTAGAATCATCATGCAATCCTAAATGCAAAGTTTAACTAACAATCACAATCCACATCCACAAACTAATAACAAACTACAACTTAGAAATAAAAACTAATTACCCCCAAACTAATCCAGAGCAATGTCCTCATGCAAAGAATATAACAAAAAAAACAGAGGACTTCCCTAACGAGCTTATTCCTCGGGTGGAGCATCCTCATCCTCCCTCATCTCTTGATCGGAAGGGGGAAATACAGGGAGAACATGAGCAGTTGGGAAATGGCTAAGTTGAACGCCCGGATGTGATTGGACGATCGATGCGTTACATGCGACAAATTGGTCAACTAAAAATTTGAAAATCACGTCTTGACATTCAGACAAGCGTGCATTTTGGGACTCTATGTTGTAGAACCAGCCATCTATTTCCCACTGTATAGCTTCGAGAACCACACCACGATGAGCTGCTGTAGATGGGCCATAAGTAGGTGGAGGCTGAGGTGGTGGGGCTTGTGTAGGTGCAACTTGGGGAATAATGAAACCCAATCCCCTAGGGTGATTTGCCCCACCTGTCCACACTTTATAACGGCTGATCAACTTGTGGTCCAACACGGGCATAGGCGTTTGAATCATCTCATCTGATTTCCATTTCACCCCAAACTTAGCACATAAAAAGCAGATCAGTGACGGATGTGGTAAACCTCCTGTGGTCCCTCCGCGAGATGCTCGGAGGATAGATTGCTGAATAAGATGGCCGACATCAATCTTTAGGCATTGTATTATTGAGTATAATTCCACAGCCCTTTCTCTGGTTACGTGGCTCACATTTGTGCAGGGCATCAATTTGGCACAAATAAAGGCATACCATGCCTTTCCATATAGACTGAGGTGTGACAACGGGAAAGTCATGCTACCACGATCATGCACGGTCCATGTGGTGCCCGGTTGACACAGCTCCAGAATAATCTTTTCGTAGTCTGGTCCATCACTCACGAGTCTAGCATATTCATTTTAAAGGCCCTCTAATGCTAGTTGATAACACCCATTTATATCCTCCTCGCCGATTTCCACTATTTTTCCTCTGACAAATACCCCATAATGATCATGCTCGGGCACGTTGGCGTAGAACTCTTTTACAACTGCAATCACTGCTGGATCGGGCTGCTCGGTGAGTGTGAACTAGTTTCGCTCCGCTATCATCACCGTTGTGTCCCCGTCTTTGAATTGGTCGGGTCTCAACCCACGTTCGGGAACTAATGAGCGAGTAGCCATGCTGTTGTAGCGTTCTTGAGCCGCGACACTAACAAAACGCCTGCTATCAAATTTTGGAGGTGGAATTGAAGCGGTCCCTGACCCTTCACCTTGTTGACATTTTGATGCCATGTAGAGAATTCTGCAAGTAAAAACATACTCATGTATTAGCTTTGAAAAGAATTCACGGTTGTGTAAACTTATGCATAACTTTACCCCCAAACTGTATAATATGTGTGTATTTTGGGTACACGGTTGGGGATGAGGCATGAAAATGGCAATTATATCGATTAGATGCCTGTGCTATTAAAATTCTGCATTTTGAAAGCAACACGCACAATTTGCCCAAAAGTTGTGTCATGCAAAGCAATATGCTCCAGTGTATGCAATAATACAGTGTAATCTTCCCATACTCGCAATGAATATGTGCACAATAGATTGATAATATTGCGGTGTCAAGATGGTCCATAAATAATGTGCATGTAGGAGTAATATGTTTGAATTTGCACATGATTATTGACTTAGACAATTTATCAAACACCTAGAAGGCAACTGATAACTTGTTTACAACCATCACTAATTCCTTATCCATTCATGCCATGCCTGTAGCATTCACTAACCTTGTGTGTATGATTATGCCAAACAGTAGTGAATTATCTATGTGCTCTATTGGATTTTCCAAATGAAAAGAATAATTAACGAAGAAAATCTTGATTCACAATAGTTTGAATACAATTCAAGT
The DNA here is from genome assembly GCA_020205615.1 of Panax quinquefolius. NCBI lineage: Eukaryota > Viridiplantae > Streptophyta > Magnoliopsida > Apiales > Araliaceae > Panax > Panax quinquefolius. The sequence continues at coordinate 89,765,172 of CM035171.1, read as the reverse complement.
CATACCTTTGATACCTTTGAAGAATTGGGAGGAGTAGAATTTCGGCACACAAGGATCACACAACCAATATTGAACGAAGTAATTGACGCGTGGTAGATGTGTGAAAGAAGTACTATCAAAATTTCAATTACCTTGTGATATTGAGAGTGAGAGAGGCTTATAGGAGAATGGGGAAGACGTCTTAATTAAAAAAGCGCAAGAATGGTAACAGATTCGGGAGTTTGAATGCATGTAGGAGTCGGTGAATTACTTGCGGCGTCAGGCGCTTCGAAATGTGCTAGGAAGCATTATTTGGGCGCTTAGCTGGATTAATCGAGTCTGGACCTCGGCGTTGGGTATTTGAGTCCTTATATATTTGGCGCCGAGACACTTTGCTCTGTCTTGTAGTTTCTTGCCCTTTAGCGGGAACATGGGATCCTGTACATTGGGAGCGCCGGGGGTGCTATTCTTCTCTTTGGGCTTTTGTCATGCAATGCGGCCTTGAGGCTTTGGATAACCATAGAATTGGGCCGGCCGGTGTCTTTGGCATTTCATAACCTTTCTTCTTTGGTCCTTTTGCTGCATACAGTATGTAAATCGCGTGGTCATGAAACACGTGGGGAAGGCATGAAAATTAGTATACTAAAGTACTAATAAAAACAATAATAATAATAATAATAATAATAATAATAACACAAAATAAAAAATATATATTGAATGAAATAAAAATAATATAAACGCAATTTTTAGGGTTGCCTCCCTAAAGCGCTTGGTTTATCGTCGTCGGCCCGACTATGCTATGGTGATCATTTGGTCGCTAGATCGGTGAGGAACATGACCGTAACTTGACGTTCAATGGGTCCACTCCAATAATGTTTCAAACGTTGGCCGTTAACCTTGAATGTACGATTTGAATTCGGTTCCTCAACTTCAATGTTTCCGTGTGGAGCGACAGATACAATCACAAATGGTGCGGAACACCGGGATTTCAATTTCCCAGGAAATAAACGTAGTCGAGAGTTGAAAAGCAAAACTTGTTGGCCTGGTTGGAATTTCTGATCGAGAATTTTCTTATCATGCCAAGCTTTGACTTTCTCTTTGTAAAGCTTTGCGTTCTCGTAGGCATTGAACCGAAATTCATCCATCTCGTTTAACTGTAGTAACCTTTTCTCACCTGCTGCTTCTAGATCAAAGTTCAGTTTCCAAATGGCCCAGTGTGCACTCTGTTCTAGCTCGATCGGAAGGTGACACGCCTTTCCAAATACCATTCTGTAAGGAGACATGCCGATCGGATTTTTGTACGCTGTTCGATATGCCCATAGAGCATCGTCAAGACGCAATGACCAATCTTTTCGTGGCTGATTGACCACTTTTTCCAAAATTCGCTTGATCTCCTTATTCGAGACCTCCGCTAGACCATTGGTTTGGGGATGATATACGAAAACAATTTTATGACGAACCCCATACTTTACAAGCAATTTAGTGAACTGCTTATTACAGAAGTGAGTCCCCTCATCACTTATTATCGCTCTCGGCGTCCTAAATCAGGTGAAGATGTTTTTCTTTAAAAATCGGAGGACAACATTGGCATCATTCGTGGCTAACCCTTTGCACAAGCATCATTGTGAGATAACAAATCCATCCAGAACCGGATGGTATTGTTAGAAACAGTCTTAAAATAAGTCTCCTCTTAAGCTCTTGGAAACTTTTCTCGCATTCTTCGCTCCAAACGAATTTTGTATCCTTCCGAGTTAGTTTGAGTTAATGGAGTAGCGATTAGAAAAACCCTTCTACTGAATCTCCGATAATAACCAGCTAAGCCCAAAAAACTACGTGCTTGATCCATCGACTTGGTTGCTCCCAACTTTGTATTGCTTCAATCTTGGCCGGATCAGCGGATACTCCATGTTTTGACACCACGTGCCCAAGGAATGCTACTTCCTCAAGCCGAACTTCGCATTTCTTCAATTTGGCATATAGTTGGTTTTCACGAAGCCTTTGGAGTACCGACTTCAAATGGTGCTCATGATCTTCACGGCTTTTGGAATATATGAGGATGTCATCAATAAAGACAACAACGAATTGATCCAAATATTCCTTGAATACTCGGTTCATCATATCCATGAAAGCCGCGAAGCATTAGTTAGTCCGAAAGACATGACTAAGAATTCATAATGCCCATCTGGGGTTACGAAGGCGGTCTTTGGAATATCCTCGATTCTAATCTTGGTTTGATGATATCCGAATCGAAGATCGATTTTTGAAAAGAATTGTGCCCCTTACAATTATCGTCAAACAAGTCATCAATACGAGGTGAGGATACCTATTCTTGATGGTGACATGGTTCAATTCCCGATAGTCGATACAAAAGTCGCATACTCCGTCTTTCTTCTTTACAAATAAAACCTGGAGCACCCCAAGAAGATGTACTAGGGACTAATGAAACCGATGTCCAACAATTCTTGTAGTTGGACCTTTAACTCCTGAAGTTCAATAGGAGCCATTCGATATGGGGTTTTAGAAATGGGCTTTGTACGGTTCAAGATCAATAAAGAATTCAACTTCACGTTACGGGGGTAGGCCAGGAAGTTCTTGAAATCGTCGGGAAAGTCGATAACAACAGAATATTATTCAAATTTGGCGTGTCTTTATTCAAATCCATAACATGGGCTAAGAAAGCTTGACATCCGTTTTTTAATAAGCGAATAGCTTTATGATTAGATAAGACGGTGATCGATTTTAATGGTTTAGTTGCTTGAATTAAATAACAGGGTTGGTTAGGAATATGAAAACTAACAACCTTACGAAAACAATCAATTTTGGCATGATGAGTAATTAACCAATCAATCCCTAAAATCACATCAAAAGCAAGTATCTTTAAAGAGATAAGGTCAACGGTAAGGTAATGGTGCCAACTTGAATCAAACAAGATTTATAAGCAGATGGATGTGATGAAAGTTTCTCTAACGGAGTTTCCACGAGATAGGTTAAAGTCTAATTTCTCCGGTCAAGTTTAAGCGTTGAGCACATGCGGGAGAGATAAATGAATGGGTAACACTTAGGTATCAAGTAAGGTATAAACTTCGCAAGAATTTATAAATAAGCTTACCCGTGATCACCTCGTTTGGGTTCCTCGCATTATGACCGATCACAACAAACGCTCTTCCGGAATCGTTGACTTTGACTTTTACGGGACGATCTTTTGAGTCACCGTCCCCATTGAACTAGGTTTATTCTCAGTCTGATCTCGAAGCGATATGTCCTTCCTTTCCACAATTATAGCATACCTTGAATATGTTGTGGGCGGTTTGATGATATGTCCCTCTTTTCCGCATTTGTAGCATATGGGTGGTCGTTCTCCTCCCCTTAGAACCGATTCTTTGCCAAGACCGCTGTCATCTTCACATGGTTGTTGTTAAATCTCCTCTTTTAAAATCTCCTCTGACTTCGCTTCTTCTATTTTCATGGCCATGATTACCACTAGAGTGGTTACCATTTACTGTCCGTCATTTCTTTCTCATGAGTTATCATTATTACATTGGCTGCTATCTACGTCGATCCTGGTTGTGGTCCCTCGGTTGGCCGTACTCGTTATCTCGCTCTAATAATTGAGCCTGCTTACAACATCTGAATAAAGAAAATTTATGAGAAATGAGATCTTGGCGTATCTTGGGTTTTCAAACCTCTAAGAAACATCCGCGTCATCGTTCCTCATTCTCCACCAAATGAGGTCTGAAACCTAGATAACTCTCGCAAACTTTGCCTCGTCTTGAGAGACAATCGTCGTATTGTTTTGTTCAATCGATGAACTCCACTTCCTTCATATAGCGAACACTTTCGGAAAGTATTAGTCATTAAATAGCTTCTGAAACGTCTCCCAAGACATCTTTGAGTGCGGTGGGATGGAGTACGCTTCCACGAGACTCCCACCGATGATCCGCCTGCCACGGAACATAAAGGTGGCGAATGGAACCTTCTGTTCCTCCGTGCATCCCAAGACATCGAATATCTTGGTAATTTGTTTGACCCATGTTTCCGCCATGATGGGATCGCTTTCCCTTAAATTCGGTGGTCCCAACTCTTTGAACTGCTTGGGCGTGACAACTTGGTGGAATTATCATTTCCTCCTCAGATTTTGAACACGAGTTTCCTCGTCGATTTTGCATGAATCGCAAAAACTTCTAAACATCCCCTCGTTCATCATCTGCGCTTCAATGGGGTTGTTCACGGGAGGAACATTGCCCGACTGTTACGCGTTCTCCTCGTTGGTGAGTCTGAGCATCTCCACGATCTCATTTCCATTGTTAATATTCTCGATTCGACATTCTCAAATCTTGTCGTAAAAAACAAGGGTTAATTAAGGAAATCAATATATCACATAATATCCCTATATCTTGACCAACTAACAAATAAGCTTAGGTAGGACACACTAGCGAAGGGATTTACTCGTCTCTCCCCTCCTAGTTCTATTCCCCGATCTCCGCTTGGAGATCATATCCCTAAGCTACGATACCAACCGTGATGCCCCCAAAATTGGTATACATCACCTATTCGAGTTGTCGATACATGAATGCGAAACAACTACAACTTTATTATTACAACAAGTAAAAGCGTGAGTTTGAATACAAATATTATCTTCTGACAATATCTATACTCAAATAAATCCTCATCACATTTATTGATACATTATTTTACAAAAATGGTGAGGACTACTAAACAATCCTTTCTAAAACCTTCATTCCATACCCAGACTAAATACTTTCGCTATATATTCTCGCCTCCACGAGAAAAATGGAACAAAAAGGAAAAGGGTGAGCTCAACTAGCTCGATAAAAGAATATTATGACTAAGATAATATACAACAAATTATCGTTAGTCTTCAACGAGGAAAAATATAATAGAATACTGATAGACAACAAATTTTAAATCAATATTATTGAACGAAATAATAATTCATTAGAAGAGTTAAGTAGAGAATGCAAACTACTATCTTCTATGTATGAATTTAAAAGTTCATCGTCTATCTTTTATCCCCTGTAACATCAATCAATATACATCCGGAATCAAATATTCATCTTTTTTTCACTACGGGCCAAAGATATTCATCGATTAGTCATATTCATTTAAACACATGTTCATCTTTTGCACTCTGGGCGAAAGATATTCATCGAAATCATTCATCTTTTGCACTACTGAGGCCAAAGATATTCCATAATATCATCATTTAAGGCAGAGGATGATGAAAATATTTTTTAAAAAAGCGAATCCAATGAAACAAAATGACAAGGATTAAGGATTAAGGATTAGTACTTGGTTTTATCCACGTCCAAAATACCTCAAAAATAATCATAGTAGTGTAAAATTCAAGAATGATCAAAACATGGATCTGATCGAGTTAGTATCCGAATATAGATGTTTTGACGAAAAGAAGAAATTTTATTTTTAGGTGAATAATAGTACCGTATCGTGAATAGTCTTGGTATCGTGAATAGTCTTATATCGTGAATAAGTAACTCAGACACCAAAAGATAGAAATTCCACAAAAACATCTTCACGCTTCATGAATAGTACTACGTGAATAGTAACTCGTGAATAGTAACTCATGAATAGTAACTCGTGAATAGTAGCTCATGAATAGTAACCCATGAATAGTAACCCCAGCATGAAAAAGTTCCAAATTTGATAAAACTTCATATCAACATTTCGATATAATGATATTGAAGAAATAATATCATTCTGAAAAAAATAATATCCCTTACCTCGAAAGATCGGTGCTTAGCTAGAATACAGGGTATAGTCTTTGAAGGAACTTGCACCGTCTAGCAATACTCAAAGTATACTCAAAATACTCACAAGAATACGCTCGATAATATAGAGAGAAAAACTGGATTTACGGTGTGATTTTCAATTCTAACCTAAGCACCTATTTATAGGAAAATCTTTAGAACACCAAAGCGAAAATTTAATAAAATAATAATATTTCTTAAAAATATTCAAGCCCACCTTAGAAATCTGATTTCAGATCATTGATAACACATGTGAGCCACTCAATTACAACAAAAAACGTTTTTCTTACAAAAAAATATTTTAAACTCCCAAAAATCAATTATTTGAAGCCTTGAACTTCAATAATTCATAATAAATAGCCCTTTCATCAGAAAATTCGAATCTCGCGAGTTTTTATAGGAATTTCAATTCTCTACAATTTTGCAGAAGAAAGTTTTCCAAATTCCAAAGAGAAATTGACCGAAATCCACAAGCGGGCGATTTTACAATTTATAATCAAATTTCGATCGATAAATGGGGTCCACCGACATGTTTAACATGTTTTAAACATTTATTGCAACAAAAATACTCTTCCTCCTCGTATACTCATATATCCCACATTAGTTGTAAAAATATCACCAGTTAATATATTATTAAAATAATATATTTAAATGAATTATTTTATCGAAAAAGATAAAATATTAATTTTCAACAATTGTCATTTTAAAAATTTTCTCCATCTATATCCACATAAAATCAATATTTTCCTCATCATATAAATCAATAATTAATTATTCACAAATAATATTACGAGAATCACAATATTGACAACCGGCGGTTCAGGAAGAGGGGGCTTTCAATAAGAATTTCTTCTTCTTGGCGCCTTGATTAGGTGACCAAACCTCTCCTTAGAGCGAACTTTCTAGACATTGCCAATAATGTTATCTAATAATATTATTCGGATAATATGAATTATTGCTTCGATAATGAAAAATCTTGTGTAATGACAATTATTGAAACAACAATGATATAAAATATCAACGCAGCAATTATTAACTCAATAAAAAATCTTTGAGCGATAATTCATCGTAACCATTATTGAGTAGTGCCTTCTACGTAAGAATCAATAATTGGTGCAATACTGGTAATGCTACTGTTCAACAACGCAGCGTATTAGTGTGTTTTAACCATAGGGTATTCCAACAAGATGATAACGGTAACAACTACTGTAGTTATTTAAAAACAACTTATATTTGTCGTTTTCTTCATCCAATCGCTTTTCCGTTATGGGGCCCACACATGGTCACTTGGTCAGTCGTACGAATATTCCCAGAAGCGATCTGAATATTCCACGACCAAACGAATATTCCCTACGATAATGAATATTTTAGAACCACTTGCTTATTTTGAAATATTTGCGTATTTAACCCTTAACTATCCACATTAATCAAATCAACCCTTACTATTTCAAAATAATAAATAAAGGAAATTCCTTTTATTTAAAAATTTGAGGTCTTACAACCTCCCTCCTTATGAAATTTAGGTCCTCGAAATTGACGTGCGTTACTGGTGTTTTCGAAAAGGTGAGGATACCTCGCTTTCATTTCCGCTTTCAATTCCCGGTCATTTCCTCTATAGCATGATTCCTCCACAAAACTTTAACTTGTGGTATGACCTTTGTCGTAGGACATTTTCCTTCCTATCCAAGATCTTGGCAGTACCTCCTCATCATGCGTTAAGTCTTGGCTATCTCGTCCGGTTCTAACTTCAATAACGTGGTTCGGGTCTTTCACATATTCTGAAGTGAGATATGTGAAACACATTATGAACACGAGACATACTCGGAGGTAACGCAAGTCTATAGGCTACATTTCCTACTCGGTCAAGAATTTGAAATGGACCAATAAATCGTGGATTGAGCTTTCATCTCTTCCCAAATCTTGTAACTCCTTCCATGGAGCAAACTCGCAACAATACATGATCCCCTACATTAAATTCCACGTCCTTTCGGTGAAGATCCGCATAACTCTTTTGTCGATCTTGTGCCGTTTGTATCGTTGTCGAATCATTTGGATCTTTTCGGTGAGTCATATACGTACTAACTTCGGGTCCCAACAATGTTGCTTCACCCACCTCATCCCAACATATTGGAGAATGACATTTTCGTCCATATAATGCTTGAATGGAGCCACACCTATACTTGCACGATAAGCTGTTGTTGTAGGAGAATTCCACCAATGGTAAATACTTATCCCAACTACCCTTGAAGTCTAGGACCACGAGTCTTAATAGATCTTCAAGAGTTTGAATAGTCCTCTCGATTGTCCGTCTGGTTTGGGGATGGTATGCCTAACTAAATCGCAAATTGTGCCCATAGTTTTTTTGCAAGCTAACCCAAAATCTTGAAGTGAATCTTGGGTCACGATCCGAAACTATGGATACTGGGCATGCCATGCAACCTCACAATCTTATTCACGTACATACTAGCAAGGCGTTCAAGGGAATAAGTCTCCCGTATCGGCAAGAAATGAGCAGACTTGGTTAATCTATCAACAATAACCCAAATAGCATTGATGCCTTGAGAAACCGTAGGAAGACCCATAACGAAATCCATAGTAATGTGTTCCCACTTCCATTCTGGAATCTCAAGTGGTTGCAACGGACCCTTAGGTACAAGATGCTCCGCCTTTACACGTTAGCAAGTTAAACACATCGAGATAAACTTTGCAATCTCTCTCTTCATATTGTTCCACCAAAATGTATGTCGAAGATCACGATACATTTTAGTACTTCCAGGATGGATTGCAAATGGCGTATTGTGTGCCTCCATCATAATCTTGTACTTCAAATCAGAGTCGTTAGGAACACAAAGTCTAGAGTGGACTCGAAGTATTCCTTCTTCATCAATTCTAAACTTAGGAATAGCTCCTTCTTGTACTTTCTTCTTCATACGCATCATTCAAGATTGGGTGGCTTGAGAAACCTTAAATTTTCTATTAAAGTTGGCTCTGTCGTATACTTGACATCATCGTATTTCGTTCAAGCATATGATCTTCTACTCAATGCGTCGCCGCTTACCACGTTAAACTTTACCGGGATGGTATTGAATAGTGTGGTCGTAGTCTTTCAATAGCTCGAGCCAACGTCATTTGCGCATGTTGAGTTCTTTTTAGTGAAGAAATATTTAAGGCTTTTATGGTGCGAATATATCTCCACTTTCTCCCCATATAGATAGTGCCTCCATATTTTTAGCGCAAAAACGATGCGCGCTAACTCTAGATCATGAGTAGGATAATTCCTCTCATACTCTTTTTAGTTGTCATGAGGCATAGGCTATGACTTTCCCACGCGTGCATGAGAACACATCCTAACCCTTTGCCTAAAGCATCATTTGAGATAACAAATCCATCCGAACCGGATGGTATTGTTAGAACAGTCTTAGAAATAAGTCTCCTCTTAAGCTCTTGGAAACTTTTCTCGCATTCTTCGCTCCAAACGAATTTTGTATCCTTCCGAGTTAGTTGAGTTAATGGAGTAGCGATTCGAGAAAACCCTTCCACGAATCTCCGATAATAACCATTAAGCCCAAAAAGCTACGTGCTTGATCACCAAACTTCGGTTGCTCCCAACTTTGTATTGCTTTAATTTTGCGGGATCAACAGATACTCCATGTTTCGACACCACGTGCCCAAGGAATGCTACTTCCTCGAGCCAGAACTCGCATTTCTTCAATTTGGCATATAGTTGGTTTTCACGAAGCCTTTGGAGTACCAGCTTCAAATGGTGCTCATGATCTTCACGGCTTTTGGAATATATGAGGATGTCATCAATAAAGACAACAACGAATTGATCCAAATATTCCTTGAATACTCGGTTCATCATATCCATGAAAGCCGCAGAAGCATTAGTTAGTCCGAAAGACATGACTAAGAATTCATAATGCCCATACCGAGTTCTGAAGGCAGTCTTTGGAATATCCTCAGTTCTAATCTTCAGCTGATGATATCCAGAACGAAGATCGATTTTTGAAAAGAATTGTGCCCCTTGCAACTAGTCAAACAAGTCATCAATACGAGGTAGAGGATACCTATTCTTGATGGTGACATGGTTCAATTCCCGATAGTCAATACAAAGTCGCATACTCCCGTCTTTCTTCTTTACGAATAAAACAGGAGCACCCCAAGGAGATGTACTAGGACGAATGAAACCGATGTCCAACAATTCCTGTAGTTGGACCTTTAACTCCTGAAGTTCAATAGGAGCCATTCGATATGGGGTTTTAGAAATGGGCTTTGTACCAGGTTCAAAATCAATAAAGAATTCAACTTCACGTTCTGGGGGTAGACCGGGAAGTTCTTCGAAATCGTCGGAAAGTCAATAACAACAGAATATTATTCAAATTTGGCGTGTCTTTATTCAAATCCATAACATAGGCTAAGAAAGCTTGACATCCATTTTTAATAAGCGAATAGCTTTATGATTAGATATGGCGGTGATCGATTTTAATGGTTTAGTTGCTTGAATTAAATACAACAGGGTTGGTTAGGAATATGAAAACTAACAACCTTACGAAAATAATCAATTTTGGCATGATGAGTAGTTAATCAATCAATCCCTAAATCACATCAAAAGCAAGTATCTTTAAAGAGATAAGGTCAACAGTAAGGTAATGGTGCCAACTTGAATCAAACAAGATTTATAAGCGATGGATGTGATGAAAGTTTCTCCTAACGGAGTTTCCACAGATAGGTTAAAGTCTAATTTCTCCTGAGTCAAGTTTAAACGTTGAGCACATGCGGAGAGAGATAAATGAATGGGTAGCACCCCGATCAAGTAAGGTATAAACTTCGCAAGAATTTATAAATAGCTTACCCGTGATCACCTCGTTTGGGTTCCTCGCATTATGACCGATCACAACAAAAACGCTCTTCCGGAATCGTTGACTTTGACTTTTACGGAATGATCTTTTGAGTCACCGTCCCATTGAACTAGGTTTCACTCTTGTCTGATCTCGAAGCGATATGTCCTTCCTTTCCACAATTATAGCATACCTTGAATCTGTTGTGGGCGGTTTGACCGATATGTCCCTCTTTTTAGCATTTGTAGCATATAATGGGTGGTCGTTTCTCCTCCATTAGAACCGATTCTTCTGCAAGACCTTTATCATCTTCATATAATCGTTGTTAAATCTCCTCTTTTAAAATCTCCTCCTAACTCACTTCTTCTATTTTCACGGCCATGATTACCACTAGAGTGGTTACCATTTATGTCCGTCTGTTTCTTTCTCCGCAAGTTATCATTATTACGTAGGCTGCTATCTCCGATACGATCCTGGTTGTGGTCCCTTAGTTGGCCGTACTCGTTATCTCGCTTCTAATAATTGAGCCTGCTTACAACATCTGAATAAAGAGAAAATTTATGAGAAATGAGATCTCGGCGTATCTTGGGTTTCAAACCTCTAAGAAACATCCGCGTCATCGTTCCTCATTCTCCACCAAATGAGGTGCAAACCTAGATAACTCTGCAAACTTTGCCTCGTCTTTGAGACACCGTCATGTTGTTTTGTTCCAATCGATGAACTCCACTTCCTTCATATAGCGAACACTTTTAGGAAAGTATTTGTCATTAAATAGCTTCTGAAACGTCTCCCAAGACATGCCGAAAGTCTTGGTGGATGGAGTGCGCTTCACGCACTCCCACCATGATCTGCCTTCGCCACGGAACATAAAGGTGGCGAATGGAACCTTCGTTCCTCCGTGCATCCCAAGACATCGAATATCTTGGTAATTTGTTTGACCCATGTTTCCGCCGTGATCGGATCTCGCTTTCCCTTAAATTCGTGGTCCCAACTCTTTGAATCTTGCTGTTGTGACAACCCGTGAATTGCTATCATTTCCTCCTCATTTTGAACACGAGTTTCCTCGTCGATTTTTGCATGAAATCGCAAAAAAACTTCTAAACATCCCCTCGTTCATCATCTGCTTTCAATGGGGTTGTTCACAGGAGGAACATTGCCCGACTGTTGCACGTTCTCCTCGTTGGTGAGTACAGCATCTCCACGATCTCATTTCCATTGTTAATATTCTCGATTCGACATTCTCAAATCATTGCTATAAAACAAGGGTTAATTAAGGAAATCAATATATCACATAATATCCCTATATCTTGACCAACTAACAAATAAGCTTAGGTAGGACACACTAGCGAAGGATTTACTCGTCTCTCCCTCCTAGTTCTATTCCCCGATCTCCGCCAGATCATATCCTAAGCTCGATACTAACATGCGGCGCCCCCAAAATAGGTATACATCACCTATTACGAGTTGTCAATACGTGATGCGAAACAACTACAACTTTATTATTACAACGAGAAAAGCGTGAGTTTGAATACAAATATTATCTTCTAGACAATATCTATACTCAAATAAATCCTCATCACATTTATTGATACATTATTTTACAAAATGGTGAGGACTACTAAACAATCCTTTCTAAAACCTTCATTCCATACCCCCAGGCTAATACTCGCTATATTCTAGCCTCCACGAGAAAAATGGAACAAAAGGAAAAGGATGAGCTCAACTAGCTCGATAAAGAATATTATGACTAAGATAATATACAACAAATTATCGTTAGTCTTCAACGAGGAAAAAATATAATAGAATACAATAGACAACAAATTTTAAATCAATATTCGCAGTGAAATAATAATTCATTAGAAGAGTTAAGTAGAGAATGCAAACTACTATCTTCTATGTATGAATTTAAAAGTTCATCGTCTATCTTTTATCCCTCGTAACATCAATCAATATACATCTGAATCAAATATTCATCTTTTGCACTACGGGCCAAAGATATTCATCGATTAATCATGTTCATTTAAACACTGCTCATCTTTGCACTACGGGCCAAAGATATTCTTTAGAAATCATTCATCTTTGCACTCTGAAAAGAAGATATTCTTAAGAAATCATTCATCTTTGCAATACTGGGCCAAAGATATTCCATAATATCATCATTTAAGGCGAGGATGATGAAAAATATTTTTTAAAGCGAATCCGGTGAAACAAAATGACAAGGATTAAGGATTAAGGATTCGTACTTGGTTTTATCCACGTCCAAAAATACCTCAAAAATAATCATAGTGGTGTAAAATTCAAGAATGATCAAAACATGGATACAATCGAGTTAGTATCCGAATAGATGTTTTGACGAAAAGAAGAAATTTTATTTTTCTATTGAATAATCTGTGTATCGTGAATAGTCTTGAGTATCGTGAATAGTCTTAAGTATATCGTGAATAGTAACTCAGACACCAAAAGATAGAAATTCCACAAAAACATCTTCACGCTTCATGAATAGTACTCGTGAATAGTAACTTCGTGAATAAGAACTCATGAATAGTAACTTCGTGAATAGTAGCTCATGAATAGTAACCCATGAATAGTAACCCCGACATGAAAAAGTTCCAAATTTGATAAAAACTTGAGATCAACATTTCGATATAATGATATTGAAGAAATAATATCATTACTGAAAAAAAAATATCCTTACCTCGAAAGATCGAAAGTACTTCTAGCTAGAATCACAAGGGTATAGTCTTTGAAGGAACTTGCTGCATCGTCTAGCAATACTCAAAGTATACTCAAAATACTCACAAGAATACGCTCGATAATATAGAGAGAAAAAACTTGATTTACGGTGTGATTTTCAATTCTAACCTAAGCACCCTATTTATAGGAAAATCTTTAGAACACCAAAGCGTAAAATTTAATAAAATAATAATATTTCTTAAAAATATTCAAGCCCACCTTAGAAATCTGATTTCAGATCATTTATAACACATGTGAGCCACTCAATTACAACAAAAACGTTTTTCTTACAAAAATATTTTAAACTCCCAAAAATCAATTATTTGAACTTGAACTTCAATAATTCATAATAAATAGCCCTTTCATCAGAAAATTCGAATCTCATGAGTTTTTATAGGAATTTCAATTCTCTACAATTTTGCAGAAGAAAGTTTTTCCAAATTCCAAATAGAAATTAACCGAAATCCACAAACGGGTGATTTTACAAGTATAATCAAATTTCGGTCGATAAATGGGGTCCACAGAGCATGTTTAACATGTTTTAAACATTTATTGCAACAAAAATACTCTTCCTCCTCGTATACTCATATATCCCACATTCGTTGTAAAAATATCACCGTTAATATATTATTAAAATAATATATTTAAATGAATTATTTTATCGAGAAAAGATAAAATATTAATTTTCAACAATTGTCATTTTAAAATTTTCTCCATCTATATCCACATAAAATCAATATTTTCCTCATCATATAAATCAATAATTAATTATTCACAAATAATATTACGAGAATCACAATATTGACAACGAGGTGCGTTCAGGAAAGAGGGGCTTTCAATAAGAATTTCTTCTTCTTCAAGCGCAAGATTAGGTGACCAAACCTCTCCTTAGATGAGAACTTTCTAGACATTGCCAATAATGTTATCTAATAATATTATTCGGATAATATGAATTATTGCTTCGATAATGAAAAATCTTGTGTGATGACAATTATTGAAACAACAACAATATAAAATATCAACGCAAACAATTATTAACTCAATAAAATATTTGAGCGATAGAATTACTGTAACCATTATTGAGTAGTGCCTTCTTACGTAAGAATCAATAATTGGTGCAATCTGGTATGTGCTACCTGTTCAACAACGCCAGATTAGTGTGTTTTAACCACCGGTATTCCAACAAGATAATATGAGTAACAACTACGCCGTTATTTAAAAACAACTTATATTTGTGCTTTCTTCATCCAATCGCTTTCCGTTATGGGGCCCACACATGGTCTTTTGGCATTGTCGTATTTAATATTCCCAAAAGATCTAATATTCCACGACCAAACGAATATTCCCCGACGATAATGAATATTTTATAACCACTTGCTTATTTTGAAATATTTGCGTATTTAACCCTTAACTATCCACATTAATCAAATCAACCCTTACTATTTCAAAATAATAAATAAAGGAAATTCCTTTTTATTTAAAAATTTCGGGGTCTTACACCTAATATACTATCCATTTCTTCATGAGGCACACAACGTCTTATCATTTGATCTGCATAGGTCTTAAACAGAAATGGTTCATCCGAATAGTATTGCTTCACATCGTGGAGAAAATTCTTTCGTTGTTGTGAGGTCAAATCCGGAGGTAACACTTTGGTAACCACATAGTTCACATAGTCAGCATACCAAGGCAATATTGTGGTTACCCGGAACAGTTGTTCATCCAAAAATTTTTCATTAATCAATAAGTTGTCTTCTTTATATACCTCTGCGTTTTCTAACTGAGACAGATGATCCGCCACTTGATTTTCTGTACCTTTTCTGTCCTGAATCTCCAGATTAAATTCTTGTAACAACAGTACCCACCGTATTAACCATGGTTTTGCATCTTTCTTCTCAATCAGATATTTAATGGCAGAATGATCAGTGTAGACAATTACCTTGGTGCCAATAAGATAAGCTCTGAATTTGTCGAAAGCAAACACCACTGCAAGTAACTCTTTTTCGGTGGTTGTGTAGTTCAACTGAGCGTCCGTCAATGTCTTGCTAGAATAATAGATAATGTGAAAAATCTTATCGTGACGTTGACCCAACACTGCTCCGACAGCATAATCACTGGCGTCGCACATCAATTAGAATGGTAAAGACCAATTGGGCGCCACAATAATTGGAGGAGATACCAATTTCTTCTTTAGTACCTCAAATGCCTCGATACATGCCTGATCCATTTTGAACGTGACATCTTTCTCCAAGAGGGAACATAAAGGTTTCGAGATTTTAGAGAAGTCCTTAATAAAGCGTCTGTAGAAACCAGCATGTCCCAAGAAGCTTCGTATTCCCTTCACAGATGATAGAGGAGGTAATTTCTCAATCGTTTCTATCTTTGCTCTATCTACCTCTAATCCGGATGCGGAAACCTTATGTCCCAGAATAATCCCTTCTTGCACCAAAAAGTGACATTTTTCCAAGTTAAGCACCAGGTTAGTTTCCACACATCTTTTTAACACCAAAATCAGATTCTTCAAACACAAGTCGAAACTATCACCGAACACGGAGAAGTCATCCATAAATACCTCTAAATTCTGTTCGACCATATCGGAGAAGATTTCCATCATACATCGTTGAAAGGTTTCCGGCGCATTACATAAACCAAAAGACATACGTCAGAATGCAAATGTACCGTATGGACATGTGAACGTGGTCTTTTCTTGATCTTCCGGAGCTATGGCAATTTGATTGTACCCAGAATATCCATCCAGCAGACAGTAGAATTGATGTCCCGCTAACCTGTCCAACATCTGATCAATAAATGGCAAGGGAAAGTGATCCTTGCGTGTGGCTTTATTCAACTTGCGGTAATCCATATATACTCTCCAGCCTATAACAGTTCTAGTCAAGATGAGCTCATTAGCTTCATTCTTCACCACTGTCATACCCCCTTTCTTCGGTACGCACTGTACAGGACTTACCCATGAACTGTCTGAGATTGGGTAAATAATACCGGCATCCAACCATTTTATAATTTCCATTTTCACCACATCTTTCATAATGGGATTTAACCTTCTTTGCATCTCAATGGTTGGTTTTGACCCCTCTTCCATTAAAATGTTATGCATACAGAAAGATGGGCTATTACCTCGAATATCCGCTATAGTCCACCCAATCGCTATTTTTAACTCGCGCAGAACCCGTAGCAATTTTTCCTTTTAGGTGTCAGTTAACTCTATCGAAACAATAACTGGTAGAGTCGAATCTTTCCCCAGATAAGCATACTCAAGATGAGAGGGAAGTGGCTTTAATTCCAACACCGGTGACTCTTCTATCGAGGGTTTGCACTTTTTACCTTCCTTTTCGGGCCTATCAAGCGTGTCGAATGGTTGATTATTTTTCTGGTAGAATGATGATATGTCTAGCCATTTGATCTACTCAATGTTCTCATCAATACTATAGTCGTCTATTCTGAACAATATGGATTCTATCGGGTCCTCTGAGTAATTACCGCCAAACTTGTGATTAACTAACTCATCCATTAAATCCACCCGCAAACACTCACCTTTTTCTTTCGGATAAGACATTGACTTAAACACATTAAAAGTGACCTGCTGATCTTCAACTCGCATCGTCAATTCTCCTTTCTGTACGTCGATCAAAGTTCTCCCCGTTGCTAAGAATGGTCGCCCAAGAATGATGGGAATTTCCTTATCTGCTTCACAATCCAAGATTACGAAATCTGCTGGGAAGATGAATTTATCCACCCTTACTAATACGTCTTCAACGATACCTCGTGGATATGTAACTGATCGGTCCGCCAATAATAAACTGATATTTGTCGGTTTTGGTGCCTTGAGCCCAAACTGACTGTAGACCGATAATGGCATCAAATTAATACTGGCCCCCAAATCACACAGTGCTCTTCTCGAAAACTGATTACCAATGTCACACGGAATAGTAAAACTTCCTGGATCTTTTAACTTCGGAGGCAACTTGTTCTGGATAATTGCGCCGCATTCTTCGGTTAGCGCTACTATTTTAAAATCAACCCAATTTCCATTTCTTTAACAACACATCCTTCATGAACTTAGCGTAGCTCGGCATTTATTCTAAAGTTTCAGCAAATGGGATGTTGATATGTAATTTTTTGAAAATATCCAAAAATCTTAAAAATTGCTTATCTAACTTGGATTTCTGAAATCTTTGCGGATATGGTATGGGTGGCATTGTGATAGTTGGTTCCGGTGCATCCTGCTCTACGATTTCATCTTTATCTTTCCTGGTTTCCACAACTTCTTCTATTTCAGCTGTTGCGTTGTCCCCCTTTTCCTTATCCTTAACTGTTTCTTGCAAATCCTTCCCACTGCGTAAAGTTACTGCCTTGCAATGCTCGTTTCTGCCCGGATTAATTTCTGTATCACTCGGGAGTGTTCCTAGTGGACGGTTATTCAATGCATGTGCAATTTGCCCCACTTGATTTTCCAGATTCTTTAACGATGCCCCATGGCTTTGCAAAGTAAGCTCTACTTGATTTATTTTCTTGTCTTGTTCCTCGTTCCTTTTGTCAGATGCTCTAATGAATTTTTCTAAGGCTTCCTCCCAACTTACTTTCCTCTCTGGTTGTTGCTGAGTCTAATTTTGAAATCCAGAGGTGTTTTGTTGTCTAGGTGCTTGAGTTGCTACTTGAGTGTTACTCTATGAAAACCCCGGGTGATTTTTCCAACCTGGATTATAAGCATTTTGAGTCGGATACGGTTGAGTTGAGCGATTATAGTTTCCTACGAACTGTGCTGATTTAGAATTTATGGCACATTGATCCGTAGCATGACCCCCAGCACACAACTCACAAACCATCGCTACCTTTTGTGTGGCTTGTGGACGCCATATTTCCATATGCTTAGCTATTGCAGTCACTTGTGCTATTAATGTTGTCATCGCGTCCACTTCATACTTTCCCGATGCTTTCGGATGATTAGACTGAAAGTAGTATGCACACAAGCCAATCATGTTTGATGATAAAGCATATACTTTGTAACAATCTTATTCATTTATTAATAAAAAGTATTAATTTATTAAAGGCTTTTAATTATCTACATGATGCTGTTTTATAATATGTGATAAACCCATAGTTTTAAGCAAAGCTTTTAGAATAATGATGATGATCATTCTAATGAGATCTAAATTCTTAGAAAGCTTAAAACTAAAATAGTTCCCAATCATTGGATTACTAAATTGGGGATTAGTGAATCCGGATAGATTGGTACATCGTTGCTTGCTCATTTGGATGAGGATGATTGATCTCATGATCATTTGTGTGGAGACACTAAAGCAAGTATGTAGGTGCTTATTAGAGAATAAGTTCATTTGAGCGTGGCTCGCTAAGGAATACCTAATGGAGTTTTATTTGCTGTCGATAGGAATTCTGTAGTGATAGTAGTCTAGTGATCCTTGGACTTGAGATCATCATAGTATCTTGTGTATGATGAGTTATACTTTAACTTATTCCTTAAGACCCTTAGGGTATATCAAAGGGTATGCTTGGGTATAATAAGTTGTACATGGAGATAATGTATGATCAATAAAGAATCTACCACTTCTAATAAAGAAGAGAAATGTCTATGTGATTCGATAAATGACAACCCAAAGAGTCCTTGGCAAAGGCGAATGAAATTAGAAAGGAGTTTCTAATTTGCATTATTTGGAGTTAATGCGTTTAAGAGTCGAAATACATATAATTAAATAAAATAAGACTTGACAAAGTAATTCCATGTCTTATATTTAATTGGGACATTGTATGGTGGAAGGATTGAATTGTCGGTAACTATTTACTCAAAGGTTCTTTTATGATTAATGTTGAAATCTATATTATCCGGAAAGTCGTTGATCGCTAGGAGGCTTATCCCTATTGTAGAATAAATATTATTTATTTAAATAAATTAATTGTTTAATTTATTTATTTAAATAAGATTAGAATTGTTCTAATTGATTTATTCACAACCTAGGTTAATAATATGGAGAACCTAAAGGGTCACACCATAAAAGGAAGAATAATTATTTAAGAAGTTAATGGCATAATAGTAATAATATGTTATGTATATTTAATTTAATCTATGGTGATAGAATAAATTAAATAGCTTAATATTATTATTTAATATTTTAGAAATATTAAATATAAATTAATAAGAGGAGTCTTATTAATATTATTACAATTATTATTATTTTAATTTCTAAAGAGTTTAGGAATTAATTTAATATAAGTACTCTCATTTATTCCTAATTGGATTAGGAAGGAAAATTAGTTAAAGGAGTTTAATTAATTATCCCTAATAAGATTAGGGAGCTTAATTAATTAAAAGAATTAATTAATTAAAACCCAATTCCTTAATTGTTAAGGTGGGTTGCCCACATCTATAAATAAGAGGAGTCTTATTAAGGGTGGTATGGGTTGTTGACTTTAACAACTACGTAATAATTCCAAGTTGTTGGGAGTACACCTTTTCTATAGAGATAGAAAAACTAGGGTTTAGCCAACCCAACCCCTTCTTCTTGAATTTTATTCTTCCTTGGTGGATCACCTCTGAGGCCAAACATTTGGGTGGCTAACGTTGATCAAAGGAAGGAACCAAACCTATGTGGATTCAAGATTGAGCGAAAGGATTTGGAGGTGAACTTGTACCTGAGGAAGCTCGATCTTCAAGGGTATGATTTTATTCTTTATCTTTTCGTTTAATTAATAATTATGCATAAAGGATGATCCGGGTATATTGTTTGTAAAATTTTTTAAACTCTGATTTTACCACGCTTCCGCACTTTTATGCAATTTTGATTGCGTTATGAATATTACAAACCTAACATAGACCTCGTCATGGGCCACTGATAGTTGTTGGTGGCTATTGTCTCTTACAATTGATACGCCTCATTAAAACTCTTGGACATGATCGTTCCTCTTGCTGCTGCATCGATACTAGACCTCGTGGACGCGTGCAAACCATCACAAAATATCCCTAATTGCATCCACTGCGGAATTCCATGATGAGGGCACTTACGGAGCATATCCTTGAACCTTTCCCACGCCTCATATAACGACTCTGAATCAAATTGTGCGAAAGTGTGAATATCGTTCCGTATTTTTGCCGACTTCGCTGGTGGGAAGAACTTAGCTAAATTTTTTTGAGCTAAGTCATCCCAAGTGGTGATTGAGCCAGGAGGCAAAGAGTGTAACCAGCATCGTGCTTTATCTTTCAATGTAAACGGGAGCATCCTCAACCTTGTAGCATCTTCTGATACATTGTTAAATTTGAAGGTATCGCACACTTCCAAGAAACTCAAGATATGCTCATTAGGATCATCTGTCGAATTACCCCCAAACTGACATGTATTCTGTAGCATCTGAATTGTTCCCGGTTTTATCTCGAAACTGTTCACATTGATTGTCGGCCTCTTAATACTCGACTGCAAATCCGTGACATTCGGCATGGCGTAATCCCTAAGTGAATTTTGTTCGTTCTCTGCCATGTTCACGGGTATTTCCTGGTCTGCCAGTTCTTCTTCTAAATGTATAACCTCACTATTCAAATGCACTTTCCAGAACTTCTTTCGATGGCGTCTGTATACGAAAAAAGTTCCACTTTAGCCTTCGATCTAGTGTGCATACACACACAATAATTCCTGCCAAACCAAGAAGAAAAATAAGTAACGTTTAAATTAAGACCGAATTGATTATAACTAATATGAAATTAATATTAATAAAAATTCCCCGGCAGCGGTGCCAAAAACTTGTTGGTTAATTTCGCAATCAAAGAATACGTGCAAGTATACACGGTCAACAAGTAATAAAATGATAAAATAGAGTGTCAATCCCACAAAGAATTCTAATTAATAAATTCCAGCTACTAGCACTATATCAAACCAATTTTATTTAAACAATGATAAATTATGATTTTCTGAAATATTAAAACTAAATTACACAATTAAAGATATTACTCTAAAATAGACAAATAAATAAACTAAGATTTGAATGAATGATTTCCGATAAATAAGGATTAAGACTTCAATATCCCCAATTATGAACTATAACTCAATTACCCAACTATCTTAATTATTATGTCTACTGAATTGTTAACAGGAATTCTCAAATGTCAAAAGTCCTTTTCCAAGTAATCAACTGACTTCTATTTAATCCAGATTAATCTTGCTATATTCCTATGCCAAACAAGTGAATTAAACTCTTTCAATTCCAATTCCTTGTGTTATATGCGGTGAACAGATATTTCCATTCAATTCACAAACCTAATTATTCAATGTGCAAATAACTAAGTCACATGTTATCAAACCCAGATCTAACCCTAGAATTCCTCTTACAATTCCTTGTAGAGTAACAAGGTAATTATTGGCCAATTAATTAATCAATAGATGCAAGGTATGATAAACAATTCACTTCAACATAAATAATTGGAATAAACTGAATAACTAATTTATAGCCATAAAAGGTTCAATTGAAATCTTAATTAAAGAATTAGTTCATAACGGAAATAAAAACCAATAATCGTTTGCAAATCATCATTAAAGAATTACAAAATGAAAATAAGGAGAAGAAGAAGAAAACTCTGTAGCCAATCCTTAGTCTTCAAGTAATCCTTTGTGTAGCCTCCAATGAATGAATGAATGATGATTGATAAGATGATAACCCCTAATTTCAGCACTTAATCCCCTTTTATACTTTCCCACAATCCTAATCCAAATTAGCTTTGCATCCCATAAGCAAGTCAAACAGACAGTCAAACGCGTATCCATTCAACTACAGTAGGGGCTCGGCGCCCGTATTTGAGATTAACACTATTCTGACGCCAAATGTTGTCTCCCAAAATTACCATTTTTCCCTTTTTAGCTTTAATTCCCCCGTTTGCTCCTACAGCTCCCAAATCTGCAAAATAACACATAAATACAGTAAAAATATTCCTAAACGACTCGAAGATACAACAATTTAAACCCAAGTATATCCAATTTATGGGTATATTACCCAATCATCACCGCTCCTGAGCCAATCAATTTGCCATGCATAGCACAATATCCTATTGTTAGCTTGAGCAAGGTTTCGTGCAATTATGGAGAAGGTGAAGGATCCACCTCACATACAACTGCTGCAGTGTTGAAGGAAAATCCACTGTATCTCCCCCATCGGGTGATGAAGTCTACCACCAAATCAAAGGGGAAAATACCCATAGAGAATATTGAAAAATTCCTCCGCGTTGTGGGTCATAATGAAGCTACGGTGGTTTTAAGCTTGAAAGAAGCTCCACAACAAATATCAATTTTGGACTTGATCTTAATGATGAGTGAGTTTTATACATATGAATTGGATACATTCGGGCTTAATTTATTGTTGTTCTCAAGTCTTTTAGAATAGTTTTTAAGTGTTTGTGTCCATTCATGCACGTTTTACATTGTTTTGTAGGATTTGGGACAAAAGTTACTTGGATCGACGTTCGGGGTGGCTAGATTCACGTTTTCGGCTTGCCATTTACACATCAGTCACTTCAGAGCCAATTTGAGTATTGCTACGGACCTTATTTCAAAACACTTAAAGAACTAAAGTTGTAGATCTACTTCTTCTCTTTCCAGATCATCTTGAATCATCAAAATCGGAGTTCGGATGGAGACGTTTTGGCCATTTTCCCAAAGGACGTCGGAGTAGAAATTGTCATAACATGTGTCAGCGTCGGGGCGCCCATTTTTTTTTATACCCAGCACCGGTGTCTTTGGGGAAGCGATGTTGGCGTCATGCCCAAGATCAAGGCGATGGGGAGGAGGTTGGTGCGGCCTGGATGCGTTTTGGGCCAAATTTTGACACATTTTTTACTCCAAATTGGATTGGTAAATAATTATTAAATTAAGTCCCCGACAACGGCGCCAAAAACTTGTTGATCGATTTCGCAATCAATGAATACGTGCAAGTATACACGGTCAACAAGTAATAAAGTGAAAGTAGAGTATCGTTCCCACGAGAAATTATTTAATAAAAATCACCAAGCACTAATTCTTAACCAAATTAATTTTATTTAAACAATCTCAAATTGTGATTTTTCTAATTAAGAAAACTAAATTAACTAACTAAGATTTGAATGAATGAATTCAAATAAATAAACGTTAAGACTACAATATCCCCAATTATGAACTATAAACCAATTATTCAATTATCCCAATTATTATGCCTACTGAATTGTTAACAGGAATTCTCAAGTGCCAAAAGTCCTTTTTCAAGTGATCAATTGCCTTCTATTTAATCCAGATTAATCTTGCTATATTCCTATGCAAAACAATTGAATTAAACTCCTTTCAATCCCAATTCCTTATGTGTTACATGCGGTGAACAAATATTTCCATTCAATTCACAAACCTAATTATTCACAGTGCAAATAACTAAGTCACATGTTATCATGCCCAGTTCTAACCCTAGAATTTCTCTTTCAATTCCTTCTAGAGTAACAAGGTAATTATTGATCAAATAATTAAGCAATAAGCACAAGACAAGATAAACAATTCACTTAGACATAAAATAATTGAAATAAATCGAATTACTAATTTATAGACATAAAAGGTTCAATTAAAATCTTAATAAAAGAGTTAGTTCATAATTAATGAATTGAAACTAAGAATCCACAACTGAATAGACATTAAAAGATAAAAGTATGATAAGAGAAGAGAATAGAATCTGTTGTCAGCAAATTTGATGCTCCCCTCTTGATCTTGCTCTTGCTCTTGATCTTCAATGTTCTTCAATTTGCTTCAATCTCCAATGGCTAATCTAATGGAGTGTTTTATCTAAGCTAAGCTATGTAATCCCCCTTAATTATATGCCTTACATCATGTATTTATAGGTTACAAGTCCAATTTTTAGCTTAGGAACAAACCCAATCTAATTTGGATTCAAAAACGTGTCAAAATTCACCCCAAAACGCATCCAGGCCGCACCAACCTCTTCCCCTAGTGCCCCAGCTCTGGGCAAGACGCTCAAACACTGCTCCCCAGCGCCCCGGCGTTGGGCATAGGCCAAAAATGGGCGCCCCGGCGCTGCCACATGTTCTGACATTTTCTACTCCGATGTCCTTTGGGAAAATGGCCATAACCTCTTTATCCGAACTCCGATTTTGATGATTCAAGATGATCCAGAAAGAGGAGAAGTAGATCTACAACTTTTTGTTTTTATGTTTTTCGAAATAAGGTCCGTAGCAATACTTAAATTGGCTCTGAAGTGACTATTGTGTAAATGGCAAGCCGAAAACGCTAATCTAGCCACCCCGGACGTCGATCCAAGTAACTTTTGTCCCAAATCCTACAAAACAATGTAAAACATGCATGAATGGACACAAACACTTAAACACTATTCTAAAAGACTTGAGAACAATAATAAATTAAGCCCAAATGTATCCAATTCATGTGTATAAAACTCACTCATCACCTAACTTCCGAGAATCACCGGAAGGTCTTGTTAAAGGTTCTAGAAGAAGCCTATCTCCCGACATCAGTGGATACAGAAAAGTTTCAACATATGGTTGATCACATTTTCAACAACAATGTGATATCCTTCACTGATGATGACATACCGCCCGAAGGGACCGGTCATTGCAAACCGTTGCACATTGAGGTCTTGTCCTTCGGATATATGGTAGCTGGAGTCTTAATAGATGGAGGTTCCTCTCTGAATATCTGCCCATACGCTACCTTGGTGAAGATGAATATCAATCTCAACAGAATTTGGAGTAGCCATACTATCATCAAAGCTTTTGATGGAGCCCGCCGTAACTCGGTCGGAGTAATTGAGCTGCCAATCAAAATTGGTCCTCACACATTCTGCGTGTCATCAATGCCAATGAGGATGTTGAGCCAATTAGTTTTCATACTTTGGAAATAAGCAATATCCAATACCATCTTTGTTGAACGCCACGCTTTGCCCCCCATTTCTTCCGAGGTGATGTCGACCACTCAAGAAATGATGTCGTTAGGTTATAAGTCGGACACAAGGGTTGGGTAAAGATTGTCGGTATCAAGTACCCCATTCGATTAACTAGTGAGTTGGAACCACCGGGACTAGGCTATTCTCGCAAATTCTAGTCACAGAATCCTCATAAGCATCAGCAGATTCCTTCAGCTTCAACCATGTGGCGTTTAGCTTCACCTTCAAAATCTTAGTCCGCACAACCTCCCGTAATGGTGCCAGGCAATGTAATGGCTATGTTATGTCCCAAGCCGGTACCGGTGAAAAGAAAAGAAATCTTTGTTCCAAATCCCGTAGTGGAAGAAAAGGAGCAAAGAATCAAGCAAGACGTCATCTGAATGATGTCAGGCATACGCATCATCGTTCATGACGAGCATACCAACAAATACATCCCAGACGATGATGGCCTGGATGTAATGGCCATCATTCGGGACAGGGAGGATGATGACAATCCCTCCATCACTGCGGTCCACCCGAACTTTGCCCTTGCCAATTGGAACAGCATTCCTTGTATTGGTCGTCAAGGGTAAAGCGGGCAGAAACTCTTTCTGCCCTGTAGATATAATAACTACTTACTTTTCTGTACAGTATTAGCAGTTTATTTTGCCAGTATATGTAAGACCCCAACTTTTTGAATAAAGATTAAATTTTCTTGAAATATATTTTTGAATATTATGGTGTGGATTTGATATAATGTTATAGTTGTGGGTAATATTTACAAATTTTGCAAAGTACGCAAGTTGTTATATAATATTCGATTGGTTGGGGAATATTCGTTGTAACAGGGAATATTCGTACAACGGCACAATCATTGGTGGACCCCCACAACGGAATTATTGTCGAATTGAGAAGACGATAAAAATACTTTATGAAAATAACGGCGGAAGTTTTACCGTTAACTGTTGAACTACCCGGTAGTAAAAGTACAGTAATACGCGTGGTTGCATAGTAGTACACGGTATTGATTATTAATTCTTACGTGAGAAGTCACTCAGTTATACTCAATTATTGCTACAGTAATTGATGCATCATATCTCTCGTATTATTGATTCGATTATTGTCATAGTATCATCTGCATAATATGTTATTTTATTAAATCAATAATTGAGACGACAAAGTTATTCATATTATTAAATTGCAATATTTACAATGTCTAGAAGTTCTATCAAGGAGAGGTTTGGTCACCTAATTGCGCGCCAATAGGGAGAAATCCTTATTGGAAAGCCCCCTCTTTCCTGGGATGACCTGGTTGATAAATATTATGAGATATAATATTAATGATAAATGTTATTAAATCTGAAGTTGTGTTCGGAGTTGAATTTTGTGATGCGGATGTAATATTTGAGTCCAAAACGATGAAATTAGTAAAAATAGTCTATAAACACAAAATTTTCTGAAATTCACTATTTGGTCAAAAAGTCAACAGTTGACTTTTTCGGGAAAAGTCAAACTTCAAAATTTCAAAATTTATATTTTGATAAAAATGGTTTCATTGTGATGGAATTATTTGTGTTAGTGAAAATCGACAATTATTTCGATAATAATTGATGTCTGGAGGTTATATTGACCAATCGGGTATTTAACAGGATAAATGAGCAATTGATTGCTATTATTTCACATGATTATAACTATTTGTTCACATGTGTATACTATTGTTTCACATTCTTGTTACTATTAGGGGAGTTGGTGCAAGATTGATAATACTTGCATGACTAAGTTAAAAATTGAGGTATAAATGGAGGTACTATACTGTAATTCGTATTTTCACATGTCTAGAACTATTGATTCACATAATTTACT
This sequence comes from Panax quinquefolius, assembly GCA_020205615.1. Classification (NCBI taxonomy): domain Eukaryota; kingdom Viridiplantae; phylum Streptophyta; class Magnoliopsida; order Apiales; family Araliaceae; genus Panax; species Panax quinquefolius. The sequence goes on along the minus strand of CM035171.1, from coordinate 89,738,051 downwards.
ATTGAATCACATTATTTACTATTAGGGGAGGTGGTGCAAATTTGATAATACTTCCATGACTAAATTAAAAATAAAGGAAAAGTTGGAGGTATTGTACTGTAATTTTTTGAGCCCCAAAACGTGCAATTATCGAAACTATATTTTTCTATAAATAGAAGCTCATTCTTCCTTCATTTCTCACCAATTCACAAAAGCTTTAGAGCGATTATTATAGAGAGAAATTATAGAAAGAAGAAGAGAAGTCTGCTACCTCACTATTCTAGTATCCAGTTTTTCTAAAGGTAGGGAGTATTATTTCTTTCTTATCCATGAAGAGAACTTCTGTTATTCCATTCTTTATTATTACATTGGAATAACTTTGTATATCGCGGCTGCCCTATACTTGGTGAAATTCTTCATTATTCCATTCTTTATTATTCTGCTGGAACATCCTCATCGTACAGGTTTCTACACCTGACTGGTTCCGCCTTTTTTATTATTCTGTTAGAATATCATATGCAAGGCGTTTTCTGTTGGACCTGATTTCCTCTTTATTATTCTCTTGGAATATCCTGTCTGTGCGTTTACGCCGGACCTGATTCCGTTATTTATTATTCTGTTGGAATAACCTGCATGTGTGGTCTATCACATGCTTGGTGATTTCTTTTGTTATTCCATTCTTTATTATACTCAGTTGGCTAAAGTTTTAACTTCTATAATCCATGAAATTAGTGGAATATCCTTGATATTTGCGCTTCATCCAGTATCTTTTCATGGAAATATTCTTCTGAGCATTCTTGAATTTTACTCTACAAAGCAGTATCATGTTAACAGTTTGGACGTTATTAGTTCCTGGATAAATTAATTCTTGAACTTGTTTTATTGAATTCTTATATCATTGTCATCATCGTCATGTTTATATTTTGTTGAAAGTCATCTGTGGCCTATAGTGCATAGATGGACTTGGTATGATTATGACCAGGGATTATTCGGTGTAATCTTGACCGTAATGTTACAAATGATGTGGAAAAAGTCCTCATTGGCCCGTAGAGCATTGATGGACAGTTGTTGGAATGATCACGGCCATTATTGAATATACAAATATTCTTGGCCCGTAGTGCATGGATAATTGTGGTCGTGATACTAAAGAATATCCTTGGCCGTAGTGCAAGGGTGATTCGATGATGTTGGATTATTTATTAAGCTGAGTCCCAGGGATAAAAGTGATAAAAAAAACCTTTTAAATCATAAAAGATAGTAGATTTTATTCTCTACTTGAATGATTTAATGGATTGCTTGTTCCGCTGTAGTTAAACTTGATGGTTGTTATATTGTATCAGTTTAACACTGTTGTATGCTAACGATAATATATTCTGCATTTTCTTAGTCATAATATTTCTTACTGGGCTAGTTGAGCTCACCCTTTTACTTTTATTGTTCTCTTCAGGAAATGAGAACGTAGCAGGGACTAGTCGGGGAACGGAGTGATGGACCAGATGATAGCATTAGTAGTCCTCACTATTCAGTGAAATAGTGGAAAATAAATGTAATAATATTGAATTTGAGTTTGAATATTGTCTAGACGACAATATTTGTATTAAAATTCAAAGCTTATGTTTTGTCGTACTTTACACTATAGTTGTATAATTAAGTTGTATTTGTGTTCTATACCATGTATTTGACGACTCAGAATAGGTGATGTATACCTATTTTGGGGGCATCACAGTTGGTATCAAAGCTTATGGATATGATCCCTGGCTAAGATGTGATACTAGAACTAGAAGGGGAGAGACGGGGAATTCCTTCGCTAGTATGACCTACCTAAGTTTATTTGGTATTTAATTGGTTGGTCAGAGTATATGGATAATATGTTTCATGTTAATTAACCCTTGTTTTGTGGTAGTATTTAAAAATGGAATCCGAGAATATTGAGAATAGCAATGGAGCACAAGAAACCGTTGAGTCTCCACAGATCAACAATCAGAATAATGTGCATCAGGAAGGCAACAATCCTCATGCAAACAACAACACTGACCAAATGATGAACGATGGAATGTTCAGAGGCTTTATGCAATTCATGCAACATCAAAGTAGAGCGGCTCTCATCCAAAATGTAGGTGGAAACATTGAAACTCTCGGACGATTCTGCCGCTAAACAATTCAAGGAGCTGGGACCACCGAGTTTATTGGAGAGCCAAAACAACTTAAAGGTCGACGCATGGATAAAGTAGATCACCAAGATATTTGATGTCTTAGGATGCTCCGAGGAGCAAAAGTTCCTTCACCACCTTCATATTTAGCGTGAAGAGGCGATTCTTGGTGGGAATCAGAAAAGCATTACCAAGCCTAACGCACTCAGGATGTCTTGGGAGAAGTTCCAAGAGCTATTCAACGACAAGTACTTTCCCGAAAGTATTCATCACATGAAGGAGGTGAAGTTTATCAAGTTGGAACAAAAAAATATGACCGTGTCGCAATACGAGGCTAAATTTCCAGAGTTATCCCGGTTTGCATCCCATTTAGTCGATAATGAGGAGCGAATGACTCGAATGTTTTTAAGAGGTTTAAAACTGGAGATACGTCAATATCTTATTTCTCATAAACTGTGTTTGTACTCAGATGTTGTAAATAGGGCTCAGTTATTGGAGCGCGATAACGAGTCAACGCAACTAAGGGAAAGCAGCCGGTAGCATGAAAATACCAGTGGTAACAGTCATCAAAACGGTGACAACAAGCGTGGAGGGAATCAATATGCCAGAAATGGTAACTACTTCGGTGGTAATCATAGCCAAGACAATAAGAATGGACATTTCAAGAAGAGGAGATTCAACAATGATGGAAAAAACGTCAGAACCAACACCCGTTGTCAAGGAAGGAGAACGACCACCTATCATATACTTCAAATGCGGAGGGGAGGGACACATCAGTCCAAACAAGGTGATGCCGTCCAAAGCATGTTATAATTGTGGAAGGGAAGGTCACTTAGCTCGATTTTGTCGTTCACCGAAGACAAGTTCAGCTAGGATGGAGGCACCAAAGGCCGTCCCAGAAAAGTCAAAGTCGGTAGTACAAGGGAGAGCGTTTGTTGTGACCTCCCAGAAAGCAAAGAACCCGAACGAGGTTATCACGGGTAAGCTTATCATAAACTCTAGTGAATTCTATAACTTATTTGATACCGGTTCTACCCATTCTTTTATTTCTTCTACTTGTGCTCAACGTTTAAATTTAACTCTGGAGAAATTAGACTTTGACATATCTGTTGAAACTCCATTAGGAGAAACCTTCATTACATCCACTGTTTATAAGTCTTGTTTGATTCAAATCGGTAACCGCACGTTACCTGTCGATCTTATCTCCCTAAAAATACTTGCATTTGACGTGATTCTACGGATTGATTGGTTAACTACTCATCATGCTAAAATTGATTGTTTTCGTAAGGTTGTTAGCTTTCATATTCCTAATAAACCTATTATGCGAATTCAAGCGACCAAACCATTAAAATCAATCACGGTCATCTCAAGTCATAAAGCTATTCGTTTATTGAAAAACGGATGTCAAGCTTTCTTAGCTCATGTCACAGATTTAAACAAAAATATGTCAGATTTGAAGGATATTTCTATTGTTAATAAATTTCCAGACGTATTCCCTGAAGAACTTCCTGGCCTACCCCCAGAGCGTGAAGTTGAATTTTGTATCGACCTTGAACCCGGTACAAAACCCATTTCCAAAGCCCCATATCGAATGGCTCCTATTGAACTTCAGGAGTTAAAGACCCAATTGTAGGAATTGTTAGACATTGGTTTCATTCGTCCCAAGTCGCCTCCTTGGGGTGCTCCTTTCTATTCGTGAAGAAGAAAGATGGGAGTATGCGACTTTGTATTGATTATTGAGAGTTGAATCATGTCACCATCAAAAATAGGTACCCATTGCCACGTATTGATGACCTGTTTGACCAGTTACAAGGAGCACAATTTTTTTCAAAGAACGATCTTCGTTCTGGATATCATCAGCTTAAGGTTAAAACTGAGGATATTCCAAAGATCGCCTTCGAACTTCGATGACGGCATTATGAATTCTTAGTCATGTCTTTTGGATTGACTAATGCTCCTACTGTCTTCATGGGTATGATGAACCGAGTATTCAAGGAATATTTGGATCCCTTTGTGGTCGTCTTTATTGATGACATCCTTATTTATTCCAAAAGTCGTGAAGATCATGAGCAACACTTGAGGCTGATACTCCAAAAGCTTCGTGAATATAAGCTTTATGCCAAGTTAAAGAAATGCGAGTTCTGGCTTGAGGAAGTAGCATTCCTTGGGCACGTAGTATCAAGTCATGGAATATCTGTTGACCCGGCAAAGATTGAAGCTATACAAAGCTGGGAGCAACCCAAATCAGTGACCAAAGTACGTTGCTTTCTCGGTTTAGCTGGTTATTATCAGAGATTCGTGGAAGGATTTTCTCGAATCGCTACTCCATTAACTCAGCTGACTCGGAAAGATACAAAGTTCGGTTAGAGCGAGGAATGTGAGAAGAGTTTTCAAGAACTCAAAAGGAGGCTCATTTCAGCACCTATTCTGACAATACCATCTGGTTCGGAGGGATTTGTCATCTACAGTGATGCTTGGGGCAAAGGATTAGGATGTGTTCTCATGCAACATGGGAAAGTCATAGCCTATGCCTCAAGACAACTCTAAGAATATGAGAGGAATTATCCTACTCATGATCTAGAGTTGGCAGCTGTTGTCTTCGCACTTAAAATTTGGAGGCATTACTTGTATGGAGAGAAAGTGGAGATCTTTACGGATCATAAAAGCCTCAAATATTTCTTCACTCAAAAGGAACTCAACATGCGACAACGACGGTGGATTGAACTGTTGAAAGATTATAATCATACCATCCAATACAATCATGGAAAAGAGAACGTGGTAGCTGACACATTGAGTAGAAGATCATATGCGGGTACGAGTGCAATATTCACAACCCAAAAGCCCATTTTTTATGACTTGCCATGGGCTGCATGCTGGGACAGAAGGACGATAGAGGCCAAGAACGAGCTATCTATTACCTCAGCAAAAGGTTCAGTTACAATGAACACAAGTACACTCTAATCGAAAAGACGTGTTGTGCTTTAGCATGAGCTTCCATGAGGTTACAGCATTACCTCCATGGTCACACAACCCATCTCATATCCTCTGTGGATCCTCTCAAGTACGTGTTCAATAAACCTATGTTAAATTGTCGGCTATCCAGATGGCAGCTGATCCTAAAATAGTTTGACATCGTATATGTGACTCAAAAGTCCATCAAGGGTCAAGGAATCGTGGATCAACCGCATGCCGCTTTTCGTGGGATTTCAAACCCTTGAAACATATTTCCCTGATGAAGGAGTAATGACGATGCAAAGAACACCATCGATGCGATACGCGCCAATCATGGAAGATGTATTTTGATGGAGTTGTTAATATGGAAGGTTCTGGAGCTGGAGCAGTTCTAATATCTGATACGGGGGAGCAGTATCCCGTTGTAGTCAAATTACAGTTTGTCAACACCAACAAAATGGCTGAGTATGAAGGTTGTCTCATGGGGCTAAAACTTGCCCGTTTAATGGGCATCAGGCGGTTAACTGTCCTTGGGGATTCAGAGCTGGTAATCAAACAATCCACCGGAATCTATCAAACCAAGGAACTACATTTATTGCCTTACCATCGGCAGGTTTTGAGGATGGCTTTGGAGTTCGAAGAAATCTCCTTCCTACACATTCCTCGTAATAGGAATGACTTTACGGACGCATTAGCAACTTTGGCATCCTTGATTCACATATCAGAAATGGAACACTCGCCGAGTGTCACAATCTCCCTGCACAAGGCCCCAGCCTATGGGAGTTAAGTTGGAGAAGTATCGAATGAGCTACCTCCCATCCAACATCCTTAGTATCAGCATATCAAGGAATATCTACGAGATGGATCTACACCCGCTGAGGCGAGCACGACTGAGAAAAGGCGGATCCATCGACTTGCTATGAAGTTCTACTTGAGTGGAGATGCGCTCTACAAAAGAGATACAGGACTAGGTCTCCTCAGATGTTTAGACAAAGATCAAGCCCAAAGGCTTATGGATGAAATCCATGGTGGAGTCTGTGTCCCCCACATGAGCGGCCCCCTCCTTGTCAAGAAAGTCCTCAAGACGGGACATTATTGGCTATCTCTCAAAGCTGACTGCAATGACCACGTCAGGAGATGCTATCAGTGCCAGATTCATGGGAATGCTATACACGCCCCTCCACGGGAACTCCATAATATGAGTTCACCTTGGTCCTTCTCAATGTGGGGAATGGATGTTATCGGGCCCATCGAGCCTAAAGCCAATAACGGTCACCAATTTATCTTCACCATGATCGACTACTTCACCAAGTGGGTAGAAGCAGCCTCCTTCCCCAGGGTCACTAAAGAAGTCATCATTGCTTTCATCAGAAACAATGTCATTTGTCGATATGGACAACCAGAGGTGATTGTGCAGACAATGCCAAAAACATCAACAACAAAATGATGGAGGAATTATGCAGTAAATTCTACATCAAACATCTTAACTCTGTCATCTATCGTCCAAAGATGAACAGTTTTGTTGAAGTGACTAACAAAAATATCAAGAAGATTATGCAAAAGATGTCCGCCAACCACAAAGATTGGCCTGACCTATTGCCTCTGACTCTGTTAGCCTACAGAACCTCAATGCGCACTTCAACTGGGGCAACCCCCTACGCTTTAACCTATGGGATGGAAGCAGTGCTCCCCATAGAAGTTGAGATAGAATCCCTTAGAGTGTTGATAGACGCTCAGCTGGATGAAGACCAATGGGTATAAGACAGGTATCACCAATTGTCTCTAATAGACGAAAGGCGAACCGCGGCTATCTTCTATGGTCAGCTATATCAGTAAAGGATCGCCAGATCCTACAACAAAAAAGTCCAGCTACGGCAGTTTAAACAACATGACTTGGTTTTGAAAAAGATTCTTGACAACCAAGATCAGGCTAAAGGAAAATTCGCTCCTAACTGGGAAGGCCCGTTTATTGTCAAGGAAGTATTGACAGGAGGCGCTCTCAGATTGCACGAAATGGACAGCGATGAATTTACCCAACTCATCAACTCAGACACCGTGAAACAGAATTATGTCTACAGTAACCAGCAAACACCCTAGTGCATAATCATCAAGTCACCAGTCATTCCAGTTCTTTAACCCTTTACCACATAAAACTTTTCTACACTTTGCCCCTCAGGGAAACGTACTCTTCAAGCCAGTAGCCTGGCTTTCTCTTTTGCATTCATACAACTTAGGTCATCCCACCGCGGATTGAACCTCTTGCGTTCATAGTTTGGCTACCCATACCTGGTATCAAACTTCTCATACCTGCAGTTTATCCTCAACCAGGGATTAAACTTTCTCCTCCCCGCACTCTGACCTGCATATGGGATCACACTTTTCTTCTCGCCCTGAGGGGCGAACTACGTCGACCTGATCTCCTCTTCAATAGGAGTACGTAGGCAACCATTTCATATGGCCCAGTCGCAATAAAACAAAAACAACAAAAACATTTCTACCCTCTTCTCCTTACAAAAACAAAAACTACCAAAAACATTCCTATACCATATCAGCCATATACAACGTTAAACCTCTTACACCAGGTTCAAACTAGGCAGACCTGATCTCCTCTTCAATAGGAGTACGTAGGCAGCCATTCATGGTACGGTCTCACCCCCTACCAAAACACAAACCCTTGTCAGTTGGTACTGGGATCATCCTTCAATCCATTACATTTCATTCAGCTTCAAACCAAAGGGATGGAATTACCTGAACTCCTCCCAAATAGGAGATTCGGCAACCATCTAAATTGCGGTCATACCTTGAAGAGCAAAAACAATCCATAAGAGATCGAATTAACTAGGCTTCTCCTAAATAGAAGTACTGGCGACCATATGTGGTGCGGTCAATCTCAGAGAGGAAAGCCACACTCCTCTCCACATTTTCACCAAGAAACCAGTCCCAAGACACCAAAGATGGTAGGGATACACATAGATCGATGATCCATTCTGAATTATCCAGAGACAACTTAATGTCCATCCACCTAGGAGGAACTCAGAATACATCAAGATCACAAGCCCTGAAGCAGCAGGCAAAATATCAAACAAATAGCAAGGCATATCTAAAAGGGAAGTGATCCAAAAATATATTTTCCTGTCATATATAATGTTGTTTAATATATATACAATGTAAATTGTACATGACAAAATGGCTAAGCTAGTCTGTGCAGGTAAATACAAGCTGTTGACTTATGTCACACTCCATGTTTTGATGATGACTCGATTATTTCTCTAATCAATGCTATATTATTTCAGGGAAAGATATGGAGCTTCAGAAAATGTCAAGGAAGAAATTACAAAGCCAAGACATCCTTGAAGAAAGAAAAGCAAATTTGAGTCCTAGGAATATATGTAAGATCTTAGCATTTATTGCTTTCCAAAATAAGGCTCTAGGACATGTGCATTACATAATTGCATTCTCATACTTGGTGCTATGTGCTAAGTCACTAGCACTAATATACATGGGCCGGTATCTCTTACCATGACATAAGAAATCAAACCTTGATATATTTTGTAATCTGGAATAAACGATTGATTTTAGTAAATACCATACCATCAACTTGACATATCTTAAATCATGCGAACTTAATAAAGAAACGAGTTGATTGAATAATTTTCCACAAATTATATAGCAGTAATTATGCTCCATAAATCTTGCCTCATAATTCTAGAAATCTAGTTGGGCATAATTAGTGGTCCAATATGTGGAACACCGGTCAGCAAGTAAATGGTAAGCATAAATCATATCATCATAGATATTGCAACATAAATCATGCTGCATAAATCAAGGGTCTCAATTCTAGGCAATTAAAATAACTAGTTGATTGCATAAATTACCATCTTGCGCCATAATCTTGGCTCATGATTTGAGAAATCTAATTGGTTAAATCTAATGGTCTGATGTATGGTTAGTAATATGGAAACATGCCAGCAAATATACATGGTAATTCTAGAAGTTGACTTCCGGCATTTTAGAAATTGGGCAGTGGAAATCTACAAATGGAAATCAATTAGCCGAAAGTTACTGATAGCATGATATCTCAGAATCTCTGTTATGGAAAACACATTAAGGATATCATACTTAACGAAGTACATCAAGATTTATGCAATATGTTAGCAACGGTAATATTCATGAGTCGTCTATATAATCTGAGCTCATTAACAAATAAAGTTATGAAAAACATACACAGAAACTGATAAGCTTACAAGCTACGAGATTGTTTTTCATTGAGATAGACATTGATTAATAGAGTTGCTGCTTCTAAAACATTCTGGTAACATTCATCTTGCATATCATTTCATACTAGAGCCTTGAGTTGGTGAGTAATATATTGCTTGATCATTAGACCTCTAGTGTGTATTTTTTATTTCCTATCTCAGTCAATATTACATATAAATCTGTCTTGAATTGCTTACCTCTTACAGTCAAGTATAAAGAAAGCATAGGTGCTTAAGTGTGCATAGGTGCACAGGGAACACATGTGTTCAAATTATTGAAACTTGTATTGTAATTAGAAGAGTTTAATAAAAGTGAGTCTCCAATACTAGTTGGTATTGGACGTGAACTAGACTACTATTCTAGAGGGTAGTAGTTGAACCACGTAAAAATTCCGGTGTTGGTGTGATTGCTTTCTATGAGTCTATACTGTTTTTCCATCCAGCTGCCTGCATTAGTAAAATCAGCTAACTCAATAATATCCTCGATTTACGTAATCCAAATTTTTCGCATTAAAATAAAATTGAACATAGTTTGTGCCTACACTTATTCAACCCCCCCTTCTAAGTGTATCTATTTAAATTTCATTTGGTATCAGAGCTTGGCTCTACTTATCTTGGTCTTAAAGATGACTTGTAGGGAAAGATTTTGACATGGCACAACTTGGAAGCGCTCATCACGAGGGACAATCAGCAAACCGACCTCCACTACTCTTTGGAACTGAAAACTATAACTTCTGGAAATTTCGGATAAGGATCTATCTAAAGCGAGAGCCATGGGAATGGTGGGTGGTAGAGAATGGACCGGTAATCCCAAGGAAAGATGATGGTACTCCAAAAACTCTACTCGAGATGGACTCAACCGAAACTTACATGGTGTCATATGATTCAAAGGCAATGAACACTATCCTCAGGGGCATGGTGCAATCCGAAATAGATAAAGTGTCATCATGTAACACATCAAAAGAGATTTGGGACACCTTAGTTGTAAGTTATGAAGGAACGTCTAAAGTACGAGAAGTCAAGCTAAGTATGCTCATGCATGACTACGAACTATTCAAACTGGATAACGAGGAAACGATCAAAATGGCCCAAGCACGATTTCTGGTAATGATAAATTCCTTAAAGCTACTTGACAAGACAATTCCACAAAGCGAAATCAATCGTAAGCTACTTCGGGCTATGCCCAAAAGGTTTGCATCTAAAATTACCACTCTTCAAGACTCCATCAATATTTCTTCTATGGATACATTAACTCTCTTTGGTGAACTAGAAGAATATGAACATCAATTGAAAATATACGATGACGAGGAAGAAGTTCCTCGAAAGAAAGTATTAGCTCTAAATGCAGGAATTGAAGAAGAACTCGAAAATAACTCAGATGATGAAATAGCCATGATATCAAGGAGACTTAAGGGGCTACTTCAAAGGAAGAATCAAAGGAAAAATACTTTCAACACAAACAAATACAAAACAAAGCCAACCGAGGAAACATGTTTTGAGTGTGGACGTCCAGGTCATTTCAAAAAGGATTGTTTCCAACTCAAAAACAAAGGAAAGCAAGGCAACAAGGAGTTCAAAAAGCACAAAGCATTTCTAACATGGAGTGATGATGAAGAATCCGAAGTGGAAATAGATGGAAACGATGAACTGGCGCAAATATGCTTCATGGGAATTGAAGGTGAATCTAGTAAGGTACCTCTTTCTGATAGTATTACTTTGAAACAAAAAAATGAAAAATTAAAAGAAAAAAACATGTACTTAAAAGATCTAGTAAACACACTAATGAGCGAAGTGGAGGCACTCATAGATGAAAAGAAAGATTTTGAAAATTCTACACACACGGATGAGGAAAAGATTTTATCAGCAAAGAATGATTATTTAGAAAATTTCAATAAAATATTGTTCAACAAGGTTAAACATCTAAATAATGAAGTTGAAAAATTAAATAAGGAGATAGAGATGAGAGATGTGTGCATTGATGCTTTTGGCGATGAATCTAGTAATAAAACTCCTCCAACTAATGACCTACAAAAGGAAATAGAGTCTTTAAAAACCTCTCTAGCTAAATTCGTTCATGGGGAAGAAAACTTAAATGTTATGCTAGGAAAACAAAGACCCAGTTACGATGAACAAGGCATAGGCTACAGTCAAACTCATAGGAAAGAAGTTGAAATGCTAAAATCTAAATCATCATTCAAATTGAATTACTGCACACCTTTTACGTCTTGCAAAAACTGTGGCATTAAAGGACACCTAGAGATAAACTGCTCAAGAAAGAAAAATTTAAGTAAAACCATATGGATTAAGAAAAGTGATTTGATGTCAACTAACACAAGTGGACCCAAAAAGATATGGGTACCAAAAATATAAATTATATTTCTCTCATACAGGTTTGCTTTAAAGCCAAAGTATCTTCTCAAAAGTGGATCCTTGATAGCGGATGTTCACGTCATATGACGGGAGACAAATCTAAGTTCGTGAAACTAAATGTCAAAAAGAAATATGGAACTGTTACATTCGATGATAATCGATCATGCGAAATAATTGGGAAAGGTAAAATCGATAATGGTAAGGTCAACATTAATAATGTTCATCTTGTTAATGGTCTAGCATTCAATCTTATCAATGTTAGTCAATTAATGGATAATGGTCATCAAGTAAAGTTTGAAAAAGATAAATGTACAATTTCACATGATACTAACAAAGCTGCTCTAGTTGCCCAAAGGGAAGGGAATATAATACCCTTGATTTTGAGAAACAGGAAGAAAAATTATGTCTTGCAACCATTCAAGATGAAGCAAATTTATGGCATAGAAGGATGGGACATGTTCATATGGATCTAATCAAGAAGTTGTCATCAAAGAACTTAGTAAGAGGACTACCCAAAATGAATTTCGAAAAGAAAGGTATATGCGAACCTTGTCAACTTGGAAAACAAGTAAGAACGTCATTCATAGCCAAAAACATGGTATCAACTTCTTCTCCCTTACAATTGCTTCACCTCGATTTATTTGGACCTGAAAGGCATGCTAGTATAAACGAAAAATTCTATGCTTTTGTAATAGTCGATGATTTTTCTAGATATACATGGGTACTATTCCTTAGAACAAAAGATGAGGCATTTAAAGAATTTGAAAAACTGATAAAAAATTTGGAGACCAAATATAGCCTTAATCTTATAAGGATTAGAAGTGACCATGGTACCGAATTTTAAAAAGATTTCATTACATTCTGTAATCAAAAAGGAATCTCTCATGAATTTTCAGCACCTTGAACTCCACAGCAAAATGGATTGGTAGAAAGAAAGAATCGAACATTACAAGAAACAGCTAGAACTCTAATTCAAGAAAGTAAACTCCCTAAGAAATTTTGGGCTGAGGCTGTGAACACAACATGTTATGTGCTAAATAGAGTACTGATCCGTCCGATTATTCTGAAAACACCATATGAATTATTAAACAATCGGCTTCCTAACATAAGTTATTTCAAAGTGTTTAGATCTAAATGTTTTATTCTTAATACTAATGGAAATCTAGGCAAATTTGATGCTAGATCATATACAGGAATATTCATTGGCTATTCACAAAATAGTATAGCATATCAGATTTATAATGTACAAAAGATGTGTATTGAAGAATCTATACATGTCAAATTTAACGAATCTAACCATGATATCCCCAAAGAAAAAGAAGAAGATGCAGGAGATTTAGAAACTACTGCAAATCCAGCTTATCAGATAAAGCAAAATAGCAAGCTCATGGAGTCAATCCAGCAAGATGAAATAGAAGAGCAGCAGGACCTAGACTCTATCCAGCAAGCTGAATATGAGAATCAGGAGCATATCCAGCAAGATGAAATGGATGAACAACAAGACCACAACTCTGAATCTAATGAAGAAGTTATACATGATATCCAACTTCCAAAGTCAGCAAGATATGTCAAAAACCATCCACTTGAGAACATTATTGGAAACATAAATGACAAAGTTATGACAAGAAGAAAAGCACAAAATATATGTGCTTTCATAGCATTTCTATCCCAAATCGAACCAAAGAACGCCAAAGAAGCCATACTAGATGAGAGCTGGCTTCTAGTTATGCAAAAAGAGCAACAATAATTTGAAAGATGTCAAGTATGGGAATTGATGCCTGCTCCAAAAGATGTGTCCATTATCGAAACTAAATGGGTTTTCAAAAACAAGCTTAACGAATACGGAACAATTACGAGAAACAAAGCGAGATTAGTTGCTCAAGGATACAATCAACAAGAAGGAATAAACTATGAAGAAACATTTGCTCCAGTAGCTCACTTGGAGTCTATTCGTATCCTACTAGCATTCGCTTGTTTCAGAAAGTTCAAGCTACACCAATATATGCGCTCATCTCTACAATCATGCCAGTGGTAAGGGACCTCACCGCGAAGGTTATCTCGTGATTTGGCATTGATCCCGGCAGATATAAGCACTATCCCGCTCAACTATCACCGCATCTCTGGTCGATATATAGCCTCATCCCGCTCAACAACAATGCAGATCTCTGTGATTTAATGCCTCGCCTCTCCAATAGAGCGGCGTCCCTCACATCAAGAGCAATCGACATCATAGATTGAATCTGGTCTCTCTCAAAGGTCATCGATGAAGACTCGCTCTAAATCGCGTCTTAAAAGTCTTGAATCACAAAAGTACTGGTACTAGGAGAATCTGGAAGAAATGCTGGCAACCCAGCAGCGGGCTCCTCCTCGATGTAGGTATCAATGTCCTCCATGGGCTCTGCATCGTCTGACTCAATATCCGGTATTATAGATACTGCTGCATCCGATAAAATCTCTGTCTCCATCCATGTGGAATACTCTGCAGAATAACCGGGATGACTGACAGAAAAAGAAGCTATCTCACGCTGATCCCAACAAGCATACACACGGGATTGGTCCTCTGTTGAGAGATATCGAGAAGCTGAACGCTGACCTATCGCCCCCTCGAAAGGATGAAAATCCTAGAACTGGTCGAACTGCAACATCATGGACAATGGGTGATAAGTAGTCACGCCCCTCAAGCCAGCCAGAGGGAGGAAATCCATGATCGGAGCGTGAGTAATGAAGCTGTATGGTGAGCAAATCCCCGAGCATAGCAATATGCTAAATGGATCTCTGTTATCTGCCGAAAATGCGGACCAGGACAGAGCATCTATACACTCTGATGGCTGAAAGGAGTATGACATAGCCACATCATGGGAGAAGCAATACCCATGCCGTCTAAGGGTACCAACTGGACGCAAGTGTGATATAAACCATACATACCGCATGACCGAACTCCTAGCGAACACGCCTGACGGGTAAGTACAGTAGTAGAATGCTGACCGCAGAGTCTCTGCTACAATCATAGGCACAATGGTACGACCCTCCCTAAGAGCTCTCATGACCATGATCACGCCTATATCTATCTCATCCATATACCGCGGTATGTACATATATGACAGTACACATAGCATCAGTACATCAAATCTGGCCAAACGTCAATGATCCTCCGACGCGGTGAAATTCCCGGAATGTCGTGAATGGCCATCCACCGCACCAAATCTGTCATACAGAAAATGCTGAGAGATCACGTGGCCAGATGTCAACTCATCCTGCACTACTCTACGCCTCAATCCTTTGAGAGTCATGAATCGTCTACTCATGTCTCCCAAAGCTAGATGCACGCAAGGTCTGTCTAAGGGTAGCATCGTCAAACGTGCATACTCCTCCAGAGTAAGAGTCAACTCATAGGTGCCAAAACGGAATACATGCCTATCAGGTAGCCAATGCTCTAGCATCCCATCTACAAATCCTGCAGGAACCTGAAATGCCAAAAGGGTCATGGTATGCTGCAGCAGCAGATCTACAATCACTCTGTTTGGTGGTGTCATGCTATCGTACCACGATCGCATACCTAATGCCACCACTGACGGTGGGGTATGATCTATACGGCTAACTGTCGAAGAAGACTTCTGTCCGAGCCGTGTCATAAGACCATCCAGGGGTCAATGTCGAATATCTCTGGACATACATACATATGCATAACATAATACATGCATAACAGATAATGGATGGCAATATGATATATGGAATAAAAAATGGTGCATACATTCCTAAATATATCATCATCTAATACATCATCTCTGTACAGCTACAAATACAGGGAAATGGGGCACAACTGCCCTACTACTAATAGAGGCCTATCAAAAGATATAGCGAGAATGGGGAACAGCCACCCAATATCTAACAGAGGCCTATCAAAAGATATAACGAGAATATACATCAGAAGAAGACCAGGGTCTCGATGTCCACGTCCTCAATCCTGTCCACCTGATGTAACTCCTCCTGAGTCACTGGATCTCTATCAACAGGGATGTTAGGCCTATAAAGAGGAGGATATGCGCCGGCAAAACCAAATTGGTCGTCTGAGGGGCCAGCACCTGAGCTGAAAGGAACAAATAACTCCGCCTCTGCTGGATCTCTGCTCAAATGCCAAATAAATACATGTGCCTGGTCCAACTACCGGGTCAAACTATCAATCTGGGTCATATGAGTCGGAGCTCGGACACAAGCTACCCAATTCGTCATCATCAAAGATCCTGGAACCATGTCCCCCATAAACTGTGTGGCGCGGGACTGGGCTCCAATAGTACGAAGGAACCACCATTGCTGGAACGTCTCCTGAGTACATGGGCCCTCAGATAATGCAAATCCGTCAACCCCCAACAATGGGATATCACTGACGGGTGACTGTGATACGGGCCAATGACTCTTGGCAGGAGGCAAGATCGGTATACGGATCTCCCCTGTGGTGCTCCTAATAGCACGCTCTCCTAAATAGAGCTCCCAGCCTCCATCTATGAAGAGAGGAAATCTCCTGGTGGAAACCAAATACTCAACTCCAGTCAGGTGTCCATCCTCAAAGCCGATGGTTAAAGGCTCCCCTGAATAGGGAATCCAAGTAATGGTACCCGCCGTCAGCAACTCCAGCTGCATACGGCAGTGAGTGAATCCCTCGGATATAGGGACCTCCGGCAAATTAGAATGGTGCCATCGTCATCCTCGTGGATAGGTATCTAAACCTAACACACTTACAGGACGCAAACATGGGAGCCTCTCATAGGCCCAAAACTACCAACACAATGGCAAAACATCTGCTATCAGTAAACACTCTTAACCTATGAATGGGAAAAGACAAGAGAAGTACTCACCAACAGAAATGGGTAAAATCCTAGCTGAGCCTCGTCAAACCACAGAGCTTATGCGCATGCCTGTGTAAATAGGCAAAGGTGTAAGAGCCCCAATCGTATTTCCAATACGGTCCACATCATCGTGCGTGGCGCCGACCAAAGCGAAAAGATCTCGTGGAAGAGTTGTTCGCTATGGCGACCTCGAATGATCATCAAGAACAATCATCGCAAAACGCGATCCCTAATCCTGACATCATCAGGCATGGGCTCACTCAATAGCCCGCTCATACCATCTACGCCAAAGGACCCGAACGCATACCCCGCCTTTCGAGCGCCTCATCCAAAACTCCTAGTAAGGATCTGACGGCGAAGAGGGGTGATATTCGCTATGCAAGGCAATCGCTCCCTCCAAACTCCATACCCGTGATAAATCGCCAATCCATAAAGGCGCCATCATCACCTCGTAATCCAAAGCCGATGGAGTGATCGAGTCCGATGAAACCATCGCTTTCGACAATGCCCCGAGGTAACCCTGTGATAATGACAGGGAAGGATGGAGAAGAATGCCCCAAATCCCCACTCATGCACTACCGCTCTATAGTCAGGATGAAACGCCTGGTATATGGAGTGAATGCTGAACCTGTTCCCTCGAGGCTATGTAAAACCAGAAACCTACATGAAATGCAGATCAATATTAAAACCCTTTATATCCTCATCAATAGGAAAGAAGGAAGATCAAAGTCTAACGCAATACCTCGTTAGCATGCAAATACATCGATGGATGTCTGCACAAATCACCCAGCAACTCTGGGTTTGCCACCTTAATGCTCGGAAGCTCCCTATGAGGGACATATACAGCAGGAGCGAGGTCCTCAATCGGAATATCCACCTCCTCGTCCTCAATGTCTGGAACATCTACCTGCACAGGACGTATCACGGCCTCCACCAACCGGTGAGGTTGTTTGACAGAACGAGGACGAGGCACTTCAGAAGCCCTCTGCCGTACGCCAGAAGCGGTCCTGTAAGAACTGCTCGGCTGATCCGAATCCATAGTATCTGGACAACAAGTCTCCAAATCATCTCAGAAAGGGTGTGGTATTTCCTTACATGGAGCTTTTTAAAATGCATTTATGACTATATGTATGCATGCATTTACTTTAACATATAAATATAGTTAAAATGCATGACTACCCAATGCCTAAATTTGGAAAAATTTTGTCATAGTCCCCTTTGAAAATAGGACTATCCACATGCACATAGGCATGTCTAGGTGGCCATTCAGTAGCACACCTGCCCCAAAGTCATATACATAATATATGCATTAAAAATCAAAATCATCATGCATAAGGCCAACCTCAATGCTAGGAGTACTTTGCCTTTCTACCTTTTGCTCATTGGACCTCAAATAGGACAAAAAAATATAAGAAAAAAGTGCCAATTTGACTGTCTCAAAAGTCAAAAATTTTTCACATCATTATGTTCAGCATGGTTTAATACTAACATTTACTATGTTGAATATTTTTTATCAAGTCGTTTGTGCATACATAATCACTACTATGTGTTTAGATACATTTAGTGCGATAACTCACAATCCAACGGATAGAAATTGGAAAAAATACATGCATACGTTACCAGGATAGTGTAGAACACCAGACGCGGTGATGTAATTTGCGTAAAAGCAAAACTCAACTCAAAGCAGATTTGAAGATGGCTCGTGGTTTTCTCTTTGCGAAACAAGTTGAAAGTTACTTGTGTGACTAATCTGCTGGAATTTATCATCAACGATTGGCCGCAGGCTCATCTGCGGCTGCAGCAGGTGCACCTGCGGCATCCCTATGTGGGTCCCACCGCTCCGGCTCGGTCCAGTTCGAGTTGCAAAGGAGTTCTTATAGACTAAAAAGGTGAAATCGAGAATAAAAATGCCACGCGATTGAGCAGAACTGCATACAATCCTGGTCTTCTCAGATGAGACTTTAAATTTGTACATCACTCATTGGTAGTCACCTAAAAACAAGGTACACCCTACCAGTGATCACAGTTGGCACAAATCATATATGGCAATACCTTATACAGGCCCGATGCCGCCAACTCCGGGTCGTTACCCTACGTATATCCCCGACGGGGGTTACAACGTAGATCCCCGACGGGGGTTACAAAGTAGATCCCCGGTGGGGGTTACAACACATTCTTCCATTGACATGTCTGTCGACGAAGGTCAAGCAGCCTTGACGTTATTCTAGCCGATGGCAATTAAACCCATCGAAGCATTAAGAACTATTCAGGAGTTGTGTACGTACTCATGCGTCCCAAGTAGATCCCCGACGGGGGTTACAACGTATATCTCCGGCGGGAATAACAATGCATGCTCAGCCGTTGACACACATATCAATAAAGGTCAAGCAACCTTGACATCATTTCAGCCGATAGCGATTAAACCTATCAGAGCTCTAAGAGCTATTCGAGGTCTTCATACCCAACTGCTCGTATTCCCCAGTATATCTCCGGCAGGGGTCACAACGCAATGCTCCGTTGATCTACACGACAGCGGAAGTCGAGCAACCTTGACAATCTATAGAATCTCAGCCGTTGATTCACACGTCAGCGAAGGTCAAGCAGCCTTGACAATATATCCCATGGGATTTTGCAACCATTGATTCACATGTCGGTGAAGTACACGTCAACGAAGGTCAGGCACCCCTGACAACATTTGATGTTGGCAATAAATCCAGCAGGATCTTGACATGTCCTGGCAATATCAACCAGGAAAGATCAATGTTATCAGAGAGGATAGATAATGGAATATGTTATACACATCCTCAAAATAGATCAAGCTTTATCCCCACAGATCTCTTGCACATAAGAGGTACCTCTTCGGGATCGAGTCGTTATCAAGAACACAGGAATTTGGTGATAACTCCAACATCAACATCCTAACACATTCGGCTTACACATCAAATCTAGTCAGTATTGCCAATCCCCAGTTGAAGCAACAGGGATCCCGTAATCATCCCCAGCATGTTGGGCTACAACCCCGTACACATGCATCATTTATTTGCATCATTTTGCTACCCATAGTACCAAGTTTGTCTTGTTGCGTTTCAAGTGTCTAGGATTCTTTATCATACCCGTGCATCGCCATGCATGAGTATGATAAAGAGGGGCATCTCTAGACACTCAAAATTTTCTGTACTACTGTTACTAACATTGTAGGAGGACAGATTCGTCTTTTAAGAGAGAACCCTGAAAGACGATCCAAATCCATGCCGAATACTACCGGAAGTTCAATATAAACCCCGGATCGCAATCTGGGAGTAACAAATCTCACCTCGGATGTAACCCCGAGGCATGCAGTCTCAGTCCCAACCATGGGAATAGCCACCAACCTTGGTGATAACCCCAAGGAATGCAGTTTCGGCGATAACCCTAAAAATGCTTATTTCAAATGCGACCAGTTTCAATCTCGGCGCTCATAACGAGATACACTGTCCTAATCTGGTAATAACATCAGAAAGACAGGCACACCTCAAAGGTAACAATGAGGACCTTCAATAATTACAGCAGTCCAATCTCAGCGAAGTCTGAGCAACGTCTGCTTTATCAGCCCAATCCGGCGATAACACCATTGAGAGGCAACATCGTCATCTCGTCAACACGATGCCACATCATGTCTCTATGCAACGATGTCCCACAAGGCAAACCAATCCCGAGTGACTATTGTGCGGGGTAACGGATGAAAGTTGAAGCTTAAAGACCGGAGGGCATCGTCCCATCTTCAATGACTTCATACAAACTCTAATCCCATGCCATCGTACAACTCTCGACAACGGCAATTCAAAATAGGTCCTGTATACCTCGAACGGATGCCCGGATTGCACTTCTAAAAGTCCGAGTGGACATTATAGTGCCTGAGTGCACATACTTCGAGTCGACCCGACCCGACAAACTCGGGCCAACCCGGGTTACCTCTGGTACACCTGCGGCTGAGCCGCAGGTACACCTACGACTAAAATGCCTATAAATAGAGGGCTTGGGGTGCTGATTTTCTAAGAGAAAAAGATGGGGAAACCCTCCACAATTTGCTCTGTACTCACCCCATGCAGTGTACTCTCCTTTTTTAAACACCTGTGAGCTCATATATAGCCCTTTTGTACCTACAAGAGTCAGTGTTTACCCACTCCAAAGATATAGAAGCCTTCTTTATCAATCAGTTGTAAGCCTTCTCACACACTTTAGAGTCTTTCTATTCATCTTTGCACACACCCTTCTACACGTTGAGAGTCGTGTTGTTTGCTTTTGCCTGGACTTCGGTCCGTGGTTTCATTTCAATCTATATATATATATATATATATATATATATATATATATATATATATATATATATATATATATATCGAGTTATGCCTTGATTGAGCCTGCACTTGATTACTAGAGCATTTATTTGCTTTAATATATATATATTTACATTTATATATATTAACTGTGTCGAACTTTGTTCGATGAGCCTGAACTACTGATGCCCCGAGCGTTTCATCGCTTTAATATATATATATATATATATATATATATATATATATATATATATATATATATATATATATATATATATATATATATCAACTGTGTGTGCTTGGACTTTGTTCGATGAGCCTAGATTTGATGCAAAGTATGCTTACTCATATATATATATATATATATATATATATATATATATATATATATATATATTTATATATATGAACTGTGGTCAAACTCATTCAATGAGCCTCGGATTTTATATCCTATGCATTTATTCGCTTTTATATATATATTTATACTTATTTATATATGAATTGTGGTCGAACTCATTCGATGAGCCCGATTTTACATCCTATATGCGTTTATTGCTTATATATATATATATATATATATATATATATATATATATATATATATATATATATATTCGTACTGCCTAGAGTTACTTCGTGGCGCCGATTGTGCTTTGAGTTTCCTCCATGGCGGTTGATAGCTTTTAACAACTTTATTTACATTTCTGATCCCCCATGGAGGTGCTTCGTGGTTGGTGATCCTATTTGTATATATATATTTACAGCTTTTATATATATACCTGCTTACTGCTTTCATATAAACTGTAGTATTTTGTGAGCCTAGAATCATGTGATCACTGATTCATCCTATCAATCTAGATTTGGTTCCGTGATGGACATTTTCAAATTGTATGCGACTTTGTAAATTATTCTGTGGTGTCTGAATTTCCTCAGATGGTTTCCATACCCACGAGGAAGTCGGCATTATTTTGTACATTATTTTCATACGGATGCCTCGCATTCGTAAAATAAAATCAATCAAGCCGTGCACTTAATAAAATAGGAGTGTAAAAGGTCTCAATTACTATTGAGCATCAGGGTTTGAAAAACCTCTTTTATAAAAACATCACTGCCATATCTTGCTAAAAACTGAATTTTTACATAAATTCAAACCCTGTGTATATAGGTTCGAACGAGGCCTCGCACAACTTCCATATAACAGCACATTGACCCACACACACACACACATTCATAATAATAGTTTCATGAAAAAAGGCGGTCACCGTCGTAACACGGATGTCGGGGGGTGCCTAATACCTTCCTCCCGCATAACCAAGTCCCCGGACCCTAAACAAATCTCGGTTTCACCGACCCGTATAGCAGTGTCACATCACTGGGTCAATGTGCAAACCTTTTCTCAGTTGTGTTGGTACACCCATTTAAAAAACTATCTGGCGACTCTTAACAGTCCCATCGTTGACATTATACATGGCGGACCTTTTTCACTTATTTTTTTCAAACAAATCTCACCTAAAATGAGAACACCAAAGAACAAGTAACGGAAAGGGACACCAAAAAATCCCGACGTCGACAATATATATATTTACAGCTTATATATATAACTGCTTTATCAGCCTGCAGGTTAGATTTGCCTAAATCTAGCTATTTTTCACTTTAACCGGTTCAAAGTGACTAAACTGGAACCGTTGAAGCTGGAATACTTAGATTTACTCAAATCTAATTCGTTTTCTAGCTATTGTTGCGGGCTAGATTTGTCTCAATCTGTCTATTTCTCATTTTAACCGGTTTATGGTGACTAAACTGGAACCGATGAAGCTGAAATAGTTTAGATTTATTCAAATCTAGTTCTTGTTTTAGATTTTTTATATATTGCTTTGTCATGTGAACCTAGGAATCATGTTATCACAGATTCAGCTCCTGAATCTAGATTCGATTGCCGTGATGGACATTTTCAGCTACAGCCAGCTTGTAAATTATTCACGGTGTTTGAATTTCCTTATATAGCTCTCATGCCCACAAGAAGTTCGGAACATAATAAAATACAAGTATCAAAGGCCTCAATTACTATTGAGCACAAGGGTTTGAAAAACCTATTTTATAAAACATCAATGTTATATCTCGTTAAAATTAAACTTTTATACAAAAGTCAAACTCTTTGTATATAGGTGCAAATGAGGCATAGTACTACTTCCAAATAACTGCACATAGACCTACACACAAGTAGATAAAAGTATAAATTCAAAAGTGGCGGTAACCGTGTTATCACGGAAGTCAGGGGGTACCTAACACCTTCCCTCCGCTTAATCAAGCCCCCGGACCCTAACGAATTTCAATTTTGCAGACCAATTAAATAGTGTCACATCACTAGGTCTTTGTGCAAACTTTTTCTCGGTTGAGTTGGTGCAACCATTTTAAAATAACCAACTAGCGACACTTACAGTCAAATCGTCGACATATACATGTCGGACCTTTTCAAACTTTTTTTTTCAAACAAATCTCACCTAACATGAGAACACCAAAAGATAAGAACAAAGAGAGACAAATAAAAATCCCGATGTCGACAATATTATTTAAGTCCTTGTACATAGATTTCTTAGTTAAAAATATTGTATAAAACTTGTTCATACAATTATACTTAATAAGCTTCATCATTTTAGTTATATACATAGGTCATCATCAAATCATATATATTTGGAATCTAACCAGGGATTTAATCAAACTCCCCCTTAATTAAACAATCTTCTAATCTGTTATTAGATTCCCAACACAGTTTACTTTCTTAAAGTAACGTTCTTGTAGTTTCTTAAAGAGTATGATTTTTACGTTCCACCACACCATTTCGTTGTGGTGTTCTTGGTGCAAAAAACTCATGTGTAACAATTAACATGAGGTTGTGTTTTGTTTCAAGATTCTTTATGAGCTTTTCAAATTCTGCAATAGCTTGATCTTTAGTTTTCAAAAATAAAACCCATGTAAACGTTGAAAAATCATCAACAATAAAAAAAAGCATAATGATTATTTCCTAAGCTAGCACATCTCTCAGGTCCAAATAAATCACGATGCAATAATTAAAGAGGTAAAGAAGTTGAAACCTGATTTCTGCTCATAAAAGAATTTCTTGCTTGTTTACCTAACTGACATGCATTGCAAATACATCTCTTTTCATATTTCAGCTTTGGTAGTCCTTTAATAATGTCTTTTGCAACTAACTTGCTAATCAGCTCTATATGCACATGTCCTAACATTTTATGCCATAGAATAGTTTGGTCTTGAACAACAACTAAGCAAATATCTTCATTTTGATTTTCAAAATTAATTGTATATATATATATATATATATATATATATATATATATATATTACCTTCCCTGTTAGCTACTAAAGGAACATTATGAGAAACATGAATAATAGTACATTTAAATTATATTTTACCCTTCAACATGTTGAACATTATCAATTAAAATATTACCATTTCCAACTTTACCTTTACCGATAATTTGGCATGTGGTGTCATCTCTAAAAGTAATCGTTCCTCCTTTCTTTGCAACAAGTGAGGTGAATTTAGTTCTATCACATATCATGTGTCTACAACACCGACTGTCTAGCATCCATTTATGTGATGGCACTTTAGCTTTTAAATATACCTACAAAATAAAGAAGTAGCTCATCATTTTGGTACTCAAATCTGTTTGGGTCCGATTTTGTTAGTAGTAATTTATTCTCCTTTCTTTACCCAAACTTGTTTTATTTTTATTTTATTACAATTAGTATCAAAATGTCCTTCTAAACCATATTTTTGCAAGTAACAAAAGGTGAGCAACAAAAAAGCTTATTCATTGGTTTATTATTTATTACTCTAATTTTATTAGTATTGCTTTTTATGTTCTTAACAGGATTGTACCCAATTCCTTGTTTATCTAGGCTTGACATTTGAGCACCCAACATTATATTTGTGACACCCCCAAATCCCGATACTTCATTACCTCAACATTTGGTGTTCACGTAATCAAAACATTCATGTCTAACTACCCAATCATAATAAATTGAATAATAAAAATCTGCCCATACAGGATTACTTTAATAAAAATATTATCTCCCAGGTTCTCTAACCTTTAATACAATCATTCAAATGCGGAAATAAAATTATTACATCACATCTTTATTAAAAGTCTATCATCATAACGATTTAAGCAAAATTACAAGTCTTCATCACTTGTACATTTTTCCCTTTCCTTTGCTAGTTGTAGGTTTATCTACCTTCTCAACCATAGCTGCAATAAATGTATAAATATGCAAGAGTGAGCAAACAAAGCTCACTTGAAATAAGAATAAATATCTTTACATCATTTGCCAAATAATAGGCTCAATAGAACTGAATGATATGTTCTATTATCATTTCAACATTTGCTGATTCATATGCTCAATAGAACTGAATGATTTGTTCTATTAACATTCTTAAATATACTACTGAGGGTCAAATGACCATGAATTATGTCCACAGTTATAAGTAATCTTTTAACTTTAACTTTAACAGTCATATGACTATAAGGACTCCACGTACTTAGGGGGATCAATCCATCGTACAATGTATTGTGCACAATCATTTCAACTCTAAGCGTAAACCCCTAAACATAGGGTTGTTCATCTCAGTATTTAGAGTACAAGTCCGCACCAAAGAAAGTTTGGTTTGGATAAGCTTTCAAAGGTAATTGAAGTTTTAATAACCATCAACTAGGGAACTAGTTGAATCAACAATGCTTGATAATACAATAGTTGTTTAATAACAACATAACTTATAACATTTGAGAATCATAAATGAACTGATTCTACATATCTAACTCATGCTTGAAATAACTATAGAGCATAAGTATTCAATAGAATGAATAAAATGGTTAACCTTTGCTTGAACAGTAAAATAAGCTAAGGTTCGAGTCTTACAACATTAGAATGATTTTCCTGAACGTACATTTAACTGATAGCAAGCTGGAAACTAAAAACGTGCCCAACAATGTATTATCTCATGCAAGGAATTAAAACAGTTTAATAATAGAGACGAGAGTTCAAAAACTACGCTAATTATACAATAATAGAACTTAAGAAACTTGCTTAACTGTAAATAAGTTAGAATGAATCAATATAATAATAGAACTAACTCAATGAAAATGTAGAGTTAGAAAACTTGCACAATGTAATAACTGAACTAGCTCAACGAAAGTGTAGAGTTAGAAAACTTGCCTTGAGCGTAAGCTATAAAATTAAACTCACGATCACCTACACATAATTTTAGAACCACAACACCTATTAGATATGCTAACATACCATAACATGATCATTACCATTTACATTTCAGAAACTCTAAGTGTTTTTCTTTGCAACCCTTGTCTAACGTTCATTATGTATACCAAATTATCACATAACGCATTCTTGATTTACTAATCACTCTTAACATTTTGAATTCATAATCCACGTAACATAACTCTATTTAACCTTGTTGTTACATGATTCTGACATTCCATAACCTTAAGCTAAGCTACAACGAACAACCAAAGTCTGCAGAATAAACAGACTTCATTGCTGTTCGAAAATGGCCACTGTAAGCGGTCGCATGAGTTTTTATCTTCGAGGTCATGCAATTTCATCTCATCTGTCAGTCCCATGCGACTTGCAGAATTCCAGGCTTTTTCAACAATTCCAGTGTCTGAAAAACTGGAATTATTGAAAATCCTAAGCTTTCTCTCAACCCTCAGTTCTCTCTATTGCCTCTAGACTAGCTAAGTTAGAATGAAGCTTTGATAGGCAGTATGCGTAATAACCAAAATGAAAAACTGATATGGCCTTAATACATATATTAAATATATCAGTTACCAACATAAACATATATAATATAAATGTATTATATTTATTATTTTATTTATTTATTTGTTTTAATTTAAATAACTAGAAATCTCAAAAGCCATAAGGCTTGTTTGGCAAAACCCTTTAAATATTAAAGAATTAATATATTAAGCCTTGTTTGTTAAAACTAAATTAAACAACTTTAATTTATTTTAATAACTCCTTATAATATAGTTTTTGTCACACTATATTTAATCAAGCTTTCATATTTATTTTCTTTAATGCAAATCACAATTAATTAAATAAATTCTTTTAATCACATAACACAATACAAATAATTAATCATTTAAATTGAAATATCAATATAATAATCATTTCCTTAATTCATCAATTATTTATTTAATAAATAATTACCTAAACAAAATTAAATTAATTGAACAAATATTTATTCAACGATAATCACATCCATTAAATATTTATATAAATCAATAAATATTTAATATTACATTTAAAAAATTCTAGAATGTTACATCATTCCCTCCTTAAAAGGATTATGTCCTCAAAATCACAATTCAAACAATCAAATCGTCACATTCTTCCCTACTTACAAAGATTCTTGCCCCAGAATTGAAGACATAGATTAAACAAATAACTCAAGGTAATTTTTCATCATTTCAGCTTCGAGTTCCCACGTTGCCTCTTCGACATTGTGGTTTCTCCATATCACCTTCACAGAAGGTATCACTTTATTTCTGAGCACTTGTTCTTTCCTGTCGACTATCTGGATAGGAGTCTCTTCATAAGACAAATCCTTATCGAATTGCAATAATTCGTACTCGATCACGTGCTTGTAATCGGGTTTATACGATCGTAACACCGAAATGTGAAAAATATTATGAATCTTGGGCTGAGCTTTCTTTTCTTGCCAAAATGAATCTTCCCCTTCCAAGGAGAAACTTTTAGGAAAACGAAATTTCCTACTTCAAATTCGCGATTCTACCTATGTTGATTGGCATACTTTTTCTGTCTATCTTGGGCTGCTACCAATCTTGTCCTGATGAGTTTGACAACTTCAGCAGTTTGTTGTACCGATTCGTCCTAACGGTTATGCGTTCACCGACTTCATCCCAAAGATGCTGGTGGAGTTCTACACTTTCACGTCGTCTGATGCCTCATAAGGTGGCATGCCGATGCTCACGTGGTAACTGTTGTTGTAGGCAAATTCTACCAACGGTAAATATTCATCCCTGCTTCCTTTAAAATCCATGATACATGCTCTCAGCATATCTTCCAACGTTTAGATAGTTCATTCGCTTTGCCCTTCGGTTTGCGAATGGTATGTTGTACTCATTCGCAACTGTGTTCCCATACATTCTTGTAGTCTCTTCCAGAAGTTTGATGTGAACCTTGGATCTCTTTCTGACACAATTGACACTGGAATTCCACGTCTTGACATGATCTCTTTAACGTACAGTTTCGCTAGCTGATCAAGATTAAATCTAATCTTTATTGGCAAAAAGTGTGCAGATTTTGTTAGTCTGTCCACTATCACCCATATCGCATCGTATCCTTTCTGAGTCATTGGAAGTTCTTCCACAAAATCCATTGTGATATACTCCCATTTCCATTCTGATATTTCCAACGGTTGAAGTAACCCTTTTGGTCATTGATGTTCAGCTTTCACCTTCTGACAAGTCAAGCATTTTGCAACGCATTTTGCAATGTCTCTTTTCATATTCGGCCACCAAAAATGTCACCGCAAATCTTGATACATCTTTGTACTTCCTAGATGAATCGAATATCTTGTGTTGTGTGCTTCGGTTAAGATTTCATCTTTAAGCTCAGGTACTGCTGGAACCCAAATTCTTTCTTCAAATCGTAGTAGTCCTTTGGTATCGATCTTGTATTTTACATCGCTACCGTCAACCACTTTCTCTTTGATCGTTTCGTATTCTTTATCTTGTAGCTGAGCACTCTTCACTTTGTCCTCCAAAGTTGGACTAGCATCTATTTGGAATAGTCGTTCATCGGATTCCTTTGGAAATTTGATTTCCAACTCTAGCTTTGTCATTGCTGAAATAATCTCCTCCTGAGTAGTTATCAGCATCAACTTCTCCTGACATTTCCTGCTCAAAGCATCTGCAACCACATTCGCTTTGCCCGGGTGATAAAAGATCTCACAATCGTAATCTTTTATCAATTCCATCCATCTTCTTTGTCATATATTCAGGTCCTTCTGTGTGAAAATATACTTCAAACTTTTAAGATCTGTGTAGATTTCACATTTCTCTCCATAGAGATAGTTTCTCCATATCTTGAGAGCAAACACTACTGCAGCCAATTCCAAATCATGAGTCAGATAACCTTTCTCATAATCCTTCAGTTGTCTTGATGCATACGCAATTACTTTGCCGTTCTGCATAAGAACACATCCTAACCCTTTATGTGAGGCATCACTATACACCACAAAATTTCATATGCTATCTGGTAATGACAACATAGGCGCCATGCTTAATTTCTTCTTCAAGTCCTGGATACTTTCTTCACATTTCTCCGTCCAAAAAATTTCACAGTTTTCCTGGTCAAATTTGTTAATGGAGTGGCTATCTTAGAAAAATCTTGAATAAATCGTTTGTAATAACCGGCCAATCCCAAGAAACTCCACACTTCCGACGATGTTCTTGGTTGTTCCCAATTGATTACAACTTCCACTTTTGATGGATCCACGGAAATCCTATCTTTTTCAATCATGTGCCCAAGAAATTGTACACGGTCTAGCCAAAATTCCCACTTAGAGAATTTCGCGTACAACTTTTCTTTTCTTAGTGTTTCCAATGTCAAACGTAAGTGTTCCACGTGTTCTTCTTGAGCTTTGGAATACACCAGAATGTCGTCGATGAATACCACTACAAACTTGTCTAAGAATGGTTTAAACACCCTATTCATCAAATCCATGAATGCAGCAGGTGCATTGGTTAAACCAAAAGACATCACCAAAAACTCGTAATGTCCATACCGAGTTCTAAATGTCGTTAGTGGTATATCTTCCTTCCTCACTTTCAACTGGTGATACGCACTTCTCAAATCTATTTTCGAGAAGTATTTAGCACCCTTCAACTGGTCAAACAAGTCATCTATTCTTGGCAATGGATATTTGTTTTTAATAGTGACTTTGTTTAATTCTCTATAATCAAGGCAAAGAGGCATTGACCCATCCTTCTTCTTCATAAATAACACTGGCACTCCCCACGGTGATACGTTTGGTTGAATATACTTCTTGTCTAACAATTCTTGCAACTGTACCATCAGTTCCTCCATTTCTACTGGAGCCATTATGTACGAGGCCTTCGATATCGGTGTTATCCCTGGCACTAAGTCGATCATGAACTCAATCTCTCTGTCAGGCGGAAGTCCTGGAAAATCTTCTAGAAACACATCCTCAAATTCCCTCACCACTGGTATCTCTTCCAGTTTCACATTCTTCTTCTGAGTATTGACTATGTAAGCTAAATAGCCCACACAACCTTAACTCAACAATTTCTTGGCCTGCATAATCGTCAGACATTTCATTTGTCTAGGTGACTTGCTACCATAAAATACTACCTTTAACGGGGTCATAAGGTTTACACACTTCTTTTGGCAATCAATTATCGCTCCATATTTGAACAGCCAATCCATTCCCAAAATAACATCAAACTCTCCCAATCTAATCGGAATCAAATCTACCATCAAGATATTCTCCTTAATATTCACCCTACGGTTCTTGTGTATGAATCTAACAGGGATTATCTCTTTACTCGCAATTTCTATGTTAAAAGGGAAATTTAGTTCTTCTCTAGGCAATCCTAACCTCTTAGCAAATTCATCAGAGATCAACGATCAAGTAGCACCCGAATCAAATAATACATAAGCATCAATATCATTGATTGGGATAATTCCTGACACGACATCTTTTGATTGCACAGCATCTTGCACAGTCATGTTGAAAGTTCTAGCTGTGGGTTTATTTGATGATGTACCTCCATTGTTACCTCCATTGCTTCTGGTTGTCACTCCGTCCTTCTTCTTAGGGCATTCACGAGAAAAGTGATCCTTGAATCCGCACGTGAAGCACACATTCTTCTTAGGTTGAGTGCAATTTGGGGCGATGTGACCCTCCTGGCCACAATTGAAGCATACTCGTTTCCTCATCAAGAACGCACCCTTGTGAAACTTACCGCATGTAGCACATGCTTCAAACTTCTTGTTTTGCTAATTACCATGCTGGTTTCCAGCACCCACATTTCCATTCCACTTCATCTTCAAGTTGTTGTTGTTGTTATTGTTGTTGTTGTTTCCACCACTACCACCTCCATTCTTAATTTCCACCTCATTCTTCTTCTTCTTCTATTCCTGATTGAACTTTGTCACTGCCTCGTCTCCACCTTCAGCGAGTATTGCTTTCTCCATCACTACTGTGAAAGTCTTCAACTGGAATAGGGAAACTCTACTGTACAACCAGGGCTTCAGTCCCTGTTCAAATCTCTTCGCCTTGCGTTCATCTGTGCTGACTTGATAAGGCACAAACCTCGTCAACTCGTTGAATTTAACGGCATACTCGGATACCATCATCGTTCCATGCTTTAGTTCCAGAAACTGCACTTCTAGCTGACCCTTCGAACTCTCGGGAAAATAGGTCTCGAAGAATATCTCCTTAAACCTATCCCAGGTCATCATCCCTGGTTCTTCTCGAGTTTTATTGGCATGCCACCAATAACTAGGTTCGCTTTCAACATAAATGTTGCGGCGATCTTACGTCATCTCCTACCCTAGCAACATCGAACACCTTTTCTATCTCCATAATACAAGTCTGTGAGATTTGGTCATCAGTCAATCCACATACTAGTCTTAATGCATTATTGTTGTCACATCAACAATGATACTCGACTACGGACATTTAAGAACAATGATACTAATTGTAAATATATAATCTCATGTTCAAGTCACATACTTGAAACTATATAATTTGTATCAATATTCTAAGGATTTTTATTATGTTAACATTTATATAATGCAGTAAATAAAACCATAATAAAATCATTCATTTATTCAATCAAATAT
This sequence comes from Panax quinquefolius, assembly GCA_020205615.1. NCBI lineage: Eukaryota > Viridiplantae > Streptophyta > Magnoliopsida > Apiales > Araliaceae > Panax > Panax quinquefolius. The sequence goes on along the minus strand of CM035171.1, from coordinate 89,706,249 downwards.
AATATCAAAGTGTTAAGCAATTATATCAAATAATTGGCCTCTAGGGCATAAACTCTAACAGTCTCCCACTTGTACTAGAGCCAATCACTCATGTACCTAATACCTATGGAACTAGTGTGACCGTCGTACTTCTGCTGCGACAAAGCCTTGGTCAGTGGGTCTACAACATTATCATCTGTTGGAACTCTTCCTATATGTACATCTCCTCTATCAATGATTTCACGGATGAGATGGTACTGCCTAAGTATATGCTTGGATCGTTGGTGAGATCTCGAGTTCCTTAGCTTTGTCTGATGGCTCCATTATTATCACAATCAGAAGCAACCGGATCAACAATGGTTGGAACAACACCAAGTTCAGTGATGAACTTTTTAATCCATATAGCCTCCTTGGTTTGCACTAGAAGCAACAATATCTGTGACCTCATGTTGTAGAATCACCATCGCTCTTGCTTCAAACTTTTCCAGCTAACAGCACCACCATTAAGGCAAAACACAAAACCTAACTGAGACTTATAGTCATTATTGTCAGTCTGGAAACTAGCATCTGTGTAACCCTTTACTGCCAGTTCGTCTTCACCTCCATATACCAAGAATGAATCCTTAGTCCTTTTCAAGTACTTGAGGATATTCTTGACTGCTGTCCAGTGACCTTCACCTGGATTCGACTGGTATCTGCTTGTCATGCTCAAAGCATACGAGACATCCGGATGAGTACATATCATTGCATACATGATAGATCCAATTGTTGAAGCATAAGGGATCTTTCTCATACGCCCTCGAAGATCTTGTGATTTAGGACATTGGGCCTTAAAGATCTTTACACCATGAGTCACGGGTAAGTTTCCTCTTTTAGCCCTCTTGCATGCCGAACTGCTTTCAATACTTTATCAATATATGTACTTTGACTTAGGACGAGCATTTTTCTCATTCTATCTCTATAGATCCCGATACCTAAAATGTGGCAAGATCGCCCAAATCTTTCATGGAGAAACATTTTCCTAACCATGTTTTTACAACCTGAAAGGAAGGAATGTCATTCCTAATAATTAATATGTCATCAACATATAATACTAGGAATACAATGTGACTCCCACTAACCTTCTTATATACACAAGGTTCATCTTCATTTTTAATAAAGCCAAATTCTTTGACTACTTCATCAAATCGAAGATTCCAACTCAGAGGCTTGCTTTCAATCCATAAATGGATCATTTGTAGCTTACATACCTTTCCAAAGATCCTTTGGAGTGACAAAGTTGTTTCATATACACATCCTCAAGGAGATTTACTCATTAAGGAAAGCGCTTTTGACATCCATCTCGCCTCGATTTCGTAATCATAAAAAGCTGCAATAGCAAGTAAGATCCTGATGGATTTAACCATTGCCACTGGAGAGAAGGTTTCATCATAATCAACACCTTGAATTTGTTTGAAACCTTTTGCTAACAGTCTGCCTTTATAGGTTTGTACATTACCATCCATGTCGGTTTTCTTCTTGAAAACCCACTTGCACCCGATTGGTTTTACCCCTTCGGGTGGATCAACCAGAGTCCATACTTGGTTAGTATACATGGAGTCCATCTCATATTTCATGGCTTCAAGCCATTTCTCAGAATATGGTTCATTCATAGCTTCTTGGTAGGAAGCAGGCTCATCTTGATCCATGAGCATCACATTGCCGTTTTGAGTCACAAGATATCCATAATATCTCTCGGGCTCTTGGCATGTCCTACCAGATCTACGAATGCCTTGTGTAATTTGAGCAGGTTAACTTTCCACAATATCTTGTGGTTCCTTCTCACGTTCCAACTCAGGTTCAATGATATTTTGTGGTTCTCGAATTTCTTTGAGTTCTACTTTCCTCCCACTGTTTCCTTTAGAGACAAATTCTCTTTCTAGAAAAATACCAGTTCAAGCAACAAATACTTTGTTCTCATAAGGTTTGTAGAAATAATGCCCTTTTGTTTCCTTTGGGTATCCCACAAAATTACATTTATCAGATTTTGGTACGAGCTTGTCAGAATCCAGACGTTTTACGAACGCCTCGCAACCCCAAATCTTCATGAATGACATACTAGGACGTTTCCCAGTCCACATCTCATATGGTGTCTTCTGAACCGTCTTTGTAGGAACACGGTTAAGTGTGAATGCAAATTGTCTCTGGGGCATGACCCCAGAAGCTTATTGGAAGATTTGCATGACTCATCATTGATCGTACCATGTCCAACAAGGTTCGATTTCTCTTCTCAGATACACCATTCCATTGTGGTGTTCCAGGTGGAGTGAGCTGTGATATAATACCACACTCCTTTAGAAGGTCATCAAAGTCTTGGCTTAAGTATTCACCTCCTCGATCGGATCGAAGGGCTTTTATGCTTTTGCCAAATTGGTTTTGAACTTCATTCTTGAATTCCTTGAACTTTTCAAAGGATTCGGATTTGTGTCTCATAAGATACACATATCCATATCTACTAAAGTTGTCAATAAATGTAATGAAGTAATAAAACCTACCTCTTGCTAACGAACTCATGGGTCCACATATATCACTATGTATAAGTCCCAATACATCGCTAGCCCGTTCACTGTGTCCAGTGAAAGGGGCTTTAGTCATCTTGCCTAATAAACAAGACTCGCATTTCTCATATGATTCAAAATCAAATGAATCCAAGAACCCATCTTTATGGAGATTGGATGTGCGTTTCTCATTTATATGGCCTAAACGACAGTGCCAGAGATATGTCGGATTTGAATTATTTGATTTAAATCGTTTTGTATTTATGTTATAGATAGGCATTTCTAAATCAAGAATATAGAGACCGTTAAACAATTGTGCAACACCATAACAAATATCATTTAAGTAAAACAAACAATGATTGTTCTTTATTATAAATGAAAAAGCTTTCTTGTCCAAACAAGAAACATAAATAATATTTTTTTTCTTATAGCAGGCACAGAATAACAATCTTCTAATTCTAAAACTAGCCCAGTGGGCAAAGATAAATGATAAGTTCCTACGGCCAGTGCAGCAACTTTTGCTCCATTCCCAACTCGAGGTCAATCTCTCCTTTCGCCAAAGTCATACTCCTTCGGAGTCCTTACACATTAACACAAATGTGAGAACCACATCCAGTATCCAATACCCATGATGTAGAAGTAGACAAGTTGACTTCTATAACATATATACCTGAATCAAAATGTGTACTTCCTTTCCTTTTCTTCACTTCTTCCAAATAAGCAAGACAATTCCTTTTCCAGTGTCCAGGTTTTCCATAGAAGTGACACTCACCTTCTTTAGCCACCCCCACCTTTAGGTTTTAAAGCCTATTTGGTTTTGGAATTGGGTTTAGCAAAAGATTTAAATCTTATCTTCTTTTTACCTTTCCAATTTCCCTTAGCATTCCCCTTTTGCACCATCATTATAGGAGCGGGTCCTGCCTTTTCATGTTGTTCTTGGCGAGCCTCTAACATGCTCAACAACTCGATGAGGGGGTTTCTCAATTTCATTCATAAGATAGTTCATAACAAATTGAGAGTAGCTGTTGTTCAAAGATTGCAAAACAAGATCAGTTTGGGCTTCCGGAGTGATTGGAAAACCCAACCTATCAAGGTACTCAATATACCCAATGATTTTCAGCACATGTGGACCAACTGGATCACGTTCACCCATTTTGCAGTGATACAACGCCTTGCTTGTATCATACCTCTCCTGTCGAGCATGCCCATCGAACAATTTCTTGAGATGCTCGATCATCTCATAAGCATCCATCAACTCATGCTGCTTCTGAAGCTCAGCGTTCATGGTTGCTAGCATGACACAACTCACCTCCAGAGCATCATCTTGATGCTTCTTGTAAGCATTATGCTCCGCACGTGGTGCAGTGACAGCTGGTGCTGCAGGAATGGGTCCATCAAGGACATATAGCTTGCGCTCTTGTTTGAGGACAATCCTCAAGTTCCTATGCCAGTCAAGGAAATTAATTCCACTCAGCTTGTCCTTTTCAAAGACTGATCATAATGAAAGACTATCTGTGTTGTTGTTGTTTGCCATTGATATCTATAATTTATAAGTGCAAAAATAATAAGTCAAATTTCATAGTTGATATTATGTAATTGATAATAGTACATTCAAAATATACCTCCCACTATTTTATTCAAATTAATAGCCCTCACCATTAATTCGGAAAACATTTTCTATTAAATCTTTCTAGTGAGCCAAGATCCATATTTCATTATACCTTAAGTTAGCTTTGGCTAATCTCTTAAAACACAATTATTTAGGTAGACAACCCCTTGTCAATTATATCATATATAACTCCTGGATAGTTTGGTAAACAACATTTATTTCTAGTCCATCTAATGGTACCTACCAAATTCCATGCCTCTAAGTCCACACTCCTATTGAGATAACTTAGTTAACTCGGGCCCAATGATTTTAAAAGTTTGGATATCACAATTATCCTATCGCATCTTACCTAGATAAATAGGGTACTTTACTTTGGCAAACCTACATCTATTGATCAAGGTCTTGATGAGTGTTATTCATTGGAAGGCATCTGATTTAGACTTAATATTTTATTGAGGGATTTTATAAATTAATTTAGATCTCACCAATTTTAATCTTATTAAGCATGCACATTATTTATCATATCATATCACATACAAGCATAAATAAAGTGCGAAATTAAATGTGTCACAGTTATGGTCCAATCCACTGTCAATCTTTTCAAGCTAATGAAAGATTGAAGGTCAATCTAAGGTGGTAAAAGATCTTAAAATAAATAACTTCCTTGGATCTTCCTCAAGCATGTGCCTCCTCTCCATCATCATCTTTCCATCATGTTCTCCATCTTGACATCTTCATCGATTACAGATTATTACATGACATAAAGAAACCTCGAGTTACATTCGAGGGGATTTGGATGAGAAGAGAATATTACATTAGAATTTATAGAAAGGCACGACATGCAAGCCGTATTTCAAAACCAAAAACCACTAACCTATGGGTCAAAAGGCCATAACTGTACATCATGCATATCACAATAAGCACATAACAATTTATATATAATTAAAGAAAACTATATATAACATCTAGGGGACACGACCATCGTAGCACAACAACTGGGGGTCCAGGGGGTCTCCCCACGGTGGTGGTCCGAAATTTATATATATATATATATATATATATATATATATATATATATATATATATATATCCTAATTAAGTCTTACTTAATTAATATACCTATATATAAATTATCCTATTAATTTAAATTCGTAATTTAAAATTCTATCAATCATATTGACATATTTAAATCTTTACAATTTAAATTAATTTCCTTTTAATTACGTTCTTTGTGTGTGACCCTATAGGTTATTATTACGTTGGCAATAATTTTAAAATCATATTATAAAATTACAAATAGTGAGCGGCATCTAGTAATGCATAAGCAAATTCATCAGAGATCAACGAGCAAGTAGCACCCGAATCAAATAATACATAAGCATCAATATCATTGATTGGGATAATTCCTGACACGACATCTTTTGATTGCACAGCATCTTGCACACTCATGTTGAAAGTTCTAGCTGTGGGTTTATTTGATGATGTACCTCCATTGTTACCTCCATTGCTTCTGGTTGTCACTCCGTCCTTCTTCTTAGGGCATTCACGAGCAAAGTGATCCTTGAATCCGCACGTGAAGCACACATTCTTCTTAGGTTGAGTGCAATTTAGGGCGATGTGACCCTCCTGGCCACAATTGAAGCATACTCGTTTCCCCATCAAGCACGCACCCTTGTGAAACTTACCGCATGTAGCACATGCTTCAAACTTCTTGTTTTGCTAATTACCATGTTGGTTTCTAGCACCCATGTTTCCATTCCACTTCATCTTCAAGTTGTTGTTGTATTTATTGTTGTTGTTGTTTCCACTACTACCACCTCCATTCTTAATTTCCACCTCATTCTTCTTCTTCTTCTATTCCTGATTGAACTTTGTCACTGCCTCGTCTCCACCTTCAGCGAGTATTGCTTTCTCCATCACTACTGTGAAAGTCTTCAACTGGAATAGGGAAACTCTACTGTACAACCAGGGCTTCAGTCCCTGTTCAAATCTCTTCGCCTTGCGTTCATCTGTGCTGACTTGATAAGGCACAAACCTCGTCAACTCGTTGAATTTAGCGGCATACTCGGATACCATCATCGTTCCATGCTTTAGTTCCAGAAACTGCACTTCTAGCTGACCCTTCGAACTCTCGGGAAAATAGGTCTCGAAGAATATCTCCTTAAACCTATCCCAGGTCATCATCCCTGGTTCTTCTCGAGTTTTATTGGCATGCCACCAATAACTAGGTTCTGCTTTCAACATAAATGTTGCGAAAGCAGTCTTCTGGTCATCTCCTACCCTAGCAACATCGAACACCTTTTCTATCTCCATAATACAAGTCTGTGAGATTTGGTCATCAGTCAATCCACATACTAGTCTTAATGCATTATTGTTGTCCCATCAACAATGATACTCGACTACGGACATTTAAGAACAATGATACTAATTGTAAATATATAATCTCATGTTCAAGTCACATACTTGAAACTATATAATTTGTATCAATATTCTAAGGATTTTTATTATGTTAACATTTATATAATGCAGTAAATAAAACCATAATAAAATCATTCATTTATTCAATCAAATATAATATCAAAATGTTAAGCAATTATATCAAATAATTGGCCTCTAGGGCATAAACTCTAACAAAAACATTATAATTCATGTATGATTAGTAATCATAAGTGTTTAAGTAAGTTTAATCGAAGAGACCATTTAAGCGTTTATTTGGTTGTTTATGGACAAATTGAAAACCATCATAGGGTATGTGCATATTGCTTGGTTAGGTTATAGATAATGAATCAATGGATTGGTTCCATTTGATTTGGCGTATAAAACTCGAGTAACGAAGTTATGGGAAAATTTACAGGAAGGCTTTAAACGTTGAAAACATAAAATTCCCAGATTAGTAGTCGAAAGTTGCCATTTAACTTGGAAACCTTGGTTTTGATGGCATAACTTAAAATAACGTATTCGAGAGTCGTGGACTCAAGAATCGTCGATTTCTGACTTAGCACGAAGAAACGAGCTGTGAACGCTCACGAGCGTTAAACGAACGTGTAATAAAGAACTTAATAGGTGAATTCCGTGTTAACAGATTTGAAATGTAAGATTTTCTAATGAAATCATAGTGCATGTGATATGTGAGCTAATGACTTTTTAACGAGCCAATTCGGACTTATAATGATTAAGTTATGATCCCAGAAAATTCACAGAAGAAGAAAATTGTCAAAATTGTCTGAGGGTCAAGGTTGGCCATAGCATTTCACCCCAAAGTATAATACTACTGTATTGCAATATCGAATTCGGAGGAGTAAACCTTTGTGAACTCGTGTCGCAGCGCCAAGACAAGGGATTAGATCTCTTTGTTAGTTAGGCGCACACAAATACTATAATGTACTGGGAGATGGCGTCGCAACGCCGAGACAGGGGAATTGTCTGACTTAGTTATTTTTGAATCCAGTTGTTGCATGACAATTATGGGGAAAATGTATGTACTTAATGTATATATTAAGACCATTCATATGTCACATATATAGTGATGACTTTAGGAATTGAATGTTTTTTAACTAATAATTAAACGAAGAACGTAAAGTGTAAGAAGTTAAACCGTAATCAATTACGATAATACAAACCAAGGGTCAGTACGTATAGGTTTAGTGACGTAAGAACGTTAATAAGCCATAAAGAAGGATAAATAACTATAAACGAGTTTTACTAATGAAATAAATTCGGTTAAGTTATAGAAGAGAAAGAAGTTGGTAAAAACAATGTGATTAGATTGTTTGGTAGCTAATTACAGTGTGCTATGTGAATATATTATGTAGAGAGTGTAAAGACCAAGAATTGTTGAATATTTATTTGAAGACGCTTGAAGGCAAGTTTTCTTAACACTTGTCTAACCTTCGTGTTAGTCAAGTTTTCTGTGATTCATGTTATGAGATGCATGAATTGTTTTACTGAAAAATTCAATGCCGCTTTAACTTTCGACTAGACTAATTCTAAGAGTTTGATTGATTTGTTTACAAGTCTTTCGATATAGTATTGATAACACTATCCTATGGCAATTGTTTGGTACGGATTCAAAGGTAAGCCTAAGTATGAATAAATAAATGTATTTTACATCAATTATTCGATGGGGACGCGAGGTTGCCAAAACATAAATGTAAATACGTTTAACGGATGAGTGTTGATCAACATAGAGTACTATAGGCTGATCACCTAGATGTGCTCGTAAGATATATCGGACTTACGAACTTAGTGTCGGGTTGTCCTTTTTCATGAATGAAAACTAAAGAGAATGTTCATGGTCTTTTGACCTACTCAGAATTCCCAAGATACTTTAAGTACTTCAGAATTGTTTAATGAGAATGAAAAGTGATATCTAATGTTTCATAGTACTTCATAGCTATTTGTTCAGTTATTGAACAATAATCATATGATTCTCGACTTGGTATATATATTATATCTTGTTAGACTTGCTGAACTAGTTATGCTCACTTTTTGCTTGAATTATATGATTGCAGCTAAGGTCGAAGGAACTGAGGGTTCTAAGAAAGATAAAGGAAAGGCTAAGATGGATAATTAGTTATCCTGTAATAGACTAGTATGTTTGTATGAATTATACTTATGACGAATGAAGAATGTATTAGGTTACAGAACCAGTGAAATGATTTATTACTATTGTAATAAGAATGTAGTAATACACTCGTTTTGATGTTGTTTTAATGGAATGAATGTATAGTTAATAGTACCGTGTAGCACCATATCTGTGGGTTGAAAGTACTCAGATTTGGGGGTGTCACATGTTGGTATAAAAGCATTAGGTTATAAAACTTAAGGGGGAAAGAACCTTAGGTTAATAACCTCGTTAGTAGATGAGAAGTAGAAGCGAATGAACTCTAGTTAAATGAGTTAATTAAGTATTGAGAAAACTCAGTACCAAAAGATTTAAGAGATAGAAATTAACCCTAAATACATTAAATGTGATTTGTGCTTATATTATTGTGTATTATGTACTAATCAACATGTTATGTGTTATTGTAGATGTCCATCGATAGCTACATGTATAGGGATATACACGTGGTGAGTGAAGAGTCAGTGAACATAATAGAGCCAGTACCAATGCCAGTAGCGGCGGTACCAGTGATAAACATAGAAGAGCCCGAGCCTGAGGAGGAAATTTCAGACGAGGACTATTCAGAGGGGATTATGGGATTGACGTCATATCTTGATATGATGATCGATGTGGAGGAGGATATGGAGGTAACATCATTTAATACGGTGGTACCTGCACTAGAGCCAACACCTACAGACGCAATGAGGGAATTGTATCTAGCAGGGCTTGACCGTAACGTGCGACTGCTCACTATTGTGCAGAACCAGAGGGAGGAGATTAGTGATCTCCGTGAGGCTAAGGAGTCTGCAGAAGCAGATTTCGAGATTGAGCATGACGAGAATGTGCTCATGAAGGATAAGGCTATGGATAATAAGAATGAGGTCGTTGAGCTTCGTAAAGAAATGGAGAAGAGAGACCAGAAAATAGCACGGATGTCATACATCCACGATAGTGCTCATGAGGATTTCAAGCTAAAAATTACTTGTTATTCCATTGAGTCGGGACAATCTCGATGATGAGTGAGTTTTATACCCATAATTGAGTGCGTTTGAGCTTAATCTTTTGGATGTTTTTAAGTGTTTATGTCTATTTATGCATGTTTTATGTTGTTTTATAGGAATTGGGACAAAATTTACTTGGATCGACATTTGGGGTGGCTAGATTCGCATTTTTGGCTTGCCATTTACATAGCATCCACTTCAAAGCCAATTTCAGCATTGCTATAGACCTTATTTCGGAAAACTCAAAGAATGAAAGTTGTAGATCTACGTCTCCTCTTTCTGGAATATCTTTAATCATTAAAATTGGAGGTTTTATGAAGAAGTTATGACCATTTTCCCAAAGGACGTCGAAAGAAAAAAATTCGAAAAGACCCCAAATACGCGGGCATAAACCAAGGCCATTTCAGCGCTAGGGCTCTAGAAAGGCGTGTCAAGACCGCTGCCTAGCTATAGAAGGGCGCTGGGGAAGGTTTTGGTCAAGCTTGGACAGGTTTTGGGGCGAATTTTGACACTTTTCTGACTCCAAATAGGATTGGGTTTGTTCCAAAGCTAAAAATTGGACTTGTAACCTATAAATACATGATGTTAGACATAAAATAGAGGGAGATTAGATAGATTAGATTAGAGATACACTCCATTAGATTAGAACATAAACCTTAGTTCTTGTTAGTTTTGGAGATTGAAGCAACTTGGAGATCATTGAAGATCAAGAGCAGGAGCAAGAGGGGAGCATCAGTTTTGATGACAACAGATTCTATTCTCTTCTCTTATCATACTTTTATCTTTTAATGTCTATTCAGTTGTGGATTCTTGATTTTAATTCAATGACCATGAACTAATTCTTTTATTAAGACTACCGATTGAACCTTTTATGTCTATGAACTAATTATTTTATTTATTTCAATTATTTATGTCAAAGTGAATTGTTTATATTGTCTTGTGCTTATTGATTAATTATTTGACCAATAATTACCTTGTTACTCTAGAAGGAATCGGGAGAGGAGATCTAGGGTTAGAATTGGACATGATAACATGTATGCTTAGTTATTTGCATGATGAATAATTAGGGTCATGAATTGAATAAGGATATCTGTTCACTGCATGTAACACATTGGGAATTGGGATTGAAAGAGTTTAATTTAATTGCTTTGCATAGGATTATAGCAAGATTAATTGGATTAAATAGAAGTTAATTGATCACTTGGAAAAGGGCTTTTGACACTTAGAATTACCATTAACAATTCAGTAGGCATAATAATTGGGATAATTAGATAATTGGTTATAGTTCATAATTGGGGATATTGGGGTCTTAACCTTAATTATCTGAATTCATTCGTCAAATCTTAGTTTTTATTTGTTTGATTTATTTTTAGAATAATCTCTTTTAATTGCTTAATTTAGTTTTATTATTTTGAAAAATCACAATTTATGGTTGTTTAAATAAAATTGGATTGATATAGTGCTAGTAATTGGAATTTATTTATTAGAATTCTATGTGGGATCGACACTTTATCTTATCACTTTATTACTTGTTGACTGTGTACACTTGCATAAATTCATTGATTGCGAAATCAAGTAACAAGTTTTTGGCGCCGCTGTCGGGGAATTCTTTATTAATATTAATTTCATATTAGTTATAATCAATTCGGTGTTAATTTAAACGTTATTTATTTATTTTTCTTCTTGTATTGGCAGGAATTCTTTGTGAGTGTATGCACACTAGATCAAGGGCTAAAAAGGAACATTTTCCTTATACAGACGATATCGAAAGGAAGTTCCAGAAATTATAGTTGACTAGTGTGGTGTTACCTTTGGAAGAAGATCTGGCAGAGCAAGAAATACCAGTGAACATGGCAGGGGAAGAACAAAAATCACTTAGGGATTATGCCATGCCGAATGTCACAGATATACAGTCGAGTATTAGGAGGCCGGCAATTAATGCAAACAGTTTTGAGATAAAACCAGGAACAATTCAGATGCTCCAAAATGTATGCCAGTTTTGGGGTAGATCGACAAATGATCCTAACGAGCACATCTTGAGTTTCTTGGAAGTTTGCGATATCTTCAAGTTCAATAATGTTTCGGAAGATGCTATAAGGTTGAGGTTGTTTCCGTTTATGTTGAAAGATAAAGCTCGAAGTTGGTTACATTCTTTGCCTCCTAGTTCAATCACAACTTGGGACGACTTCCTACCCTAGCAACATTGAACACCTTTTCTATCTCTATAATACAAGTCTGTGCCTCGACTGGATTCACGATCCCACAAAATTTAGGTGGTCCAACCGCCTTGAACTCCTTAAACATTGTTCCTTGGTTCTGTGGTTGATTCTGCAACGCTCCTATCAGTAATGTCACTAATTGTTGAACTGGGTTAGCATCAACATTGTCGTTATTGTTGGTTCCTTCATTGGTTCTCTGTCGTGGTGGTTGACATCTGGGAGGCATTTTCTATTTTAAAAAATACACTCATTAGGTTATTATTCAACTCTTTTAAGTAATTTCTACTTAACTTGCCTCCACAAAAGAAATAACCACATAATCTCATAGCACTTTGAATAAAATAACAACTTTTATTTATTCATAACCTCTTTAAAAACATAAAACAATAGCATCACTGCTATTTACATTACTTTCCTGAACTACAAAAGTTTCAGGACAACATCATCGTCATATCCCATAGGTTACATAACACTTGGGATTTACAATTTGTTTAACATTTATTAATCGCATAACAACTACGATGTTCTACAAAGATACTGCTTAGCCTTACTACGTTCTTCCACCATAATCCAAAACATTGTTCTGCGATCTAATATGTACGATGGTAGTGTCTCAAACTGAATCGGATAACCCATGACCCGATCTTGAGCTCGATTAACCACGGTGTTGAATACTCTATTCATCTCTTCCATCTTCATTCTCTTTGCATGTGCCTCTTTCACTGCTATCCCGGCTCGTTGAAACATCTCCTCATATGCGTCCTCAGCTCTTGCCCTCTTCATAGCTTTTTCCCTTAGCTTATTCTTCAATTCAGCGACCTCCTCGATCAGTTGTTCTTTCTCTCCTTCAATCTGTTCTAGCTTCCCCTCGACATTAGTCAGTCGTTCCTCATGATTATAGATCTCATCATCTTTCTGGGTCATTGCAGTCTGTTGTTCAGCTACTATCTCTTGCAATTCCTCGACTGTATTCTGAAGTTCCACGTTATGGTCATAGACTCCATCGTACATTCGAGCAGCTATCGAGGTTAGTGGAGTCTCCTCCTCCTCGTCCTCGTCATCCTCATCCTCATCCTCCTGTGGCAACTCAACGGAATCCTCCTCATCCGTCTCCACATCATCATCCTCATCTTCAACCATTGTGACCAACGGGGCTGACTCCCGTGGCAGTAGTTGTTCCCAAATAACATGAATGTCGCGAGGCTCCTCCTCTGTAGGAATCTGAGGTCTATCATCCCTAGACTGACTAGATTCTCCGACATTAGTCATCCTGACAACAAAATTTTAAGCTTCAATTATTAATCATTACTACTCGACACTCACGAGCACATAAGTATAAACACATAATCACATAAGTGTTTTATTATTTCTTCCTTAAAAATCGATAAGAGTTAATCACCACTATCTTTTCAAGGTTACTTCCTAAGGCTTTTCCCCCACCTAAGGTTCATAACCTAAAGCTTTGATACCAACTTGTGACACCCCCAAATCCCGGTACTTCATTACCTCAAGATTTGGTGTTCACGTAATCAAAACATTCATGTCTAACTACCCAATCATAATAAATTGAATAATAAAAACATGCCCATACAGGATTACTTTAATAAAACATTATCTCCCAGGTTCTCTAACCTTTAATACAATCATTCAAATGCGGAAATAAAATTATTACATCACATCATTATTAAAAGTCTATCATCATAACGATTTAAGCAAAATTATAAGTCTTCATCACTTGTACATTTTTCTCTTTCCTTTGCTAGTTGTAGGTTTATCTACCTTCTCAACCATAGCTGCAATAAATGTATAAATATGCAAGAGTGAGCAAACAAAGCTCACTTGAAATAAGAATAAATATCTTTACATCATTTGCCAAATAATAGGCTCAATAGAACTAAATGATATGTTCTATTATCCAACATTTGCTGATTCATAGGCTCAATAGAACTGAATGATTTGTTCTATTAACATTCTTAAATATACTACTGAGGGTTTAATGACCATGAACCATGTCCACAGTTATAAGTAATCTTTCAACTTTAACTTTAACGAAATCGTATGACTATAAGGACTCCACGTGCTTGGGGGATCAATCCTTCGTACAATGTATTGTGCACAACCATTTCAACGCTAAGCGTAAACCCCTAAACATAGGGTTGTTCATCTCAGTATTTAGAGTACAAGTCCGCACCAAAGAAAGTTTGGTTTGGATAAGCTTTCAATGGTAATTGAAGTTTTAATGACCATCAACTAGGGAACTATTTGAATCAATAATGTTTGATAATACAATAGTTGTTTAATAACAACATAACTTAGAACATTTGAGAATCATAAATGAACTGATTCTACATATCTAACTCATGCTTGAAATAACTAGAGAGCATAAGTATTCAATAGAATGAATAAAATGGTTAACCTTTGTGTGAACAGTAAAATAAGCTAAGGTTCGAGTCTTATAACATTAGAGTGATATTCCTGAACATACATTTAACTGATAGCAAGTTGGAAACTAAAAACGTGCCTAACAATGTATTATCTCATGCAAGGAATTAAAATAGTTTAATAATAGAGACGAGAGTTCAAAAACTACGCTCATTATACAATAATAGACCTTAAGAAACTTGCTTAACTGTAAACAAGTTAGAATGAATCAATATAATAATAGAACTAACTCAACGAAAATGTAGAGTTAGAAAACTTGCACAATGTAATAAATGAACTAGCTCAACGAAAGTGTAGAGTTAGAAAACTTGCCTTGAGCGTAAGCTATAAAATTAAACTCACGATAACCTACACATAATTTTAGAACCACAACACCTATTAGATATGCTAACATACTATAACATGATCATTACCATTTACATTTCAGAAACTCTAAGTGTTTTTCTTCGCAACCCTTGTCTAACGTTCATTATGTATACCAAATTATCACATAACGCATTCTTGATTTACTAATCACTCTTAACATTTTGAATTCATAATCCACATAACATGACTCTATTTAACCTTGTTGTTACATGATTCTGACATTCCATAACCTTAAGCTAAGCTACAACGAACAACCAAAGTCTGCAGAATAAATGAGACTTCATTGCTTCGAAAATGGCCACTTTCAGCTATGTCACATGAAGTTTTATCTTGGAGGTCTGCGCTCAAGACGCAGCAAGGCACAAGACCCACGCCTAAGGGATGCGTGCAGAGATATCTGACATCTGCTACCACATGATGACTTGCAGTAACCCAGCTTTTCAAAAGCGAGCTTGACACATTTTATTAAGCCAACTAACACGAATTTAACCCATCAAACAGTGATAATAACACGTAAAATAAATATACAACTATCATAAACATGAGTGCTAACATATACAATCACTTAACACAATTTAACAACTACTAACACTATTTTAATTTCTCATTTTTCATGTTTTTCACATAAAACTCCAATTTTTGATATTCATCCCAAAAATCATCACTGTGAATTCATTATTTAGCCAAATCACTTCATTCCAATTACGTTATGCTCGTATCTCATTAAACTAACATAACAAAACTCAATTAACAATATTGACCCTCAAAATTGATACTTACCTAAGCCATATGAACAATACATACAAACATACACTGTCGACTATTTTCTTCTACTGTCAAACGAATTTTTAGCATGCAATTGTTGTTTAAACATAATCTCTAATTACTATATACTCATATAATCACAAGTAACCAATTATCTAACAATAATTTGATGATATGAAATTTACAGAACATGAGAAAACTTCTTGCCGTGAAATACATATACATGTATATACACACATATATAACTCTAAGGTTGTGAACCTACCTTCAATTAGTGTGTAATTCTTGCTACGATCACTGGAATTTTTGAAAATCCTAAGCTTTCTCTCAGCTCTCAGTTCTCTTTATTGCCTCTAGACTAGAAAAGTTAGAATGAAGCTTTGATAGCCAATATGTGTAATAACCAAAATGAAAAACTGATATGGCCTTAATACATATATTAAATATATCGGTTACCAACATAAACGTATATAATATAAATATATTATATTTATTATTTTATTTATTTAATTAATTTAAATAACTAGAAATCTCAAAAGCCATAAGGCTTGTTTGGCAAAACCCTTTAAATATTAAAGAATTAATATATTAAGCCTTGTTTGTTAAAACTAAATTAAACTACTTTAATTTATTTAATATATTAAGCCTTATTTGGATTAAATTTTAGAGCTTATTCTTAGCTTTCCAAAACATCTTGAATCATTTCAATCAGAGTTCGGATGCAAGAGTTATGATCTTTGTACCAACGGACGTCGAACGTCGCTGTTTTGGGTGACTATTTGCGTAGCAGTCACTTCCAGCCCAATTTCAACCTTCACCCGTTTGTTATTTCTCAAATCTCAAAGAATTAAAGTTGTAGAGCTTGTCGATATCCTCGATTTGATAGGTGGCAGGCCTCGTAACTCTTCTCGGATCAAAAGTTATGGCCGTTTTCCCAAAGAACGTCAGAGCAGAAACTTTTCCTTCACAAAATCACAGCCGGGGTGGGCATGAAAGTCACAAGACAGGCCCCTAGCCCACCGGGGCGGGCCCAAAACAAGTACAGACCCCCGCCGGGGCGGGGGTAGGCCAGAAAATGCGCGAAAATGAGAATTTTGGTCCAATTTGAGTCCGGAAAGGATTGTTTCGATCCGATTGGCACAAGGACTTCCAATAGAACTTCCAAGAGGACTTAAAGACATATTAAGAGACTTATAAAAGGTGGAGAATCACAAGGATTAGGGGAGATGACAGACTAGAGAAAGGATTCCATTAGATTAGATTAGAGTAAATTAGATCAAAACACTAGTTCTAATTAGATTTGGAGATTGAAGCAACTTGAAGACCATTGAAGATCAAGAGCAGGAGCTTGAGGAAGATGAAGATTTGCTGACAACAGATTTATTATTTACTCTACTCTTATTTTTATCTTTTAATGATTATTCAATTGTGGATTCTTAGTTTTAATTCAATGAACTAATTCTTTGTTTGAGATTACAATGGATCTTATTGTGTAGTTTATTTAAATATGCTTCACTATCAATTATTATGTTTGTAGACACTCGAAATTTTCTGTACTACTGTTACTAACATTACAGGAGGACAGATTTGTCTTTTAAGAGAGAACCCTGAAAAACAATCCAAATCCACACCGGATACTACCGAAGTTCAAAGATTAACCGGATCGCAATCTGGAGTAATTGGTTTCAACCTCGGATTTAACCCCGAGACCTGCGCAGATCTGATACCGTAACACACACCGAGAAGATCGATTAATCTCTGGAGATAACCCCGAGGTATCCAGTCTCGATCCCAATCATGGAATAGCCACCAACCTTGGTGATAACCCCGAGAATGCGCTTTGGAGATAACCCCGAAAATGCTTGTTACAAATGTCATCGACCTTCAATCTCGGTACTCACAACGAAATACACCTTTGTACAACACGGCAAATCACATCGGAAGACAGGCACACCTCAAAGATGACAATGAGGATCTTCAACAAATCGGCAGATCCAATCTCAAATGAAGTCTCGAGCAACGCAGCTTATCGGCCCAATCCGGCAAGAATAACACGAAGTGAGGGAACATCGCCATCTCATCCAACACGATGCCACGTCTCATCTCTACGCAACAATGTCCCACAAGGCTAACCAATCCCGAGTGACTATTATGCGGGTAATCTGGATGAAAGTTGAAGCTTGAAGACCGGGAGGGCATTACCCATCTTCAAAGACTTCGTCAAACTCTAATATCATGCCATCGTAACTCTCGACAAACGCGGTCCGAAATAGGTCCCGAATACCTCAAAAAGCGGATGCGGTTACACTTCTCAAAATCTGAGTGGACATTATAGTGCTGAGTGCACGTGCCGAGATGACCCAACCCGCCTCTGGTACACTGCATGGTGAGCCAGCAGTACACCATGACACCTATTACCTATAAATAAAAGGCTTGGGGTGCTGATTTTTAAGAGAAAAAGACGGGAAACTCACACAATTTGCTCTACACTCGCCATACGATTGTATTTTCCCACTTTCAAACACCGTGAGCTCATATATAGCCTCTTTTGTACCCACAAAAGCCCAAAGTGTTTACCCACTCTAAAGATATAGAAGCCATTTTTATCGATCGATGTAAGCCTTCTCACACAGCTTTAGAGTCTTTCTCTTCATCTTTGCACACACCTTTCTACACGCTGAGAGTCGTGTTGCTTGCTTTTGCCTCGACTTCTTGATCAAGTGGTTTCCTTCGATCAGATATATATATTATATCTATATATATTTATATATATATTGACTAACATTATCGAGTTATGCCTCGATTGAGCTGAACTTGATCTAGGCGTTTCTTCGCTTTAATATATATATATATACTTATATATATTAATTGTCTGTCGGACTTTGTTCGATGAGCCTGAACTTGATGCAGTGCGTTTATTTTCTTATATATATATATATATATATATATATATATATCAACTGTGTGTCGACTTTGTTCGATGAGCCTGAGACTTGATGCCTGTGCGTTTATTCGCTTTATATATATATATATATATATATATATATATATATATATATATATATATATATATCACTGTATTTGGACTTTGTTCGATGAGCCTGAGACTTTTAGTCCAGTGCGTTTACTCGCTTTTTATATATATACTTATATATATGAACGTGGTCGAACTATGTTCGATGAGCCTGGATTTTACATCCGGTGCGTTTATTGCTTTCTTATATATATATATATATATATATATATATATATATATTTATTTATTTTGTCCTGCCTGGAGTTCCCTTCGTGGCAATTGATAGTTTTTACAGCTTTCTTTACATTTCGTCTTGCACAGAGTTTACTTCGTGGCGATTGGCCGCATTCTGACTTTATTTACATTCTCTTCCCTTTGAGTTTCCTTCGTGGCGGTTGGCCAGATATCTCTGACTTTATTTATATTCCTGATCCCCCATGAAGGTGCTTCGTGGTTGTTGATCCTGTCTGTATATATATATTTATCACTCTTATATATATATATATATATATACTTGCTTATTGTCATTATATACAAATTGCAATATTCTCATACGCTAGGAATCATGTGATCACAGATTCATTTCATTGGATCTAGATTCGGTTCCCGTGATGGACATTTTCAACTGTAAGCAGCTTGTAAATTATTCTGCGATGTCTGTATTTCCTCAGATGGTTTCCATACCCACGAGGAAGTCGGCATTATTTTTTATATATATTATTTTCGTACGGATGCTTCGCATTCGTCAAATAAAATCAATCAAGCCGATCACTTAATAAAAATGAGTGTAAAGGTCTCAATTCTATTGAGCATCGTGGTTTGAAAAACCTCTTTATATAACATCATTGCCATATCTTGCTAAAACCTGAATTTTATATAAATTCAAACTCGTATATAGGTTTGAACGAGGCCTCGCATAACTTTCATATAACAAAGACATTGACCCACACACACACACACTCGGATAATAGTCTCTTGAAAAGAGGCGGTCACTCAAATATTATAATGACGGATGTCTGGGTGCCTAACACCTTCCCCAAGATAACCAAGTCCCCTGACCCTAAATGAATCTCGGTTTAACCCAACCCATATATCGTGTCACATCATTTGGGTCAATGTGCAAACCTTTACTCGGTTGTGTTGGTACAACCATTTAAAAACCAATGGCGACTCTTAATGCGGTCCATCATCGACATTATACATGTCGGACCTTTTTCACTTGTTTTTTCAAACAAATCTCACCTAAAATGAAAACACCAAAGAACAAGTAACGGAAAGGGACATCCAAAAATCCCGACGTCGACAATGTTCTATTGTGAGGATTGTCTATTGTGATTTGGACTTAATTGTTTAATTGATTGGCCATCAATTACCGTGATAATCTATATGAACTCGAGAGATGAAGTATTGATTTAGATCTTATCATGATAGCATGTGTCATGAATTTTGTCAATAGCAGATTTTTGATTATTATTAAGGTAGAGATATGCTTAACATCGCATGTAATCAGATAGAGAACTTATTCTTCAACCTTCTTCAATTGTAATTCACATAGAGATATAGTGGGTTAGTTGATTAAGGTGTTTAACAGATTTCTATCTTAATTATGGATTGACGTTAATATGGGTATTATGCATCCAGAGGTGGCTTTATCTGCTTTAGTGTTCTTGATTAACAATTCAGGATAGAGAATAATTGATGAGAAGTGTGTTAACTTAAATGAAGCAATAAGTGAAGTTGTGATCTTAAATCTCCGTTATCTTAATTTAACTAGTGGAATTTAATAGTAGTTTAATTTATATAATTTGAAATTCATTCGTTTAAATAAGATTGAGTTGGTTACGGGTTAGTACTTGGTGATTTTTTTAAAATAATTCTCTGTGGGAACGATACTCTACTCATCACTTTATTACTTGTTGACCACGTATACTTGCGTGTTGTGCGTATATAGATTTTACCCAACAGGACCACCGGAGTTTATTAGAGAGCCAAAACCACTTAAGGCAGAAGCATGGATAAAGCAGATCACCAAGATATTTGATGTCTTGGGATGCTCCGAGGAGCAAAATGTTTCCTTTGTCGCCTTTATGTTGCGAGGAGAGGTAGATTATTGGTGGGAGTCGGTAAAGTGTACTCAACCTGCCGCACTGAAGATGTCTTGGGAAAAGTTCCAAGAACTATTCAACGACAAGTACTTTCCCGAAAGTATTCTTCATATAAAAGAGGTAGAATTCATCAAGTTGGAGAAAAATAATATGACAGTGTCGCAGTACGAAGCCAAGTTTGCCGAGTTGTCCCTGTTTGCGTCCCACTTGGTGGATAATGAAGAGAGAATGACGCGGATGTTTTTAAGAGGTTGGAAGCCGGAGATATGTCAACATCTTATTTCTCATAAACTGTGTTTGTATTCAGATGTTGAAAATAGGGCTCAGTTAGTGGAGCGCGATAACGAGTCAATGCAACCAAAGGAGAGCAGTCATCGAAGAGGTGACAACAAGCGTGGAAGGAATCAACAGGCCAGAAATGGTAACCACTTCGGTGGTAATCAGTGGTAATCAGGGCCAAAATAATAAGAATGGACATTTCAAGAAGAAGAGATTTAACAATGATGGAAGGACGTCAACACCAGTACCTGTTGTTAAGGAAGGAGAACGACCGCCTATCATATGCTTCAAATGCCGAGGGGAGGGACACATCAGTTCAAACTGCGCAATACCGTCCAAAGCATGTTATAATTGTGGAAGAGAAGGTCACTTAGCCCAATTTTGTCGTTCATCGAAGACAAGTTCAGCTAGGATGGAGGCACCAAAGGTCGTCCCAGAAAAGTCAAAGCAGGTAGTGTAAGGGAGAGCGTTTGTTGTGACCTCACAGAATGTAAGAAACCCGAATAAGGTCATCACGTGTAAGCTTATCATAAACTCTAGCAAAGTCTATACTTTATTTGATACCGGTTCTACCCATTCATTTATTTCTGCTACTTGCGCTCAACGATTAAATTTGACTCCGGAGAAATTAGACTTTGACTTATCTATGGAAACTCCGTTGGGAGAAACCTTCATTACATCCACTATTTATAAGTCTTGTTTGGTTAAAATCGGTAACCGCACATTACCTGTCGATCTTATTTCTTTAAAAATACTTGCGTTTGACGTAATTCTAGGGATTGATTGGTTAAATACTCATCATGCAAAAATTGATTGTTTTCGTAACGTTGTTAGTTTTCATATTCCTAATTAACCTATTATGCGAATTCAAACGACCAAACCATTAAAATCAATCACGGTCATTTCAAGCCATAAAGCTATTCGTTTATTGAAAAACGGATGTTAAGCTTTCTTAGCTCATGTCACAGACTTAAAAAAATACGTCAGTTTTGAACGATATTTCTATTGTTAATAAATTTCTGACGTATTCCTCTCAAGAACTTCCCTGCCTACCCCGGAGCGTGAAATTGAATTTTTTATTGACCTTGAACCTGGTACAAAACCCATTTCCAAAGCCCCATATCGAATGGCTCTATTGAACTTGAGGAGTTAAAGACCCAATTGCAGAATTTTTAGACATTGGTTTCATTCATCCTAATCGTCTCCTTGGGGTGCTTCATTACATTCATGAAGAAGAAAGATGGGAGTATGCGACTTTATATTGATTATCGGGAGTTAAATCATGTCACCATAAAAATAGGTACCCATTGCCACGTATTGATGACTGTTTGACCAACAGCAGAGGACTAAAATTCTTTTCAAAGATTGATCTTCATTCCGGATATCACCAATTGAAGATTAGAACCACGACATTCCAAAGACGGCTTTTCGTAACTCCTGATGCGGGCATTATGAATTCCTAGTCATGTCCTTTGGATTGGCTAATGCTCCTGTTGCCTTCATGGATATGATGAACCGAGTATTCAAGGAATATTTGGATCACTTTGTGGTCGTCTTTATTGATGACATCCTTATTTATTTCAAAAGCCGTGAAGAGCATGAGCAACACTTGAGGCTGGCACTCCAAAAGCTTCGTGAATACAAGCTTTATGCCAAGTTGAAGAAATGCGAGTTCTGGCTTGAGGAAGTAGCATTCCTTGGGCACGTAGTATCAAGTCATGGAATATCTATTGACCCGACAAAGATTGAAGCTATTCAAAGATGGGAGCAACCTAAATCAGTGACCGAAGTACGTAGCTTTCTCGGTTTTGCTGGTTATTATCGAAGATTCTTGGAAGGATTTTCTCGAATCGCTACTCCATTAACTCAGCTGACTCAGAGAGATACAAAGTTCGGTTGGAGCGAACAATGTGAGAAGAGTTTTCAAGAACTCAAGAGGAGACTCATTTCAGCACTTGTTCTGACAATACCATCTGGCTCGGAGGGATTTGTCATCTACAGTGATGCTTCGGGCAAAGGGTTGGGATGTGTTCTCATGCAACATAGGAAAGTCATAGCCTATGCCTCGCGACAACTCAAAGAATATGAGAGGAATTATCCTACTCATGATCTAGAGTTGGCAGCTGTTGTCTTTGCACTTAAAATTTGGAGATATTACTTATATGGGGAGAAAGTGGAGATCTTTACGGATCATAAAAGCCTCAAATATTTCTTCACTCAAAAGGAACTCAACATGCGACAACGACGTTGGCTTGAACTGTTGAAAGATTACGATCATACCATCCAATACCATCCTAGAAAAGTGAACGTGGTAGCTGACGCATTAAGTAGAAGATCATATGCAAGTACGAGTGCGATATTGTCAATGAAAAGGCCCATTTTGTGTGACTTTCAAAGGATGGAGATAGAGTTAAAGACTCCAGGGACCCATGTAATGATGGTGAATATACGAGTAGAACCGACTTTAATCGATAAAGTTAAAGTCGCTTTCAAGTTCTGGACACGGAGCTAATGCGTATGAGGAAGAAAGTGCAAGAAGGTGCTATGCCGGAAGAAAGAATCGATGAAGAAGGAATACTTCAAGTCAACTCCAGACTTTGTGTTCCTAACAACCCTGATTTAAAGTATAAAATCATGATGGAGGCGCACAACACACCGTTTGCAATCCATCCTGGGAGTACCAAAATGTATCATGATATTCGTCATACATTTTGGTGGAGCAATATGAAGAGAGAGATAGAGTTGTTTATCTCAAGGTGTCTAACTTGTCAACGAGTTAAAGCGAGCATCAAGTGCCAAAAGGTCCATTGCAACCACTTGAAATTCTAGAATGGAAGTGGGAGCACATTACCATGGATTTCGATTCTGGGTCTTCCTAAGGTTTCTCAAGGCGTAGATGCGATTTGGGTCATTGTTGATAGATTGACCAAGTCTGCTCATTTCTTACCGATCGAGAAACTTATACACTTGAATGTCTTGCTCAGATGTACATAAACGAGATTGTAAGACCGAATCGGTATCTTGGTATCCATAGTTTCGATCGAGACCCAAGATTCACTTCACGATTTTGGGTTAGTTTGCAAAAAGCTATGGGCACAGACTTACGATTTAGCTTCGGATATCATCCTCGAATGCATTTTGACGATCGAAGAGGACTATTCAAACTCTTGAAGATCTATTAAGACTCTGTGTACTTGATTTCAAGGGAAGTTGGGACAAGTTCTTACCATTGGTGGAGTTTTCCTACAACAACAGTTATCAAGCAAGTATTGGCATGGCTCCATTTGAGGCGTCGTATGGGAGAAAGTGTCGTTCTCCAGTATGTTGGGATGAGGTGGGTGAAGCAATGTTGTTGGGACCAGAGTTTGTACGTATGACTACAGAAAATATTCAAACGATCCGACAACGTATAAAAACTTCACAAGATCGACAAAAGAGTTATGCTGGTCTTCATCCAAAGGATGTAGAATTCGATATTGGAGATCATGTGTTGTTACGTGTTGCTCCATGAAAAGGAGTTAAGAGATTTGGAAAGAGAGGAAAGCTCAATCCTCGATTCATTGGCCCATTTTAATTCTCGGCGAGTGGGAATCGTGGCTATAGACTACGCTTTACTGCTTAGTATGTCTCGTGTTCATAATGTTTTTCACATATCTATGTTACGTAAATATGTGAAAGACCCGAACCACATTATTGAGTTAGAACCGAAGATTTGAGATAGAGGAAGATTTAACGTATGAAGAGTTACCTATTAAAATCTTGGATAAGACGGATCATGTTCTACGCTCCAAGGTTATACCTCAAGTCAAAATTTTGTGGAGAAACCACGATGTGGAGGAAATGACTTGGGAGTTAGAATCTGAGATGAAGTCAAGGTATCCTCATCTCTTTGATATACCAGGTATGTACCCTAATTTCGAGGACGAAATTTCATAAGAAGGGGAGGTTGTAAGACCCCAACTTTTATGAATAAAGAATAATTTTCTCGAATTATATTTTTGAATATTATGGTGTTGATTTGATATAATGTTATAGATGTGGGTAATATTTACAAATTTTGCTAAGTAAGCAAGTGGTTATATAATATTCGATTGGTCGGGGAATATTCATTTTTACAGGGAATATTTGTACTACGGCACAATCATTGGTGGACCCCACAACGGAAGTATTGTCGTAGTTAGAAAATGACAAAATTATCTTTCTATAAAAATAACGGCGGAGGTGTTACTGCGTTAAAACCTGTTGAACTACCCAAAGAGTAAAAGTACGATGTCGTGTGGTTGCATAGTAGCACACGGTATTGATTATTGATGTTTACGTGAGAAGTCACTCAGTTATACTCAATTATTGCTACAGTAGTTGTTGCATCATATCTCTCAAATTATTGATTAAATTATTGCTACAGTATCATTTGCATAATATGATATATTATTAAATCAATAATTGAGACAGCAAAGGTATACATATTATTATTTGCAATATTGACAATATCTAGTAGTTCTGTCAAGGAGAGGTTTGGTCACCTAATTGCGGCATGATAAGGAGAAATCCTTATCGGAAAGCCCCTCTTTCACGAGGAACGACACGGTTGTTAAATATTGTGAATTATAATAATAATGATGAATAAGTTCGTGTTGATTAAAGATGAGTTTTATAGTTCCATTGTGTTTGACTTATTTGTGTTAGTATAATTGATGTCTGGAGGATATATTGTTCAATCGGGTATTCGAGACACTTTTCGTGTCGGAGTACTATTCACGAGTTACTATTCATGAGTTACTATTCACGAGTTACTATTCATGAGTTACTATTCATGAGTTACTGTTGGTCGATTTAGTTATTGCCAAATCGCGCGCAAGTATACGCGGTCCACAAGTAATAAAAGTAAGTAAAGTGTCGAACCCACGAGGACAAAGTCTCAAATGAAAACAAATACTAAGGTAAAGTCGTAACTGATCTTATCTAAACAAGTAATTAAGGAAGTTGGTTAAGCTATATGATTATAAATGAAAATAACGAGAGAAAAGGTTGTCCAAAGAAGTTAAGATAGGATTACAACTCCCCTAATGCGTCACTTAATCTCCTAACTCTCCATACTACAAACAAATCAAGGAATGGCCAACCGGAAGAAGTAATTACGCAAAAGCTTCTGTCGAAGGTCAAATGCACATCCCTAACCGGCTAAATCACAATATGTCTATTGGTGACAATAACTCGATCGAGGTCATTAAGCTAAGTTTCAAGGTCACACAAGGCACATAGAGATATCTCTATCCCATGAGCATATTATACACACATTCCATAGTCATGGTTATAACAGGTGTTGCTGTATTTAAAAACTAGATAATAACATTCATTTGTCAATGTCCATTATTATCAATACCAAAGACTCTGTCAAGCAATCAGTCATTAAAAACTAAATACAACAACCCATTCCAAAATGATTCATTATAAATAATAGCAGAGAAAGTTGATCAAGCTAAACAAAAGGTTACATTGCAATCCTAAAGATGGAGTTAGTTCATAGCTATGGTACTAACACACATATTCATTACATTCACCATAATCAGTAATACACAAATAAAATGGGAGATTTGGAATAAGAAAACTCATGTTAAGAAATTTTCTGTCTCCAAATCTTCTCTTTACTGTGCAAAACCTGAGCTATGGTCAGATGCAATAACTTTCTTCCTTAAAGCACAGCTTCTTTCTCTTCTATTCTAAGCAGCTGAGAGTTACTGTTGATATCTCTGATATTCGATATTGAATACAGCGGCTTCTCTTCGTATTTATATGACTCGCTCTTTTTCTAGGTCATTAAAGACGTTTCACTGTTTGGACACCGGAGGTAGCGCTGCGGCGCGAATGAAAGCTTCAATCGATCGCGTAGGCACGAAAGTTGGTATTGGGCGCCATATGTGTACTGGGCGCCTGCATGTCTTGGCCGAGTTAGTTAAGGCAGACTGAGCACCGGGCTTAGCCATTGTGGAGACGATGGAGTTGAAGAATGCTCAGCAGCATTGGCGCCGGGGAGTGAGGCATTGGCGTTGGGCGCCGAGAGTGTGGTATGGGCAGCAATCGTAAGAGAGACATTGGTGATTGCCAAGGCTGACCTGAGAGAAAATGACCTGAAATGCCAGAAACCAGCTCCCAAGCATACTTAGACACAATAACACTCAATAAAATACTAAAAACTAAATAAGAGACTGCAAACAGACATTAGTTTAAGACACAAAGGAACTGATTCGTAGGTATAAAACCCACTCAACAAATACCCCCAAACTTATGCTATTGCTTGTCCCCGAGCAAACTAACAGAGACTCGAATTCATTATAAGACGAGACGGATGAACACTAAATCTAATAACTAAGAATATGGCCTCTAAGCCCAACAAAAATCATACACATACTCTGAGAATAGAGCAAAACGCATGCGAAAGAGGGCTTAAAGTCAAACGATAACCATGAGACTGTAATAGATCCATACGAGGTGTGTGTGTGCAGACCAAGCATCTAACTAGCCATAGCCCAAACTCAGATCACACATTCAACTGTGATAATAATAAGATTACTATGCAACTCACATGATTACAAGCATTAAGACAAGACGAAGAACATGACAGGCTCAAAAGCTCTAGCATAGAGGCAATATCGGATTCAGACAATTCTTGATTACTTTGAGGCTAAACAGAGCACCCATTAGCAAGCTTTCGATCAATGACTCCCAAGCCAGAGGACTTTAGGGCATTAGGTGTAAAACACCCCTAAGAATTTAATAACTTAAGCACAAAGGCCATGTAAACAACATAAGTCTACAATCGGTATCACCAGCCTACGTTTATGGGCGAGTGCGTTTCCACGCTCCATCTCAACCCACCGTAGGACTGTTATTGATTTTTATTTTTTTTTCAAAGACTCGAACGTGTACAAGCTTCTAAGTCTTTAATTACCTTGACATCAACAGAGTTTTAATAGCGTACAAATTTATAACACAATAAAAACGCAACCTAAATCTGGACACACAACTAGAAAAGACATTTGGTCAGTGCTTGCTTAACACGATGGATCCAAGACAGTTTCAATATATCTACAACACACGCCCCAAATTCTCATAGACTTGCCACTAGCCTAAGAGAATGATGTAATTAATTGATGTTCGACAAAAACCACAAACAACACTTACCGCTAACTACCCTAGCCATCATATAGACAGTTTCAAACTCGGGGCTAGATTTAATCACAAGGCAGCATGCAAAAACTATAACCTATCTAGCACCCTTACAATCACAGGGCAAAGCCATACACATGGCATCAAGTATACCAATTAATCAGTGTAAAACCCAAAAACTTTTAAGGCTATAGGCAAACAAAATATGACTAAGTCAAGATATTTCCAAACAAAAGATATATCCACAAGCATGCATTCGATTGTATACACATGCATCCAAAAACAAACAGCATTATCACAATAATAAACACGATAGATATATTAAATATTAAAACATAAGTCTGGGGCTATCAAGCCCAAATACTCCAAACATAAACCAACGTAACCATAGCAGTTTAAACATTAACATTATCACAATTCATATATTAAAATAGATAAAAGGAAATCTCCCCCCAAATTGCTAACTGGCCAGTGCCCTCACTGGCCTCCTTCAACACTGTCACCTCCTTCATTGCCCAACAGCACGTCATCATCGCCATCAAAACCAAACAGCACATCATTATCATCAGCACCCTCATCACCAGCTGCACGCTCATGAGCATCATCATCGCCATCATCCTCCACGTTCACCGGTTCATCAGCACGGGCCCCCTGAGCTGGCGGAAATTGCGGCGGGTAAGGAGCGTAAATCGGAGGAGCGGGAAACGGGAAGGACATGAAATCCGCATCATCGCTCCCCTGAGCAGAATGGATGTTGGAGAGCATGTTTGTGAATTCGGCATGAAAGTGGTGGAATTGATTCTGCCACCCGGCGACATGGTCAATCTTGCAGTGGAGGAAACTCAGGCTATTCATAATTTTCGCGAGTGCCCCAGCATGAACATTTTCAAAGGACGGGTGCTCGAGCACGTGCGAGGAGGTGCCCACCTCAGTGGATGGTGGCGGTCATCGATCAAGCGCCGGCCGAGGCGCCGCGAAATCTGTTTCTGCGGGGATGCAATGGTGCTCCATTCCAGACTGCATAGCGGCTAATTAGATGATGATCAATAACGGACATTGGAGGCAGGGTGACATCTTCTTTCTCCCACTGAACACCCGCCCGTTTACAAAGGCGGGTAATAAGAGACGGGTGTGGGAGACCAGACATTACTTTGCTCTTGATAGCCTTTTTGATTGACTCATTGATTAACACTCCAAAATCGATGTTCAACCCGTTCACAATGGCGTAAAGCAGAGTCGCCCTTTCTCGAGTCACATCGCTCACATGTCGGGTGGGCATTAAATTTGCACATATAAAAGCGTACCATGCCTTTCCATAACAGCTGAGGGCCTGCTGAGGGAATGATGTTCTTTCAGCAGTGTAATCATTTGTTTTCCATACCGTGCCAGGCTTACAGAGCTTGCTAGCAATTTCGTCAATGTGGTAGCCCCGAATCCCATTCTCGCGATAATCACGACGGTCAAAACAGGTGGTTCCATAAACTGCATTGATAGCCTTACTATCAAAAGGTATTAATTTTCCCCTCACTTGCGAAACCGGCGGACCATCAGGAATGCAGTTAGCGAAAAATTCCTTTACCACAACGACTGTGATAACCCGAGAATTTTAGAATATTTTTAAAATTTTAATTTATTGATTTAAGGTTCAAAATTAGAACCTAGACAGAAAACAAGTGTATGCGTTTGATATTTTTAAGATTGAATTTTGAGGATTTCAAAATTCTGTGAAGGATTTAGGTGAAATATTCAGGATTAAGGAAATATGTGAAAATATTCTGTGAATATGGTTCTATGTATATGTGTACAGTATGTGGTTAAGGGTCAAGGGTTGACCAGATAAACGATGTCTGTAACAAACCCTATGTATATATTAAGAACGACAACGTTCGGTTAGAAAACCCTAGCGTTTAACAAGAAACCCTAGAAACCAGTTCTGGAAACCCTAATTTCAGTTCCAGAAATTCGAAACCCTAATTCGGTGCATGAAACCCTAAATTGGGTACCTAATGGCGTAAGTAAAATTAATTATAGGATTAATTAGGGTTAATTTTAACAAATTGGTTACAAAACCCTAATTCCAAATTTGAAACCCTAATTACGGATTTGAAACCCTAATTTGTAAATAGGGAAAAACCTAGTTGTTAATTTAATAGTTTTAATGTTAATTAGGATATATTAATTCAAATTTTCAAGTCAAGTAATTAGAAAACCCTAATCTAATTACAAAATTAAATTTTTAATTTAGGAAAATTATTTTTCTATTTAGAAACCCTAATTTGTTGGTTAAAAACCCTAATGACCATTTTGACCCTAATTGTTTAATTAGCGATTTTAATTAGGAATTATTAATCCTAATTAGCAATATTTAATTTATGATTAAGAAATTTTAATATAATTAGAAAATTCTAATTATAATTTAGAAATATAAATTTTCTATTTTTAAAACCTAAATTAGAAATTTTAGAAATTTAATTTGAAAGTTAAGGGTTAAACCCTAAAGGTTCCAAAACCTAAACCCTAAATATTCCAAACCCTAAACCCTAAGGGTTTGCAACAAAGAACAATTCTAGAACTAAAAGAAAATGCCATTTATGCCCTTTGGTGAATTATTTGAGCTGACTTGCAATCTTGACATATAATGGGTTGGTGAACAAACCCTACCAACCCCATGTGACATAAAACACAGCAATATCAGTCATCTAGAGTGCAGCCAACTCATTACATCAATAATACAAATAGATTAGAGAGAGAGACAAGGCACTTGAGTTTTCATTTTATCCAAGAACTTCTCTCTCCTCAATTTTTGAAATTTAGAGTGAGAGAGAGAGAGGGTGAGCCATAATCAGTGCATAACAAGCCAACATCAAAATCAAAAGACAGAATTCAAGAATCAAAACTCAAAGAGGTAAAGAACCCTAAATCTTAAAATTTTATTATTTGATGTTAGATGTTAGGATCTATTGTTTAAAGTTATATATTAGGGTGTTAATAAGTGATTTGGGTTGTTAGATCAAGGATCCATATCACTTAGATGCACGAATCAAGCAATTTTAGGAATCTGGAAAATTTTTGAAACATGGTCTGACAAGTAATGTCGGAGGCCGTAGATCTTATTATGTTCATGATTTATAATGTTTTATGTATTAGATCTATAGTTGGATATGTGGTCTTTAATCTGGAAGTGGATTTATAGTTGTTTGAAGTTTAGATTGCACGTTATAATCGGTCAAAGTTCGTTGAGCGAGGTTGATCGGTCGAAAAATCTGGGCAACCCAGAAATTAAAAATATCCGTCTGATAAGATTTTTAACCTTCTTGATCTGTTACGTTTTTAATGTTATGATGCTTTTGTTGTATCATACTTGTAGCCTGTAATAAGGACTCTAGATCCCTGGCCTTGTACCCTTTAAACAACAAACAGATCGGATGTAAAAGATGGTCAAATTAGACCATCCGGTAATTTTACATGTTTTCTGGAAATTCCAGAAAAGTAAGAACGAGTTTTCTGACAACATTTGACCAAGATTAATCTGGAGATTGTGATGTTCGTGGACTGAAATAATATTATATAGTTGTTCATGGACATGATGACTACATGTTAGGACCATAAACCCAACCATTTTATGACCAGAACGTAAAGGAAATCAAGCTAGAAAGTTGGTACTCAAACTGCATGGGTTTCTGAAAAACCCAGGTATGGTCTGACAGTTAGTTTGGGAGATCTGATCTCTTTGTGTGTTGATTGTTAGTCCACGATGATGGTTGTTTGTTGTAGTGTTACATAAACACTACACGATCAAAGTTAGAGCGAGCCCAGAACCCAATTACACTGAGCATTAAAGCCGGTCAAACCATGACCCTTAAATTCGGGTCTGACAGTGTTCTTGAGCTCAAGAACACCTAAGACGACAGACAAGTGTCGCTATAGGCTTTAGCGACGGTTTCTAATTAATTTATTTTCTGATTTTTCAGAAATTAATTAATAAATAGATAAAAATAGATTTTAATTATTAAAAATACTTAATAAATTCTGAAAATTATTTTAAATTCTGAAAAATAGTTTTTAATTATTTAGAGTATATTTCATAAATATTTAATATTTTTGGAATATAAATGATATTTAATTTATTTAATTATAATATTAAATAAATGATTTAAATACATAAAAATTATGAAAAATAATATTATGGTATAATAAAATATTTTAGTTATTTTAGTGACTTTTAATATTTTGTAATGAATTTTATTAATTAATCAATATTAATGATAGTTAACTTATTTAATAAATATATTAAATAAATTATGGAAAAATAGAATAAATGATTTAAAAATCATATAAAAATTATTTAAGTGTTAGAAAAATATTTTAAGTTATAAAATATAACTTTTGATATTTTGTCATAAAAATATTAATATTTTAATATTAATAGCAATTATCGGATAATGAATTTAAGTGTTTAAAAATCATATAAAGGTGATTTTAAAGTATTAAAAATACTTTGATATATTATAAATATATTATATTATTAAGTGATGTATTTCATTAATATTTGATAATAAATAAATATTAATGATAAAAGAATTATGTGGTGTTTAATTCATTCATTTAAATGATTTTAATGATTGAAAATACATTTATAAATGATAATAATTATTTAAAAATTATTATGAGACTTGGAAAAATATTCTGACTGTTATTAAAATTATTTAAGTTAATTGTTAAGTGTTAAGTCAGAGTTTAATTAAACTTAGACTCCATAAAAGTCCGACTAGACCATCGGGATGTTAGAATTTGGTCGGATTCAACTCGGACTTAAATAGTCTGACTTGATACCAAGTCATATGTGTGTTATAGACTGATAGGGTTATGTGTTATGTGTTTAGGTTATTCTGTGTATATTTGTATAATAGTATTATATTGTGATGATATTATTCTAATATTGGAGATCTATTTTACTAATATTAGGTCTTCGGATAAAGCGTTATAAATTGCATTGCGGTAATCAACGGTTCAGGCAAGTTTATTTTTACTTAACTCTACTAAGAGTGTTTCGTTCGGATAAGCTTATGGTTAATCATTGTTGATTTCCATGTATAATTGTACTCTGTACATATTGCATGTAAAAGTCAGGTATGAAAGGCTGATCACCTTCATTACCAGTTGGTTTCAGATATATTTGTTCATGTATAATACTTGTTCAGTCATAAATTTGTTCCTACTAGTTCACAATTATATTGTTGAATTATAGCCAGCCAATTATTCAAATCATTTCAATCATGATATATCGTTATATTGTTGAATTTCAACTTGCTGGGCAACTTTCATGCTCACCCTTGCTATATCATGATAAAATATTGCAGATTAAGACGAACGCGTCGGATACAGGAAAAGATTAAAGAAAGTTCCAGCTTTAGTTTATGTATGTGATTAAGAATGTAATAGTGTAGTTTGATAATAAAGTTATGTGTTAGATATTTATGAATTATGTATAAGTTAAGGTTACTCGACCTTGGGGAATAGTGTGTAATGTAATGTATAAACAATTTATGTTTATATCTTCCGCAAATAGTAATAGTTGTATAGAATGATCGAACCGGATCCGAGGTGATTTAGGACCTGGATTCGGGGCCGTCACAGCCACAGCAGATTCCGGTGGTTTGCTGAAATGGACCCATTTCATCTTAGATATCATTGAATTCATCTCGCCGTCTAATTTGTCATCCGGCCTAAGCCCTCGCTCAAGCACCAGACTTCGAGACAAGAAATTCTGAGTGTACCTCTGATATCCCTCCTCTATTGGAAATTTGACGGCATCCCAAGTCGGAGCACGGGCTCGGGAAGAGGATGGAGGAGGGCCAATACTTGTTCTGGGACGCTTAGAAGACATTATACTCAAAATCAGAAAAGGAGAGGTTTAGCACAGGAGGAATGGTACCACAAGTCTTGAACGACTCTAGTTAAATAGATTTCAGACGGTGACAAATAGGAGAGAGAGAAGCACCTATGAACACCGTCGTCGCTTAACGTCGGTTGAGTCAAAAGTAGAGGCAACGGAACGGGTTGGGTGTAGGAGAGAGGCGTCGCTTGGTGAGGAACTGATAAAAAAATAATAGGAAAGCTCAGCAAAAACGCCTCTTTAAATTAACAAAATCGATGTTGGCGCCGGGGCACCAAGCATGGCGCCGGGGCGCGAGTGCCAAACCCACTATGGCACTGGGGTGCCAAGAACGGCGCCGGGACGTGAGGTATTGCTGAGCATGGCGCTGGGGCGCCACTCGTAGGCTGATTGGAGCGTGAGACTCCAGAAACTTTGCCTGCCGTTGGCGTTGGGGCGCGAGGAACGGTGTCGGGGGGCCACGTGTGGCTGAGCATGGCGCCAGCGTGGGCGTGGGGACGACAGATCGAAGTTGCGAGAATGCTCAAGACATTAGCGTCGGTAGCGAGGCATTGGCGCCGTCACCACTGAGAGTGTGGTATTTGGGCGTGATATTCGGTATTGAAGGCGCCACTTTAGAATTTTTCAAACACGGCCCTACACAATGCACAAACTAGCCTTACCACAAAGCAATCCAAACCTATACAATATTGATAAGCTAACATGCACTACAAAGAAATAGATAGAAATGACAATTCTAAATACTAAGAACTCACTCACATACTATCATATTATGCTGAGCACAATTTCTACCCTATAAACTACAAACACTAACTAAATAAGTAAAATGAAACGAAGGTAACAAAAAGGAAAAACAATTTGTTGATACTGAGATGGGGATGCCTCCCATCAAACGCTTGATTTAGAGTCGTCGGCTTGACTATTCTCCCGTCTTACACCAGGTCTCCCAATGTAATGGAGGTATTCTGGCGGTCGACCTCGCCGCCCCAGTAGTGCTTTAACCTTTGCCCATTGACTTTGAAGGTAGTGTCGAAATTCGGGTCCTCAACTTCTATTGCCCCATAGGGATAAACCTTGGCAATTGTGAAGGGCCCCGACCATCGGGACTTTAGCTTCCCAGGAAATAACTTTAGACGGGAATTAAACAGAAGAACCTTCTGGCCTGGTTCAAAGTGTCTATCAAGGATTTTCTTGTCATGCCACCTCTTGGTCTTCTGCTTGTACAACTTAGCATTTTCATACGCTTGCAGACGAAACTAATCCGATTCATTCAGTTGCAATAGCCGCTTTTCACCGGCTGCCTCAAGATCAAAGTTGAGCTTTTGAATAGCCTAGTATGCATTGTGCTCCAATTCAACTGGGAGATGACATGACTTACCATAAACAAGCCTATAAGGAGACATTCCGATAGGCATTTTATAAGTTGTGCGATAGGCCCATAATGCATCATCAAGCTTCTTAGACCAGTCCTTATGGTTGAGGTTAACAATCTTTTCCAAGATTCGTTTCACCTCTCGATTCGAAATTTCAGCTTGACCGCTGGTCTGTGGGTGGTAGGCAGTGGCTATCTTATGGGTCACCCCATAATTGGCTAGGAGGGCTTCAATGTATTTGTTACAAAAGTGCGACCCTTCATCGCTGATGATAGCTCAAGGTATGCCGAAACGGGTGAAAATATTCTTCTTTAAGAACTGAAGCACCACTTTCGCATCATTAGTCGGCAAGGCAACTGCTTCCACCCACTTTGAGACATAATCCACTGCCACAAGGATGTAGAGATTGTTAAAGGAGGATCGGAATGGTCCCATGAAGTCGATTCCCCATACATCAAATAACTCAACTTCCAGGATGTTCTGCAGTGGTAATTCATGTCGTCTTGATATAGTGCCTACCCGTTGGCATCTGTCGCAGTGCATCACATATGCGTGTGCATCTTTGAATAGGGTAGGCCAATAAAATCCTGACTGAAGCACCTTCGCAGCAGTTCGTTGACCTCCAAAATGACCCCCATAGTTTGATGAGTGGCAATGATGTAGCACACCTTCAATTTCTTCTTCCTGTAAACATCTACGTAGAATCTGATCGAAACACTGCTTGAACAGGAAGGGCTCATCCCACAAATATTGCTTGGCATCCTTAAGGAATTTCTTCCTTTGTTGATAGCTCAGATTTTGGGGAAGCACTTGGCGAGCAACATAGTTAGCGAAATCTGCATACCATGGAACTTTACCATTGACAACAACAAAAAGTTGCTCGTCTGGGAAGAAGTCATTTATGGCTTTGTCAGCATCTCCCGAGGGCATGGTGTTTTCCAATCTTGCAAGTGATCGGCAACTTGATTTTCTATCCCCTTCTTATATCGAATTTCCAAGTCAAACTCCTGAAGAAGCAGAACCCACCGTATCAATCTCGGCTTAGCATCCTTCTTTTCTATCAAGTACTTTATTGTCGAGTGATCGGTGTATACAATCACCTTCGTTCCTATGAGATAGGAACGAAACTTGTCAAAAACATAGACTACTGCCAGCAATTCCTTCTCAGTGGTGGTATAATTTAACTGAGCATCAGTTAATGTCTTGCTCACATAGTAAATGGTGTGGAAAACCTTCTCTCTTCTTTGACCCAACACTGCCCCAATAGCGAAGTCGCTGGCATCACACATTAGTTCAAAGGGGTAGGTCCAGTCTGGAGCTATCACTATAGGTGTCGTGACAAGTCTTTTCTTTAATAAGTCAAAGGCGCTCAAGCATGCCTCATCAAACTGGAATGGCATGTCCTTCTCCAATAGTGTGCACAATGGTTTTGTGATCCGTGAGAAGTCCTTAATGAACCGTCAGTAGAAACCGGCATGTCCGAGAAAACTCCTCACCCCTTTCACTGAGTTGGGCAGAGGCAGGTTATTTATCACATCTATTTTGGCCTTGTCAACCTCAATTCCGCCTGCAGAAACCTGATGACCCAAAATAATGCCCTCTTCAACCATAAAGTGACATTTCTCCCAATTTAGCACCAGGTTGGTTTCGACACATCGATGGAGAATAGCAGTCAGATTTGTTAAGTGATGAGTGGGTTTTAACCCATGAATTATGTTTATATGGCTTGTTAACTTCTTAGTTTTTGGGTACTTTCATGTTATTTCTGACAGGGTTTGCGTTTGTTGTAGGTAATTCTGACTCATGTAGCAATTTGGAGCATTTGAGGACATTTTGGAGTAACATGTGAAGCTGCTGACTATCTAGCGCGGAGCGCGTTGCGTCAATAGACTGGCAAGCGCGGACTGCGCTGGGGCGTGAGAAAAGTTGTTGGGAGGCTAAGCGAGGCCATGAAAGCATTGAAGTTTGGCGCGGACATGCTTGGTCTGCGCAAACCGAGAGGGAGTCGTCATTGTAAATTGGAGGAGTCTCTCTTGGGTAGAACTTCGAGATGGATTAGGAGTCATGGCTTTAGGAGGAGAAAAAGGCTGATTAAAACAGACTGGGAGAGCATTCAGATCATATCATATTTTCTATTACGTGAACAAGGATTTGGGAAGAGCAAGAATTGGAGTAACGAAGAACAGGAATAAATTCACGAAGATTTCAGAATCGAAAGCGGAGAAGGGTGGTGTATCATTATTCTTCTCTAAATTTCTATCTCTGTAATTGGGATGATGTTTCCTTTAATTTATTCAGTGTTTAATTCATTTATTATGGGCTAAATTATTAGTTAGGCTTTTAATGGATCTCTAAGTGGAACGATGATTATGTAACCTTGGTTTTCAGTTTAATATAGCTATTATGCAGTTTATCTATATTAATTGGAGCTTGAATTTATGAATTGCTTGATCAACAATTTTATGTGGATTTGTATGAACTCGAGAGATGAAATATAAATCTAGACCTAGTTAATATAGCTTGTGTCATAAAATTTGTGAATTGCAAATTATTGATTATTGTTGAGGTAGAGATATGCTTAACATCACATGTAATCATGAAGAGAACTTGGGATTAAACCTTGCTTAATTGGAATTCACATAGAGATATAGTGAGTTGATTAATTAAGGTGTTTGACTTAATTCTTTCTTGATTGTAGAATTGGGTTAATATGGTGTTAATATATCGAGAGGTGATTAATACTACTTATGTGTTCTTGATTAATAAGCTGGGATAGTGAGTTAAACTGGGATAAGGTGATACTAATCAGAGGGGCGCTTAGAGTGAAGTTATAAGCCTAATTCTCCAATACTTGTTTGAAAATCCCGATTTAGTATTTGTGGTTATTAAGTTGATTTTTGAATGATTGTGATATTTTCTATATAAATTGGAAATTGATTAGTTTAATAAAATTTGGATTAGTAGGAAATTGGTAGTTGCAAGGGAAATTTGTGTTAATCTCTGAGGGAACGATACTTTACTTACTATTATATTACTTTTTGACCACGTATACTTGCGTTTTGAGCGTATATAGATTTTACCCAACAAGTTTTTGGCGCCGTTGTCGGGGATTAAATACAGATTTTTTTAATATATTTGCAATATCAGTTGAATTAGTCCAGTTTTACTTAAACACTTTTTGTTTGTTTTGTTCTTCAAATTTCAGGTTTTTGATATTGGTTTATGCAAACTCGATCAAAAAATCAAGACTTGCTTCCTTTTGAGGACGATATCGACAGAAGGTTTCAGAGGTTAAGCAAGTGGATAGAGGAAATAAGGGATGAATTCGAAAACTCTGAAAAGGAAGAAGAAATGGCTGCCGAAGACTAGAAAGCGTTGAGAGATTTTGCAACACCCAAGGTGACTGAGCTGCAGTCTAGTATCACCAGGCCTGCAATAGCTGCAAACACATTCGAAATCAAGCCTGGGATAATTCAAATGATGTAGAATTCAGTGCAGTTTGGGGGAATGGCTAATGACGATCCGAACGATCATTTAATCTGTTTTCTGGAAATATGCGACACCTTCAAATACAATGGGGTGTCAGACGAGGCAGTTAGGCTTCGCTTGTTCCCATTCACTCTGCGGGACAAGGTGAAGAGTTGGTTACACTCTCTACCAGCAAGTTCGATAACGACGTGGGAGGACCTGGTTCAGAAATTCTTAGCAAAATTCTTCCCACCTGCAAAAACTGCGAAGATGAGGAATGAGATTACCATGTTTGATCAGCAACATGGGGAGTCACTGTACGAGGCGTGGGAGAGATATAAAGAATTACTTCGAAAATGTCCACATCACGGACTGCCCTAATGGTTGCAATTGAATACATTTTACAACGGACTAATGGGAATCTCAGGACTAGTATTGATGCGGCATCGGGGGGAGCATTTATGGCTAAGACGTATGAGGAAGTATACCAGTTGATAGAGACTATGGCTGCTAATAATTATCAGTGGCCCACGGCAAGAATGACACAACCTACGGTCGCTGGAGTGTTAGAAGTAGATGGAGTGACGGCTATAACAGTGCAAATTTCAGCACTTGCTAAGAAGTTCGACATGTGGTCCGGGGGACAGACGCATACAATTGCAATTGTTTGTGAATTGTGCGCAGGGGAACATTCTACGGATCAATGCACAATCAACCCAGAGCCTCAGACAATTCATGAGTAGGCTAAGAACAAAATTCCTCAAAATACATATCGAAATGCATATAATCAAGGGAATCTGAAATCAATCGATCGTGGAATAATAATCGAAATCAATGAAGCTCCACCGCCATCGTACTTCCGGGATTTCAGAATCAACAACCAGTTCCACGTCAAGAGAAAAATCAGACTTAGAGGAATTGTTATCGAAGTACATAACAAGTAACGAGGTAGCTATGAAGAACCAAGCAATGGCAATGAAATCACAAGAAATGGCCATTAAGAATTTGGAAAACCAGATGGGACAAATTGCTTTAGCACTGAATAACAGACCACAAGGAACCCTACCGAGTGACATTGAAAGAAATCCAAAGGGAAATAATGAACAGTGTCAGGCAGTTACCTTGAGGAGTGGAAAACAAATAGTTGGGAAAGATAATGACAACTCAGCTTTCTCAGATAATAAGGGCAATGATAACATAGTGGATGCAGAAAAGTAAGGTGAGAATACGCGATTTGAGAAAACAAAGTTAGATGACTTGCCAGCTGTGTATCCGCCACCGCCATTTCAGCAAAGAGTTCAAAAGCAAAAATTAAACAAGCAATTTGCAAAGTTCTTGGAAGTATTAAAGAAATTGCAAATTAACATTCCGTTTACGGAAGCTCTAGAGCAAATGCCTAGTTATGCAAAATTTATTAAGGGGATTTTGTCTAGAAAGAAGAAGCTAGAAGATTTCGAGACAGTGGCACTAACAGAGGAGTGCAGTGATCCGTGCACTCCTCTGTTAGTGCACGGATCCGGGGAGTTTCACTATTCCGTGCACGATCGGGAACACGGCTTTCAATAAATGCTTGTGTGATTTAGGAACAAGTGTGAACCTTATGCCGTTATCAGTTTACACATAATTGGGATTGCCAGCTCCAAAGCCTACGAACATCTCATTACAGTTGGCAGATAGGTCAGTCACATATCCGAGAGGCATTGTAGAAGACATATTGGTAAAAGTTGATAAATTCATATTCCCCGCTGATTTCATTATTCTGGACTTTGAGGAGGACAAAAACATCCCGATTATCCTCGGGAGGCCCTTCCTGGTGACTGGTAGGACACTCATCGACGTGTAAAAAGGTGAGTTAACGATGAGGGTCCAAGATCAAGAAGTTAAGTTTAACGTTTTCAAAGCCATGAAATTTCCCGCGGATGAAGAAGAGTGATTTCGGATGGAAATCATTGATCGAATAGTCAATGAAGACATTGGAAAGAGCCTGAGCAACGATTCTCTCGAGACAACATTATTAGGGGACGAGGAGTTCGATGACCCAGAATTTATGGACTATTTACAGATGTTGGACTCGTTGCCACGAGTAAGCCGATTCAAAATACCTTTTGAATCTTTACAGACAGAGGAGATAGCCACGAAAAGATTGAAA
Source organism: Panax quinquefolius (assembly GCA_020205615.1). NCBI lineage: Eukaryota > Viridiplantae > Streptophyta > Magnoliopsida > Apiales > Araliaceae > Panax > Panax quinquefolius. The sequence goes on along the minus strand of CM035171.1, from coordinate 89,665,275 downwards.
CCATCATTGGAGGAACCACCAACTCTTGAACTCAAGCCATTCCCTAAACATCTCAGGTACACGTATTTAGGCAATTCAAGTTCTTTACCTGTAATTATTTCTGCCGTACTTAACAATTTGCAGGAAGAGAAATTGTTAAGGGTGCTGAGAGAACATAAGGCAGCAATAGGGTGGACAATTGCAGATATCAAGGGAATAAGCCCGTCATTTTGTATGCATAAAATTTTGATGGAAGATGACGCAAAATCAATGGTGGAGCAACAACGACGACTAAACCCAATTATGAAGGAAGTAGTAAAGAAGGAAATTCTGAAATTATTGGATGCTGGAATCATTTACCCGATATCCGATAGCAAGTGGGTTAGTCCGGTTCATTGTGTGCCGAAAAAAGGTGGAATGACTGTGGTACAAAATGAAGATAATGAGTTAATACCGATAAGAACAGTAACAGGTTGGGGGGTGTGCATAGATTATAGGAAGCTGAACAAGGCAACCCAAAAAGATCATTTTCCGCTAACTTTCATCGACCAAATGTTGGACAGACTTGCGGGTCACGATTTTTACTGTCTTTTGGATGGGTACTCAGGATATAACCAGATTGCCATCGCTCCTGAGGATCAAGAGAAGACTACATTTACGTGTCCCTACGGCACGTTCACGTTCAGGAGAATGTCATTTAGGTTATGTAATGCACCGGCAACTTTCCAACGGTGTATGACGGCCATTTTCTCCGATATGGTGGAGAAAAATGTGGAAGTCTTCATGGACGACTTCTCTGTCCATGGAGACAATTTCGATATATGTCTCGGGAATTTGGTAATGGTGTTACAACGATGTGAGGAGACAAACCTTGTACTTAACTAGGAAAAATGCCACCTCATGGTTGAGGAGGGCATATATTTGGGCCACAAGGTTTCGGCTCAAGGAATGGAAGTTGATAAAGCTAAGTTGGAAACGATCGAAAAATTGCCTCCACCAAGCTCCGTCAAAGGAATCAAAAGATTTCTGGGACATGCGGGATTCTACAGACGATTCATAAAGGACTTCTCCAAAGTTGCAAAACCGTTGTGCAGTCTTTTAGAGAAGGACTCTGTGTTTAGTTTTGATGAAGAATGTAAGTTAGCTTTTGAGCTGTTGAAAAAGAAGTTGACTACAACCCCAGTTATCGTCGCACCAGATTGGAATATACCTTTCGAACTGATGTGTGATGCAAGTGACTATGCAGTGGGGGCCGTTTTGGGACAACGTCGGGATAATGTATTTCACGCTATATATTACACAAGCATGACCCTTATGGAGACTCAAATGAATTATACAACTACAGAAATGGAACTGCATGCAGTGGTATATGCATTTGATAAATTCAAGGCATACTTGGTTGGCACTAAAGTAATAGTTTATACGGACCATTCGGCTATTCGGTACCTGATTGTGAAGAAAGATGCTAAACCACGCCTTATTTGGTGGATTCTCCTTCTTCAAGAGTTTGATCTTGAAATAAAGGATAGGAAGGGGACGGAGAATCAAGTAGCTAATCATTTGTCTAGGCTGGACAATCCGATTACACAAGAAGGGGACAAGGGCATCATAAACGATTCATTTCCGGACGAGCAATTGTTTGGGGTAAATGCAGAATTTCCATGGTAGGCGGACTTCCATGAACTACTTAGTCGATGAAGAATACTCCCCCGATCTTCTGACAACAAAAGAAGAAGTTTCTTCATGACGTCAAGTGGTATATGTGGGATGAGCCTTACCTATTTAAACAATGTGCCGACAAGATGATCAGAAGGTGTGTGCCCTACAGCGAAGTACATAGTATTCTGCATGAGTGCCATTTGTCGGCCTACGGGGGACACTATGTGTAATAACCCGATATTTTCTATAAAAATAAATTAGAAATTTTGCATATAATTTTTTTTTTATTTAATGATGAGGATAAGTGTCAAGTAATGTGAACGATAAATGCGAATATATTTATTACTTGAAAAATTAGAAATAATTTTAGAATTATTAATTACTACAAATTATATTCTTATGGTAATTAATTTACATGGCGAAATGTTTTTATTATTTATTTTCCATGAAAATATAATTTATATATTATTTAAATAATATATGAAGTGACAATTAGAATTATAATAATAAATATGTTATTATATGAAATTTTTCAGAATATTTAAGTTAATTATTTTAACTTGATTATTGATGCTGTATACGAAGGATAAGTCAGATATGAAATCCAAACCCTAAATTGGGATTGTGATCGAGAGATGAGAATAATATCATAATATTATTTATATTGTGATTTTTCAGTACTATAAATATGTACTGTATATGTGTGGACAGATAATGATTGGTTAATTATGGTAAATTGGGTCATAACCTAATATTGTGTTGTTAAACCCTAATTATTAAACTCAGTTATGAGATAAGACTGGGTAGTAGTTATGTTATATGAATTCTACTGTGTATTAGAATTTCTGTAATTAGAAGAAACCCTAATTACTATTTTATGCTGATAATTAGGAAAACCCTAATTATTATTTGAAAACCCTAATTGTGAATGATTGTGTTTAATTAAGATTTTATTGCACAATTATGTTAATTTGTCAAAGCCTAGAAATTATTTGGGAAAGTGTAAGATTTATAATAAATCCTAGATTTAATTACCTTGTACAAGAATGTCCTTGACATTTTAAGTGAAATTACCAAAATGCCCTTTTTGTCCCATTAGTGTATTATTAGTGAATTATTGTACATTATTGCTAGCAAACACTCCTACCCTACCAATTGAGCATCCAATACTCAATTATTCAGACTGAATCAGCCATTGTGAGCATCCAATGCATCTAGATTAATTAATTACATAATTTAAGAGAGAGAAATGTACATTATTTGGCCTATTTATTCACAAACACTTGGCCATATTTTTCCAAGCTCAAACCTACGAAATTTCAATGCTATATCAGTCTATAACTAAGCCCCACTAACAAATATCAGATCAGAAGAGCAGAAATCAAAATCAAGCTTAAAAGAGGTAAACCCTAATTTAGAAATTTGATTTTTGATTTTGTGTTAGATGTTATGATTGATTGTTAAAACATGTTAGTTATAGTCTATTTTGATGATCTGGATTGGTATTTGTTGAATCCATAACATCAAACTGCTCAAAATTAAGTTTTTCAAAAATCTGGAAAATTATTTTTTGATGTTTGACAGTGAATGTCAAGCCTTATATCTCTGTACTCTTTAATGTATTTTGTGTTCTGAAAGTTGATATGTGTAGCCGAATATTTTGTCTTTAATCTCCAAAAAGAATAAAGTCCATATCTATTGTATATTAGAATTTATTCATGGTCAAACTCAGTTGACCGAACATGACCAAGAGTATCTGGGCAGCCCAGAAACTCAAGAACAGTGTCTGATAACCTTTTCTCAAGCCTATATCTGTCAGGTGTTAAATGTTTTAGTGATTTTGTTGTATCCAGTATGTATTATGTTAGTTATAATCCAGATCCATGCCTTTAAATCACTCAAATAATCAACATACTGTAATTAATAAATGGTCAAACTAGCACAGATGTTCACGAATTTGTTTTCTGGAAATTCCAGAAAATCAAGAACATGAGTTCTGACCGACTTTGACCGGCCTCTATCTGCTTGATCTATTGTTTTTATATATGTTTTATGTAATAGAATTGTAGTATTACATGTTAACTACAATCTGGAATCAATATATAACTTATATCAAACTCAGAATGATAAATATAAAGATCCAAAGTAGGCTACTCGATCTGTTTTTAAATTCTGGAAAAACCCAGAATTGAAGTTCATGTTCTGACAGTAAGTTTGAAGACCTAGATCTATGTGATTGTTAATTTTTATACTTGAAACTTAGTTGTAACATGTTTTATGTAAGTTTATGTACACATCCCGATGTCTAGACCACCAAAAACATGAACTTATTGATAAATATTAAGCCATGAAAGGCGTTGACCGGCCATGACCGTAAATTCTGGGTAACCCAGAATTTTCAAAAATAGTGTTGACAGCTAGTTTAAGGCTTAATACCTTTTGATTGTGATATTATATGACATGTTTATTGACTGTTACATGTAGTGTTGAACTAGTACTACAAGATCCAAGTTATAGCTTTCCCAGAAACGTCATAGATGGAGATTTATTGTTGGTCAAAGTACCCCACTCGTTCACTGATTGTGTGTTCTGGGTTTGGTGAAGAACACCTAAGGCAACAGATAAACGTCGCTATAGCCTATAGCGACGGTTCCTATTTATTTTATTTTCTTTTATTTCCGAAAATGATTAAATAATTAATATTAATTTGTTTTAAATTATTAAAAATTATTTTAATGTCCGAAAATTATATTTTAATTATTTTGGATATATTTCATAAATATTTAATATTTTTGGAATATTAAAGATATTTAATTTATTTAATTATAATATTAAATAAATGATTTAAAATGATTTTAATATTTGAAAATCATTTAAAATTATATTATGGTATATGAAAATATTTTAAGTTATTTTTAAGGACTTTTAATATTTTGTGATGAATTTTATTAATTAATTATTATTAATAATATTAAAGTTATTTAATGATTATATTAAATAATTTAGTTTAAAAATGATTTTATTATTTTAAAAATCATTTTAAATGAAAATAAAGTGTTTAAAGATATTTTAAGTTATAAAATATAACTTTTAATATTTAAAGGATAATTTCATTAATAATTAAATATTAATGATAATAAAATTGTTTGATATTTAAATCATTTAATTATGATTCCGATGTTTGAAAATTCTTGATAAATTATAATAAGTGTTTAAAAATTATTTTAAGTCATTTAAAAATAATATGACTGATACTTACGGATATTAAGATACATAATAGATTCTTAGACTCGATTATTACCCGATAAGGTTGTCGATACACCGACATATTTCAGAAATTGATCTGGACTTAGATATTTTGACTGTATTAATGATTGTTTGTGATTCAATGACTATGGAATATGTGTGGCAAGGTGATTAGGTTATGTGCTGACTGTAATAGACAGTACTATGTGTTATGATATATTGTTGTAATCGAACGAATGATCTGATTAATGATAGGTCGTGATAAAAGAGATAGAACTAAGTTGAGAATTGTAAGCAGCAGACCTACCTTTGCATTTTCTTTATGCGATGGACATGAGTAAGAATGTTTCAGAATTATATTATTACTGTACAGATTATTAACTTTATATTATATACACTCATTGACTATCAACATGTTAGTATATTATAATTCAGATATATATTCTGTTCGTTAATTTCTATAAATGGTTATACAAGTGTCCCCACATGGATAATCATGGTATTTATTCACATGTTGATACACATTTGTCAATTACCCCGTATATATATGTTGAATTATAGATTATTATTGAACAAGATAAAACCTTTGGTTTGGAACCCCGATGTATGAACATCCCTTATATTGGAAAACTTTTTATGCGCCCAAGGCGGACAGAGTGAACGATAACATCGTTCTTGTAATGTAGTGTTGATCAATACAGGGTACAACGGGCTGATCACCCTCCGTGCCCGTAAGTTATGACGGTTTGCGGATGAAGTTCTGCTAAACCTTTTCGAAAATGAAAAGAATGTTCATAGTATGTTACTTAAACCCCATTTATGGTCAGTACGTAGTTTTAAAAATTTGAAAGAGGGTTGTTATGTTATTATTATCGATTCAGATTACTTCACAACTATTGATTCGTTGTAGAAGAGTTATGAAAAGAAAATATTTAATTTCTTTCAGCTTATATATATAATTGCTATTACTTGCTAGGCACTCAAATGCTCACTCGTGCTTAAATTAAATGTTTTCAGTTATGTATGATCAACCTGAAGGCTCAGGCACGAACAAAGGGAAAGGAAAGTTGTTCGAATGAGATTATAATATGTTGTATAATAGTTATAGTTTATTAAGACAATGATATATATATCTAATATCATGTATTGTAAGGAATGTATTTAAAGGTCTCGCACCTGGGAGTAAACTTTGATGCATATGTAAATTAAGTTTGAATGTTATATTATTATTAATATTATTCAGCTTATAGAAATGGTATCGTGAAGCACCGAGTTCGAGTTTCAAGTACCCGGATTTGGGGGCGTCACACTATGGTAGTGAGAGAACAGCAGCAAAAGTCCTCCAAGCAGGGTTTTATTGGCCCACGTTATTTAAAGACGCCCATCAATTTGTTAAAACATGCGATCGATGTCAAAGAGTGGGTAACATATCAAAAAGAAATGAGATGCCATTACAAAAAAATTTAGAGGTCAAAATCTTTGATGTATGGGGCATTGACTTCATGGGACCATTCCCTTCGTCTCTTAGCAATCAATACAATTTACTTGCGGTGGATTACGTCTCAAAATGGGTGGAAGCCACAGCACTACCATCGAACGATGCCAAAGTGGTCCTAAGGTTTTTACAGAAAAATATCTTTACAAGGTTTGGAACACCGAGGTCCATAATAAGTGATGAGGGGAGTCATTTCTGCAACAAAACGTTTACAGCCCTCCTGGCAAAATATGGGGTCAACCACAAAATAACGACGGCTTATCATCCCCAAACCAATGGACAAGCAGAGGTGTCAAACAGGGAAGTCAAGAAAATTTTGGAAAAAGTAGTCAACCCAAATCGTAAGGATTGGTCGCTCCGATTAGATGACGCACTTTGGGCATACCAAACTGCATACAAGACCCCAATCGGCATGTCACCCTACCAGTTGTTGTATGGAAAAGCATGTCACCTACCGGTCGAGCTTCAACACAAGGCTTATTGGGCTATTCAAAAACTGAACTTCGATCAAGCAGCAGTGGGGGAAAAGAGATTACTACAGCTAAATGAGCTTGACGAATTCAGATTACAAGCTTACGAGAATGCGCAATTATACAAGGAAAAGGTTAAAAAAAATGGCACGACCAGAAAATCAAGCACCGAACTTTCATGCTAGGTCAAGCAGTGCTGTTGTTTAATTCAAAACTGAGATTGTTTCCAGGAAAACTTAAATCACGGTGGTCAGGGCCTTTCACCATAAAAACTGTTTTCCAACATGGCGCCGTGGAGTTGTATAGCAGAAATCCATTGGAAACTTTCAAGGTTAATTCGGTCAAAGATCAAGCACTTTTGGGTGAGGATGCAAACGTGGACACCATCAACATTACCCTCACAGACACGTAATAAGACATGAGGGACTGTCGGGCTAGCGACGTTAAACCAAGCACTACTTGGGAGGCAACCCAAGCTCTAAACTTTATTTCTTACTTTCATTTAAATTTTAGTTTTTAGTTTAGTCACTAGAATATTATACTTAGAGAGTAATAAAATCTCTGGAATAATTGCAGAAACCCCGAAAGGTGAGGAAGCGAGTACGAGAACACAACATCATGCGATTATTATACAAGCTAGCGAGCGCCATTTAAATTGCTAAGGATGTATGACCACGCTACTGCGAGCAGTTCTCCAATTTCCACTCAATGACCGACTGCCCAACAACGCCGACCACTAGCGCGTAGCGCGCCACAACAGCGCGGACCGCGCCACTATATCAGTCAAGATGGCGCAGAGCGTGCTCAAGCAACCCTCACCTCTTCTCGCACAACTAAGCGCGCGATGTGCTACATCGGTCAAGGACAAGCGCTTCTGATGTCAAAAAGTTCTCCTCCATCGTGCACACTCAGTAGCTACTAAAGCGGTCCAGCCAAAGGCGCCAACAACTGTGACGAGGATCATACCGCCGTAAATCACACAAAAGAGATGTGTTTAAGTTGAACAATCCCACCTCTCCACCTCTCCATAAAAACGATACCACTTCTCCACTTCTCCTAATTCTATTGCACTTCTTATTCCCCATAACTTCACATTAATTCATCTTTACTCTCCTTCTCCTTTCCAAATTCCAAACCCACTAACCTTTTCAAGTTCCAACTCCCACCCACGTTAGTCTCCTATTCTCTATATGAAGCCCCTCCATTCTAGACATAATGGTACTATAAAGTTCAAAAATCACAACCCAACCCTAAATCTAACACAACCCTTGCACAATTTGATACAAATTGGGACTTCTCTTCAAAGAGATAAACCAAAATTATTAAAGGTACGATAATTCTCTTCATCCCTCACAAAATCTCTTGTTGTTATATAAAAATGAGTGGAAAAGCTGAGAAATTGAGTAATCAAGGAGAAGGTGCTAGGTTTTGAACTGTTTAGGTAGCAAAGCATCATCAACCAATCAAGTTTGGGGGAGTCACACATTCCGCCCACCACCTGTTTGATAATAGTCCAGAACCACCTGCTTGTGACCAATCACACCGGAAACAATATGTCTTCCCATAAACGCCAACGAGCATCATCCTCCACGACTCGGCCTGCATATGACTATACAAAATTTGTGAGTGAAATGGTCGCGGAAAGATTCAAGACCTCCATCGATAAGAAGAACTTGGTGCTAGAAAGAAGATTGAAGCCAGATGCAAATTTGGATGGAGACATGGCTCTACAAATTGTAGAACGTCATTGGTTTCAGCTAGTAGAACAACCACTTCCGGCGGCAATCAACATAGTTGAGGAATTTTATGCTAATGCAATGGAGCATGTCAATCATGTTGCCATGGTTCGCGGTAAACCAGTGGCATTTCATGCCGACGCGATTAATGCTTATTTTGGGTTGGAGACACCACACGATGACTGGTATGAAGATGCGTTGCCGGAGCTGGACGAGTTGATTGCCAAATTATGCAAGCCAGAGACTTAATGGGTAACTCAAGCCGGAACGAATGAAAAGATAAGTTTTCCCCAATCAGCACTTAGTCGATATGGTAAAGCATGGCATGCATTTATATGTGCTCGTTTAATGCCCACGCACCACCAAAATGATGTGACAAAGGCACGGGCTAAACTGTTGTATGGGATTGTGCACCACCACTATAATCTGGATAATTCTATTGCATTTTACGATGTTGATGTGGGGGATTGTATTCAAGAATCTATTGACCGGGCATTACGTGGGAGTACTACAGGTGGGTTGCTTCGGGGTTCCTCATTACGGACTTATCTACGTAAAAGTCGTGCGCAGGGCAACCTAATGAGCCAATACAACAACCAATGTACCATAATTGACCATGCCACTATTGAAAGGTACAAAGCATGGGATGGGGCGCGTTCACACCAAATAGCGGGTGAAGGTTACATCATGATCCGCCAACCATCACCACCGCCATTACTGTAACAAATGCGGGCTCCAAGGAATCATTTTTGTGGTTGGTCAACGTCAAGATTTAATGCATCAAGACAATGCAAATGCCTTCCATACGCTTGCTGAGGCATTTTCTCATTGCAATCCTACTGCTCAACCGGTTGTTATGCCGATTCCTCCTATCCTTCCACCTTACCCTCCTTCGGAGGAGGAGCAGTAACGCATTTCAGGGAAGTCCTCAATTTATTTACTTTTGGTGCATATTTTACGTAATGAGGGCATTCCTTGATATAAGTTTGGGGGATTGGGTATTTAGATTTAACATTATTTCATTATTTAGGTTGCATGATAGTACTTAGGGAATAGTTATAAAAAAAATGGTGGCCCATTTATATTTCTTTTGCATATAATTGGATGAATCCAATTATTAGATCGTATTTGTGATTTTCCTTGGCCAATGATGAAATTGAAATTATGTAGACGATTCTATCACTAAGTATAAGAATCTTGATGCAATTTCTATTGTGATGTGAATCTTGCTCTGACTGAAATTAGTATAATACGGATAGCACGTAACAACATTTGTGTTAATGGATTAGTTCAACTTGTTACATAAATATTTTCTAAAGGATAGTGCAAGTATAAATGAGAAAGTGAACAAGATAGGTATGAACATAAGCTTGGGGGAAGATTTGGGTATATAAGCTCTATTAAAAAAAGGAAAAAAAAGGAAAAGAAAAAAGAAAAATGATGTCTTGTGGTGGATTGAGAAGAAATACTCTCCATAAACGCAAGCGTGAGATGGAGCGTAAAACACACTCACCAACCATCTCTTTATCTAAAAAAAAGGAGAGAAAGTGAGTATGAATACCCTTCTCGGAACCTGAATTTGGTTATTTAGCTAATGCTAGAATTTGCTTGTCTTTGAATTCTTGAGTTTTTACTGTACGATTCCTGACAAGAAATTGGTTATGTAACTATGTTGATTCATAATCGGTTGGCATGGGTGTTGCACACACACACATTGTACTAGTCATAACAGGGTGAGATTATGGATTGATAGTGATTGCAGATTGAATTTTATACGAAGGGTGTTTGTTTACTAATTTTTTTGAGGCTGTATGAGTAAATCATATGGATTGTTTTAATCCTGGATTTGTAGTTTAGATGTTAGATGCATTACATTGAATTACAATTTTGCTCGAGGACAAGCACTGTTCAAGCTTGGGGGAATTTGATGAGTGGGTTTTAACCCATGAATTATGTTTATATGGCTTGTTATCTTGTTAGTTTTTGGGTACTTTCATGTTATTTCCATGTGGTTTATGCGTTTGTTGTAGGTAATTCTGACTCATGTAGCAATTTAGAGCATTTGAGGACATTTTGGAACAACATTTGAAGTCACGACTATCTAGCGCAGAGCCTTGAGCGCCATCAATAAGCAGGTAAGCGCGACCGCTACAGGCGTAAGAAAAGTTGTTCTTTGGCAAGCTAAGCGCCGCTAAAGCATTAAGTGGCGCGCGATCACCGTTGGCAAAGTAAACCGGGAAGGGAGCTCGTCGTTGTAAATTGGAGGAGTCTCTCTTGGGTAGAACTTCGAGATGGATTAGGAGTCATGGCTTTAGGAGGAGAAAAATGCTGATTAAAACAGACTGGCAGAGCATTCAGATCATATCATATTTTCTATTACGTGAACAAGGATTTGGGAAGATCAAGAATTGGAGGAACGAAGAATAGGAATAAATTCACGAAGATTTTAGAATCGAAAGCGGAGAAAGGTGGTGTATCATTATTCTTCTCTAAATTTCTATCTCTGTAATTGGGATGATCTTTCCTTTAATTTTTTTCAGTGTTTAATTCATTTATTATGGGCTAAATTATTAGTTAGGCTTTTAATGGATCTCTAAGTGGAACGATGATTGTGTAACCTTGGTTTTCAGTTTAATATAGCTATTATGCAGTTTATCTATATTAATTGGAGCTTGAATTTATGAATTGCTTGATCAACAATTTTATGTGGATTTGTATGAACTCGAGAGATGAAATATAAATCTAGACCTAGTTAATATAACATGTGTCATGAAATTTGTGAATTGCAAATTATTGATTATTGTTGAGGTAGAGATATGCTTGACATCACATGTAATCGTGAAGAGAACTTGGGATTAAACCTTGCTTAATTGGAATTCACATAGAGATATAGTGAGTTGATTAATTAAGGTGTTTGACTTAATTCTTTCTTGATTGTGGAATTGGGTTAATATGGTGTTAATATATCGAGAGGTGATTAATACTACTTATGTGTTCTTGATTAATAAGTTGGGATAGTGAGTTAAACTGGAATAAGGTGATACTAATCAGAGGGGCGCTTAGAGTGAAGTTATAAGCCTAATTCTCCAATACTTGTTTGAAAATCCCGATTTAGTGTTTGTGGTTATTAAGTTGATTTTTGAATGATTGTGATATTTTCTATATAAATTGGAAATTGATTAGTTTAATAAAATTTGGATTAGTAGGAAATTGGTAGTTGCAAGGGAAATGTGTGTTAATCTCTGAGGGAACGATACTTTACTTACTATTATATTACTTGTTGACCACATATACTTGCGTGTTGAGCGTATATAGATTTTACCCAACATTAAGCAGTCTTTAAAAGAGCTCCCAAACACTGAGAAGTCGTCCATGAAGACCTCCAAGGTCTTTTCAACCATGTCAGAGAAGATCGACATTATACACCGCTGAAATATTGTGGGAGCATTACATAACCCGAAAGACATTTTCCTGAAGGCGAAGGTCCCATACGGGCATGTAAATGTCGTCTTCTCCTGATCTTCAGGAGCAATTGAAATCTGATTGTACCCAGAGTATCCATCAAGCAGACAATAATATTCGTGCCCAGCCAACCGGTCAAGCATCTGATCAATGAATGGAAGAGGAAAATGATCCTTACAGGTAGATTTGTTCAGTTTCCTGTAATCCATGCACACTCTCCACCCGGTCACTGTCCTTGTGGGAATCAGTTCGTTGTTCTCATTGGACACAACTGTCATCCCTCTTTTCTTGGGCACACAATGGATTGGACTAACCCAAGGGCTATCAAAGATGGGGTAGATGATTCCCGCATCTAGCAACTTGATGATCTCTTTCCGGACGACCTTTTTCATAATGGGATTTAGCCGCCTCTGATGCTCTATAGATGGCTTCGAGCCTTCCTCCAATAATATTTTGTGCATGCATAAAGTCGGGCTGATCACTTTTATATTAGAAATAGACCATCCCAGGGCAGTTTTGTATTTCTTGAGCACAAACAGCAACTTTTCTTCCTAACATTTTGTTAGAGAAGTAGAAATTATAACAGGTAAAGAAGATGAATTCCCTAAGTAAGCATACCTTAGGTGATTCGGCAAAGGTTTGAGCTCAAGGACAGGAGGCTCGACTACCGACGGCTGACTCTTGGAAGTGGATGCCTCGTTATCTTTCAAAGACTCAAACTGTCGATGAAATTTCTTTGATCTTTGGGTCTCATCGAGCCACTTGGCACATTCCACGTGTGTAGGCTCTTCCATAGTGCTAGCCCTAGTTAAAATGGCTTCCAAAGGGTCATTAATGCAAGTTTCTGAGAATACTCCCTTAACTGAATTATCAATGGTATTAATCTGGAAGCAATCCTCAGGGGTATTAGGATACTTCATTGATCTGAAGACATTAAATGTCACTTCTTGATCATGTACCCTCATTGTTAACTCCCCTTTCTGAACATCGATCAAGGTCCTCCCAGTCGCCAAAAACGGCCTGCCCAATATTATCGGGACCTCCCTGTCTTCTTCAAAATCTAGGACTATGAAGTCAGCTGGGAATATGAACTTGTCAACTTTAACTAGCACATCCTCTACAATCCCCTTCGGGTACGTGAGAGATCGGTCAGCCAATTGTAAAGTAATACTGGTAGGTTTGGCTTCATTGAGGCCCAACTTCTTATAGATAGAGAGAGGCATCAAGTTGATGCTAGCCCCTAAATCACAAAGAGCCTTGCCAATAAGCTGGTCCCCAATAGTGCTGGGAATAGTAAAGCTCCCCGGATCATTTAGCTTCGGTGGAAGCTTGTTTTGAAGGATGGCACTACACTCCTCCGCTCGATTACCACAGCCAGAATCTCCCATCTTTTTCTTCTTGGACAGAATGTCCTTCATGAACTTGACATAACTAGGCATTCCTTCCAATGCCTCCGCATATGGGATATTTATGTGCAATCTTTTGAACACTTCCAAGAATTTGGAAAACTGCTTATCCAGCTTCTGTTTCTGTAAACGCTGGGGGAAAGGCAACTGAGGGAGAGGCTGCTTTACCATTATCACGGGGGGAGGTGGTGTTGCAAGGCTATCTTGTGTACTTCCATCACCCACTAATGTCTCAGTATTTTCATCCACAGGAGGATCCTTTTTAGTTACTAATTCTTCCACAGGAGCACTCTCTCCGCTTTGTTCCTTAGTAGTTCTCCCACTTCTAAGGGTCACTGCTTTACACTGTTCCTTGCCTTCCTGTTTCAGGTTGACATCAGTGTCATTAGGCAAGGTGCCTTGTGGACGACTGTTTAAAGCATTGGCCAGTTGTCCCATCTGTACCTCAAGATTTCGAATGGAAGCTTCTTGATTGTTACTTCGAGTTTCATTCTGGGCTATGTACCTTATCAGGAGATCTTCTAAACTTGGCTTCTTCTCCTTTTGAGGAGGTTGTTGGTGGAATTGATTGTGAGTGTTTTGATGCTGCGGGTGTTAGTTTTGTAATATTCAAGAACGCAATCAAATTGCATAAAAGTGCGGAAACATGTAAAATCAGAGTTTAAAAAATTATATAAACCATATACCCGGATTACCCTTTATGCACAATTATTAATTAAACGAAAAGATAAAGAATAAAATCATACCCTTGAAGATCGAGCTTCCTCGGGTACAAGTTCACCTCCAAATCCTTTCACGTTCAACTTGAATCCACCGGGTTTGGTTCCTTCCTTTGATCAACGTTAGCCACCCAAGTGTTTGGCCTCTAGAGGTGATCCACCAAGGAAGAAGAAGGATTTAAGAAGATGGGTATTTGGCTCAAACCCTAGTTTTCTATCTCTATAGAAAAGACGTACTCTCCAACAAATTGGAATTATTACGTATGTTGTAAAAGTCAACAACCACCTCACCCATAATAAGACTCCTCTTATTTATAGATGTGGGCAACCCACCTTAATAATTAAGGAATTGAGTTTTATTTAATTAATTAAATTCTTTTAATTAATTAAGCTCCCTTATCTTATTAGGGATAATTAATTAAACTCCTTTAACTAATTTTCCTTTCTAATCCAATTAGGAATAAATGAGAGTACTTATATTAAATTAATTCCTAAACTCTTTTAGAAATTAAAATAATAATAATTGTAATAATATTAATAAGACTCCTCTTATTAATTTATATTTAATATTTCTAAAATATTAAATAATAAATATTAAGCTATTTAATTTATTCTATCACCATAGATTAAATTAAATATACATAACATATTATTACGATTATGCCATTAACCTCTTAAATAATTATTCTTCCTTTTATGGTGTGACCCTTTAGGTTCTCCATATTAAACCTAATTGTGAATAAATCAATTAGAACAATTCTAATCTTATTTAAATAAATAAATTAAACAATTAATTTATTTAAATAAATAATATTTATTCTACAATAGGGATAAGCCTCCCTAAATGATCAACGACTTTCCGTATAATATAGATTTCAACATTAATCATTAAAGAACCTTTGAGTAAATAGTTACTGTATAATTCAATCCTTCCACCATACAATGTCCCAATTAAATATAAGACATGGAATTACTGTCAAGTCTTATTTTATTTAATTATATGTATTTCGATTCTTAAATGCACAACTCCAAATAATGCAAATTAGAAACTCCTTTCTAATTTCATTCTGCCTTGCCCAAGGACTACTGGGTTGTCATTTATCGAATCACATAGGACATTTCTCTTCTTTTAATAGAAGTGGTAGATTCTTTATTGATCATACATTATCTCCATGTACAACTTATTATACCCAAGCATACCCTTTGATATACCCTAAGGGTCTTAAGGAATAAGTCAAAGTATAACTCATCATACACAAGATACTATTATGATCTCAAGTCCAAGGATCACTTGTACTACTATCACTACAGGAATTCCTATTGACAGGCAAGTAAAACTCCATTAGGTATTCCTTAACGAGCCACGCTCAAAGAACTTATTCTCTAATAAGCACCTACATACTTGCTTTAGTGTCTCCACACAAATGATCATGAGATCAATCATCCTCGTCCAATGAAAGCAAGAAAGCGATGTACCAATCTATCCGGATTCACTAATCCCCAATTTAGTAATCCAACGATTGGGAACTATTTTAGTTTTAAGCTTTCTAAGAATTTAGATCTCATTAGAATGATCATCATCATTATACTAAAAGCATTGCTTAAAACTATGGGTTTATCACATATTATAAAACAAAGATCATGTAGATAATTAAAAGCCTTTAATAAATTAATACTTTTTATTAATAAATGAATAAGATTGTTACAAAGTATATGCTTTATCATCAAACATGATTGGCTTGTGTGCATATTACTTTCAATCTCCCACTTGCACTAAAGCCAATCGCCATTGTATCTTATACTCTTCTTCTCTAAGTGACGATTATCCTGCTGTTGGATAAGCTTTGGTTAATGGATATGTAATGTTGTTCTTGAGAGTCCACCATCTCTATAGTGATTTCCCATCTTTCAATGATTCTTATAATCAAATGAAAGTGCCACAACACATGTTTAGATCCAAGATGAGACTTAGGAACTATTCCTAGTTCTGTAATGAACTTTTAATCCAAACAATCAACTTGCAGCTTCATTTATAGCTATATACTTTGTCTTTATCACTAAACCAGCAACTCTTTGCTATTTGGAACCTTTCACTTCACTGCACCACTGTTCAAGGTAACCCTTTACCTTAAAGTGGATTTTTCTGTCGTCTTGGTCTGTCTGAAAAACTTGAGTTTGTTAAGCCCTCTAGGTTTAATTAAGACCCACCATGAATATGATCACATCCTTAGTGCCGGTTAAGCACTTTAAGATGTTTTCACTGACTCATAGTGAACTTCTCCATAATATGACTGATCAACATCAGGTCTCGTACATTTCATTGCATACATGATTGTCACTCATGCGACTTCTCTTTTCAGGAGTCTGTGGGGACTATTAAGAGAGATACACTCCATAGCTCATCGACATGAGACATCTCTTGGAGTTTGCCATGCTAAACGACTTTAGCATCAAATGAATATACGTTCCTTGGGTTAAGTCGAGCATCCTCTTAAATCTATCTATATAGATTTATATCCCCAATTTAGATGCTCTTCCCAAACCATTCATGGAGGAATGTTTAGACAACTTTATCTTTACTGATTGTAGCATTGTTATGTCATTCCTTATCCATAGTATATCAACATATAGTACTAGGAATGTCACGATGCTCCCACTGACCCTTTTGTACACACTAGGTTCATTCTTATTTTTGATAAAATCAAACTCTTTTGATTGCCTCATCAAAACGAATGTTCCATATTTGAGAAACTTGCTTCAATCCATTTCTTTGAGTGTCTACAACACTTACCTCATCGTATGTAACTGGATCATCATCTTCTATAATGCGTACCTCATCATCATCATCCATGATGAATCCATACCTCCTAGGTATCTTCTTGTACTATTCCGCATTTATGATTCGGTTGTGGTACAATAGTCTATCTACGTGTTCTCTTATTTGATTTATAGTGTTTTGTGGTTCTTGAACTCTTCAAGATCTATTATCCTCCCACTAGCCCCCTTCAATGATAAACACCTTTATCTTAGAAGGCGTGTTTCATCGCAAACAAACACCTTTTGCTAAGTAGGATTATAGAACATATACCCTAAACTTACTTTAGGATGTCCCACAAATCTGTACTTGTCAAATTTTGTCCCAAGCTTATCCTTTGAAACCTTTTCACATAAGTTGGACAACCACTTATCTTAACATACTTAAGATTAGGAATCCTCCCTGTCCATAACTTTTATGGAGTCTTGGGGCCGAATTTTGAGGTTACCTTTTCGTAGATATGCAGCCATTTCTAGGACATGATCCTAGAGGGATACTGGAATGTCGGTAAAATCATTTTGGACCGTACCATGTTCAACAAGGTATGATTTTATATTTCAGATACATCAATCAATTATTACGTATCATGAGGTGTCCATTATGACAAAACCATTTGAGATGATCTAGAAACTTATTTCACAAGTATTTATTTCTTGATCTAATCAAAGAATCTTAATACATTGTCAATTTGTTTCACTTCTGAATTCTTTGAACCTTTCAAATAATTCATACTTGTATTTCAGCAAATACACACATTCAACTCTTTGAATGACCATCTCATTTTCTTATACTAGTTTGTTCAATTTGCAAAATATATTTTCGCGTAAGTCAAGTATATAAAATCCATTAAGTAATATTCCAGTTCTATACAAAACATTATTATTATAAATAGAACAACAATTGTTCTTAATTATAATACCAAAGATTTCATTGTCCAACAATAAAATGGAAATAATGTTTCCAACAAGAATTGGAATACAATAACAACTTATTGACTTAATAGATTTGCCCAGTAATGTGTATCTTCAAACTATAAGTTTCTATAGCTAATGCAACAACCTTTTCTTCATTTTCCACACATGGATTACTTATCTTTGTTTAGCTTTCTGCTACGCTTGGTCCTTCATAAATCTATATTTATGATAACCAAAGTCGGTATCCAATACCCAAGTAGAACCTTGACTTAAAGAAAAATTTATTTTAAATCATGAACAAATTTGTATTTGTAACCGAAACTTCACTAAGCTTCTTTGGTTAGCCTCTGCAAGATGCTTCTCGCAGTTTCTTTTCCAGTGTCCAGGCTTATTGCAGTGGAAGCAAACACCTTTGCTATCCGTATCTATTTTGTTCTTATTATCCTTTATTTTTGCCTTTATATTTACCTTCTTAGAATCGTTCTTCTTTTCAGAAGATCCTTTAGCCCCTACCAGTAAGACTTGGTCTTTCTTGGTTGGAAAGTGACTCTCAACATTTTTCAACATGTTAAGCAAATCAAATGAGGATATCAAGCTTGTTCATATGAAAAATTCACAACAATTGTGAAAGGAGTCCGAGAGTGAGTGCAAGATCAAATCTTGGCTCAACTCTCCATCCATGACAAAACTCGTTGTCCTAATTGATCAATCAAATTGATAATGTTAAGGACTTTTATCTCATCTTCAGTAGTGTCATCGGTCGTTTCTAGATCGGAAGATCTCCTTAGATATCTGATATCTATCACCCCTACTTTCCTCACCATCAACTACTTGATGTGCGGGAATATAGTAGAAGCATCCATAGTTTCATGTCGACGTCAAGCTCTCGTTACTCATAGATGCGAGCATGATGCATTGAGCCAATCTGTGCATCATCTTGCCACTTTCTAAAAGTAGCAATGTCTTCCTCGGAGGCATTATGCTGCAACCATTGCGAGGATAGGCGTATTATGGACATAAGATAGCTTTTCAAACTATGAGAACTATTCTCAAATTCCTTAACCAATCCGCTTAATACGGTTTGGTTAAATAACATCTAATATGTTTTGCGTTGATAGTAATTTAGACATTGTAAAATTTACGTAAATGAATTTGTAATTAACAACATTTTAACATACATTCTTTTATTAATTACCAAAATAAATTAGGTCTTGTTTTAAATTGGTATCTCCCACTATTTTCTTCAAACTATATTACCCTCACTTATATAGTTCGGCCAAAATCTAATTAAAGATTTGCTAGTGAGAATAAGGATCCCATTTCAAATGTATATAGCCTTGTGGTGACACAACAAACTATATATAAATAAATAGGTAGACAACTTTTGTCAATTACATCAACTATGCAACTCCTTTTCTTTTACCTCTTAGATTATTTTGATCAAGTGGTGACACATCCGAATCAAAATTATCCAAGTTAAGTCCGACCTAGCACTCCATATATTCAAAAAAGAAAAATATCATCCTTGTGGTGACACAACAAAACAATATTGTTCAATTTTCTTTATAAGCATCAAATGTGATAAATTAACATCTTAAATACTTAATACTTGCCTTGTGGTGACACAACAAACTCATGTTAAATATTTAATACTCTATTAATTTTATCATGCTAGAAGACGACGTTCGATATTCCAAATATCTTTGAACGCTTAGGACTTAATATAAAAAATTGAGGGATTTGTTATTAATTTGTCTCATCTTGTTTAGCGCGCATGCACATATATATATAAAATACGCGTCATATTAATGAACATGCGAAGCATGTTTGCATAATATATAATATATATATATATATATATAGTATAAGTATGCACATATAGAATACTATATTCTACCCGAATTGATTATGGACTTTTATTCTAGTTTGGTTCACTAGAGCCACCAAGTGAACCAAAAGGTCAAACCCTAGGGGTGCAAGAAATAATATTTAAATATAACTATTACATTTAAACTGGGCTCCATTACAAACGGATCTTCAAGCTCCTTGCTTCCTTGATCTCCAATTTTTCAAAATTAATTCTAACTATTCCTATTACAAAACTATTTAAAATAAATAGAAACCTTGATCGTGATCGAGGAAAGTACATAAGAGAGAGATAGAATTTACATTAAGAAAAAATTAGAGAAGACGAGTCTGTGAGACCCCATTTAATAAAACCCATACATTCATGCATCCAACTAAAATAAAATCCAATCACATTGTCAATAGTCCATAATCAATCCCATTTATTATCATACACATCATCATATGCATCAATAAATAACATTCATCTTATGAATAATAAACATTTAATATATATATATTGATATCATTTAATGGGCAAATTTAGTTAGTATAAAATATAATTTTGAATCAAAATAAACTCCTTTATTTTAATCCAAATTTAAATCAAAATAAAACTATTTTATTTTAATTTATCCAATTTTGAATAAAATAAACTATTTTATTTTAATAAAATCTTTAATCAAAATAAACTCCTTTATTTTAATTAATTATGGAATCCAATTCCATATAAAAAAATAACTCCTTTATTAAAAGAAACACGAATTCTCTTTTTCCTATTCACAAATAAACTCCTTTATTTTGAATAATATAAAATCTTATTTCATATCTAAATAAACTCTTTTATTTAAGGAAATTAGGATTCTCTTTCCTATTCACAAATAAAATTCGGCACTTTTTTTTTCTTTTTTTTCTTTTTTTTTTTTAAATAAATTTTATACAACAAATTATGCCCAATTAAATTGTTCTAAACATATATCAATATACATATCAAATTAAAATAATTAATAATTCGCATAAAGGTTTGGCTCTGATGCCACTGTTAGGTTTGTAATATTCAAGAACGCAATCAAATTGCATAAAAGTGCGAAAACGTGTAAAATCAGAGTTTAAAAAATTATACAAATTATATACCCGGATCACCCTTTATGCACAATTATTAATTAAACGAAAAGATAAAGAATAAAATCATACCCTTGAAGATCGAGCTTCCTCAGGTACAAGTTCACCTCCAAATCCTTTCGCGTTCAACTTGAATCCACCGGGTTTGGTTCCTTCCTTTGATCAACGTTAGCCACCCAAGTGTTTGGCCTCTGAGGTGATCCACCAAGGAAGAAGAAGGATTTAAGAAGATGGGTATTTGGCTCAAACCCTAGTTTTCTATCTCATATAAAAGACGTACTCTCCAACAAATTGGAATTATTACGTATGTTGTAAAAGTCAACAACCACCTCACCCATAATAAGACTCCTCTTATTTATAGATGTGGGCAACCCACCTTAACAATTAAGGAATTGAGTTTTATTTAATTAATTAAATTCTTTTAATTAATTAAGCTCCCTAATCTTATTAGGATAATTAATTAAACTCCTTTAACTAATTTTCTTTCCTAATCCAATTAGGAATAAATGAGAGTACTTATATTAAATTAATTCCTAAACTCTTTTAGAAATTAAAATAATAATAATTGTAATAATATTAATAAGACTCTCTTATTAATTTATATTTAATATTTCTAAAATATTAAATAATAATATTAAGCTATTTAATTTATTCTATCACCATAGATTAAATTAAATATACATAACATATTATTACGATTATGCCATTAACCTCTTAAATAATTATTCTTCCTTTTATGGTGTGACCCTTTAGGTTCTCCATATTAAACCTGTTGAATAAATCAATTAGAACAATTCTAATCTTATTTAAATAAATAAATTAAACAATTAATTTATTTAAATAAATAATATTTATTCTACAATAGGATAAGCCTCCCTAATGATCAACGACTTTCCAGATAATATAGATTTCAACATTAATCATTAAAGAACCTTTGAGTAAATAGTTACCGTACAATTCAATCCTTCCACCATACAATGTCCCAATTAAATATAAGACATGGAATTACTGTCAAGTCTTATTTTATTTAATTATATGTATTTCGATTCTTAAATGCACAACTCCAAATAATCCTTTCTAATTTCATTCTGCCTTGGCCAAGGACTACTGGGTTGTCATTTATCGAATCACATAGGGCATTTCTCTTCTTTTATTAGAAGTGGTAGATTCTTTATTGATCATACATTATCTCCATGTACAACTTATTATACCCAAGCATACCCTTTGATATACCCTAAGGGTCTTAAGGAATAAGTCAAAGTATAACTCATCATACACAAGATACTATGATGATCTCAAGTCCAAGGATTACTTGTACTACTATCACTACAGGAATTCCTATTGACAGGCAAATAAAACTCCATTAGGTATTCCTTAGCGAGCCACGTTCAGTGAACTTATTCTCTAATAAGCAACACAAATATGCAAACCACAGACATTAGGATTTTTACGTGGTTCGACTCTTAACCTCTAAACTAATGGCCTAATCCACGTCCAATTCCAATTGGTATTGAAGACTCTTTTTATTAAAATTAAAACTCAAACCTTTTACAAAGAACACCAGTTTTGATTTTTGGACACCAATGTCCCCTTGCACCTTTGCAACTCTCCTCACCACTAAGACCTTTGAAGCTTCCTTTGTACAGAGTACCTACTCTCTAGATCACCCAAGTCTACCTTGGTGTTGTATTCAGATTACAAAAACAATGATTACAAGAGAATAATATTTTTCCAGCTCAAAAAAATTTATGAACGATACAAAGAACTACTAGAAACAAAAACTTAGAAAGCTCTTTAGATGTTCTGTATGAGATGGATTACATGGCTAGAGATTTCTGAATTATCACTTATCGAATCGCATAGGACATTCTCTCCCTTTAACTGGAAGTGGTAGATCATTTGTTGATCATTCACCTACCTCTATGTACACTTTATTATAACTGAATATACCCTTTATATACCCAAAGAGTCTTAAGGAATATGACAAAGTATAACTCGTAATACACAAGGTATTATGATGATCTCAAGTTCAAGGATCACTTGTACTACTATCATTATAGGAACTCCTATTGACAGACAAGTAAAACTCCATTAAATGATCCTTAAGTGAGTCATGTTCGATGAACTTATTCTCCAATAAGTACCAACATACTCGTTTTAGTTTCTCTACACAAAATGATTATGAGATCAATCATTATTTTCAATTGAGCAAGCATAGTATGTACTAATCTATCCGAAATTAGTAACCCTACATTAGTGATCCAACGATTAGGAACATTTTATTTTTAATCTATCTTGAATTTAAATCTCATTAGCATGATTATCATCATAATTCTAAAAGTATTGCTCCAAAACTATGAGTTTATCACATTAATTAATTCAACCAATTAAACATGGATAAATAAATGTCTTTAAATAAATAAATGAATTCTTTTATTAATAAATGAACAAGATTATAAAGTAAATACCTATCACATGAAATGTGATTAGCTTGAGAGCATACTACTTTCATGTTTTATGATCATTCACTTAGCTTTACAATCGCCTAAACAACTTTACGATCGTTTAATTTTCTATAGTTATACATTCAGTTTACTCAACAAAATATATCAACCTAACAAGTTTTTATTTTCTAATTTAAGTCCTTTTACATTAATTTCATTATATTCACAAAAGCTATTGGTTACAAATATACATTATATCATCATCAAATCAAATATGCATTTGTCCTAACATGTATTATTTGCTTCATTAAACCATGACATTGTGTATGCTAGATATCTCATATTTCTAGAAGATATTGATAGCGTATGTGATTATGCATGTGGGGCTACGGTTTTGGCTTGTTTGTTTCAGAATTTACACAAAGCAACTCGCATCGATGCAAAAAGCTTATATGGTTGTTTAACACTTCTTCGGGTATCTTATTGACTATAGTTTGATTTTTTTTAATATTGATATTAGCCCTCATACTATATTTGTAATTTTTAATTTGATCAATTATGACACAAATTTAGGTTTACGAACGTTTGTCTATCGGGAGGCCTAATTATGCAAGAGGGGTCGAACATTGGTTACCCCATGCAAGAGTGTGGGTCTACCGAAGAAATAAGGATAACATGAAATATATAAGAAGATTATACCCCCATCACAACCAAATTTTTTATAGAGGCAAATTTGATTATATGATAACTAGTTGTATTTGGCTGATGTTCATCTCCTAGTATGCTTTTTAGTTGGACTCTCTCAATGGTATAAGATGGTGAGAAAAGAAGAAAGAAAAGTGATATGGTATGATCCGTACTTGTTCTGCTCTCTCAACTTGATTGAATTTTTGACGAAAAAAGATGATCATTTAGTTTAGTCCTACCGTCCGCACTTTACTTCTGCGAACGGGTAAAACATATCTTTTTAGGTTAACGTCCTACCGTTCGTACTTTAGTTCTGCGGACGGGTAAAACATATATTTTTACCGTCCACAGATTAATTATGCGGATGTGGCCTAACTACAAAAAAAGTTAGATTAAACCTATAAATTCTTTCATTTCTCTTGCATATTCTTGTTGCATATTCTTATATTTAATGATGAGAAACAATGACTAAACAAATGGAATCAAGCAAAATGGGGTGACAACATATTGATATATATTTCATTTGTTTAGTCATTGTCATATTTCTCATAATCCCATATAAGATGAATCAGACATCGCAAAAATATGCAAGAAGAAATAGAAAATTTAAAAACCTTAAATCGAACTCTTTAATTCAAGATCACCAATGTAAAGATAAGAAGAAAAAAAAATCCAAAGTGTAAATATGCAGAAGTTTAGTTCTGTGGACCGGTGATATAATCAAAAAGTTCGATTTCAATCCATCAATTTTCCATTCAGTCGTTTAGCCAAGCGTGTTTTTCACTATCCCAGATCACATGAATCAATAAGAACAAGAATATGCAAGAAGAAATGGAAATTTTGATAACTTTAAATCGAACTCTTCTAGTTCAAAATCGCCACTACAAAAATGAGACGAGATCCAAAAGTTATGTTATGAAGAACGCAAATAGAAAGAAGTACTTTATCGTTTTATAAAGGACTCATCGTCTGCAGTTTAGTTCAGCGAACGGTGATTTACCTTAAAACGCCATCGTTTGAAGATTAATTGAACATATACTAAACCGCGCTTTAATATGTACTGCGGACAAGTGATATGAGTAAAAAAATCGTAAATGCGTGTTAATGATATTAACACCTGACATACATAGCGTCCACAATTTAGTTCTGCGAACGAATAAGATGGTATTTTGGACAATTTTCTCGTTCGCATAACTTAACTACGGATTATCTCATTTAATATTGGTTTACTATATATGAAAGTATTAACATCAATTAATTATACATCTTTTATGACTATTTTATGATATAATTTTATTATTTTATTTGGTTAACTATACATCATTTCTAATTATTAAGTCATTAAAGTGGGAAAAATAATTGGTTGTTCAATTAACATTGAGGAAGATTTTTTTGTTAAAAATATTAAACTTTTAAAATTTATTTTGAACGAATGTGAATACAAATACAAATACAAATATGCAAATATTTGATATATTTATCCATGTTATATTATACAAAATAAATACAAATAATATCTATATTTGAATATTATCCGATGAATATAAATACAATACTTCACATTATATAACCGTCAAATACAAATACAAATATTAAAAATATTTTTCGGAAATATCCGTTTACAGTCGTACCTTTGTTAAAAAAATATAAAAAATCAAATCAATATTGAAGTACTTCCCGCTTGATCTTTCTTAAATTTTGTTTTTTTTAATTTGTATTTCAATTTCATTTTCCATTCCTTTTTTTCTAGCACTTTCAAGGTTGTAAACGGAGCATCAAGTATACGGCAAATTCAGCAGTAAAATTTCAGGCTAAACTAAGTGAGAGAGTGAGTATGAATTCCTCAAAGATTGAGACTAAGGCAACAAAAATATAAATTACAGTTTTATTAACCTTTTTTAACAACAAACAAGGCCCCAACGCAGATCAAGCTAACAAGTATAAACTAAGCTTGTTTTGCCAGAATAACCATGTCTAATATTTTGACATCAAGAGTATCATCTAGCTTAACAATTCCGTCAGTGCCATCTATACCAATAAGCTTTCCTGTTGCCCCACGATATGCACCACCCATGATCTTGATTTTGTCTGATTTCCTTGGCACCACTGCATCTATTTCATTAGGGAAAGCAGTGATTGTTTCACCATTGCCGCTTGAACCTAGAGCTACCCTACAGGAACCATCCTGTAACCACACAACACAACTGTTAGTTAAATGTTGCATAAAGAGAAACAAATTAATCAAAGAAAAAGAACTGCTACAAATAAACCATATAAAGCCTTTCATAGAAAGCTGCCTGAATTGTCACAAAGTAAACATTATATACTAGTATAATACTTTCAGTCCCAATTTAACTGAGCTGCTTCTGGTTTGGGATGTACAAAAATAAGTAACCCCTTCTATCCATTCATCAACTCTCTATGCATTTCAACAGAAGTTAGGATAGTTATTAAGTCGTCCAGTCGCTGCTGGAAGTGCAAGTCAACAGCTCAACTTGGTTTTCATGTTAATCATTGCTTTGCCGATTCAAGTCCACGATTTACCCGACTTGGTATCTAGTCAAACGTCTTTGAAACAAACCCAAATTTTAATTTACCCAACTCAATTCCAAATTTCAAATTCCAATTGACCCATAACCAAGTAACCCAACCAATTAAAGATCCAAACAAATAAATACCCAAACAAGTATGCTACCAAGGGTTACTTCAAGCCAACAGTTAAATTGTGTTATTGTGTTATGTAGATATCTCAGGAGCTGAAAGTTTGATATGAGCAAGGATCTAATAGGGGGTTTAATTTTTATTATCAATGATATTTAATTGTTTTGATTGTGAAATTGTAATTTTTTGTATGTTAATTGTAATTTGAAATATATATATATATATATATATATATATATATATATATATATATATATGTGTGTGTATAAAATGAGTATTGTAAATAATTTATCGCTTTACCCGCGACTAGTAAACTGGTCGCTTAGGCACTCGGCTACCTACTCGCTTTGACTCAACAACTTGACACCTATGAAAGTCAGCAACTGATTCATGAAACTTCTTATGGAATTTTAAAAGGCTTAAACAAGAGTTCAAAGCCTTTTTACCATTTCAACAGAAGGGGGCTTTCGGTGTGCACACATCCTAAATAGCTTGATGAGCCTTAAAATGTATTTTAGAGTAACAAATTTTTTACACTATTGCTCTCTTTTTCTTGTGCCATTTTTCAAACAAAGAAACATAAATACATGGATTTAAAAACTTTTTTTTCTCTCTCTAACTCCCGTAAATTAGAGCTTCTTCTTTGGGTTATAAATATAGTTCAAGGTAAGACTAAATTCTCTATTATGCTACGTTTGGATTGAAGTAATGAAAGTGGGAATGAAATACTCATTCATATGGAATGAAAAAAAATTGTGTTTGGTTCCTTGGGGGGAGAACATATGGAATAACTCATTCCAACTAGAATGGAATGAATCACTCCACTTTTCATTCCATTCCTTCAATCCAAACGTAGCATTAATCCTCAATATCCAAATTTAATTACCTCTTTCAATATGTGAGGGCGGTTCAAGTAAAAGGTGTGAAACAGGGCATAATAAAGTGCGACACGCTTCAGAAATGACAAAGCAAAACAAAGCTTCACAAATTGATGCTGATATTTTAAAAATTATACGTCTCAGATATTATTGCAAAATCATCAGACTAGTAAAATAACAACAGTACAATTGCTTGAAAATACATACCGGAAGCAGCTCTCGAACAACTCCCAAAGAATTGTCTTCGCCTGATCTGCGCAAGTTAACCAATATGTTTGGCAAGATCCAAGGTCCTTCATTATCCCCACCTGCCATATAGTGGCTGTTATCAACCAAGCTTTTGCTACGGACTTGACATATATAACATATATATATAGATATTGTCGGTGTTGATTTCAATTTACAGAGACAAAATAATAATTCAATTTGGGTCAAAACAAGGAAACCAACATTTAGCTGATCAACTAGTAACTTATCATTAATGACCTAGAGCTACCAAATGAATTCATTTTTCAGCTTATACCATAAATTTTGGTGCAGAATTAAGACTTATAATCTACCCTTTTCTGACCCAAAGACGATCAAAAAAGCAAAAAGGAAATTAACCTCCGGTACGATAAACAGAATAAAACCATATCGAGGTCCTAATTGTACAACTTTGGTATGATGTCCTTCTCTAAACCTGCTCATAGAAATTGTTCATTTAACTCAATTTATTGATTTCATAATTATATCATCTTTGCTTCTTCTGTCTTCATGTAGATATGTACCAGAGACCTCGCCTACACCATGCATAGATGCTGTACTGGGCCTCATTGTGATCCAACTACTTCCTCTCACATAAAAAATTCTCGCGCCAATTTCTATCGAGCCTCTTCTCTCTCTTCAGCTGTTCCCACTTTCTACTACTTTGGGGTCCCCTTCCTTTCTTTTTTCCCGTATTTTCGTCCATTTAGTTTTGAGACTTAACTATAACTGCGCTGTAACAAAATTGAGGTGTCTTTATTGTGAAGACGATATATATATATACCATGTAATTGTGTGCATCTGTACCATTAGAATGAAAGATTTTCCCCCACAAAGAATTCATCCAGCAATGAATAGCATTCAGAAATACCAAAAATGGCTGCTGCCCACCCAAACGGACACAAAACAACTAACTTCAGATGCAGGAAATGTGATAATCATTTGTTCAAAGTGCCACTGAGCACACTTAAATTGCAGCAAATACTAAACACAATACTAATAATGCCTCGACCCCATGGCACGATTAACTAATTACCAACCAGCCACCCTCCACACTGGACAGTATTTATTGCTAAATCGAGATCATTCTCAAATATGCATATTACAATATAATTAAATAAAAATATATTTGTTGGAGAGAGAGAGAGAAAGAACAAGTACCTACTACAGGCGACATCATATCCAAACCACCACCTCCAGGTGTCATTGGTTGCCCACCAGGCGTACCAGGTAGGTATGCTGAACTTGGTGTCATGGGTGGTTGACCACCAGGAGTTGACGGCAAGTACGGGCTTGGAGCATTTGCTGCAATGGAGACAAATTTAATGTTTAATTCCAATATACAAAAAGTCTCAAGTAAATACGGAGAGCTCAATTTGCTCCATTTTTGTTGTTAATGGTGAATTAATAGGGAGAATCTTAAACTGATTACCATAGGCTGGACTGCTATCCCTTGGGGTTCCAGCTTCACTATAATTGCCACTGGGAGTGTTGGCCCAACCTGAACCAGGAGTAGGTGCTTCATATGTTCTTGAAGGAGGACTTCCTGGCTGAACATTGAGAATGCATAGAATATCCCTTTATCCAACTGTTCACAAGTTATAAATCACTAATCTACACATTAAATTCAGTAAGTCACTAACCTGATACTGTGGACTTGTCCCCCAAGAAGCAGGGTTTCCTTCTTCCCAGTTATCCCTGTTATGTTTTTATACCAAATATTGATTATTAGAAAAGACAACCACTTAAAACAACCATATCATTTTTAAAGACGGTGAAATTACACAAAACATCGAGCAAATACAGGAATCTTCATAATTAATAAACAAACTTAACATGCAGCCCTTAAATTTAACACAGATACATATTCCAGCGCCTTCTGATCAATCTAAACTAAAATAAAGTGAAAGGAACCCACTTCCCTTTGCCCATATAAAAGACTGGGCTTCGTTCTTATTGACGATCTCACCACACAACAAAACTACACCCCCCCCCCCCCAACGCATACTGATAAAGGTTATTTCACGGTAAGGCATGGGAGCTTTGTTGAGCTGGCTTCAGCCTTCGATTGGAATCCGGATATCATTGGGGCAAATGATGCAATAGCTTCAGTTAGGGCAAATCCTAAAATGGCATAACTAAATGATGGATTTGGCGCCACGGAATGAATCGAGGAACTAAACACATTTTAAATACCGGCAGCAGCTCCGCTCATGCAATTGTAGCAGCTCCGGCACCCATTGATTTTGCACCTTCTAACATCTTTTTTTAAGAATTCTCGACACGCTTTTTTTTTACATTCTTTTGTTTTTTTTCATTTAACATATCTTGGAAGTGTTCGGAAATACACAACAATTGTTTGAGTATAATTGAGAGAAATAAAAGAGAGAGATAGTAGGGGCGAAGAAAGGGCATAAATTGAAGAGAATGGAGTTGAGCAAGAAGGTTTGGCGTAGTCTCACAGAACATGAGCACATATCAGAAATTACAAATCATAAAAGCTCGAGATAAATTTCATTTGATCCCTCTCTTATACTACACTGCAGACTTATGCTAACATAAGCTGCGCCCTACAAGCTTACCACCCTCACATGGCACGCATGAGGTCACTGCCTAGAAAATATTATGGAAACTAATCTTTTACCAGATTATACTTGAGTTTATGCTCAACATAAACCAAGTTCAGAGAGCATCTTAGAAACTTAGTAAAATATTTGTAAATACACACACACGCATATATATTCAGTGACAAACCTTGGTGGACTCATTGGTGTATATGGATTCCATGCTCTGTCACGCATTGGTGTTCTCATGCCATCATGAATAGGTGTGGCTGTAGCCAAAACAAAAATAAATTAAGATAAGATATACTTGGATGCCCCCTGTTTGGTAATAAAATTGCTAGATACTGCAGATAGAGATCTGACCTCCGGAATCTCTCACGGGAGTCATATAAGGATGCATTGGTGTTCGTGAAGGATGCATGGGGGTCTCACTTCCTGCACCATATCGAGGTGTCTCCCTGATACAAGATAAATATAATCAATCAAAAACCTATGAAATTATAAGCACTTAAACAAACAAAGGTAGGTTCTTAATTACCGGAATGGAGTTGAAGAATTCACATTATCAGAGATTTGGTCGCGATTAACTGCAAATATAAACCAGGAGCCTTGATCCACAAAGAAGCAGGACAACCAAGCAGAAAAAGAGAGCTCTTCAAACCAAAAAGTAACTAACCTGTTATAATCTTCATTTGGGACTCCAATTCAACACGAACTGTTGGCCCTTTAACATCTTTAACGATCCCTTTGTAGCCCTTAAAGGGACCCAAACGAACTCTAATGTTAGTACCAATCAAAGAATTATGCCCCCTTCCACCTCCTCTAAACCTTCCTCCGGCTACAGAATGAAGTAGTTTATGGTAAGAGAAATACTTGCTCAACTTGATCATAAACAAACCCAATAAAAGAATTACAAAGGATCATAACCAAACTATCCTAAAAATTGAAACAGTGAAAACAGGCAAATTATTATCACAAACTTCAGAATAAATCAACTGCAGAATCAAAAGGGCCTCAAACATATACAACTTACAGTTTATTGGAGGGCCTCCTCTAGGCATTCTACCAGGCGACTGAGGAACACGAGGAGTTCTGAGCTGCGCAAATCTTGATGCAAGGTCCCCCTACAAACATGATGTGAGAAGATTGAAGATAAACTGAACAAGAAGATTCGAGATATCACTAGAAAAGGCAAAAATAACAACATAAAAATAGAAGACATACATTTCTGTCACCATTTGCACGTGATCCACCAACAACCATGCAAGATTGAGATTTAGCACAGATAAAACCAGCATGCTCGAGATGGTGACGATCGTATATAAACAAAACACCTTTAAAAATATGTTCAACTGGTCCTTGCTTTCCCTAAACATGATTGAAGTCGTGACTGTCTCACTTATATTTGAATATATTGCTTACACAATTACAAGATAAAAGAGTTCGAGAATCTCACTTTGCATGGACCCTCAAGAACTTTCACAACATCTTTCACCGATATTATGTTCTTCAACCGATCCTGAGCAGAATTCTTTCTTTCAATCTTGTATTTGATCTCTCTTAATCTAACAAGTGCAACATCTGGTCTATCTGGCACTCCCTTCAGAACCTGTAAATTGATAGACTGAGTTCCAAAACGTATTTTAATATTATGATTCCAGTAATTCAAATTATGATATGATCACCTGAAAAGCTTCGTTTTCAACACGTATGATTACACCAAAGCTCATGTTGCTGCAAAAAAAATTAATGGATATTTAATTAAGTAATAAATAACCTAATCATGCCTTCGAATACAAAAACTTACTCCAGTAGCACTAGATCATGAAGCTCATAATCCCCAATTCTGGTTTTGCCAGATGTCACTTCAGAACTTTCCACAACATTGTCAGAAAATACTTGGATCTGAAGATGACATACATTCATATAAACACCACATCACTAATCAGAAAAGAAAAGGACAATAATTTAAACAAACAAGTTAAAATAAACAAAATACAACACTTACAACTTCCTTAGTTGTATCAGACACTATGTTCACCAGATGCCTCTCAACTGTCAGAACCATGCCAGTTGCACCCTCCGTTGCACCAGATACAACCTTCACGTGATTACCAGGTTCAAAGTACTTGCACAGCTCCTTTTCACTTACAGCAAGAGTTTTCTTCAAAATTAGAAAATACACTGGTTATGCAATACCTTTGCAATTATATACAAGCACTCCATTAAAAGACATGTCTATGTTCCAATTATTATTTTTATGAGCACAATGAAAAAATAATAATAAAAACTAAATAAATTTGGCACCAAATCCAGTGTAATTTTTACCGGAAGGCCCTCATCATATGGTTTAATATGGACAGTGTCTTCCTCAACTTTCTCAACCACTCCCTTCAAATTTTTAAGATCTCCTTTGACAATTATGACTCGATCACCTTTCATAAAATGGCCTTTCTTTCGGTTAGCAAACAAGGTTGACAAACTAGCCATATCACCACCCCCATTTTCACCAGGTTGCCGAAATTTCTCAAGTTCATCGAAACTTGGTTGAATGCTCTGGGTGCTAATTGATTTCATTGATACAGTTTTATATAAAAATCCGTCTTTGAACATCATGCCATTGATGTTCTCAAAGTAATCACCGGTCATCGGATCTCGCCTACGCTCCACACGAATATGCATCTCTCTGGTGATAGAACATAAAGACTGTTAGACAAAGTTGAGCATGCAAAAATCAAGTAATGCCTGATATAGAAGATAACAGAAGAAAGGATTTTACCTAGCTTCGTCAACATTCATGAAACGTGGCGGAGGAGTGAATGTTTTCTTCTTTGGAACTTCCCTACCTTCCTGAAAAGTAAAAATGGTTGCTACATAACTATGAAATAACCTAGTACACTGGTTTACTAAAGTACAAACAAAATAACAGTAATTTGGGATTTCCTCCAAAAGAGACGAGAAATCTTGAATAAGTATATTTTGGTAGTAAGGAGAGATGAACATTGCTTATATTAGATGACAAGAGAAAACAAAAACACAAACACGTGCACCTCAGCATTATAGGTTTAGATATACCATCGTAGGATTAGTAAAATCCGCAATATAAATTATGAAAACATACCAATTTATTTGCCAAAGCCTGTAAATCAATCCTTGGAATTAATTTTACAGTAACTCTCTGTCATTATTGTCCACTTCCACAACCTATATACAGTGAAGTATATATCATATAAAATAGATTAGAAAAATAAAAAATAAAAAATACATCAAGAGACGGTGGGAGGTAGGAGATTGATACTTTTGCAAGGTCCCCCTTATATGTACCAATCTTCATTCTGACCCAGGTGTCCCTCGAAAGTTCAATCGCTTTGCTTTCCACAGCAAGGACATCAGTCATTTCCTTGATAGGGACAAGCAGAATCTTGCTGCCTGTAAAAATATTGCGCATACCCTTGCAAGCCTGAGATAAAATGAAAATAGTGATCAAATAAATCATGATCATCACACAAATATCCTCAATCTAGTTTTGTATATGCTTGAATCTTGGTGACAACTCACACACCTCCCTAACATGGGCTTCTTTGTCTGCTTCAATATAAATGTAGTTTTTCAAGTGATCAAGTGCTATAGCTGATCTAATTTGCAACTCAGCTCCTTTATCAATGCACTTCTGCATTAGGCAAACAGCTACCTCCCGCTCATGGCCAATCTACCAGACAAAACATAAAGTTAATAAATATGTCAAGCTGAAACAAGATGTATGACACCAGGTAGGAAATCAAAAGGCCTTTTTAACTGTATCACACATTTCACCATCCACAATTTTGGATCCCTGACAGACGGCAAAAGTGCTTGTTGTTCTACATCTGTTGTCTCCTCGTCATATTCTGTATGACTTGACCTGGCATATCTTGCTTGAATGCTTCTCTCAAGAGCTTCAACATCTTCCTGGTCATCCTCGCGAAGCAGAGGCCGACGATGCATCCGTCTAGCATCCTCTTCATCTGGTAAATCAGCTCCACCATCCTCAATGAAATCTGTATGTTATCGCTCCAAATACATTAGCAATCACAGAAAACAAAACACCGTATTAAATTAATAATATAAGATTTATATTAATGCGTGGTAAGAAAACATAAAGCTTGAAAAACTTTTTTTCCTTTCACAAGTAAAGCATGAGAAACAATTATAGTCAAATAGAAAAACCTATGCTTTTCTAGGTTTCAGAAGACCTATAAGAGGATGGACAAAATACAAACACCAAGACTGAGAGCAGCAAAGGGCATGGTTGAAATGCTCAAATAAACGACACCAAGTACTTGTACAATACAATGTTTAGCCTACTATAAGCCAAAATATAAGTTGCTCATCATAGACTCATTTAATGATGAATAATAATTGTTATGTCTGCATAACTAAAAGTATGTTAATATTGTATTGACAATATTTTCATGAAAATTTTTGAATACTCAAATGCGTTAATCCATCTCAAGAACTTCCACCATTGTCCTCCAAGATCACCAAAGATGGTTTCAAATGCAAATAAAAGTTTAGTACGAACTACTAAAACCTCATAACCTACTTAAAAGGACAAAAGGACGGTTCAGTACTCGCTTGCCTACACCTTCTATATTCAAAAATGACCCACCACCTCAGTAATAGCCCCCATCATTTCTTCAATTTCATGGAAACCTTGCTCATATAACCTTTAGTATAATCATTTTAATAAAATCTAATGTATTCAAAATGTTGACCCACTATACTTCATTCGCTTTCTCCGCTTTGCCTGATATTGTTAAATACATGTGTTTTAGCTACCCTTTGGTGCATCATTGGCCAATATGCAATCAAGATGCCTACAAGTACATGAGGCCCTCCCCGTTGATCTTACTCTATTCTATTCTAGTCCACTTAGGTCTTCTGCATGCCTATCAAAAACAATGTCACGACTCATGGCATTTATATATAATATATATATATATATATTTTTTTTAAATTGCTAGCTGTAGGGTATATGGCTAATTTCCCATCAACTTTCCAAGCATAAAAATTCAAAGTCTTACCTAACTAAGCCTTTTTGCCTGCGTCTCCACTATGTTGACCTATGCTATATGGACTCTTTTAATTGGGGAGTACCCGTGTCGGACACCTGACATCCGGACATGTGTGGGTATGGTATTCGAGTTGGACATGCCAAGTCACCGATAGAGGAGAATAAAAATGAAGGATAATACATGAGGGAAAAAGAAACAGATTAGCTGCTGAAGATGAATAAATAAAAACATTGATCTTGTCTAGATATCTTCTGGTTCATGTAGATGTTTAGTAATATGGATTTTTTCTCAAGGAAGACAATGAAGTTGCACAAGTTGTCAAACATCTGATACAAACATCGTGTCTAGGCACTAATATTTGAATATTAGACACTCCTCAGCCACAAAAATTTCTATTATCCGAATCAAGCACAAAAATTCAACTTGTACAAGTTCCACAGAAAAGCTAGTATTTCTAAACCTATCTGTTAAACCTAAACAACTAAGGAGCCTAGTTACCCTAACTTCTTGCACCAATTTCATAACATACAATTGGAAACCAACAGTCTACTTCAGAATTCAGATTCCCAACTCAAACTTGCATCACTACACCACGCCAACTTCATGTTGTTCTCATTCCAATAGACATAAGATTTAGCTAATACCATCAATCTAATCTGAAAAGAGCACGCCTCAAATATTTGCTAGTTAAATCCAGCAGTCTAATCAAATAGTAACATACATAAATAATGAACACACAACCTTTTTCCAGTCTTAACATAAAAAAAAAACTAAGTGACATCAATCATAACTCCCTTTAACCATATTAATCCATTTTAAAAACGTTCAAACTGAGGAACTAAATAAATCCCTAGCAAATTAAACTGAAATCCAATACTTCTAATATAGTAGAAATTTCAACTATTCAACTAATCAACTTGCTGAATCACCAAAAAAAAACATTTTAACAGATTTAAGCATACTATTAAAGGGAAGAGAGAGAGTGAGAGAAACCCTTACCGTCTTCACCATCTTCTTCCTCCTCATCCTCGTCACTATCAACCGCAGCTTCAAGGTCAAAGAATTGAGAGCCCGACGACCGCTTCTTAGCTTTGTGCCCGCCACCTCTACCGCCACGGCGACCGCCACCACCACCGCCATCAAAATCCTCATCGTCGTCGTCATCTTCATCCTCTTCTTCTTCATCCTCCTCCGCTACATCATCAATAAACTGCGATCTTGAGCGCTTCCGGCCGCCGGATTTATAATCATCATACTCTTCTTCTTCATCCAAATCCTCCTCCTCCTCCGGCTCCAGATCATCGTCGTCGTCGTCCCGCCGCGGCATAATTTCTTCTTCTCAGCTGTAATCTAACAATTCTAAAATATGTCTAGAAACTAAATTTCTATACTTACCTAAAGAGATATAGTGTGAACGTTGTATGTGCAAAATATTGTGATTTTAAAACCCTAGAAATTGTGGAAGAAAGGTGAAGGAGGAGGGGAGAGGGAGGAAATCGAGTAGAATGGATGTGACGGAGTATTGGGCTTGGTGTCGGTGTGGGCTAGGTGGGCTGGGTCGGGTTGTGAAAATCTTATCTGCATGTCCGGAGAAGGTCGATGATTAATTGATGGACTAAACGTACGACTTTCATTTCTCTCCTCTTTCCTTTAACCGAAACAAGTTTGGAATACGTGTCCCGACTATCTTTTTTATATATATTTTATTTATTAATATAATTTAATTATATATTTTTTAAATTATTATATATATAGCATTAATTCTTTTTGTAACTTATTTTTTATTTTATTGTGAGATTTGTACATACAATAATATATACAGAGTATTAAATTATAATTATATTTTTTGAATTTGAACATGTATTATTATAATGAATAAAATATAGTGACACCCCCTCTAGATAATCATAATAACACTCACCTCCCCTCTAGTTTTCTTAATAGTATGCTAAGACTTCTGAGTTTTTAGGGTTGACTAAATAGATAAAGTTACATATTTATCCTTATATTTTATCAAATTTCAATATATTTTAATTATAGTTTTATTTGTAATTAAAATTATCTCATTTAAATTGTTGGTAACTTATAAAAAATTAATTTAGTTTAATTAACACATATTTTGGGATAAGTGATACAAATATTAAAAAAATTTAAATTAAATTATTAATGAAGTTATTCTAATTAGAGTGATTGAGTATATTGATAGTTTAGTTTTTGGTGCTTAACAACAAAAAATATTATTTGAATTTTAGTTTCATATTATAATTTTTATAAGTTAAATTTTCTTGAGTATATATAAAAATTGGGATGTTTATGATTTTGATTACATTTTTTCAAAAGATACAATTGACGTTGTTTTTATATGCAATGTTAAATAAAAAATATAATTATATTTATTACTACCTCTATCTTGTAAAAAAAATTCTTTTAATATATTTTTTCTTTTCTTTTTTTGAGTAACAACATTTGTTATTTTTATGTAAATAATTATGTTTAAGTGTGACTTGTGTTTAGTTTAATATATGAGAAAATAATTAATATAATGTTTAATACTTTTTTTATATGAGTACTAAGATTAGTTTAAATTGTAATAATAAGTTTGTTTTACGTAAATTTTAATATTTGAAAAAATTATTATTATTTTATTATGTTAATTTGTAATTTTTATGGGTATTAACATTATACTTTTTAATTACAAAAAATATATTTGAATATATATCACGTAAATTTTAATATTTGAGAAATTTAATTAGTAAAAATTGTATTACTTTATTTTTCCGATAAAATGAATATTTATTATTTTTTGACTTTTATGTTATTTATTGCATAATTTCATAATTTAATTAATTAGATCAAGTAAAGTAAAAATTATGATATATAAATTTATACTTAGTGGAGAAATTAAACATTATAACTTGAAGGGTGTATTAGACATTATATTAAAAATATTTTTAAATATTAGTTGGTCCACCACACTAGGGGTAATGAATGTTACATATTGTAGACTAGAGGGGTACTGACTGTTACTTGAAAAACTAGAAGGGTGGTGAGTATTATTATGATTATCTACAGAGGGTGTCAGTGTATTTTATTCTATTATAATTATGTAATTTGTATTTTAAAATTATAAATTAATATTTAAATTACTCTTAAAATGACTAATCAAATTAATTTGGATAAAATCTCTTGACTTGTTATATACTTATATTGATAAAACTCACAAATAAAAATGAAATTAAAATAATTAAAATGTAAGTAATCAGATTTTTTTTCTTCCTCAAATTACCCGAGCCTAGTTCCAATGTAGTGATTTCGTGCTATTTTCTTTCTCGCCTTTATCATCGATCTTGTACGTGAATTATGAGGAAGAGTATTAAGGAATTGAAGAGCAGAAACAAATGGGTTGTAGCTATGGAGTGAATTAAGAAGAAAGATGAAGGTGAGTTCATTCTATATACTCCCTCCATTCTTATTTAATTGACGTTTTAGAGAATAAATTTTATTCCTATTTATATGACGTTTATAGATTTCTAAGAGATATTAATTACATTACTTTCTAAATTATCCCTAAATATTTAATACTCTCCTTAATTCTCTCCTACTTTTTGAGGTTATTTTTTTTCCCTCTTTTAATTTCTTTATGGTATACTCTCTCTCTCTCTCTCTCTCTCTCTCTCTCTCTCATAATTCCTATATTTTCTCTATCCTCTAACAATATTTCTCTCTCATCTTTATCATCTACTCCTTCCGTTCTTAAAAGATTGTCGTTTTAGAAGAAAAAATTTATTTCAATTAATTTATCGTTTACAACTTTCTAAGATCACCTCTACCTTCTCTCATTGTTCCAAGAAATTCTCTCCCTTTGTATTAATAGTTTTCAACTTCCCATAAAAGGGTAGTTATGAAATTTCAAACAAATTTTAATTGTTAAATGATAGTATTAAATGACTTTCTTAATCCATGTGCAAAAATCTTAACCGACAATTTTTTAGGAACGTATGTAGTACAATTTAGCTTTTCATTTATCTATGCAAAGGTATTTTTTGGTAATACATAGTAATTTTAGTGGAGTTCTTATAGGAGTTTTAATTTTTTTAATAGTTGTGCAAAGCTCCAAAACGTCAAATAATTAGGAATAGAGGGAGTACTAAATTACCAAACTGTTTTTGGAAAACAATTTGGTTGAATTAATTTCATGCAACTCGAATTCCACCAAGAGAATAAATGAGAATATAAAAAAAGTAAGAATTTTTTTCGGGAGAAGAAGAGATTTAGAATGGGAATGTCGACGTCGGGATTTTTATTTGTCCCTTTTCTGTTCTTGTTTTTTTGGTGTTCTTATGTTAGGTGAGATTTGTTTAAAAAAACAAGTTGTGAAAAGGTCCAACATGTATATGTCGACGATAGGACTGTAAGAGTCGCCGGTTATTTACTTATATGGTTGTACTAACACAACCGAGAAAAGGTTTGCACATTGACCCAGTGATGTTGTAATAAACCAATATTTTCCACATAATTAAATAAGAAATTTTTGCATATAAAATTTTTATATATAAAGGAGGACATATGTGTAAAGTAAAATATATGTACATATGTGATAAATAAAATTTATTTATTACATGAATAATTATAAATAATTTCTTTTAAGAATTATTGATCATTATAGATTATACTCTTATAATAAATTAATTTTGTAATAAAATATTTATTCTTTATTTCCATGAAAATATGATTATTGTATGATATGAGTATTAGGAATTATTAAGTGAATGATTAATTTATATTAATTGTTATGGAGATTAATAATTACGTTAATCAATGAGGAATGGATTAATTAATTAATATTATTGTTAATTAATCAATAAATAATTTATCTAGTTGACATAAAACAAATAAGTAAGTTATTAATATAATAAGATTACTTTGATCATCATGTATATGAAGTGTGCGATAATTAAATATACTATATGGATTACAACTACATTATATAGTGTAGTACGACACTTATGTGACTATACTATATATAGTAACCATATATTAAGGTTTATTGAAACTATATTGTAAGACCTCAACTTTTATGAATAAAGAATAATTTTCTCGAATTATATTTTTTGAATATTATGGTGTTGATTTGATATAATGTTATAGTTGTGGGTAATATTTATAAATTTTGCAAAGTAAGCAAGTGGTTATATAATATTCGATTGGTGGGGAATATTCTTTTTGTCGGGGAATATTAAATGCACGCGGACAAATCATTAGTGGACCCCATTAATTAAAGTATTGTCGTAGTTAAAAAACGACAAAATTATCTTTCTATAAAAATAACGGCGGAGGTGTTACCGTTAAAACTGTTGAACTACCCGGTAGTAAAAGTACAGTAATATGCGTGGTTGCATAGTAGCACACGGTATTGATTATTGATGCTTACGTGAGAAGTCACTTAGTTATACTCAATTATTGCTATAGTAATTGCTGCATCATATCTCTTATATTATTGATTCAATTATTGTCACAGTATCATCTGTATAATATGTTATATTATTAAATCAATAATTGAGACGACAAGTTATACTATTAATGATTAATAATTGTTGAAAGATTAAATATGTGTTGATTAAAAATAAAATGATTTGTGGTAATATTTATTCAATCCTTGATGTATATAAAGAATCTATTATGAGACGTTTGTGGTAAATTTGGTTATTCTATGGGGGGGCCATATGTCATCATCTAAGAGTCTCTTTCGTCAATAGTAATTACATTTACCAGACGTCAAACCACTTGCCGTTTCATATTACAAAAGCGTCCGAACCAATTGTCGTTTCACATTATAGGCGTCGAACCACTTGGTGTTTCACATTACTGAGCGCCAAACCACTTTTTTTTTTCATCACCATTAAATCAGTAGCTTGCCTTTTCAAATTACAAGTGCTAAGCTAGAAATCTTCTATAAATAGAGGCCTAGTTCTTCATTATTTTTTACGAATTCATTCAAGCTATAGAGAGAAAGTATAGAGAGAATAAGAGAGAAGAAGAAGAGTATTACATTACTTACACTCTGCGATATTCAATCTCCTACTAATGTAAGGGGTGTTATTTCTTTTGTATTCATGAAGAGAACTTCATTATTCAATTATTTATT
The DNA here is from genome assembly GCA_020205615.1 of Panax quinquefolius. Classification (NCBI taxonomy): domain Eukaryota; kingdom Viridiplantae; phylum Streptophyta; class Magnoliopsida; order Apiales; family Araliaceae; genus Panax; species Panax quinquefolius. Next base: position 89,623,728 of record CM035171.1, on the reverse strand, counting down.
ATTACATTGGAATAACTTTGTATCTGCCAACTTACCCTATAATAGGTGAAATTCTTCATTATTCCGGTCTTTATTATTCTCATTGGAATATCCTATCTCTACATGCATTTTACTGTGGGACTGGTTCCAGTCTTTATTATTCTGTTGGAATATCCTGTCTGTGTGTTTTACGCCGGACTGGTTCCATTCTTTATTATTTCTTTGGAATATCCTGTCTGGTTGCATTTTACGTGGGACCGGTTCCGTTATTTATTATTCTGTTGGAATAACCTGTCTTGATCTATCGCATGCATTGTGATTTCTTTTGTTATTCCATTCTTTATTATACTCAGTTGGTTAAAACTTTGACTTCTATACTCCATGAAATTAGTGGAATATCCTTGATATTTGCGCTTCATCTAGTATCTTTTCATGGAAATATTCTTCTGAGCATTCTTGAATTTTACTCTACAAAGCAGTATCATGTTGACAGTTTGGACGTTACTAGTTCCTGGATAAATTAATTCTTGAACTTGTTTTATTGAATTCTTATATCATTGTCATCATCCTCATGTTTATATTTTATTGAAAGTCATTTGTGGCCTATAGTACATAGATGGACTTGGTATGATTATGACCAGGGATTATCCGGTGTAATCATGACTGTAATGTTACAAATGATGTGGTAAAAGTCCTCATTGGCCCGTAGTGCATTGTTGGACAGTTGTTGGCAAGATTATGACCATTAATGAATACACAAATATTCTTGGCCCGTAGTGCATGGATAATTGTGGTCGTGATACTAAAGAATATCCTTGGCCGTAGTGCATGGGTGATTCGATGATGTGGATTATTTATTAAGCTAAGTCCCAGCGATAAAAGTGATGAAAAACTTTTTAAATCATAAAAGATAGTAGATTTTATTCTCTACTTGACTCTTTTAATGGATTGCTTGTTCATTGGGATTAAACTTGATGTTTGTTATATTGTATCGGTTTAACATCGTTTAAGGCTAATGATAATTTATTACGCATTATCTTAGTCATAATATTTCTTCTTGGGCGATTGAGCTCACCCTTTCTTTCACCGTTCTCTTCAAGAAATGAGAATATAAATTGGGACGAGTCGGGGAACGGAGTGATGGTCCTAGATGGTGCATTAGTAGTCCTCACTATTCGTGATATAGTGTGATAATAATTGTAATGAGGACTCCTTTTGAGTTTGTATACTCTCTAAGAGATGGTATGACGCCCCCAAAATAGGTATACATCACCTATTCCGAGTTGTCAAATACATGTAGTGCAAAAAACACTACAACTTTATTATTACAACAAGAAAAGCGTGAGTTTGAATACAAATATTATCTTCTGATAATATCTATACTCAATTAAATTCTCATCACATTTATTGATACATTATTTTACAAAAATGGTGAGGACTACTAAACAATCCTTTCTAAAACCTTCATTCCATACCCACACTGCATACTCGCTATATTCTCGCCTCCTAAGAAAAATGGAACAAAAGGAAAAGGGTGAGCTCAACTAGCTCAAGAAAAGAATATTATGACTAAGATAATATAAAACAAATTATCGTTAGTCTTCAACAGGAAAAATATAATAGAATACAATAGACAACAAATTTTAAATCAATATTCGCAGCGGAAATAATAATTCATTAGAAGAGTTAAGTAGAGAATGCAAACTACTATCTTCTATGTATGAATTTAAAAGTTCATCGCTCATCTTTTATCCCCAGTAACATCAATCAATATACATCTGGAATCAAATATTCATCTTTGCACTACTGAGGCCGAAAGATATTCATCATTAATCATGTTCATTTAAACACTGCTCATCTTTGCACTACGGGCCAAAGATATTCTTCAAATCATTCATCTTTTGCACTACAGGCCCAAAGATATTCTTAAGAAATCATTCATCTTTGCACTACAGCCAAAGATATTCCATAATATCATCATTTAAGACCGAGGATGATGAAAATATTTTTTTTTAAAGAAACGAATCCAATTGAAACAAAATGAAAAGGATTAAGGATTAAGGATTCGTACTTGGTTTTATCCACGTCCAAAAATACCTAAAAATAATCATAGTGGTGTAAAATTCAAGAATGATCAAAACATGGATACAATCGAGTTAGTATCCGGAATAGATGTTTTAGACGAAAAGAAGAAATTTTATTTTTCTATGAATAATCTTAGTATCGTGAATAGTGCAGATATCGTGAATAGTGCCGATATCGTGAATAATAACTCAGACACCAAAAAAGATAGAAATTCCACAAAAACATCTTCACGCTTCATGAATAGTACTCGTGAATAGTAACTCGTGAATAAGAACTCATGAATAGTAACTCGTGAATAGTAACTCATGAATAGTAACCCATGAATAGTAACCCCATACATGAAAAAGTTCCAAATTTGATAAAAACTTCAGATCAACATTTCAAAGATAATGATATTGAAGAAATAATATCATTACAAAAAAAAATCCCTTACCTCGAAGATCAAGATTTACTAGAATAAGAATCTAGGGTATAGTCTTTGAAGGGAACTTGCACCGCCTCTAGCAATACTCAAAGTATACTCAAAATACTCACAAGAATACGCTCGATAATATAAAGAGAAAACTTGATTTAAATTGTGATTTTCAATTCTAACCCAAGCACCCTATTTATAGGAAAATGCTTTAGAACACCAAAGCGTAAAATTTAATAAAATAATAATATTTCTTAAAAATATTCAAGCCCACCTTAGAAATCTGATTTCAGATCATTTATAACACATGTGAGCCACTCAATTACAACAAAAAACGTTTTTCTTACAAAAAATATTTTAAACTCCCAAAAATTAATTATTTCGGAGCTTCGGAACTTCAATAATTCATAATAAATAGCCCTTTCATCAGAAAATTCGAATCTCGCGAGTTTTTATAGGAATTTCAATTCTCTACAACTTTGCAGAAGAAAGTTTTTCCAAATTCTAAATAGAAATTGACCGAAATCCACAAACGGGCAATTTTACAGGCTATAATCAAATTTCAGTCAATAAATGGGGTCCACCGACATGTTTAACATATTTTAAACATTTATTGCAACAAAAATACTCTTCCTCCTCGTATACTCATATATCCCACATTCGTTGTAAAAATATCACCAATTAATATATTATTAAAATAATATATTTAAATGAATTATTTTATCGAGAAAAGATAAAATATTAATTTTCAACAATTGTCATTTTAAAATTTTCTCCATCTATATCCACATAAAATCAATATTTTCCTCATCATATAAATCAATAATTAATTATTCACAAATAATATTACGAAATCACAATATTGACAACCAGTGCGGGTTCCTCAGAAAGAGGGGCTTTCAATAAGAATTTCTTCTTCTTGGCGCCTTGATTAGGTGACCAAACCTCTCCTTAGATGAACTTTCTAGACATTGCCAATAATGTTATCTAATAATATTATTCAGATAATATGAATTATTGCTTCGATAATGGAAAATACTTGTAATAATGACAATTATTGAAACAACAAAATATAAAATATCAACGCAAAGAATTATTAACTCAATAAAATCTTTGAGCATTAATTCATCGTAACCATTATTGAGTAGTGCCTTCTTCACGTAAGAATCAATAATTGGTGCAATACTGGTGTCTACTTGTTCAACAACGCGTATTAGTGTGTTTTAACCACCGGGTATTCCAACAAGATATTAACAGTAATAACTACGCCAGTTATTTAAAAACAACTTATATTTGTCGTTTTCTTCATCCAATCGCTTTCCGTTATGGGGCCCACACATGGTCAAGGCTGGTCAGTATTTAAATATTCCCCACAATGATGAATATTCCACGACCAAACGAATATTCCCCGAAGCGATAATGAATATTTTATAACCACTTGCTTATTTTGAAATATTTGCGTATTTAACCCTTAACTATCCACATTAATCAAATCAACCCTTACTATTTCAAAATAATAAATAAAGGAAATTCCTTTTTATTTAAAAATTTCGGGGTCTTACATAGACAATATTTGTATTCAAACTCACAGTTTATGTTTTGTCGTATTGTACACGACAATTGTATTATTAAGTTGTATTTGAGTTCTGTACCATGTATCTGGCGACTCAAGATGGGTGATGTATACCTAATTTTGGGGGCATCACAGTTGGTATCAAAGCTTAGGGATATGATCCCTGGCTAAGATGTGAGAATAGTACTAGGAGGGGAGAGACGGGGAATTCCTTCGCTAGTATGACCTACTTAAGTTTATGTGGTATTTAATTGGTCGGTCAGAATTTAGGGATACTATGTTACATATCAATTAACCTTTGTTTTGTGGCAGTATCTGAAAATGACATCCGAGAATGTTGAGAATAGCAATGGAGCACAAGCGACCGTTGATTCACCACATATCAATAATCAGGAAAATGTGCATCAAGAAGGCGACAATCCTCATGCAAACAACATCACTGACCAAATGATGAATGATCAAATGTTCAGAGGCTTTATGCAATTCATGCAACAACAGGCGAGAGTGGCTCCTGTCCAAAATGTAGGTGGAAACACTGGAAACTCTCGGACGGTCACCGCTAAACAGTTCAAAGAGCTGGGACCACCGGAGTTTATTGGAGAGCCAAAATCACTTAAGGCGGAAGCATGGATAAGCGCGATCACCAAGATATTTGATGTCTTGGGATGCTCCAAGGAGCAAAGGTTCCCTTCACGCCTTTTATGTTGCAAGGAGAGGCGATTCTCGGTGGGAATCGGTAAAGCGTACTCAACCTGCCGCACTGAAAATGTCTTGGGAGAAGTTCCAAGAACTATTCAACGACAAGTACTTTCCCGAAAGTATTCGTCACATGAAGGAGGTGGAGTTCATCAAGTTGGAACAGAATAATATGACCGTGTCGCAGTACGAAGCAAAGTTTGCTGAGTTGTCCCGGTTTGCATCCCACTTGGTGGATAATGAAGAAAGAATGACGCGGATGTTTTTAAGAAGTTTGAAGCCGGAGATACGTCAACATCTTATTTCTCATAAACTGTGTTTGTATTCAGATGTTGTAAATAGGGCTCAGTTAGTGGAGCGCGATAACGAGTCAACGCAACCAAAAGAGAGCAGCCGGCAAAATGATAATACCAGTGAGAGCAGTCATCGAAGCGGTGACAACAAGCGTGGAGGAAATCAACAGGCCAGAAGTGGTAACCACTTTGGTGGTAATCAGGGCCAAAATAATAAGAATGGGCATTTCAAGAAGAGGAGATTCAACAATGATGGAAAGACGCGTCGGCTGACACACCGTTAAGGAAGGAGAACGACCACCTATCATATGCTTCAAATGCGGAGGGAGGGGCACATCATCATCAAATCTGCGATGATCAAGTCCAAATCATGTTATAATTGTGGAAGAAGAAGGTCACTTAGCCCGATTTTGTCGTCCACCAAGAAAAGTTCAATTAGGATGGAGGCACCAAAGGTCATTCCCGAAAAAGTCAAAACCGGTAGTGCAAGGGAGAGCGTTTGTTGTGACCTCCCAGAAAGCAAGGAACCCGAATGAGGTCATCACGGGTAAGCTTGTCATAAACTCTAGCGAAGTCTATACTTTATTTGATACCGGTTCTACCCATTCTTTTATTTCTCCTACTTGCGCTCAACGATTAAATTTGACTCCGGAGAAATTAGACTTTGACTTATCTGTGGAAACTCCGTTGGGAGAAACCTTCATTGCATCCACTATTTATAAGTCTTGTTTTGTTCAAATTGGTACCCTCACATTACCCGTCGATCTTATTTCATTGAAAATACTTGTATTTGACGTGATTCTAGGGATTGATTGGTTAACTACTCATCATGCAAAAATTGATTATTTTCGTAAGGTTGTTAGCTTTCATATTCCTAACCAACCTATTATGCGAATTCAAGCGACCAAACCATTAAAATCAACCATGGTCATTTCAAGGCATAAAGCTATTCGTTTATTGAAAAACACATGTCAAGCTTTCTTAGCTCATGTCACAGATTTAAACAAAAATACGTCAGTTTTGAACGATATTTCTATTGTTAATAAATTTCCTGACGTATTCCTTGAGGAACTTCCTGGCCTACCCCCAGAGCGTGAAATTGGATTTTGTATCGACCATGAACCTGGTACCAAACCCATTTCCAAAGCCCCATATCGAATGGCTCCTATTGAACTTCAGGAGTTAAAGACCCAACTGTAGGAATTGTTAGACATTGGCTTTATTCGTCCTAGTACGTCTCCTTGGGGTGCTCTTGTTCTATTCGTGAAGAAGAAAGATGGGAGTATGCGACTTTGTATTGATTATCGGGAGTTGAATCATGTCACCATAAAAAATAAGTACCCATTGCCACATATTGATGACCTGTTTGACCAGTTGCAAGGAGCCAAATTCTTTTCAAAGATTGATCTTCGTTTCGGATATCACCAATTGAAGATTAAGTCCGATGACATTCCAAAGACGGCTTTCAGAACTCGGTACGGGCATTATGAATTCCTAGTCATGTCATTTGGATTTACTAATGCTCCTGCTGCCTTCATAGATATGATGAACCGAGTATTCAAGGAATATTTGGATCACTTTGTGGTCGTCTTTATTGATGACATCCTTATTTATTCCAAAAGCCGTGAAGATCATGAGCAACACTTGAGGCTGACACTCCAAAAGCTTCGTGAATACAAGCTTTATGACAAGTTGAAGAAATGCGAGTTCTGGCTTGAGGAAGTAGCATTTCTTGGGCAACCTAAATCAGTGACCGAAGTACTTAGCTTTCTCGGTTTAGCTGGTTATTATCGGAGATTCGTGGAAGGATTTTCTCGAATCGCTACACCATTAACTCAGCTAACTCGGAAAGATATAAAGTTCGGATGGAACGAAGATTGTGAGAAGAGTTTTCAAGAACTCAAGAGGAGACTCATTTCGGCACCTGTTTTGACAATACCATCTGGCTCGGAGGGATTTGTCATCTACAGTGATGCTTCGGGCAAAGGGTTGGGATGTGTTCTCATGCAACATGGGAAAGTCATAGCCTATGCCTCGCGACAACTCAAAGAATATGAGAGGAATTATCCTACTCATGATCTAGAGTTAGCGGTTGTTGTCTTCACACTTAAAATTTGGAGGCATTACTTGTATGGGGAGAAAGTGGAGATCTTTACGGATCATAAAAGCCTCAAATATTTCTTCACTCTAAAGGAACTCAACATACGACAACGACGTTAGCTTAAACTATTGAAAGATTATGATCATACCATCCAATACCATCCTGAAAAGCGAACGTGGTAGTGGTATTGACGATTGAGTAGAAGATCATATGCAAGTACGAGTGCGATATTGTCAACGCAAAGGCCCATTTTATGTGACTTGCAAAGAATGGAGATAGAGTTAAAGACTCCAGGGACCTATGTGATGATGGTGAATATACGAGTAGAACCAACTTTAATCGATAAAGTTAAAGTCGCTCGAAGCTACGCACACAGGCGATGCGTATGAGGAAGAAAGTGCTATCAAGGAAGCAAGAATCGATGATGAAGGAATACTTCGAGTCAACTCCAGACTTTGTGTTCCTAACGACCCTGATTTAAAGTATAAAATCATGATGGAGGCGCACAACACACCGTTTGCAATCCATCCTGGGAGTACCAAAATGTATCATGATCTTCGTCATACATTTTGGTGGAGCAATATAAAGAGAGAGATAGCGTTGTTTATCTCAAGGTGTCTAACTTGTCAACAAGTTAAAGTAGAGCATCAAGTACCAAAAGGTCCATTACAACCACTTGAAATTCTAGAATGGAAGTGGGAGCACATTACCATGGATTTCGTTACCGGTCTTCCTAAATTTTCTCAAGGCATAGATGCGATTTGGGTCATTGTTGATAGATTGACCAAGTCTGCTCATTTCTTACCGATACGAGAAACTTATACACTTGAACGTCTTGCTCGTATGTACATAAATGAGATTGTAAGACTGCATGGTATGCCAGTATCCATAGTTTATGATCGAGACCCAAGATTCACTTCATGATTAAAAAACTGTATTGTTAACTTGTAGAGTCTTATAAACTAATGTGGTAATAGAAGTATAAGGTATACGTAAGGAGTATACAACTAACTTAGATGTTTATGTATGCATTTACACTTATATATCATGTATGAGCATATGTAACTAATGAATATCCTATACGCGTATTATATTATGTTAGGATTCGAAAGAGTATTGATAAGCGATATCTTGGTAAACTACGCTTAAGGCAAGTTCCTAACCATACTTAAAGTTCATTGTGCAAGTATCCTAAATCCTTGCTTTAATTTATTCAACGAATATCGTAAGCTTATCTCTTTGAATGCAAGTATCTTTACTCTTTATATCTATTTATGCAATAAACCTGCGTAAGTAAGTTATTGAATTATATTCCGGTTATACGAGTTTTTTTAAACTTTATTGTTATTAATCATAATATTCATGTAAGTTCTCGAACTTTATTCGTTCATTGTTTATTAGTACAATATTACTGTAAGATTCAGATATATATATATATATATATTCTGTTCGTTAAAGTATGGTTATACAAGTGTCCTCACTTTGATAATTGTTGTACTTATTGATATACCTATTAAATTCCGGTATGTATACATTGATTAAAAGTTGTCTAAGCTATTTGATTTGGCTAGACACAGATTTAAAAATATCATTGGACATGATAAAACCTTATTGATATCCAACTGAATTGTTTGGTTCAGATTCCCGACTAAGTATGAACATCCCGAACATGTGAAAACTTTTGTGCGCCTAAGGCGGATATGATGAACGAGAATATTGTTCTAACATGTAGTATTGATCAATACAGGGCATAACGGGCTGATCACCCCTCCCCGTGTACTCAGAAGTTATGACGGTTTCTGATGATGAAGTTCATTAAACCTTATCGAAAATTGAAAACAAAGTTCATAATCTGTAGACTGTTCTCCATTTATAGTCAGTACATAGTTTCAAAATTTAGATATAGAATTGATATGTTGTTATTATTGGTTTAGTTTACTTCACAACTATTGCTTCATTGTAGAAGTGTCGTTCAAAGAAAAATTTATTCCTTTATGCTAATGTTTATTATTTGCTATTACTTGTTGGGCACTCAAATGCTCATTCTTGCTTAATTTAAATATTTTCAGCTAAGTCTGATCGACCTGAAGGTTCAAGCAAGAACAAAGGGAAAGGAAAGCTAGTAGAATAAGTTTGTGTTATCTTATGTAATAGCTAAACTCAAATAAGATGATGATATTTATTATCTATCATGTAATGAAATGTTTTAAAGGTCGCGTACCTGGGTTTTAGACAACTCTGATATGTAAATTAAGTTTGATATTTATGACATTATTATTATTATTACGCTCAAAGAAATGATATCGTGAAGCACTAAATTCGGGTTTCAAGCACCTGAATTTGGGGGTGTCACAGATGTGACACTGAAACGGGTCTGTGAAATCGAAATTCATTTGGGTACGGGGGCTTGATTATGCGGAGGGAATGTGTTAGGCACCCCCCGACATCCGTGTTACCACGGTGACCACCACTTTTCAAGAAACTGTTATATGAATGTGTATGTGTGTGTGGGTCAATGTGCTGTTATTTGGAAGTAGTGTGAGGCCTCGTTCACACCTATATACACATGGTTTGAATTTATATAAAAATTCAGTTTTAAACAAGATTTAGCAGTGATGTTTTGTAAAAGAGGTTTTTCAAACCCTTATGCTCAATAGTAATTAAGACCTTTTACATTTCCATTCTTATCATGTTCGGCTTGATTGCTTTTATTTTTCGAGATACGAAGCATCTTTGAGAAAAATAATGTACAAAGCAATGCCGAACTCCTCGTGGGGATGAAAACCATATGAGGAAATCCAAACACCGTGAATAAATTTACAAGCTGCTTACAGTTGAAAATGTCCATCACGGGAACTGAATCTAGATTCAGTAGACTGAATCTATGATCACATGATTCCTAGGCTCACATGATGCCACAATTTATATGAAAGCAGTTAATAATTATATATATATAAGCTGTAAATATATATATACAGACATGATCAACCACCACGAAGCACCTCCATGGGAGATCGGAAATGTAAATATATAAAAGCGGTAAATATATATATATATAGAGACATGATCAACCACCACAAAGCACCTCCATGGGGGATCAGAAATGTAAATAAAGCTGTAAAGCAATCAACCGCCACGAAGTAAACTCAAGGCGGGACGAAAACTAAATATGTATATATATAAGCAGTAAACGCACCGGATGTAAAATCCAGGCTCATCGAACAAAGTTCGACAACAGTTAATATATATATATATATTAAAGCAGTAAACGCACCGGATGTAAAATCCAGGCTCATCGAACAGAGTTCGACATACAGTTCATATATATAAGCATATATATATATATATATATATATATATATATATATATATATATATATACGAAAGCAAATAAATGCTCCAGACGTAAGTCTTGGCTCAATCGAGGCATAACTCGATAATGTTAGCCCATATATAAATATATGTATGTATATATGTATATGTATATACAAACTGAAATGAAACCACGGAACAAAGTCCGGGCATACACACGCAACACGACTCTCAACGTGAAGAAAGGTGTGTGCAAAGATGAAGAGAAAGGCTTTAAGGTGTGTAAGAAGGCTTACAGTGGACTACCAAAGAAGACTTTAATAACTTTAAAGTGGATGAACACACGGCTCCCGCCGGTAAGAAAAGTAGCTATATATGAGCTTACAAGTGTTTAAAATGAGAAAGCACTTAGTTTAGGGTGTGTGAAACAACCCGGGTCAAATCCCGAGTCCGGAATAAATCTCGGGTCAAATCCCAAGTCCGAATCGAATCAAATCCATTAAAATAAGGCCTCAAACTACTAGCCCAATAGTATCTTCTTGGGTCATCTTAGTCAACCACAGGCTCCCAAAAGGTCATGACTTGAAGGTACTATTGGTAGTAACTTATTTCCTTATATGTAGACAAATTTTCCCCTATCTTTCGATGTGGGACTGGGGTGTTACAAACTCCCCCACTTAAATTTTTGATGTCCCCATCAGAACTGATCACACACACGACCCAAAGATCTTTGCCTCTCTAGCCATTGTGGGATAATACCGGCTGGCTTTGTGTCCCCACATTCGGACCTCCATCTCTCCATTGTGGGATAATACCACCAGCCTTCGTTTCCCCACCTCCGGCAACCCGATCGGATGACCCGACCCGAGCTTTCGAGAGTCGGCTTTGATACCATATGAAATAACCCGGGTCAAATCCCGAGTCCGGAATAAATCTCGGGTCAAATTCCAAGTCCGAATCGAATCAAATCCATCAAAATAAGGCCTCAAACTACTAGCCCAATAGTATCTTCTTGGGTCATCTTAGCCCACCACAGGCTCCCAAAAGGTCATGACTTGAAGGTACTATTGGTAGTAACTTATTTCCTTATATGCAGACAAATTTTCCCCTATCTTTTGATGTGGGACTAGGGTGTTACAAACTCCACCACTTAAATTTCTGACGTCCCCGTCAGAACCGATCATACACACGGCCCAAAGATCTTTGCCTCTCTAGCCATTGTGGGATAATACCGGCTGGCTTCGTGTCCCCACCTCCATCTCTCCATTGTGGGATAATACCACCAGCCTTCGTGTCCCCACCTCCGGCAACCCGATCGGATTACCCAACCCGAGCTTTCGAGAGTCGGCTTTGATACCATATGAAACAACCCGGGTCAAATCCCGAGTCCGAAATAAATCTCGAGTCAAATCCCAAGTCCGAATCGAATCAAATCCATCAAAATAAGGCCTCAAACTACTAGCCCAATAGTATCTTCTTGGGTCATCTTAGCCCACCACAGGATCCCAAAAGGTCATGACTTGAAGGTACTATTGGTAGTAACTTATTTCCTTATATGCAGACAAATTTTCCCCTATCTTTTGATGTGGGACTAGGGTGTTAAAAACTCCCCCACTTAAATTTCTGACGTCCCCGTCAGAACCGATCACACACACGGCCCAAAGATCTTTTCCTCTCTAGCCATTGTGGGATAATACCGGCTGGCTTCGTGTCCCCACCTCCGGACCTCCATCTCTCCATTGTGGGATAATACCACCAACCTTCGTGTCCCCACCTCTGGCAACCCGATCGGATGACCCAACCCGAACTTTCGAGAGTCGTCTTTGATACCATATGAAACAACCCGGGTCAAATCCCGAGTCCGAAATAAATCTCGGGTCAAATCCCAAGTCCGAATCGAATCAAATCCATCAAAATAAGGCCTCAAACTACTAGCCCAATAGTATCTTCTTGGGTCATCTTAGCCCACCACAGACTCCCAAAAGGTCATGACTTGAAGGTACTATTGGTAGTAACTTATTTCCTTATATGCAGACAAATTTTCCCCTATCTTTCGATGTGGGACTGGGGTGTTACAAACTCCCCCACTTAAATTTTTGACGTCCCCGCCGTAATCGATCACACATCACACCTACCAAAAAGATCTTTGCCTCTCTAGCCATTGTGGGATAATACCTACGGGTTGCCCGTGTCCCCACCTCCCACCTCCATCTCTCCATTGTGGGATAATACCACCAACCTTCGTGTCCCCACCTCCAAGAACCGATCGGATGACCCGACCAGAGCTTTCGAGAGTCGGCTTTGATACCATATGAAACAACCCGGGTCAAATCCCGAGTCCAAAATAAATCTCGGGTCAAATCCCAAGTCCGAATCGAATCAAATCCATCAAAATAAGGCCTCAAACTACTAGCCCAATAGTATCTTCTTGGGTCATCTTAGCCCACCACAGGCTCCCAAAAGGTCATGACTTGAAGGTACTATTGGTAGTAACTTATTTCCTTATATGCATAAAATTTTCCCTATCTTTTCGATGCGGAATCTGGGTGTTACAAAGATGTTAACAGAGCAAATTGGACAGGGCTTCCTCGCCTTTTCTCTTTTTAAAATGGCACCCCAAGTCCTCTATTTATAGAGGGGGGGGGGGGGAGCTGAAAGTAGTATGCACACAAGCCAATCATGTGTGATGATAAAGCATATATTTTGTAATCAATCTTATATATTTATTTATAAAAGAATTATTTATTAAAGACATTTATTATCAACATGGTGCTGTTTTAATAATATATGATAAACCCATAATTTTAAGCAATGCTTTTAGAATCATGATGAGATCATGCTAATGAGATCTAAATTCTTAGATAGCTTAAAACTAAAATCTTCTCAATCGATGGATTACTAAAAAGGGGATTAATGAATCCGGATAGATTGATACATACGTTGCTTGCTCATTGGATGAGAATGATTGATCTCAAGATCATTTGTGTGGAGACACTAAAGCAAGTATGTAGGTGCTTATTGGAGAATAAGTTCACTGAAAGTGACTCGCTAAGGAATACCTAATGGAGTTTTACTTGCCTGTTAATAGGAATTCCTGTAGTGATAGTAGTACAAATAATCCTTAGACTTGAGATCATCATAGTATCTTGTATATAATGATTTACACTTTGACTTATTCCTTAAGACCCTTTATAACACCCCAGTCCCACATCGAAAGATAGGGGAAAAATTTGTCTGCATATAAGGAAATAAGTTACTACCAATAATACCTTCAAGTCATGACCTTTTGGGAGACTATGGTGGGCTAAGATGACCCAAGAAGATACTATTGGGCCAGTTGTTTGAGGCCTTATTTTGATGGATTTGATTCGATTCGGACTTGGGATTTGACCCGAGATTTGTTTCAGACTCGGGATTTGACCTGGGTTATTTCATATGGTATCAAAGCCGACTCTCGAAAGCTCGGTTCAGGTCATCCGATCGGGTTACCGGAGGTGGGGACATGAAGGCTGGTGGTATTATCCCACAATGGAGAGATGGAGGTCCAGAGGTGGGGACACGAAGCCAGTCGGTATTATCCCATAATGGCTAGAGAGGCAAAGATCTTTGGGCCATGTGTGTGATCAGTTATGATGGGGACGTCAGAAATTTAAGTGGGGGAGTTTGTAACACCCTAGTCCCACATCGAAAGATAGGGGAAAAATTTGTCTACATATAAGGAAATAAGTTACTACCAATAGTACCTTCAAGTCATGACCTTTTGGGAGCCTGTGGTGGGCTAAGATGACCCAAGAAGATACTATTGGGCCAGTTGTTTGAGTCCTTATTTTGATGGATTTGATTCGATTCGGACTTGGGATTTGACCCGAGATTTATTCCGGACTCGGCATTTGACTCGGGTTGTTTCACCCTTAGGGTATATCATGTTAGAGTTTATGCCCTAGAGGCAAATTATTTGATATAATTGCTTAACATTTTGATATTATATTTGATTGTATAAATGAATAATTTTATTATGGTTTTATTTACTGCGTTATATAAATAGTAACATAATAAAATTCCTTAGAATTGTGATACAAATTATGTAGTTTCAAGTATGTGACTTAAACATGAGATTATATAATTACAATTAGTATCATTACTCTTAAATGTCCCTAGTCGAGTATCATTGTTGATAGGAAAATAATGATGCATTAAGACTAGTATGTGGATTGACTGATGACCAAATTTCATTGGTCATAAATATATGAGATATTAAGTCAATGCGTAGAGTGCGTGTTGAAACGATGTCTTCGGATGGACCCACCATGAGAATTCTATGTGGAGCATCGAAGTGTCATTAGCGATTCTTATAGTGACAATGATGTAATGGTCCTCCGACCTGAAATCACTATATTACTACACGAGAATTTATGTACTTTGATATCATCAAAGGTCACCTTTAATAGGGTGGACTATAAAGGTGATTATTGGGTACATCATGAATCGTGTGAGAAATATGAGTGATCTAGATGGAATTTAACCCTCCCATTTATTAGGGGTGATATCCATAGGCCTCTTGATTGAGTAGGACTATGAAATGCATGGCCATGCTCAAATAGTGATTTGTTTCATATAGTCTACTCATTGATTAAGAAAACTCAGATTAAATTATGAAGAGTATGACACATTCCATGACTCGAGTTTAATCTAAGATATCAAGGTTAAAAGGATTAAATTGCATTGAAACATTGGTCACGAAAAGGTTGAATCGAATTTTCAATCTTATTATTACTTGGGTAGCAGTGATGCATTACTAGATGCCACTCACTGTTTATAATTTTTTAATATGATTTTAAAATTATTGCTAACGTAATAATAACCTATAGGGTCACACACAAAGAACGTAATTAAAAGTGAATTAATTTAAATTGTAAAGATTTAAATATGTCAATATGATTGATAGAATTTAAATTACGAATTTAAATTAATAGGATAATTTATATATAGGTATATTAATTAAGTAAGACTTAATTAAGATATATACATATATAAATTCGGATTTTATTAGATTAAGGTTTTGATTAATTCCTATTAACTACTATATTTATGATATATAGCCGCCATTTTAGGTAACGAATCATAACCTAAAAATCCTAGCCGCTCTTAGAGAGAGACTAGAGAAAAATTTCGGAAATCCTAATCCTTGGTGGCTAGTACCGCAGTTTTCTTCACTGCAGATCGTGCGACGATTCGTGGGGCATTCGTGTGGATATCGTAGAGGCGCGGTTCTGTTGGATTGCGTAAGGGATTCAAAGCCGTTTCAGAACTCTTTCACAATTGGTATAATATCTAAACCACTGAATTAATTTCTGTTTCGCATGGATCCTGTTTTTGGGTTTCAGAAATTCCTTTGATTATTTTATTTTTGGGTCACCACAAGGCAAGTATTAAATATTTAAGATGTTCATTTATCACATTTGATGCTTATAAAGAAAATTGAACAATATTGTTTTGTTGTGTCACCACAAGGACAATATTTTTATTTTTTGAATATATGGAAGTACTAGGTTGGACTTAACTTAGACAATTTTGATTCGGATGCGCCACCACTTGATCAAAATAATCTAAGAGGCAAAACATAAGGAGTTATATGATGATGTAATTGATAAGGAGTTGTCTACCTATTTATTTATATATAGTTTATTATGTCACCACAAGGCTATATATATTTGAAATGAGATCCTTATTCTTACTACCAAAAACTTTAATTAGATTTTGCCGAACTATATAAATGAGGGTAATATAGTTTGAAAAAAAATAGTGGGAGATACCAATATATAATAATACCTAACTTATTTTGGTAATTAATTAAATGAATGTTTGCTAAAATATTGTCTTTTTACATGCAAAATTTTGAAAATATCACATTCACTAATTTCATTGCGTAGCATACTTGATGCTAACAAACTGATCGGACCAAATTACACGGACTGGTTAAGGAATCTGAGAATTGTTCTCACTGCTGAAAAGATTTCTTATGTCCTAAATTACCCTGCATACTGCAAAAAGTTGCAGAGACAACCTCTGTGGAAGAGATTGCTACTTTTAAACAGTGGCAAGATGATGCATCTGTGGCTCAATGCATCATGCTCGCATCCATGAGTAACGAGCTTCAACGTCAGCATGAAACCATGGATGCTCCTACTATGTTATTGCACCTTCAAGAGTTGCATGGTGAACAAAGTAGGACTGCTAGATATGAAATATCTAAGGAGCTCTTCCGATCTCGGATGACCGCCGTTGAGACTCATGTCTTAAAGATGATCAATCTGATTGAATGTCTTGGACAGCTTGGGTTCGTCATGGATGGGGAGTTGAGTCAAGATTTAGTCTTGCAGTCACTCGCGAACACCTTCTCACAATTTGTTGTGAATTTTCACATGAATAAGTTAGATGTCAGCTTGCCTGAATTACTTAACATGTTGAAAACTGCTGAACATCACTTTCCATCCAAGAAGGACCATGTCTTAATGGTGGATGATTCTTCCAAGAAAAGGAAGAGGCCCAAGGTATCTTCTCAAAAGAAGAAATCCAAGAAGGTTAAGGGTAAGGCGAAAGTGAAGGATCAAAAGAAACCTGATCCAGTTAGCAAAGGAATTTACTTCCATTGCAACAAGCCGAGTCACTGAAAGAGGAACTGCAAGGATTATCTTGCGGAACAAAAGCAGAAGAAGCTTGGAGAAGCTTCAAATCTTAATCAAGGTTTGTTTATGATTGAAATTAATTTTTCTGAAAGTCAATCTTCTACTTGGGTATTGGATACCGGTTGAGGTTCTCACATATGTAATAATATGTAGGGACTAGTCAGAAGTAGAAAGCTGAGCAAGGATGAGGTTGTCTTACGAGTGGGAAATGGAGCAAAGGTTGCTGCATTAGTTGTAGGGACTTATTGTTTAGCTTTGCCTACGGGCAAGTTCATTAATTTAAATAATTATTATTTTGTTCCAAATATCATTAGAAACATTATTTCTATCTCTGTATTGGATATGGATGGTTTTAACATTATAATAAAGAACAACAGTTGTTCTATTTATAATGAGAATGTTTTATATGGTGTTGGTAATTTGCAAAATGGACTTTATATACTTGACTTGCATGAAAATATACTTCAAATTGAACAAACTAAGAAAAGGAAAAGAGACGGTGTTAATTATACCTTCACGTGGCACTGTAGACTTGGTCATATTAATGAAACAAGATTATCTAAGTTGCATAAAGATGGACTCCTAGAGCTATCAGATTATGAATCATATCCAACTTGTGAATCTTGTTTCATGGGCAAAATGACTAAATCTCCTTTTAATGGAAAAGGAGAAAGAGTTACAGAGTTGTTAGCGTTGGTACACACAGATGTACGTGGATCTATGACAACGACTGCACGAGGAGGGTATTCTTATTTTATTACATTCACTGACGATCACTCAAGATTTGGATATGTGTATTTAATGAATTAAAAATCTAAATCATTTGAAAAGTTCAAAGAGTTCAGAAGTGAAGTAGAGAAGCAAACTGGTAAGAGTATTAAGATTCTTCGATCTGATCGAGGAGGAGAATACTTAAGTGGTGAGTTTCTCAATTGTCTCAAAGAAAATGGTATAATCTCACAATAGACTCCACTAGGGACGCCACCGATGAATGGTGTATCCGAAAGGAGAAATCAAACATTTTTGGACATGGTTCGATCCATTATTAGCTTTACCGACCTTCCAGTTTCCTTCTGGGGATATGCCTAGAATCTACCGTGATACCTACTTAACAAGGTACCTACAAAATCACCCCCAAGACCCCATATGAGTTATGGATGGGGAGGAAACCAAATCAAGCATGTTAAGACTTGGGATTGTCCAAACTATGTCAAAAAAGTTTGAAAAGCGATAAGCTACAGACTAGATCTGACAAATGTAGATTTGTGGGATACCCTAAAGAAACATCGGGGTATTATTTCTATCATCCAACTGATCAAAAGGTGTTTGTTGCGAAACATGCTGCTTTCTTGGAAAAGGATTTTATCCTTGAAGGGGTTAGTGGGAGTAAGATATATCTTAAAGAGGTTCAAGAACCACAAAATACTATAGATCAAAGTGAGGTACCTAACCAAGTAGAGATTCCATCTGTACCACACCCTATTCGTAAATCTGGAAGAGTACCTAAGATACCTGATAGGTATGAACTTGTCATAGAAGATGATGATGAGGTACGCATCATAGATGATGATGATCCATTGAATTACGAACAGACTATGAGTAATAAAGACTCAGAGAAATGGTAAGAAGCCATGAAATCCGAGATGGACTCCATGTATGAGAACTAAGTATGGACTTTGGTTTCACCACCAAGCATTAAGCTTTATTTGGTGTAAATGGGTTTTTAAAAGAAAGACTGGAGCAGACGGCAAGGTAGAGACCTATAAGGCCCGACTGGTCGCAAAAGGTTTCAAACAAAGACAAGGAGTTGACTATGATGAAACCTTCTCACCAGTAGCAATGCTCAAATCTATTCAGATTTTTCTTACAATTGCAGCTTACCATGACTACGAAATCTGGCAGATGGACGTGAAAACGGCCTTCCTCAATGGGAAATTTGAGGAGGATGTGTATATGACACAGCTAGAGGGATTTGTTTCAAAGGTTGGAACAAATCAAGTCTGTAAGCTACAATGATCCATTTATGGATTGAAGCAAGCTTCTCGTAGGTGGAACATCCATTTTGATGATACAATTAAAGAGTTTGATTTTATCAAAAATGAGGATGAACCATGTGTGTACAAGAAGGTTAGTGGGAGTGCTATTTTATTCCTTGTATTATATGTTGATGATATATTACTGATAGGGAATGATATTCCTATGCTACAATCAATTAAAATCTGGTTATCTAAACACTTCCCCATGAAGGACTTGGGAGGCATTACTTGTATGGGGAGAAAGTGGAGATCTTTACGGATCATAAAAGCCTCAAATATTTCTTCACTCTAAAGGAACTCAACATGTGACAACGACGTTAGCTTGAACTATTGAAAGATTATGATCATACCATCTAATACCATCCTGGAAAAACGAACGTGGTAGCTGACGCATTGAGTAAAAGATCATATGCAAGTACGAGTACGATATTGTCAACGCAAAGGCCCATTTTATGTGACTTGCAAAGAATGGAGATAGAGTTAAAGACTCCAGGGACCCATGTGATGATGGCGAATATACGAGTAGAACCAACTTTAATCGATAAAGTTAAAGTCTTTCAAGCTACTGCACTGGAGGTGATGCGTATGAGGAAGAAAGTGCAAGAAGGTGCTATGCCGAAAGCAAGAATTGATGATGAAGGAATACTTCGAGTCAACTCCAGACCTTGTGTTCCTAACGACCCTGATTTAAAGTATAAAATCATGATGAAGGCACACAACACACCGTTTGCAATCCATCTTAGGAGTACCAAAATGTATCATGATCTTCGTCATACATTTTGGTGGAGCAATATAAAGAGAGAGATAGCGCTGTTTATCTCAAGGTGTCTAACTTGTCAACGAGTTAAAGCGAGCATCAAGTACCAAAAGGTCCATTACAACCACTTGAAATTCCGAATGAAAGTGGGAGCACATTACCATGGATTTCGTTCACGGGTCTTCCTAAAGTTTCTCAAGGCATAGATGCGATTTGGGTCATTGTTGATAGATTGACCAAGTCTGCTCATTTCTTACCGATACGAGAAACTTATACACTTGAACGTCTTGCTCGTATGTACATAAATGAGATTGTAAGACTGCATGGTATGGCGGTATCCATAGTTTCTGATTGAGACCCAAGATTCACTTCACGATTTTGGGTTAGTTTGCAAAAAGCTATGGGCACAGACTTACGATTTAGCTCAAAGATATCATCCTCGAGACGACGGACGGTCGGAGAGGACTATTCAAACTCTTGAAGATCTATTAAGACTCTGTGTCCTTGATTTCAAGGGAAGTTGGGAAAAGTTCTTACCATTGGTGGAGTTTTCCTACAACAATAGTTATCAAGCAAGTATTGGCATGACTCCATTCGAAGCGTTGTATGGAAGAAAGTGTCGTTCTCCAGTATACTGGGATAAGGTGGGTGAAGCAACGTTGTTGGGACTGGAGTTGGTACGTATGACTACGAAAAAGATTCAAACGATCCGGCAACGTATAAAAACCTCACAAGATCGACAAAAGAGTTATGCTGATCTTCATTGAAATGATGTGGAATTCGATATATGAGATCATGTGTTGTTATGTGTTGCTCCATGGAAAGGAGTTATGAGATTTGTAAAGAAAGGAAAGCTCAATCCTCGATTCATCGGTCCATTTTTAATCCTCGATCGAGTAGGAACTGTGGCCTATAGACTCGCCTTACTGCCAAGTATGTCTCGTGTTCATAATGTTTTTCACATATCTATGTTGCGTAAATATGTGAAAGACCCGAACCACATTATTGAGTTAGAACCAGACGAGATAGAGGAAGATTTAACGTATTAAGAGTTACCTGTTAAAATCTTGGATAAGAAAGATCATGTTCTACGCTCCAAGGTTATACCTCAAGTCAAAGTTTTGTGGAGAAACCACGATGTGGAGGAAATTACTTGGGAGTTAGAATCTGAAATGAAGTCAAGGTATCCTCATCTCTTCGACATACCAGGTATGTACCCTAATTTCGAGGACAAAATTTCATAAGAAGGGGAGGTTGTAAGACCCCAACTTTTATGAATAAAGAATAATTTTCTCGAATTATATTTTTGAATATTATGGTGTTGATTTGATATAATGTTATAGTTGTGGGAAATAATTACAAATTTTGCAAAGTAAGCAAGTGGTTATATAATATTCGATTGGTCGGGGAATATTCTTTTTGTCAAGAAATATTCGTACGACGACACAATCATTGGTGGACCCCACAACGGAAGTATTGTAATAGTTAGAAAATGACAAAATTATCTTTCTATAAAAATAACGGCGGAGGTGTTACCATTAAAACTGTTGAACTACCCGGTAGTAAAAGTACAGTAATACGCGTGGTTGCATAGTAGCACACTGTATTGATTATTGATGCTTACGTGAGAAGTCACCGCTTATACTCAATTATTGCTACAATAATTCTTTGCATCATATCTCTTATATTATTGATTCAATTATTGTCACAGTATCATCTGTATAATATGTTATATTATTAAATCAATAATTGAGACGACAAGTTATAATATTAATGATTAATAATTGTTGAAAGATTAAATATGTGTTGATTAAAAATAAAATAATTTGTGGTAATATTTATTCAATCCTTGATGTATATAAAGAGTCTATTATGAGACGTTTGTGGTAAATTTGTTTATTCTATGGGGGCCCATATGTCATCATCTAAGAGTCTCTTTCGCCAATAGTAATTACCTTTACCAGACGTCAAACCACTTGCCGTTTTCAGACATTACTGAGCGTCCGAACCAATTGTCGTTTCACATTACAAAGCGCCAAACCACTTGGTGTTTCACATTACAGGCGTCAAACCACTTTTCTTTTCACATCACCAGTCGTCAAGCCGCTTGCCTTTTCACATTGCAAGTGCTAAGCTAGAAATAGAGGCCTAGTTCTTCATTATTTTTCACGAATTCATTCAAGCTATAGAGAGAGAAAGTATATAGAGAATAAGAGAGAAAGAAGAAGAGTATTCATTCTACTACACTCTCTAAAGATTCAATCTCCTACTAATGTAAGGGGTGTTATTTCTTTTGTATTCATGAAGAGAACTTACATTATTCCATTATTTATTATTCTCGTTGGAATAAGTCAGATCACGCTGCTACCCTATAATAGGTGAAATTCTTCCATTATTCCATCTTTATTATTACATTTGGAATATCCCATGCATGCGTTTTCGCCTGGGGACCGGTTCTAGTCTTTATTATTCTGTTGGAATATCCTCATCACATGCGTGCGTTTTGGGGACCGGTTCCATTCTTTATTATTCATTGGAATATCACATGCATGCGTTTTCTGTACGGACACAGTTCCGTTATTTATTATTACATTGGAATAACTCGCTGTGAGGGTCTATCACATGCATGGTGATTTCTTTTGTTATTCCATTCTTTATTATACTCAGTTGGTTAAAACATTGACTTCTATACTCCATGAAATTAGTGGAATATCCTTGATATTTGTGCTTCATCCAGTATCTTTTCATGGAAATATTCTTCTGAGCATTCTTGAATTTTACTCTACAAAGCGAAGATCATGTTGACAGTTTGGGCGTTCTTCGGTTCTGGATAAATTAATTCTTGAACTTGTTTTATTGAATTCTTATATCATTGTCATCATCCTTATGAAGCCCCCAAATCCGGGTACTTGAAACCCAAACTCGGTGCTTCATGATACCATTTCTATAAGCTGAATAAAACTAATAATAATAACAATAATATAAAATTCAAAATTAATTTACATATGCATCAAAGTTTACTCCCAGGTACGAGACCTTTAAACATTCATTACATCATAGATAATAAGTATCATTGTCTTAATAAACTATAACTATTACACAACATATTATAAATCTCATTAAATACAAACTTTCCTTTCCCCTTGTTCTTGCCTAAGCCTTCAGGTTGATCATACTTAACTGAAAACATTTAAATTTAAAGAAAGAATGAGCATTGGATTGCCCAACAAGTAATAACAACAATATATATTAGCTGAAAGAGTTAAATGTTTTCTTTGAAAGACACTTCTACAACGAATCAACAGTTGTGAAGTAAGCTGAACCAATAATAACAACATATCACTTCCATATGTAATCTTTGAAACTACGTACAGACTATAGCTGGAGATCTGTCAACATACTATGAACATTATTTTCTATTTTTGAAAAGGTTAAACAGAACTTCATCTGTAAACCGTCATAACTTACGGGCACGGGGGGTGATCAACCCGTTATGCCCTGTATTGATCAATACTACATACAAGAACGATATTATCGTTCACTCTATCCACCTTAGGTGCACAAAAGTTTTCCCATATTCGGGATGTTCATACTTAGTCGGGAATTCAAACCAAAACAATCTGGTTGGATACAATAACGTTCTATCTTGTTCAACAATATTTTTATGTCCAGCTGATTCAAATAGCTTAGACGGCTTTTAAGTCAACGTATACATACTTGAAATCAATAAGTATGTATCAACATATGATTAAATACAATAGTTATCCAAGTGGGGACACTTGTCTAACCCTATATACGAATTAACGAACAGAATAAATATCTGAATTATACAATACAATAATCAAATAATGTAAGAACTTGTATGAATACAAAGATTGGATACATAATCAATAATAATAGAGTTAATAATCTAGCACAATAATAATATAATTCTGAAACTTTTTTACTCATGTCCATTGCATAAAGTAAATGCAAAAGTAGGATACTTGCCTGAGCTGCTGCTTACAATAACGCAACTTAGATTAATCTTTTATACAGCGACCTATCAGTAATAAGATCATTCGTTCAATTAAAATAATATATCATATCACATATTACTGCTAGTTGCAGTCAACACATAACCTAATCACATTGTCACATATGTTTAACAGTCATTGGGTCATAAACAGACATATGTCTAGTCAATTTATCTAAGTCCAGATCAATTTCTGAAATATTTCGGTGTACCGATGGCTTTATCGAGTAAATATCGAGTCTAAGACTCTATCGTGTAGTTTAATATTCGTTTAGATATTTTAAATATCAGTCATATTATTTTTCATAGCCTTATAATAATTTTTAAATAATTATTATACTTTATCATAAATTTTCAAACACTGAAATCATTATTAAATGATTTAAATATTAACTAATTCTATTATCATTAATATTTAATTAATATTAAACTATTAATGAAACCATTGCCAAAATATTAAAGTTATTTATAATAACTCAAAATATTTTTAAAGTATTAATATTACCCTTAAATGATTTTTAAACATTTAAAATCATTTTTAAATAATTACCATTAATATTTAAGTATTAATGTTCTATTTATCTAAATATTAAAAGTCATTAATTATAACTTCAAATATTTTTAATTCATTTATATCCTTTTTAAATGATTTTTAAATTAATAAAGCCATTTTAAAACTATTTATTTAATATAATTATTAAATAAATTTAATATCATTAATGTTAAATAAATATCATTAAGATTAAATTATTAATGAAATTATCCTTTAAATATTAAAAGTTATATTTTATAACTTAAAATATCTTTAAACACTTTATTTTCACTTAAAATAATTTTTCTAATATAAAATCATTTTTACATTACTTTATTTAATATAATTATTAAATAAATCTAATATCCTTAATATTAAAATATTAATATTTTTCATGACAAAATATCAAAAGTTATATTTTATAACTTAAAATATTTTTATAATCTCTAAATCATTTTATATAAATTTTAAATCATTATTTCTATTTTCCATCATTTATTTAATATCTTTATTAAATAACTTAATCATCATTAATATCTAATTAATAATGAAAATCATCACAAAATATTGAAAATTATAGAAAATAACTTAAAATATCTTTTATATCATAACATATTTTAAATGATTTTTCATGTATAAAAATCATTTTTAAATCATTTATTTAATATTATACTTAAATAAATTAAATACTTTTTATATTCCAAAATATCAAATATTTATGAAATATACTTAAAATAATTAAAAACTAATTTTTGGACTTTAAAATAATTTTTAATAATTTATTTGGTATTTTTAATAATTAAAACTAATTGTTTCTATTTATTTAATTAAAATAACTAATTTAGAAATTAAACTATCGCTAAAGGTACATTAGGCGACAAAACTGTCGCTAATGGTGTTCTTCATCATACCCAGAAAACTAATGTCAGATTTCGAGTGGGATACTTTGACTACGATTTCTGATCCGATCGTGGTGTTGATGGACTATTTAATGATCACAGTATGTAGAACTAATGTAATACTACAATATACAACAACAATCATGGTCATAACATGCATCAAATACAAGATCTAATCTAACCAAAACACTGTCAGAGCTGTTCTTCATTTCTGGGTTTGCCCAGAAATGAAGAACAGTTCGACTGTTCACTTTTGAGCTCCCACTACATGATGATTATGCATCCTTTTTGTGATCTAAAAGTTCCAGGTTGTATACCACATGTAGATAAATAGATCTATTACAAAAAATTACTAAAAAAACAACACAACAAGAAGATATAATCTGGTCAAACTATGCCAGAGAAGCTGTTCTTCATGAATCTGGGTTTTTCCTAGAAACTCATAAGGCTGGTGGTCAACCCTTGTTTGACCACCCATATCTTTTATTATGTAACCGATCTGGTTGTTCTATGAGTTTTAAGATGTAGTAGTCATGTCAAACTACAAGTCTATAACAAGAACATGGCCATACTATAACGGATCAAAGAAGAATGTAAAAAATCAAACATCGAAGAATTTCAGGTTTCGGGTTGCCCGAAACTCGAATTTTCGATCGACAACTCACTTTGACCACGAATATCTTTTAATCTACAACAGATATGAACCTGATTCAAGTTCCAGATTCAAGATCTCCTGACAGAGTACAAGTACAAACCTTTAAAACACATAAAACCATAATAGATAGAGATCTATGGGATCTGACATTCACTGTCAGACCCTTATTTTCAAAAATCCAAATTTCGAAAATCATCAAATCTGAGCCTCTAGATGTTATGGGTTTAACATCTAGCAACCCAGATCATTGATTAACACCCCATACAACATATTTTAATAATCAATTATAAGATCTAAGATCAAATCACAGAATTTTTAAGTAGGGTTCTTTTATACCTTTTTGCACCTTGATTCTTGATTTCTTGCTTCTGATTTGATGTTAGTGTTCGTGGGGCTTGATTGGGGGCTGATCTAGCAAGGAAATTTTGTGGGTTTGGTCTTTAGAGAGTATGGCTAAGTGTTTGTTGCACAAATAAGGTAATAATGCATTTTCTCTCTCTTAATCTATGCAATTAAATTGATACAATGAATTTGTAATGGCTGATGTGTTGATCATGTAGCTGCTAGGTTGATAGGGTAGGGTGGCTGGCCAGATCCTGCAAAGATTTGGCTAGCAATAATTCAACATATGGGACAAAAGGGTATTTTGGTAATTTTATTTTAATTTAAGGGCATTCTTGTCCAAGGTGCTTTAATCTAGGATTTATTCATTAGATTTTACATCTTAAAGTTTCCCAATTAATTACTAGGGTTTGGACAATTAAAAATTAAAGTATAATAAAATTTTAATTTTAAACACACTAATTAAATTAGGGTTTTTAATAGAAATTAGGGTTTTTACTAGAAAATTAGGGTTTAATAATTAGGGTTCCTTAATATCATTAGGGTTCCCAAATTAACAATTAGGGTTTCTTAATTATCATTATAATTTATTAAAACAGTAATTAAGGTTTCTAATTTTAGCAAATTAGGGTTTTCAAATAATAATTAGGGTTTTTCCTAATTACAGAAATTATATAATACACAGTAAAATTCATATAACATAAGTACTACACTGTCTCGAACTCATAGCTGAGTTTAACAATTAGGGTTTAATAACACGATATGAGGGTTATCCCACAATTTACCATATTTGGCCTACCGTTATCAGTCTATGCATTTACAGTACATATTTATAGGACTTAAAATAAAAATATAATCAATATTATATTATTATTCTCATCCATTGATCAATACCCAAATTTAGGGTTTGGATTCCATATCTGATTTATTCTTCATATACAACATCAATAATTATGCTAAAATAATTAACTTAAATATTCTGAACAATTTCATATAATAAAATATTTATTATTATACTTAATAATAATTTCATATATTATTTAAATAATATAAAATCATGTTTTCATGGAAAATAATTAATAAAAACATTTACGCTACAAAAATTAATTACTATAGGAATATAATTTGTGGTGATTAATAATTCTAAAATTATTTATAGGTAATAAATATATTCACATTTATCATACATTACTTGACACATATTCTCATCATTAAAATAAAAAAAAAATTATATGCAAAATATCTATTAAGTATTACATTCGCCTCCTCCTTATAAGGATTCCGTCCCCTAATCAATCAACTTTTTTAAAACTCATACGTACATACAGGGGTACATACATACACAATCATTGCAAGTAGATCTCAATCATATTTTATTGAACTGATATTTAATTATTCACTATAAAGCTTATCTTTCTGATTAAACGGAAATTTTATTTCTAAATTAACTCAAATTCCTCCCTCAAAATTTTATTTATAAAATAATTTGCTATATAAAGGAAAATCATATATATCTACAAAAATAAAAGTTATTCGAATAATACCTGGAGTTCCATTTCCAGCTGCCACAGTATCCTGGACCGTCATATTGAAGACTCGTGCGGTTGGTTTGTTGGTCGAAGTCGGTCCTGTGATTGCCATAGTCCCGCTTCCTTTTCCCGTGGTTACACTCACTTGCTCCATTTTCCTCTTTGGACAATCCTCACCTTATGTTCAATTCGATCCACATAAAAAACACCCATTGTTCATCCTTGGGTTGGGGCAGTTGGGAGAGATATGACTCTCCTGCCCGCACTTGTAACATACAAACTTACCCTTCAGACACTCACCAGAGTGATTCTTCCCACATTTTCCACACTGAACTATCTGCTTCTTCACACCTTCTTGTTTCACCTGAACATTCCCAAAATAATTCCCTTTTCTTTTCTCACCCCTATTCCCACTATTAGTTTCCACCTTCATAGCTCCTACAGTCTTGCCTTTGTTCCTCTTCTCCTTGTTATAGAGGCTTATGGCCTCACTCCCCTCCTCAGCTATGATAGCCTTTTCCATGAGTGCTGCAAAAGTATTGATCTGCAACACCGCCACCTTGTTGTAGAGCCAGGGTTTTAATCCCAGCTCGAACCTTCTTGCCTTTCTAGCCTCCGTATCAACTTGATGCGGAGCAAACCTATCCAACTCATTAAACATTGCGGCATACTCCGCAACAGTCATGTTATCCTGCTTTAACTCTAGAAATTTTACCTCCATCCTATCCTGCATGCTAGCTGAGAGGTAGTTTTCGAAAAACAAAGTTTTAAACCTAGCCCAAGTAACTACTCCCTTCTCCTGCCCTCGCTTGATTTGCTTCCCACCAAAAGTTCGCCTCTCCTTTCATCATATAGGTGGCAAAAGAGGTCTTTTGCCCCTCATCTACCCTAGCAACTACGAACACCTTTTCTATCTCGTTAACCCATGTCTGGGCTTCTATAGGGTCAGCTGTTCCCCTGAATTCTAGTGGTCCTACTGCCTTGAAGTCTTTGAAGTTTGCCAAGCGATTATCAGTTCTGGTTCCTCGCTAATTTGTATTCCTCGCTACATAGCTTTGAGCTACCATGTTCGCAAAGTTTTGCATTGGGTCTTGCGGTTGTCCCTCAGCATTGTTGACAGATTCTTCTGCCCTTTGATTTCGTGTTTGACGTCTTGGCGGCATTATCTGATTACATAAAATCATAAATTTAACTTACCTTCTAAACCTTATTGTATAAGTTTAACATGTAACACAAAGTTTTATCTAAAACTTATGCCATTAATCAAACATAGATTAATTCAAAGTACTTTATATAACATAACCCATACTGCTATCCCTTTGTGACCACAAAAGTCGAGAATTACTGTAATAACTTATACAAAAGTTTGAGAATATTACATTACACCCGTACATTATCAAACATACATAATCAACTACTAATCCTACTAATTTCCTAAGTCACGATCTTTCCTCTTTCTTTTGCCTTTCTTCCTCGGAGCTGCACACGATTTGTTGCTTCCGACTCCCATTTGATCAATTTGGATTTTAAGCTTATCTTGTTCTTCCATGGTTTCTATTAACGCCTTTCGCAATTGGTTATTTAGTAGCTTTTCTATTTCCCACAGCTTTTCTAGAGAAGAAACCTTGTTCTTCAGATTCTGTACTTCCGTTGATGCTTGATCAGCACCAACTTTAGTGTCTGAATCGCTATCTGTCAGTTCCACCATTTCCGGATCTGGTACTACGTTTTCCAATACCACCACCTCATCAAGGTTGTGCGCACTCACCTTTGAAACTAAAGGTGGGGGCACCCGCCTTAGGTTGGTACTAAGGTTAAGGTTTGGAGAGAAAAAAATGATATTTACATATATTTTATATCTTTTCTGTATTTTTTTTATAGGTCCTGCAACTCAATGTGAGTGAGAAACGTAAATTTGAATTGTCTAAATAATGACAAAATGTTTGCAAATAAAAAACATAAAGAGGCTATTTTGTTTTGTTCAATATAAAATTATTATGAACTTTTTAAAATCAAATTAAGATATTTTTAAACTCTAAATTAATATAATTTTTTAATTTTAAAATTAAAGGCACATGCTCTCAATAGTCAAAATCTATTAAAAGTTGCATGAAAACACAATTTATTTCTTATTTGATGCATTAGAAACTCCAAAGTAGCCTTTAATTTAATTAATGGGTGATATAATAAGCATCTCAATTTTTAAATGCATTCTTCTCCGGAAAAACTCCAAATTAACCTTTAGTTAATATGTAATCAAGAAATCTTTGTGAAGAGATTCAATCAAATATGCTCATTTCTATATTCTTACAATTTTTACAAACACATTTAATTATTATATTTTTCCAACAATTGAAAACGAGCAAATTTTGAGACATTTTTAAACTATACAGACTCGCATGATACAGTTACCTCCTCTTAGTCGTAAAACCGAAAGAAGCACTTCAAGCGTCAATAAATAAATTTTTTTTATTGATGTATTTTGCCCCCCTATGAAAATCTTCTGGTCCCGCCACTGTCTGCACTATGAGCCTCTATTTCAACTTTTGGCTTTGATATCGGCTCCTTCTTTACGATCAGAGAGTATCCTAATTTTTTTCCACCTGACATCTACACACAACTTATGTTGATTAGTAAATAGTATATACACACAACAAACAATAGTTTTATAAGAGTTATCTTTTATTTTGTTTAACGATGAATTTATTTAATTCATCTCATTTTAAACTCTATATGAGTTATCTGTATCTTTAACGTTTCTCTCTGTTCTAAGGTTATAGCCTAAGGTCGATCCCACCTAAGGTTTCTAACCCTAAAGCTTTGATACCAACCTATGACGCCCCCAAATTCGGGTACTTGAAACCCGAACTCGGTGCTTCACGATACCATTTCTATAAGCTGAATAAAACTAATAATAATAACAATAATATAAAATTCAAAATTAATTTACATATGCATCAAAGTTTACTCCCAGGTACGAGACCTTTAAACATTCATTACATCATAGATAATAAGTATCATTGTCATAATAAACTATAACTATTACACAAATATATTATAAATCTCATTCAAAACGACTTTCCTTTCCCTTGTTCTTGCACGAGCCTTGAGTTGATCATACTTAATCGAAAACATTTAAATTTAAAGCAAGAATGAGCATTGGATTGCCCAACAAGTAATAACAACAATATATATTAGCTGAAAGAATTAAATGTTTTCTTTGAAAGACACTTCTACAACGAATCAACAGTTGTGAAGTAAGCTAAACCAATAATAACAACATATCACTTCCATATGTAATCTTTGAAACTACGTATGCACTATAATCGAGATCTCAACATACTACTATGAACATTGTTTTCTATTTTGAAAAGGTTAAATGAACTTCATTTGTAAACCATCATATAACTTACGGCACGCAGGGGATCATCGGCCGTTATGCCTGTATTGATCAATACTACATGCAAGAACGATATTATCGTTCACTCTATCCACCTTAGGTGCACAAAAGTTTTCCCATATATTGGGATGTTCATACTTAGTCAGGAATCAAACCAAAATAATCTGGTTGTATACAATAACGCTCTATCTTGTTCAACAATATTTTTATGTCTAGGCGATTCAAATAGCTTAGACGGCTTTTTAAGTTAACGATATAAATACTTGAAATTAATAAGTATGTATCAACATATGATTAATATAATGGTTATCCAAGTGGGGACACTTGTCAACCCTATATACTGAAATTAACGAATGAATAAATATCCAATTATACTGATAATACAAATGATCGGATAATTAAGAACTTGTATGAATACAAAGATTGGATACATAATCAATAATGATAGAGTTAATAATCCGCACAATAATAAAATAATTACAAACTTTCTTACTCATGTCCATCGTTGATAAAGTAAATGCAAAAGTAAGATACTTGCTTTTAGTTATTTTGCTATAATAACGCCGACTTAGATTAATCTTTTATATAGCGACCTATCGAGAATAAGATCATTCGTTCAATTAGAATAATATATCATATCACATAGATCGCTTATTTTGCAGATTAAACACATAACCTAATCACATTGTCACATATGTTTAATATCGTTTATTCGGGTCATAAATGTATTACACGTATCTAGTCAATTTATCTAAGTCCAGATCAATTTACGAAATATTTTGATTGTCACCATGACTATCGGGTAAATATCGAGTCTAAGACTCTATCGTGTAGTTTAATATTCGTTTAGATATTTTAAATATCACCATATTATTTTTCATAAATTTATAATAATTTTTAAATAATTATTATACTTTATCATAAATTTTCAAACATTGAAATCATTATTAAATGATTTAAATATTAACTAATTCTATTATCATTAATATTTAATTAATATTAAACTATTAATGAAACCATTGCCAAAATATTAAAGTTATTTATAATAACTTAAAATATTTTAAAGTATTAATATTACCCTTTAAACGATTTTTAAACATTTAAAATCATTTTAAATAATTACCATTAATATTTAAGTATTAATGTTCTATTTATACAAATATTAAAAGTCATTAATTATAACTTAAAATATTTTTAATTCATTTATATCCTTTTAAATAATTTTAAATTAATAAAACCATTTTAAAACTATTTATTTAATATAATTATTAAATAAATTTAATATCATTAATGTTAAATAAATATCATAAAGATTAAATTATTAATGAAATTATCCTATAAATATTAAAAGCTATATTTTATAACTTAAAATATCTTTAAACACTTTATTTTCACTTAAAATAATTTTTCTAATATAAAAATTATTTCTATGTTACTTTATTTAATATAATTATTAAATAAATCTAATATCCCTAATATTAAAATATTAATATTTTTCATGACAAAAATATCAAAAGTTATATTTTATAACTTTTTTTTATAATCTCTAAATCATTTTTATATAAATTTTAAATCATTATTTCTATTTTCCATCATTTATTTAATATCTTTATTAAATAACTTAATCATCATTAATATCTAATTAATAATGAAAATCATCACAAAATATTGAAAATTATAGAAAATAACTTAAAATATCTTTTTATATCATAACATATTTTTAAATGATTTTTCATGTATAAAAATCATTTTTAAATCATTTATTTAATATTATACTTAAATAAATTAAATACTTTTTATATTCTAAAAATATTAAATATTTATGAAATATACTTAAAATAATTAAAAACTAATTTTTGGACTTTAAAATAATTTTTAATAATTTATTTTGTATTTTTAATAATTAAATCTAATTATTTCTATTTATTTAATTAAAATAACTAATTTAGAAATTAAACTGTCGCTAAAGGTACATTAGGCGACAAAACTGTCGCTAATGGTGTTCTTCATCATACCCAGAAAACTAATGTCAGATTTCGAGTGGGGTACTTTGACTACGATTTCTGATCCGATCGTGGTGTTGATGGACTATCTAATGATCACAGTATATAGAACTAATGTAATACTACAATATACAACAACAATCATGATCATAACATGCATCAAATGCAAGATCTAATCTAACCAAAACACTGTCAAAGCTGTTCTTCATTTCTGGGTTTGCCCAGAAATGAAGAACAGTTCGACTGTTCACTTTTGAGCTCCCACTACATGATGATCGTGCATCCTTTTTGTGATCTAAAAGTTCCATGTTGTATACCACATGTAGATAAATAGATCTATTACAAAAAATCACTAAAACAACAACACAACAAGAAGATATAATCTGGTCAAACTATGCCAGAGAAGTTGTTCTTCATGAATCTGGGTTTTTCCCAGAAACTCATAAGGCTGGTGGTCAACCCTAGTTTGACCACCCATATCTTTGATTATGTAACCGATCTGGTTGTTCTATGAGTTTAAAGATGTAGTAGTAGTGTCAAACTACAAGTCTATAACAAGAACATGACCATACTATAACGGATTAGCAAGAACAGAAGCTCTGTAAAATCATCGTCGAGAAATTGCAGGTTTACGGGTTGCCTGTAAACTCGTATTTCTCGATCGGTCAACTCACTTTGACCACGAATATCTTTTTAATCTACAACAGATATGAACCTGATTCAAGTTCCAGATTCAAGATCTCCTGACAGAGTACAAGTACAAACCTTTAAAACACATAAAACCATAACAGATAGAGATTTATGGGATCTGACATTCACTGTCAGACCCTTATTTTCAAAAATTCCAGATTTCGAAAATCATCAAATCTGAGCCTCTAGATGTTATCGGTTTAATATCTAGCAACCCAGATCATTGATTAACACCCCATACAACATATTTTAACAATCAATTATAAGATCTAACATCAAATCACAGAATTTTTAAGTAGGGTTCTTTTATACCTTTTTGCACCATGATTCTTGATTTCTTGCTTCTGATTTGATGTTAGTGTTCGTGGGGCTTGATTGGGGACTGATCTAGCAAGGAAATTTCGTGGGTTTGGTCTTGAGAGAGTATGGCTAAGTGTTTGTTGCACAAATAAGGTAATAATGTATTTTCTCTCTCTTAATCTATGCAATTAAATTGATACAATGAATTTGTAATGGCTGATGTCTTTGATCATGTGAGTCGCTAGGTTGATAGGGTAGGGTGGTGGCGAGATCTTGCAAAGATTTGGCTAGCAATAATTCAACATAATGGGACAAAAAGGGTATTTTGGTAATTTTATTTTAATTTAAGGGCATTCTTGTCCAATGTTCTTTAATCTAGGATTTATTCACTAGATTTTACATCTTAAAGTTTCCTAATTAATTACTAGGGTTTGAACAATTAAAATTAAAGTATAATAAAATTTTAATTTTAACACACTAATTAAATTAGGGTTTTAATAGAAATTAGGGTTTTTACTAGAAAATTAGGGTTTAATAATTGGGGTTCCTTAACATCATTAGGTTCCCAAATTAATAATTAGGGTTTCTTAATTATCATTATAATTTATTAAAATAGTAATTAGGGTTTTTAATTTTTGCAAATTAGGGTTTTCAAATAATAATTAGAGTTTCTCCTAATTACAGAAATTATATAATACACAGTAAAATTCATATAACACAAGTACTACACCGTCTCGAACTCATAACCGAGTTTAATAATTAGGGTTTAATAACACGATATGAGGGTTATGCCACAATTTACCATATTTGGCCTACCGTTATCAGTCTATGCATTTACAGTACATATTTATAGGACTGAAAATAAAAATATAGTCAATATTATATTATTATTCTCATCCATTGATCAATACCCAAATTTAGGGTTTGGATTCCATATCTGATTTATTCTTCATATACAACATCAATAATTAAGCTAAAATAATTAACTTAAATATTCTAACAAATTCAGTATAATAAAATATTTATTATTATACTTAATAATCATTTCATATATTATTTAAATAATATAAAATCATGTTTTCATGGAAAATAATTAATAAAAACATTTCGCTACAAAAATTAATTACTATAGGAATATAATTTGTGGTGATTAATAATTCTAAAATTATTTATAGATAATAAATATATTCGAATTTATCATACATTACTTGACACATATTCTCATCATTAAAATAAAAAAAAAATTTATATGCAAAATATCGGGTTATTACATTCACCCTCCCTTATAAGGATTCCGTCCCTAAAATCACCGTTTTAAAAACTCATACGTACATACAGGGGTACATACATACACAATCATTGCAAGTAGATCTCGTTCATATTTGATCGAACTGGTCTTTAATTATTCACTATAAAGCTTATCTTTCTGATTAAACGGAAATTTTATTTCTAAAAGAACTCAAATTCCTCCCTCAAAATTTTATTTATAAAATAATTTGATATATAAAGGAAAATTATATATATCTACGAAAATAAAAGTTATTCGAATAATACCTGGAGTTCCATTCCCAACTGCCACAATATCCTGGACCGTCATATTGAAGACTCGTGCAGTTGGTTTGTTGGTTGAAGTCGGTCTTGTGATTGCCATAGTCCCGCTTCCTTTTCCCGTGGTTACACTCCCTGTCTCCATTTTCCTCTTTTGACAATCCCTCACCTTATGTTTAGTCGATCCACATAGAAAACACCCATTGTTCATCCTTGGGTTGGGGCAGTTGGGAGAGATATGACCCTCCTGCCCGCACTTGTAACATACAAACTTACCCTTCAGACACTCACCAGAGTGATTCTTCCCACATTTCCTACACTGAACTATCTGCTTCTTCACACCTTCTTGTTTCACCTGAAAATTCCCAAAATAATTCCCCTTTCTTTTCTCACCCCTATTCCCACTATTAATTTCCACCTTCACAGCTCCTACAGTCTTGCCTTTGTTCCTCTTCTCCTTGTTATAGAGGCTTATGGCCTCACTCCCCTCCTCAGCTATGATAGCCTTTTCCATGAGTGTTCAAAAGTATTGATCTGCAACACCGCCACCTTGTTGTAGAGCCGGGGTTTTAATCCCAGCTCGAACCTTCTTGCCTTCCTAGCCTCCGTATCAACTTGATGCGAAGCAAACCTAGCCAACTCATTAAACTTTGCGGCATACTCTATAACAGTCATGTTATCCAGCTTTAACTCTATAAATTTTACCTCCATCCTAGTCTGCATGCTAGCTGAGAGGTAGTTTTCAAAAAACAAAGTTTTAAACCTAGCCCAAGTAACTACTCCCTTCTCCTGCCCTCGCTTGATTTGCTTCCCACCAAAAGTTTGCCTCTCATTTCATCATATATGTGGTAAAAGAGGTCTTTTGCCACTCATCTACCCTAGCAACTACGAACGCCTTTTCTATCTCGTTAACCCTTGTCTGGGCTTCTATAGGGGTCACTTTGTTCCCCAATTCGGTGGTCCCATCGCCTTGAAGTCTTTGAAGTTTGCCAAGCGATTGTCGGGTGGTTCCCTCGTACCGGTATTCCCCACCACATAGCTTTGCTACCATGTTCACAAAGTTTTGCATTGGGTCTTGCGGTTGTCCCTCAGCGTTGTTGACAGATTCTTCTCCCCTTTAATTTCGTGTTTGACGTCTTGGCGGCATTATCTGATTACATAAAATCATAAATTTAACTTACCTTCTAAACCTTATTATATAAGTTTAACATGTAACACAAAGTTTTATCTAAAACTTATTCCATTAATCAAACATAGATTAATTCAAAGTACTTTATATAACATAACCCATACTGCTATCCCTTTATGACCACAAAAGTCGGGAATTACTGTAATAACTTATACAAAAGTTTGAGAATATTACATTACACCCGTACATTATCAAACATACATAATCAACTACTAATCCTACTAATTTCCTAAGTCACGGTCTTTCCTCTTTCATTTGCCTTTCTTGCTCGGAGCTGCACACGATTTGTTGCTTCCGGCTCCAATTTGATCAATTTGGATTTTAAGCTTATCTTGTTCTTCCATAGTTTCTATTAACGCCTTTCGCAATTGGTTATTTAGTAGCTTTTCTATTTCCCACATCTTTTCTAGAGAAGAAACCTTATTCTTCAGATTCTGTACTTCCGTTGATGCTTGATCAGCTCCAACTTTAGTGTCTGAATCACTATCTGTCAGTTCCACCATTTCCGGATCTGGTACTACATTTTCCAATACCACCACCTCATCAAGGTTGTCTGCACTATGAGCCTCTATTTCAGCTTTTGGCTTTGATATCGGCTCCTTCTTTACGATCAGAGAGTATCCTAATTCTTTTCCACCTGACATCTACACACAACTTATGTTGATTAGTAAATAGTATATACACACAGCAAACAATAGTTTTATAAGAGTTATCTTTTATTTTGTTTAACGATGAATTTATTTAATTCATCTCCTTTTAAACTCTATATGAGTTATCTGTATTTTTAACGTTTCCCTCTGTTCTATGGTTATAGCCTAAGGTCGATCCCACCTATGGTTTCTAACCCTAAAGCTTTGATACCAACCTGTGACGCCCCCAAATCCGGGTACTTGAAACCCGAACTCGGTGCTTCTAAGGTCATCCTCATGTTTATATTTTATTGAAAGTCATCTGTGGCCTGTAGTGCATAGATGGACTTGGTATGATTATGACCAGGGATTATCCGGTGTAATCATGACCGTAATGTTACAAATGATGTGGTAAAAGTCCTCATTGGCCCGTAGTGCATTGATGGACAGTTGTTGGCATGATCATGACCATTAATGAATACACAAATATTCTTGGCCCGTAGTGCATGGATAATTGTGGTCGTGATACTAAAGAATATCCTTGGCCGTAGTGCAGGGGTGATTCGATGATGTGGATTACTTATTAAGCTGAGTCCCAGCGATAAAAGTGATGAAAAACTTTTTAAATCATAAAAGATAGTAGATTTTATTCTTTACTTGACTCTTTTAATGGATTGCTTGTTCCGCTGCAGTTAAACTTGATGTTTGTTATATTGTATCAGTTTAACACTGTTTAAGGCTAATGATAATTTATTCTGCATTATCTTAGTCATAATATTTCTTACTAGGCTAGTTGAGCTCACCCTTTCTTTCATTGTTCTCTTCAGGAAATGAGAATATAACTGGGACGAGTCGGGGAACGGAGTGATGGTCCTAGATGGTGCATTAGTAGTCCTCACTATTCTGTGATATAGTATGATAATAATTATATTGAGGACTCCTTTTGAGTTTGTATACTCTCTAGTAGACAATATTTGTATTCAAACTCACAGTTTATGTTTTGTCGTATTGTACACGACAATTGTATTATTAAGTTGTATTTGAATTCTGTACCATGTATCTGGCGACTCAAGATGGGTGATGTATACCTAATTTTGGGGGCGTCACATATATGATATGAATACATCATGAAAGGTGTATGTGACAATAGGTATGTGGGTATATATTAAAATAATATACCATGAACATATTGTAAACTATTATTTTAATAAAGAAGGTAATGTAATGTGTATATATAGTGCATTAATACATATCTTATGACTATGTGAGTAAATAATATAATAAAGGTTATGATGATGTGGTGTGTCACTACTCAAATTAAATCTTAAATTTGGCATTATCAAAATGTACATGGATTATATTTAATACCCTAAATTGCTAGCATAATATTGCCATATCATTTAAACCCATGTATGCACCCAATTGGATTTAAAACCTAAGTATACATATATGTGTATTAAACATATAGTGTGTGGCATTAGATAGCTATCAAATGCTGAGATTTGACTTGTCCCATTTTGCGAGTCACTTTTTTTCCCCACGTGAAGAACCATTGGCCTAAGGCTACCTATTCCTTCATCTCTTAAACTTCCCAATAGCTAGCCATGATGAAGAAGGGTGTGGGTGATGGGGGTGGTTGGCCACTATTGCACCAACTCTTAATTACCCAATGAATTATCCATCCATCTCTTGATTTAATTTCATGGACAATGGCTTGGCATGGGTAGTAAGTTTTTTATAAATTAAGCACTCTATTTCATGTGCTATGTTGTTGAGAATTACTTTCTTAATTGCTATAGAGAGTGAGAGGGAGTAATCTAATTTTGAGTTAAAGCAAAGGTATAAAATTATGTTCTTAGTTAAGGTTTGTTAAATTCTTGCAATTACTTAAATTCTCTGTAATTGGTGGAAGGTAACATGCCCTTATGTTAATTAAGTGTGTATGCATGTCTAGAAGTAATTTGTGTTGCGACAGAAGCTGTTAGCAATGCTTGTTGTTGAGGCTCGCAGTAAGAGCCATATTTTATACGGGCCGATTGGTGGTGCTACCGCCACTTCCCTAGTCTTTCACCACGCTTGCCATGGGTAGTATAATAGCACGCCATTCTCTGTTAGCTCCTTAAGATGTTCTCAGCATGGCATGTTAATTAGTTCATGCATATAAATAACCTTCACATATGGACTAAGATTTCAATGTATATAGTAAGCCATGTTAGTTGATTTTAGTTTGGTTATTCAAAGTGGACTTAAAAAGTTGAAAACTAGTTTTGATAAACCTTTTTCAAAAACATGTCTTGACTTTATGGGCTAATGTATCAAGTTCTGATATACATTAAAATGTGACCAATATGTTAGTTACCTTGTTGGTGAGGGTATGACGTAGTCGAGTATGAATTAAAAGAAAAAGTGCAAGTAAAAGACTATATTAGATACGTGTACATGATGTTAGATTTGTAATATTCATGAAAGCAATCAAATTGCATAAAAGTGCGGAAATGTGTAAAAATCAGAGTTTAAAATTTTACAAACCATATACCCGGATCACCCTTTATGCACAATTATTAATTAAACGAAAAGATGAAGGACAAGAATCATACCCTTGAAGATCCGAGCTTCCTCAGGTACAAGTTCACCTCTAATCCTTTTCGCGTTTAACTTGAATCCACTAGGTTTGGTTCCGAATTTGATCAACGTTAGCCACCCAAGTGTTTGGCCTCTAGAGGTGATCCACCAAGGAAGAAAAAGGATTTAAGAAGAAGGGGTATTGGCTCAAACCCTAGTTTTTCCTATCTGTTTAGAAAAAGGGCGTACTCTCCAACTATTGGAATAACTACGTATATCTAATATCTGATATAGGACTCCTCTTATAAAGATATCAAGTAGTCCTATTAAAATAAGGTATTTTTAATTAAACTCTTTTAATTAAATGGGCTCCCTAATCTTATTAGGGATAATTAATTAAACTCCTTTAATTAATTTTCCTCCCAATCCTATTAGAATAAATGAGAGTACTTATATTAAATTAATTCCTAAACTCTTTTAGAAATTAAAATAATAATAATTGTAATAATATTAATAAGACTCCTCTTATTAATTTATATTTAATATTTCTAAAATATTAAATAATAAATATTAAGCTATTTAATTTATTCTATCACCATAGATTAAATTAAATATACTTAACATATTATTACGATTATGCCATTAACTTCTTAAATAATTATTCTTCCTTTTATGGTGTGACCCTTTAGGTTCTCCATATTAAACCTATTGTGAATAAATCAATTAGAACAATTCTAATCTTATTTAAATAAATAAATTAAACAATTAATTTATTTAAATAAATAATACTTATTCTATAATAGGGATAAGCCTCCTAATGATCAACGACTTTCGAGATAATATAGATTTCAACATTAATCATAAAAGAACCTTTGAGTAAATAGTTACTGATGCAATTCAATCCTTCCACCATACAATGTCCCAATTAAATATAAGACATGGAATTATTTGTCAAGTCTTATTTTATTTAATTATATGTATTTCGACTCTTAAATGCATGAACTCCAAATAATGCAAATTAGAAACTCCTTTCTAATTTCATTCTGCCTTGGCCAAGGACTACTGGGTTGTCATTTATCGAATCACATAGGACATTTCTCTTCTTTTAATAGAAGTGGTAGATTCTTTATTGATCATACATTATCTCCATGTACAACTTATTATACCCAAGCATACCCTTTGATATACCCTAAGGGTCTTAAGGAATAAGTCAAAGTATAACTCATCATACACAAGATACTATGATGATCTCAAGTCCAAGGATCACTTGTACTACTATCACTACGGTGAATTCCTATCGACAGCAAGTAAAACTCCATTAGGTATTCCTTAGCGAGCCAATGCTCAAAGGAACTTATTCTCTAATAAGCACCTACATACTTGCTTTAGTGTCTCCACACAAATGATCATGAGATCAATCATCCTCATCCAATGAGCAAGCAACGTATGTACCAATCTATCCTGGATTCTTTAATCCCCAATTTAGTAATCCAATGATTGGGAACTATTTTAGTTTTAAGCTTTCTAAGAATTTAGATCTCATTAGAATGATCATCATCATTATTCTAAAAGCATTGCTTAAAACTATGGGTTTATCACATATTATAAAACAGCATCATGTAGATAATTAAAAGCCTTTAATAAATTAATACTTTTTATTAATAAATGAATAAGATTGTTACAAAGTATATGCTTTATCATCAAATATGATTGGCTTGTGTGCATACTACTTTCAATCTCCCATGCCTAAGGCGGATATGATGAACGAGAATATTGTTCTAACATATAGTATTGATCAATACAGGCATAATCTAATGATCACCCCTTACTTCGTGCACAGAAATTATGATGGTTTACAGATGAAGTTCTGTTAAACCTTATCGAAAATTGAAAACAAAGTTCATAATCTGTAGATTGCTCTCCATTTATAGTCAGTACGTAGTTTCAAAATTTAGATATAGAATTGATATGTTGTTATTATTAGTTTAGTTTA
Organism: Panax quinquefolius; assembly: GCA_020205615.1. NCBI lineage: Eukaryota > Viridiplantae > Streptophyta > Magnoliopsida > Apiales > Araliaceae > Panax > Panax quinquefolius. Next base: position 89,581,512 of record CM035171.1, on the reverse strand, counting down.
CTTCACAACTATTGCTTCGTTGTAGAAGTGTCGTTCAAAGAAAAATTTAATCCTTTATGCTAATGTTTATTATTTGCTATTACTTGTTGGGCACTCAAATGCTCATTCTTGCTTAATTTAAATTTTTTCAGCTAAGTATGATCGACCTGAAGGTTCAAGCAAGAACAAAGGGAAAGGAAAGCTAGCAGAATAAGTTTGTGTTATCTAATGTAATAGCTAGACTCAAATAAGATGATGATATTTATTATCTATCATGTAATGAAATGTTTTAAAGGTCGCGTACCTGGGTTTTAGACAACTCTGATATGTAAATTAAGATTGATATTTATGACATTATTATTATTATTCTGCTAAAAGAAATGATATCATGAAGCACTAAATTTGGGTTTCAAGCACCTGAATTTGGGGGTGTTACATATGTGACACTGAAACGGGTCTGTGAAATCGAAATTCATTTGGGTACGGGGGCTTGATTATGCGGAGGGAATGTGTTAGGCACCCCCCTACATCCGTGTTACCACGGTGACCGCCACTTTTCAAGAAACTGTTATATGAATGTGTGTGTGTGTGTGGGTCAATGTGCTGTTATTTGGAAGTAGTCTGAGGCCTCGTTTACAACTATAAACACATGGTTTGAATTTATATAAAAATTCAGTTTTAAACAAGGTTTAGCAGTGATGTTTTGTAAAAGAGGTTTTTCAAACCCTTATGCTCAATAGTAATTAAGACCTTTTACATTTCCATTCTTATCATGTTCGGCTTGATTACTTTTATTTTTCGAGATACGAAGCATCTTTGAGAAAAATAATGTACAAAGCAGTGCCGAACTCCTCGTGGGCATGAAAACCATATGAGGAAATCCAAACACCGTGAATAAATTTACAAGCTGCTTACAGTTGAAAATGTCCATCACGGGAACTGAATCTAGATTCAGTAGACTGAATCTATGATCACATGATTCCTAGGCTCACATGATGCCACAATTTATATGAAAGCAGTTAACAATTATATATATAAAAGTTGTAAATATATATATACAGACATGATCAACCACCACGAAGCACCTCCATGGGGGATCGGAAATGTAAATATATAAAAGCGGTAAATATATATATATATATATATATATATATAGAGAGAGAGAGAGAGAGAGAGAGAGAGACATGATCAACCACCACCAAAGCACCTCCATGGGGATCGAAATGTAAATAAAGTCAGTAAGTAATCAATCGCCATATAAGTAAACTCAAGTGGGATGAAAAGTAAATATGTATATATATAAGCGATGAACGCACTTGGATGTAAAATCCGGGCTCATCGAATGAGTTCACATACGATTCATATATATAAGCATATATATATATATATATATATATATATATATATATATATACGAAAGAAAATAAATGCTCTAGACGTAAGTCTTGGCTCAATCGAGGCATAACTCGATAATGTTAGCCCATATATAAATATATGTATGTATATATGTATATGTATATACAAACTGAAATGAAACCACGGAACGAAGTCCGGGCATACACACGCATACAATTGGGCCAGTTGTTTGGGGCCTTATTTTGATGGATTTGATTCGATTCGGACTTGGGATTTGACCGGAGATTTGTTTCGGACTCGGGATTTGACCCGAGTTATTTCATATGGTATCAAAGCCGACTCTCGAAAGCTCGGTTCGGGTCATCCGATCGGGTTACCGGAGGTGGGGACATGAAGGCTGGTGGTATTATCCCACAATGGAGAGATGGAGGTCCTGGAGGTGGGGACACGGGCCATCAAGATTATCCCACAATGGCTAGAGAGGCAAAGATCTTTGGGTCGTGTGTGTGATCGGTTCTGATGGGGACGTCAGAAATTTAAGTGGGGGAGTTTGTAACACCCCAGTCCCACATCAAAAGATAGGGGAAAAATTTGTCTGCATATAAGGAAATAAGTTACTACCAATAGTACCTTCAAGTCATGACCTTTTGGGAGCCTGTGGTGGGCTAAGATGACCCAAGAAGATACTATTGGGCCAGTTGTTTGAGTCCTTATTTTGATGGATTTGATTCGATTCGGACTTGGGATTTGACCCGAGATTTATTTCGGACTCGGCATTTGACTCAGGTTGTTTCACCCTTAGGGTATATCATGTTAGAGTTTATACCCTAGAGGCAAATTATTTGATATAATTGCTTAACATTTTGATATTATATTTGATTGAATAAATAAATGATTTTATTATGGTTTTATTTACTGCGTTATATAAATAGTAACATAATAAAATTCCTTAGAATAGTGATACAAATTATGTAGTTTCAAGTATGTGACTTGAACATGAGATTATATAATTACAATTAGTATCATTACTCTTAAATATCCCTAGTCGAGTATCATTGTTGATAGGAAAATAATGATGCATTGAGACTAGTATGTGGTTTGACTGATGACCAAATTTCATTGGTCATAAATATATGAGATATTAAGTCAATGCATAGGTACGTGTTAGAGAACGATGTACTGGACAGACCCAACATGAGAATTCTATGTGGAGCATCGAAGTGTCATTAGCGATTCTCATAGTGACAATGATGTAATGGTCCTCCGACCTGAAATCACTATATTACTACACGAGAATTTATGTACTTTGATATCATCAAAGGTCACCTTTAATAGGGTGGAATTTAACCCTCCCATTTATTAGGGGTGATATCCACAGGCCTCTTGATTGAGTAGGACTATGAAATGCATGGTCATGCTCAAATAATGATTTGTTTCATATAGTCTACTCATTGATTAAGAAAACTCAGATTAAATTATGAAGAGTATGACACATTCCATGACTCGAGTTTAATCTAAGATATCAAGGTTAAAAGGATTAAATTGCATTGAAACATTGGTCACGAAAAGGTTGAATCGAATTATCGATCTTATTATTACTTGGGTAGCAGTGATGCATTACTAGATGCCACTCACTGTTTATAATTTTTTAATATGATTTTAAAATTATTGCCAACGTAATAATAACCTATAGGGTCACACACAAAGAACGCAATTAAAAGGGAATTAATTTAAATTGTAAAGATTTAAATATGTCAATATGATTGATAGAATTTAAATTACGAATTTAAATTAATAGGATAATTTATATATAGGTATATTAATTAAGTAAGACTTAATTAAGATATATACATATATAAATTCAGATTTTATTAGATTAGGGTTTTGATTAATTCCTATTAACTACTATATTTATGATATATAGCAGCCATTTTAGGTAAATCGAATCATAACCTAAAAATCCTAGCCGCTCTTAGAGAGAGACTAGAGAAAAATTTCGAAAATCCTAATCCTTGGTGGCTAGTATCATAGCTTCTCTTCACTACGATCGTATGCGACGATTAGGTATGCGTTAGTGTGGATATCGTGAGGCGCGGTTACATTGGATTATGTAAGGGATTCAAAGCCGTTTCGTAACTCTTTTCATAATCGGTATAATATCTAAACCACTGAATTAATTTCTGTTTCGCATGGATCCTGTTTTTGGGTTTCGGAAATTGCTTTGATTATTTTATTTTTGGGTCACCACAAGGCAAGTATTAAATATTTAAGATGCTCACTTACAACATTTGATGCTTATAAAGAAAATTGAACAATATTGTTTTATTGTGTCACCACAAGGACAATATTTTTATTTTTTGAATATATGGAAGTGCTAGGTTGGATTTAACTTAGATAATTTTGATTCGGATGCGCCACCACTTGATCAAAATAATCTAAGAGGCAAAACATAAGGAGTTATATGATGATGTAATTGATAAGGAGTTGTCTACCTATTTATTTATATATAGTTTATTGTGTCACCACAAGGCTATATATATTTGAAATGAGATCCTTATTCTTACTACCAAAAACTTTAATTAGATTTTGCCGAACTATATAAATGAGGGTAATATAGTTTGAAGAAAATAGTGGGAGATACCAATATAAAATAAGACCTAATTTATTTTGGTAATTAATTAAATGAATGTTTGCTAAAATATTGTCATTTTACATGCAAAATTTTGAAAATATCACATTCACTAATTTCATTGCATAGCATACTTGATGCTAACAAACTGACCGGACCAAACTACACGGACTGGTTAAGGAATCTGAGAATTTTTCTCACTGCTGAAAAGATTTCTTATGTCCTAAATTACCAGACTGCAAAAGTTGCGAGAGACAACCTCCGAGGAAGAGATTGCTACTTTTAAACAAAGGGCAAGATGATGCATCTGTGGCTCAATGCATCATGCTCGCATCCATGAGTAACGAGCTTCAACGTCAGCATGAAACCATGGATGCTCCTACTATGCTATTGCACCTTCAAGAGTTGCATGGTGAACAAAGTAGGACTGCTAGATATGAAATATCTAAGGAGCTCTTCCGATCTCAGATAACCGCCGTTGAGACTCATGTCTTAAAGATGATCAATCTGATTGAACGTCTTGGGCAGCTTGGGTTCGTCATGGATGGGGAGTTGAGTCAAGATTTAGTCTTGCAGTCACTCGCGAACACCTTCTCACAATTTGTTGTGAATTTTCACATGAATAAGTTAGATGTCAGCTTGCCTGAATTACATAACATGTTGAAAACTGCTGAAGGTCACTTTCCATCCAAGAAGGACCATGTCTTAATGGTGGATGATTCTTCTAAGAAAAGGAAGAGGCCCAAGGTATCTTCTCAAAAGAAGAAATCCAAGAAGGTTAAGGGTAAGGCGAAAGTGAAGGATCAAAAGAAACTGATCCAAATTAGCAAAGGAATTTACTTCTATTACAACAATAAGCTCATTCAACGAAAGAGGAACTGCAAGGATTATCTTGCGGAACAAAAGTAGAAGAAGCTTGGAGAAGCTTCAAATCTTAATCAAGGTTTGTTTATGATTGAAATTAATTTTTCTGAAAGTTAATCTTCTACTTGGGTATTGGATACCGGATGTGGTTCTCACATATGTAATAATATGCAGGGACTGGTCAGAAGTAGAAAGCTGAGCAAGGATGAGGTCGTCCTACGAGTGGGAAATGGAGCAAAGGTTGCTGCATTAGCTGTAGGGACTTATTGTTTAGCACTGCCTACGGGCAAGTTCATTAATTTAAATAATTGTTATTTTGTTCCAAATATCATTAGAAACATTATTTCTATCTCTGTATTGGATATGGATGGTTTTAACATTATAATAAAGAACAACAGTTGTTCTATTTATAATGAGAATGTTTTATATGGTGTTGGTAATTTGCAAAATGGACTTTATATACTTGACTTGCATGAAAATATACTTCAAATTGGACAAACTAAGAAAAGGAAAAGAGATGGTGTTAATTATACCTTCACGTGGCACTGTAGACTCGGTCATATTAATGAAACAAGATTATCCAAGTTGCATAAAGATGGACTCCTAGAGCTATCGGATTATGAATCATATCCAACTTGTGAAACTTGTCTCATGGGCAAAATGACTAAATCTCCTTTTAGTGGAAAAGGAGAAAGAGTTACAGAGTTGTTAGCGTTGGTACACACAGATGTATGTGGATCTATGACAATGACTGCACGAGGAGGGTATTCTTATTTTATTATATTCACTGACGATCACTCAAGATTTGGATATGTGTATTTAATGAATTACAAATCTAAATCATTTGAAAAGTTCAAAGAGTTCAGAAGTGAAGTAGAGAAGGAAACTGGTAAGAGTATTAAGATTCTTCGATCTGATCGAGGAGGAGAATACTAAAGTGGTGAGTTTCTCAATTGTCTCAAAGAAAATGGTATAATCTCACAATGGACTCCACTAGGGACGCCACAGATGAATGGTGTATCCGAAAGGAGAAATCAAACATTGTTGGACATGGTTCGATCTATTATGAGCTTTACCGACCTTCCAGTTTCCTTCTGGGGATATGCCCTAGAATCGGCTGCATACCTACTTAACAAGGTACCTACAAAATCAGTCCCCAAGACCCCATATGAGTTATGGACAAGGAGGAAACCAAATCTTAAGCATGTTAAGACTTGGGGTTGTCCAGCTTATGTCAAAAAGTTTAAAAACGATAAGCTATAGACTAGATCTGACAAATGTAGATTTGTGGGATACCCTGAAGAAACATCGGGGTATTATTTTTATCATCCAACTGATCAAAAGGTGTTTGTTGCGAAACATGCTGCTTTCTTGGAAAAGGATTTTATCCTTGAAGGGGTCAGTGGGAGTACGATATATCTTGAAGAGGTTCAAGAACCACAAAATACTACAGATCAAAGTGAGGTACCTAACTAAGTAGAGATTCCATCTGTACCACACCCTATTTGTAAATCTGGAAGAGTACCAAAGATACCTGATAGGTATGAACTTGTCATAGAAGATGACGATGAGGTACGCATCATAGATGATGATTATCCATTGAATTACGAACAGACTATGAGTAATAAAGACTCAGAGAAATGGTAAGAAGCCATGAAATTCGAGATGGACTCCATGTATGAGAACCAAGTATGGACTTTGGTTTCACCACCTAAAGGCATTAAGCCTATTGGGTGTAAATGTGTTTTTAAAAGAAAGACTGGAGCAGATGACAAGGTAGAGACCTATAAGGCACGACTAGTCGTAAAAGGTTTCAAACAAAGACAAGGAGTTGACTATGATGAAACCTTCTAACCAGTAGCAATGCTTAAATCCATTCAGATTTTGCTTGTGATTGCAGCTTACCATGACTAAGAAATCTGGCAGATGGACGTGAAAACGGCCTTCCTCAATGGGAAACTTGAGGAGGGTGTGTATATGACACAGCCAGAGGGATTTGTTTCAAAGGTTGGAACAAATCAAGTCTGTAAGCTACAACGATCCATTTATGGATTGAAGCAAGCTTCTCATAGGTGGAACATCCATTTTGATGATACAATCAAAGAGTTTGATTTTATCAAAAATGAGGATGAACCATGTGTGTACAAGAAGGTTAGTGGGAGTGCTGTTTTATTCCTTGTATTATATGTTGATGATATATTACTGATAGGGAATGATATTCCTATGCTACAATCAATTAAAATCTGGTTATCTAAACACTTCTCCATGAAGGACTTGGGAGAAACATCCTATATTTTGGGGATAAAGATCTATAGAGATAGATCTAAAAGGATGCTTGGCTTATCCCAAGGAACATACATTGAGACGATGTTAAAGAAGTTTAGCATGGAAGATTCCAAAAGAGGTCTCATGCCGATGAGCCATGGAATACATCTCTCCAAGAAACATGCCCCAAAGACACCTGAAGAGAGAGACCGTATGAGTAAGATTCCTTATGCTTCAGCAATAGGATCTATCATGTACGGTATGATATATACTAGATCAGATGTCGCTCATGCACTTAGTGTAACAAACAGATATTAGTCGAATCCAGGGGAAGAACACTGAAAGGCAGTGAAAAATATTCTAAATTACTTAAGAAGAACTAATGATGTATTTCTTGTCTACGGTGGATCTAAATTGAAACTAGAGGGCTTCACAGACTCAAGTTTTCAAACAAACCAAGATGACAGTAAATCCATTTCGGGGTATGTGTTCACCTTAAACGGTGGCGCAGTGAGTTAGAAGAGTTCCAAACAACAAACAGTTGCTGATTCAGTGACAGAGGTAGAGTACATAATTGCACGTGAAGCTGTAAAGGAAGCTATTTGGATGAAGAAGTTCATTACCAAACTTGGTGTGGTTCCTAGCATTACAGGACCAGTACCTTTATTATGTGACAACACTAGAGTCATTATGTAAGCGAGCTAAGGAACCCGTGTCTCATAAGAAATCCAAACACGTGTTCAAGGGCGGTTTCATTTGATCGGAGAGATCATTGAAAGAGGAGACGCCACCACAGGCGTGTTGACTCTCAAGATAATATTGCGAGATCCATTTACTAAAGCGTTAACACAACAACAACAGTTTGATCGTCACTTAGAGAAGATGGGTATGAGATACCACGTCGATTGGCTTTAGTGCAAGTGGGAGATTGAAAGTAGTATGCATACAAGCCAATCATGTGTGATGATAAAGCATATACTTTGTAATTAATCTTATTTATTTATTAATAAAAAAATTATTTATTAAAGACATTTATTATCAACATGGTGCTGTTTTAATAATATGTGATAAACCCATAGTTTTAAGCAATGCTTTTAGAATCATGATGATATCATGCTAATGAGATCTAAATTCTTAGATAGCTTAAAACTAAAATGTTCTCAATCGATGGATTACTAAAAAGGGGATTAGTGAATCCGGATAGATTGATACATACGTTGCTTACTCATTGGATGAGAATGATTGATTTCATGATCATTTGTGTGGAGACACTAAAGCAAGTATGTATGTGATTATTGGAGAATGAGTTCACTGGACGTGACTCGCTAAGGAATACCTAATGGAGTTTTACTTGCCTGTCAATAGGAATTCCTGTAGTGATAGTAGTACAAATAATCCTTAAACTTGAGATCATCATAGTATCTTGTATATAATGATTTACACTTTGATTTATTCCTTAAGACCCTTAGGGTATATCAAAGGGTATGCTTGGGTGTAATAAGTTATATATGAAGATAATGAATGATCAATAAAGAATCTACCACTTCTAGTAAAAAAGGAGAAATGTCCTATGTGATTCGATAAATGACAACCCAGGAATCCTTGGCCAAGGTGGAATTAAATTAGAAAGTAGTTTCTAATTTGCATTTATTAGGAGTTGTGCATTTAGGAATCGAAATACATATAATTAAATAAAATAAGACTTGACAGTAATTTCATGTTTTATATTTAATTGGGACATTGTATGGTGGAAGGATTGAATTGTACGGTAACTATTTACTCAAAGGTTTTTTTATGATTAATGTTGAAATCTATATTATTTGGAAAGTCGTTGATCGTTAGGGAGGCTTATCCCTATTATAGAATAAATATTATTTATTTAAATAAATTAATAGTTTAATTTATTTATTTAAATAAGATTAGAAATGTTCTAATTGATTTATTCACAACCTATTTAATATGGAGAACCTAAAGGGTCACACCATAAAAGGAAGAATAATTATTTAAGAAGTTAATGGCATAATCGTAATAATATATTAAGTATATTTAATTTAATTTATGGTGATAGAATAAATTAAATAGCTTAATATTTATTATTTAATATTTTAGAAATATTAAATATAAATTAATAAGAGGAGTCTTATTAATATTATTATAATTATTATTATTTTAATTTCTAAAAGAGTTTAGGAATTAATTTAATATAAGTACTCTCATTTATTCCTAATATGATTAGGAGGGAAAATTAGTTAAAGGAGTTTAATTAATTATCCCTAATAAGATTAGGGAGCCCACTTAATTAAAGGAGTTTAATTAAATAAATAATACCTTATTTTAATTAAATAAGGTTACCTGATATCTTTATAAGAGGAGTCTTATATCAGATATCAAGATATACGTAATTCCAAGTTGTTGAAGAGTACGCCTCTTTTTCTATAGAGATAGAAAAAACTAGGGTTTGAGCCAATACACCATACTTCATGAAAATTGTTCTTCCTTGGTGGATCACCTCTAGAGGCCATACACTTGGGTGACTAACATTGATTAAAGGAAGGAATCTACCCGGAGATTCAAGGAGATCGCGAAAAAGTAGGAGTTGAACTCGTACATGTGGAAGCTCGTATCTACAAGGGTATGATTCCATAACTTCTTGTTCTTCGTTTTAATTAATAATATGCATAAAGGATGATCCGGGTAATTGGTTTGTGAAAAATTTTAAAATCTGATTTTATTTTGCTTCTGTTATTTTTGTAATTTGATTGCTACTTTGATTTTCACAAAACCTAACAAGAGCTGTAGGTGTACCTGTGGCTAGTCGCAGATGTACTGCGGTACGCGCCGGGTTCCACGGCTCCGCGAGTCCCGCCGTCTTGAAAATGCGTGCACGCCGCACAATCGCGATATCTCGCTTGAATTTTTAGAACTGTAATTTGGGCATCAGATTGAGGTGTATAAGACCTATTTCAGATTGCTGTTGTCGAGAGTTACGCCATGGCATGGGATTAGAGGTTGTACGAAGTTAGGAAGATGGGACCATGCCCCTGGTCTTCAAGCTTCAAATTCTATCCGGTGTGCTGCCCTGCGTAGTAGTCACTCAGGATTGGACCTCCTTGGTTCTTGTTAGACATTGCTGTGTAGAAATGTCTGTATGAGATGTTGAGACGGCGCAATGTAGGGTCGAGATAACAAAATGATGATTTTACCCCTCACCGAGGTTATCTCCGGTTTGGACTGATAAAGCAGACGTTGCTCAAGGTTATCTCTAAGATTGGACTACTGCAAGTACTGAAGGTCCTCAGGGTTATCTCTGAGGTGTGCCTGTCTTCCCGGTGTTATCTCCGGGTCTTGTACTGAGTGCATCGGTGTGAGTTCCGAGGTTGAAGCTGACTGCATGCATTTAAAACAAACATTTCTGGGGTTATCTCCGGAACTGCAACTGCACTCCTTGGGGTTATCTACAAGGTTAGTACTACTATTCCCGGTGTTGTTTCCGGGACTGGAACTGAGCATCTCGGGGTTATCTCCGAGACAGAACTGTCCTTTCCGGTGGAATTTCCGGTATTTGAACTGCATTATCTTCTAGGGTTATTTCTGAAAGACGAATATCCCCTCCTGCAATGTTAGTGACAGGTGTACAGAAAAATTCGAGTGTCTATAGATGCCCCTCTTTATCATATTCATGAAATGGAATGGCATGGATAGGATAAAGAATCCTAGACACTTGAAATGCAACAAGATAAACATGATGCCATGTGGAGCAATATGATGCAAATGTATGATGCATATGTTTTGTTGGATTGTTCTCCACCATGGTGGGAAGATTGTCGGCTCCCTGTTGCTTATACCGGGGACGACAATGGATAAGCAGCCTGATGAACTGTCATGCACGTGCGACCCACAGTTACCAGGAATCTTTAGGATTGTTGACATTGGGGTTATCACCATAGTCTTGAATCCTTGATACAAACTTTATACTGAAGATGTATCTCTCATGTACAAGAGTCTCTGTGGGGATGTAGCCTTGTCTGTTTGAGGATGTGTATAACATATTCCATCATCGGTCCTCCCCGATGAGGATGATCTTTCCTAGTTCGTATCGCTAGGACATATAAATGTTCTGTCAGAGTTACTGCCAATAGTTTGTGTTGTCAGGGTTGCCTGACCTTCACTGTCATGTACATCATCGGATAATATCCCTGTTGGAAAAACTGTCAAGGTTGCTTGACCTGCGTTGACTTTGTGCATCAACGGAAAATGCGTGACACCCCCGCCGTGGACTTCTTTTTTGGATACATACACCAATGGATGAAATCATCAGATGGCTTCTAATGCTTCGATGGATTTACCTACCATCGGCTGAAATAACATCAAGGTTGCTTGATCTTCATTGACATGTATATCAATGGATGAAAATGTGTGATACCCCCGCCGTGGACTCTATATTTGGACAGATGAAAACGCGGGATGCCCCCGTCGGGGACTCTTTATTTGAAAATATGCGATACCCCCGCCGGGGACTCTGTATTTGGACAGATGAAAATGCGTGATGCCCCCGCCGGGGAAACTACTTGAGAATGCGTGATGCCCACGTCGGGGATTCTGTACTTTAGAATGTGTGATGCCCCCACCGGGGATTTTGTATTTTGGAATTATGACCCCAAACTGACGGCATTGAACCTTTGTGAGGTATTGCCGAATGTGATTTGCAATTGCTGAGATCATCAATATGGTATACCCTATATTTGGGCGAATACCGATGAATGATATGAAAGCCATAGTTTGGCCTGTGAAAATCGTGGATTTCGTGCTATTCTCGCTTTCAATCGCGTAGCATTTTTATCCCTGATTTGACCTTTTCAGCTTGTGAGAACTCCTTTACAACTCGAACTGGACCGAGCCAGAGAGGTGGGACCCATTTCCCTTTATATTTAGCTGTACAAAGATGATGTATGTAGATGATGATGTACTTAGGAATGTATATACTGTTTTCCATTCCCTACATCATATTGCCATCTATTATCTGTAATGCATGTATCATGTTATGCATATGTATGTATGTCCAGAGATATTCAGCATTGACCCCTAGAGGGTCTTATGATACGACATATATAGATGTCATCTTCGACAGTCAGCCGCATAGATCACACCCTACCAGTGTTGATAGCCTCCCGTCTGAGGTCGTGGTATGATAGTATGTCACCTACAGATAGGGTGACTATAGATCAACTATTACAACATTCTATGACACTCTTGATGTTTCAGGTTCCCGTAGGCTTCGTGGAGGGTATGCTGGAGCATTGGATACCGGAGAGACAGATTTTCCGATTTGGTACCCAGCAGTTGACTCCTACATTGGAGGAGTATGAGCGGTTGACGGCTTTGCCCTTAGACAGACCTTGCGCTCATATGGCTGTCAGAGATATGCGCCGATAGTTCATGTCCCTCACTGGGTTACGGTGTAGAGTAGTAGAGGATGAGATTACATCCGGTCATGTATTATCCCAGTGTTTCCCGATAGACAGGTTTGGCTCATTGGACAGCTACGCACGACATTCTGGGAATTTTACCACACCAGAGGATCAGTGGCATTAGGCCAGAGTGGATGTATTCGTGATGTGCATAATGGCGTATGTGTACATGCCACGGTATATGGATGAGCTAGACATTGGTGTTATCATGGTAGTGAGAGCTCTCAGGGAGGGTCATACCATCATTCCGATGATTATGGCGGAGACGTTGAGGTCGGCCACATTTTGCAGCATCTACCTTGCAGGGGTATTCACAGGCAGTTCGATCATGTTGTACGTGTGGTTTATGTCACACTTGAGGCCGATTGACACTTTTCGCCGACACGGGTACTGCTTTACCCATGATATAGCTATGTCTTACTACTTTCAGCTATCGGAGTGTACAAACGCTATGTCTTGGTCGATATTCCTGGCGGAGATTAGAGATTCGTTTGGCATCCTGCCATGTACAGGGCTCAGCTCACCCTATAGCTTTATTACTCATGCTCCGGGCATGGATTATCTCCCTCTAGCTGGTTTGAGGGGCATGACTACCTACCACCCACTGGTCGTGATGTCATAGTTTGACCAATTCCAGGACTTCCATCCTTTTGAGGGGGCGTTAGGTTAGCGTTTAGCTTCCCGCCATCTATCAGCAGAGGACCGATCTCGGGTGTATGCATGTTGGGATCAATGTGAGATAGCTGATTTTTTTGTTAGTCATCCGGGCTGTTCGCCAGAGTATTCTGCGTGGATGGGGACATAGACTTCATCGGCTGCGACAGTATCCACAGTGACGGGTATTAATTCAGATGTGGAGAGTCCATGGAGGACATTGATTCACACACCAAGGAGGAGCCATTTACTGGGTTGCCAACAACTCTATTAGATTCTCCCAAAGACTAGCAATCGTTGTGATCCAAAGATTCAAGATCTGATTTTGACGAGTCTCCATTTGATGACCTTCGAGAGAGATCAGGCTAGAGCCTTGATGTTGACAGCTCTTGATGGGAGAGATATCGCTCTATTTGAGAGAGACAAGGCATTAACTCGTATAGAGGCCGCTGTTGTTGAGCGGGATGAGGCCAGATTAGCCAGAGATGCCATGACAGTTGAGAGGGATAGCGCCATATCTACCCGGGATGTAGCCGTCACAGATAGCACCACAGTGAGGTCCCTGACTGCTGGCATGATTGTAGGGATGAACACGTACATTGACAAGCACAGAGTCACCATGCAGATGGCTGTAGATCTGTTAGCTCGTGTGGATACCCTTGTACAGGAGACCACATCGTTACCTCCTTCTTCTGAGAGGGATGCCATGTTGGGCTTGATAGCTTGCATATACACTGATTTTTAGACGGGCTTGTATTTTTCTGCACAGACTAGCTTAGCCATTTTGTCATGTATAGTTCATATTGTATATATCAAACATCATTATATATAGTAGGGAAATATATTTTTGATCACTTCCCTTTTAGTTATGCCTTGTTGCTTGCTTGATATTTGCCTGTTTCTTTAGGGCTTGTGATCTTGATGTATTCTGAATTCATCCTTGATAGGTGGACATTAAAATATCTCAGGATCTGTCAGAATGTATCGTTGATCTGTGTGTATTCCCTACCATCTTTGGTGTCTTGGGATTAGTTTCTGTATGTAAATGTGGAGAGGATTGTGGCTTTTCCTCTTTGAGATTGACCGCACCACATATGGTCGCCAATACTCCTATATAGGAGGAGCCTAGTTAATTCCAACTCTTATGGATTGGCGTTGCTCTTTGAGGCACAACTGGTGCTGAATTGGTCGCCGAATCTCCTATTTAGGAATAGGTCGGGTAGTTACATCCCTTTGGTCTGAAGCCGATGAAATGTAGTTGATTGAAGTTTGATCTTAGTACCGTCAACAAGTGTTTGTGTTTTGGTAGGGGGTGAGACGGAACCATAAATGGCTGCCTACGTACTCCTATTGAAGAGGAGATTAGGTCTGCATAGTTCGAACCTGGTGTAAGAGGTTCAACGCTGTATGTGGCAAAAAGGGTGTAGGAATGTTTTTGTTGTTTTTATTTTTTGTAATGAGAAGGGTGTAGAAATGTTTTTGTTTTTTTTGTTTTATTGCGACCGGGCCATATAAAATGGATGCCTACGTACTCCCGGGTATCGGGGAGATCAGGTCGACGCAGTTCACCCCATGTTCAGGATGATTTGCAGCCGAAAAAGTTTGATCCCATGTTCAAGACAAACTGCGGGGAGAAAGTTTGATCCCATGTTCAGGATAAACTACGGGTGTAGAAAAGTTTGATCCCATGTTCAGGACAAACTGCAGGTGTGAAAGGTTCAATCCCTGGTGAGATAACCAAAATTGTGTAAGATGTGTAATGAAATGAAACCAGGCTGTTGGCTTAAAAAATGTATTTTTCCCAGATGGGGCAGATGGGTAAAAAGGAAAGGTTGTGTGTAGTAAGGGTTAAAGAAGCGGAATGACTGGTGATCTGATGATCCATAACCAAGATGTTTGATGGATGGTAACCTCAGACATAATACCGTTTCACGGTGTCCGAGTTGATAAGTTGCAGAAATTCATCGCCGTCCATTTCCTGTAATCTGAGAGCGCCTCCTGTCAATACCTCCTTGACAACAAACGAGCCTTCCTAGTTTGGAGCGAATTTTCCCTTGAACTGATCTTGGTTGTCAATGATCTTTTTCAAAACCAAGTCATGTTGTTTAAACTGCCATAGCCGGACTTTTCTGTTGTAGGATATGGCGATCCTTTGTTGATATAACTGACCATGGAAGATAGTCGTGGTTCGCCTTTTCTCTATTAGAGACAATTGGTGATACCTGTCTTGTACCCATTGATCTTCATCCAGCTGAGCGTCTATCAACACTCTCAGGGATTCCATTTTCACTTCTACGGGGAGCACTGCTTCCATCCCAAAGGTTAATGCGTAGGGGGTTGCCATAGTGGAAGTGTGCATTGATGTTCTGTAGGCTAATAGAGTAAAAGGCAATAAGTCAGGCCATCCTTTGTGGCTGACGGACATCTTTTACATGATCTTCTTGATGTTTTTGTTAGACGCTTCAACAACACCATTCATCTTTGGACGGTAGATGACGGAGTTGAGGTGTTTGATGCGGAATTTACTGCATAACTCCTCCATCATTTTGTTGTTGAGGTTCTTAGCATTATCTAACACAATGACCTCTGGTTGTCCATATCAACAAATGACATTGTTTCTGATGAAAGCAATGATGACTTCTTTGGTAACCTTGGGGAAGGAGGCTGCTTCTACCCATTTGGTGAAGTAGTTGATCATGGTGAATATAAAGCGATGCCCATTACTGGCTTTGGGCTCGATGGGCCCGATCACGTCCATTCCCCACATTGAGAAGGGCTAGGGCGAACTCATATTCTGGAGTTCCCTTGAAGGGGCGTGGATGGCATTTCCATGAATTTGGCAATGATTACATCTCTTGACGTGATCATCACAGTCAGCTTTGAGAGAGAGCCAGTAATGCCATGTTCTGAGGATTTTCTTTACAAGTAGGGGCTGCTCATGTGTGGGCCACATACTCCACCATGGATCTCATCTATGAGCCTCTGAGCTTGGTCCTTGTCTAGACATCAGAGGAGACCTAGTCCTGCATCTCTTTTATAGAGTGTATCTCCGCTCAGGTAGAATTTTATAGCCAGTCGATGAATCCGCCTTCTCCCAGTCGAGCTTGCCTCAGCGGGTGTAGATCCATCTCGTAAGTACTCTTTGATATGCTGATACCAAGGATGCTGGATGGGAGGTAGCTCATCCAATACTTCACCAATATAGTTCCCATAGGCTGGTGCCTTTTGCAGGGCAAATGTGATGCTTGGCATGTGTTCCTTGTTAGGTATATGAATCAAGGAGGCCAAAGTTTCTAGTGCATCTGCAAAGTCATTCCTGTTACGGGGAATGTGTAGAAAGGAGATCTCTTCGAACTCCGAAGCCATCTGCAAAACTTGTCGATGGTAAGGCAACAAATGTAGCTCTTTGGTCTGATAGATTCCCGTGGATTGTTTGATTACCAACTCCGAATCCCCAAAGACAGTTAACCGCCTGATGCCCATTGAATGGGCAAGTTTTAGCCCCATGATACAGCCTTCATACTCAGCTATGTTGTTGGTGCTGACAAACTGCAATTTAACGGTGACGGGATACTACTCCCCATGCAGGATACTAGAATCGCTCCACTCGAGCCTTGATATTAATACTCCATCGAAATACATTTTCCATGTACGACATGTATCGTACTGATGGTGTTGCTGAACTGCCATTACCCCTTCATCAGAGAAGTACGTTTCTAAGGGTTTGAAGTCCCCTGAAGGTGCGACGGCCAGTTGATATGCAATTCCTTAACCTTTGATGGACTTTTACGTCACGTAGACGATGTCAAATTATTATAGGATCAACTGCCATTTGGACAGCCGACAGTTTAACTTGGGTTTACTGAACACGTACTTGAGAGGATCCAATCGGGATATGAGATGGGTTGTGTGACAATGGAGGTAATGCTGTAACCTCATGGAAGCCCACGCTAAAGCACGACAAATTTTCTCAATCAGAGTGTACTTGTGTTCATTGCTGCTGAATCTTTTGCTGAGGTAGTAGATAGCTCATTCTCAGCCTCCATCGTCTTTCTGTTCCAGCATACAGCCCATGGCATTGTCACTTATGGACAGGTACATGAACAGGGGAACATCATCCCTGGGAGGTACCAAAATGGGAGCTTTAACTAGTTGCTCTTTGATTGTAAGGAAAGCTTTTTGACACTCATCGTTCCATTTCATGGAGGAGTTTTTTCTTAACAACTTGAAGATGGGCTCTCAAGTTGCTGTGAGTTAAGAAATAAACCTACTAATGAAGTTGATTCTTCCCAAAAATCCCCGTATTTCCTTCTCTGTCTTAGGAATGGGCATTTCAATAATGGCCTAGATTTTGGTGGGATCCGGCTCAATCCCTCTGTGGCTGACTAGGAATCCTAGTAACTTGCCTGATTTAACGCCAAAGGCGCACTTGGCTGGATTCAACTTCAAGTTGTACTTTCGCAACCTGTTGAAGAGCTTTCTAAGATGGTCTAAGTGGTCTTCCTCTCTTCGAAACTTGACAATGATGTCATCCACGTAGATATCTATCTCTTTGTGCATTAAGTCGTGGAAAAGAGCCATCATAGCTCGCTGATAGGTGGCTCCGGCATTGATGAGGCTGAAAGACAACTGTCTATAACAAAAGGTTCCCCAAGGCGTGATGAAATTAGTTTTGTCACGATCCTCCTCAGCAACCATGATCCGATGGTACCCCGCAAAACAATCCGCAAAGGACTACAGGTCGTATTGAGCAGTATTGTCAATGAGAATGTGGATAAATGGCATGGGAAAGCTATCTTTAAGGAAAGCTTTATTCAGATCCCGGTAATCCACATAAACTCACACTTTCCCCCCAGGTTTAGGTATGGGAACTATGTTGGATATCCATTCAGGATATGTGGACACCATGATAATGCCAGCTTGAAATTTTTTCACAATTTCTTCTTTAACCTTTGAACTCCACTCAGGTTTCAATCGCCTGAGCTTCTGCTTGACTGGCTTGAATCCCTCTTTAATGGGAGGCGATGAAGGACAATGTCAGTGGACAAACCCACCATGTCTTCATGAGACCATACAAACACATCCTGGAATTGGGTTAGCAGTGTAACCATGTCATTCCTCTGGTTTGGAGTAAGATCTGAACCAATCTGGATTAGCTTAGGGCTTTCTAAGGTTCCGAGATTGAAGAAAGTGGTTTGATCAAGGTTGGGTTTAGGTTTGTCTTCGACCCATTCTTTGATCTCCTGAGGTATCTCAATGTCCTCTTGTATTTCCATCAAGTCTGAGTCCAACTTTTCATCAAAGTTAAAATCCTTGTGGAGAAGAGGCATCTTATCAGCAAGTACAGTCACATCTAAATTCAGAGTCCTGAAACAAAATATGCTTTCACTTAATATATGAAACCGTTTAATCATACAAAGTGTTAACATGTACTGACAAAACAAATGCTAATATTGTACAAAAAAGTAAGCAGTTAATGATAGTTACAGGGCAGAAAGAGTTTCTGCCCGTTTTACCCTTTTCGACCAATGCAAGTAGTGCTGCTCCAATTGTCAAGGCAAAGTCCTGGTGGACTACAGTGATGGAGGGGCTGTCATTATCCTCCTTTTCCCGAATGATGACCATTATGTCTGGACAATTATCGTCAGGGGTGTATCTGTTTGTATGCTCATCATGGACAATAATGCGTTTGTTGGACATCATCCTGGCGATGTCTTGCTTACGTCTTCGTTCCTATTCTTCCAATTTGGGATCAGGAACTAGGACCTCTTTCCCCTTAACCGATATCGCCTTGAGAAATAACATAGCCATTACATTTGCAGGTGGAGATAATCATCGTGTGGCTGTAACTGGAGGAATCTGCTTGTGCTTATGAGGATTCCTGTGACTGGAACTGGCAGAATAGCCTAGTCCAGCTATCCTGGTTTGACTGGACATTTGAATCGGGCGCTTAATGCCCTGATGATTTTTACCCAGCCCTTGCCCGGGCTGATGACCCAATGACATCATAACTTGAGTAGCTGCCATCACTTCGGCAGAAATCTTAGGTACGGGAAATGGCATCCCAATGGAATGGTAGTGAGTGTTTCTCACTTCCAAGGTATGAAAACTGACCGGTTCAACTTCTGAATTAAAGTTGATGAGTGGTATGTCACCCTATTCAGGACATTCCAGTTCAGCGTTAACCGTGACTAGGCTGTTGTTAATAATGTATTTACGTTGCAGGTGAAGAGTGGAGGGGACGACCCCAGCCATGTGAATCCACGGTCTTCCCAATAACAAGTTGTATCCTGAATCTATCTTGAGCACGTGAAAAGATACACATACTGTATGGGGACCAATGTATACCCCATTATTTTCAAAATAATTAAATAATAAATTTTGCATTTAATTTTTTTTTATATATAAAGGTGGGTTTATGTGCAAAGAAAAGTATATGTATTTATGTGATAAATAAAACTTATTTATTATATGAATAATTATAAATAAATTCTTTTAAGAATTATTGATCATTATAGGTTATATTCTTATTATAAATTAATTTTGTAATAAAAATATTTATTATCTATTTTCCATGAAAAATATG
The DNA here is from genome assembly GCA_020205615.1 of Panax quinquefolius. NCBI lineage: Eukaryota > Viridiplantae > Streptophyta > Magnoliopsida > Apiales > Araliaceae > Panax > Panax quinquefolius. The sequence continues at coordinate 89,561,711 of CM035171.1, read as the reverse complement.
ATTATTATATATATGATATGATTATAAGGATTATTATGATATGTATTAGTTAAGTTAATTATTTGAACTTAATTAATAATGGTTTATATGAAGGTTATGTTTGATATGGATTCAAAACCCTAATTCGGATTTTGAATAAGGAATGAGAATATTAATATAATATTAATTATATTTCAAAGAATATAAATATGCTTGAGATGTGCGTAATGTTAATGTGTGGAATGCTTATAGTAAAGCATGGCAAAACCCTAGCGCTCTCGATAAACTATAGTACATAGGTTAATTACGACTTGATAAGAATTTGTTAAGTTATGTGTTATGTAATTAATGAAAATTATTATGTTTAATGTTAATTAGGAAAAACCCTAATTAATATTTAGAAACCCTAATTAATAATTAGGTAAACCCTAATTAATATTTAGAAACCCTAATTACTAAATTAAAACCCTAATTGTTAAGTTATAAACCCTAGGTATTAATTTAGCAAAGTTAATAGTAATTAATATATTATATAAAGACTAATTTATAAATCCTAGGTAATTAGTAAACCTAATTTAATTAGAGAACCTTAATTCACATTTTTAGCAACTAAGATTTTCATTTTAGCCCTAATCTCAAAATCCTAGAACTTGGACTTTTGGAGCTCTAGGATTAAACCCTAATGGGTGAGAGGAAATGTCAACATTGCCACTAAAAGTAAACACCAAATGACCAAACTACCCTTTTGATTATTTTAATAAGGTGGAGTGTAGATATAACCCTAGTAGGGTGGTTGGTGGCCAACCCCAACTAGCCATGTGGCCTAGTATAGCCTTTAATCAATCAAAAGGCTGATCACATGATCAGCCATAACATTAAACCCTTTATATATAGGATTGGAGAGAGGAAGAGGTCACTTGTTAGCCCATTTTGCTCAAACACTTATCCAAGAGCTCCTCTCACCAAAAGCCACGAATTTCCCTTCATTTGTCAGTCACAAAACCAGCCCCACGAAACACACCAACAAAATCAGTAGCCAAAAATCAGATTGTGTTCAAGAAAGGTAAAACCCTAAGCCTAAATTTCGATTTTTGAATTCATGTTAGATGTTATGTTTAAATGTTTAAAGTTATGTTAGAAGGTGTCATTTAGTGATCTGGGTTGTTATAACTCAGATCCATAACACTTAGATGCACGAAATTGATGATTTTAGAAATCTGGAAAAATCTGGAAATTTGTGTGTGACAGCCTAATGTCAGTCCTTGTAGATCTTTCTCTAGTTATGGATTTGGTTGTTTAAGTGTTTATAGTTGTAGTATGTCATGAGTTCTTTGATATGGAACTTGAATCAGGTCCATATCTGCTACAGATTGAAAGTTATTAAAGGTCCAAGTGTGTTGACCGATCACATGAAACTGTTTCTGGGTAGCCCAGATTTGCCCAGAAAATCTGACAACGTTTTGCAGTCCCTATATTTTGCCGATCTTTGTTAGTTAGGCCATGTTGTTGTTGTATACTTGTAGACTAACATGAATACTACATATCCATGCCTCTATATTACTCAAACACGTATCAGAATCAAAATTAAAGTTGGTCAAACATAGGTTGACCAAACTGCTCAAGAACATTTCTGGAAAACCCAGAAATGTTCAAGAACAGTTCCTGGCCTTCACTTTGACCGGGTTCTAGATTCTGATTCTGGTGTAGTTTAATTTCTTTTAGAAATGTTATATGTACCATGTCATGTATACTACATGTTAGACCCATTATAATACCATAAAATTAACCTGAATCTAGATTAAATCGAACCACCATATAGGCATTCAGATTCTACTTTGGGTTTCGGGTTACCCGAAAACCCGAGGACCGTCCCGACAACGAGTTTGAAGCTCGGATCTTGCATCCGATTTGTTGTTTGACTAAGTTGATGGATATAGTTTGAAGTGTTACAACAATACTACAATATTAGAGTCTTAGATATCCCAGAACCTGAATGAATAGAGAATAAGAGGTGGTCAAACAAGACACTTCTAGATCATCGTTGCCTTGTCGTTGTTCTTGAGCTCAAGAACACCAACAATGACAGACAAGTGTCGCTATAGCCTATAATGATTTGCCTTATTACTTTTATTTTCTAATTTCCGAAAATGATTTAAAAATAGAAATAAATTCTAAAAATCATTTAAAAATAGTAAATAAATTTCAGTAAATTATGAAATCAGGGTTTTAAAATTATTTTAAGTCATAAACATTAACTTTTAATAATTTGGCATATTTTCCATAAATATTAGTAATTATTTGAATATTATTTATTTGATAAATGCACTAAATAAATTAACTAAAAATGATTTTATTATATTAAAAATCATTTTAAATGATAATAAGGTATTTAATAATATTTTAAGTTATAAAATGTAACTTTCAATATTGTAAAGTAAATTTCATTAATTATTTAATATTAATGATATTAGATTTATTTAATAATTATATTAAATAAATAGATTAAAATGATTTTATTGATTTAAAAATCATTTAAAAAGGATATAAATGGTTTAAACATATTTTAAGTAATTATAAGTGACTTTTAATATTTAATGAATAATACCTTAATATTTTAATATTATTGGTAATTGTTTAAAAATGATTTTGAATGTTTTAAAAATCATTTAAGGGTATTAATAATACTTTAAAAATATTTTGAGTTATTAAAAATAACTTTGATATTTTGGCAATGGTTGCATTAATATTATAATATTATTTAAATATTAATGATAATAGAATTATCTAATATTTAAATCATTTAAAAATGATTCTAGAGTTTGAAAAATCAAGATAAATTATAATAATTATTTAGAAATTATTATAAGTCATTTAAAAATAATATGACTGGTATTTAAAATATCCATGATAATATTAAACTGCATTAGAGAGTTTTAAACTCAATAATTATCCGATAAAGCCGTCGGTACACCGAAATGCTACCAAAATTGATCCGAAACTGTATAGTTTGACTGTATAAGTATTTGTTTATGTCTTAATGACTAGTATAATTATGAAACAATGTGATTAGGATATGTCTTGACTGTAAATAACAGTACTATGTGTTATATGTTATTCCAATCAATTGAACAATCTTATAAATTATAGGTCATTGAATTAAAAATATAATTAAGTTGTGTAAGCAGCAGACTAGGCAAGTTTCTCTAACCTTACTCAAATCTATATTGAGCAAGTATCCTAAACTCTTGTTTTACTTTATTCAACGGATATCATAAGCAAGTATCTTTACATTTGCATTTTCTTTATGCAATGGACATGAGTAAGAAAGTTTCCGATTTATATTATTATTGTACTAGATTATTAACCATATTGTCGTATATATTATATTCGATCAGTGTTTATCAACATGATATTATATCATATAACTCATATATATATTCTGTTTGTTAATTTCAAAATATGATTATACAAGTGTCCTCACTTGGATAATCATTGTAGTTAAACACATGTTGATATATATATATATAGTCATCTATGCTATTTGATCAGCTAGACATAGATTTAGAAATATCTTTGAATATGATAAAACCTTTTTGTATCCAATCAAATTGTTTTGGTTCGGATTCCCGACTAAGTATGAACATCCCTCATCTGGGAAAAACTTTTGTGCGCCTGAGGCGGATATGATGAATGAGAATATCGTTCTGGTATGCAGTATTGATCAATACAGGGCATAACGGGCTGATCACCCCCCGTGCCTGTAAGTTATGACGGTTTGCAGATGAAGTTCTGTTTGGCCTTTTTGAAAACTGAAAACTATGTTCATAGTCTATCGGCTTCTCTCCATTTATGGTCAATACGTAGTTTCAAAATTTGAAATAAGAATTGTTATATTGTTTAGTGTTGCTTCAAGATTTCACAACTATTGCTCCGTTGTTGAAGAGTCGTTCAAAGAAAACATTTAATCCTTTCAGCTAATATTTATAATTGTTATTACTTGCTGGGCACTCAAATGCTCATTCTTGCTTAATTTAAATGTTTTTAGCTATGTATGATAGACTTGAAGGTTCAGGCAAGAACAAAGGGAAAGGAAAGCTATCAGATTAAGTTTACGTTATCTTATGTAATAGCTAGACTTAAATAAATTGACGATATTTATTATCTATCATGTAATGAAATGATTTAAGGTCGCGTAACTGGGATTTAGATAACTTTGATATGTAAATTAAGTTTGATATTTATGACATTATTATTATTATTATTCCGCTCAAAGAAATGGTATCGTGAAGCACTGAGTTCGGGTTTCAAGTACCTGAATTTGGGGGCGTCACAGGCTGGTATCAGAGCTTTAAGGTTAGAAACCGTAGGTGGGAGTAGACCTTAGGCTATAACCTTAGAGCAGAAGGAAACATTTAAAATACATATAACTCATATAGATTTTAAAGTTAGATGAATGAGATAAATTCATCGTCAAAAAAAATAAAAGATAGCTTAAATAAAACTATTATTTGCTGTGTGTATATATTATATGCTAATCTAGATAATTTATGTGTAGATGTCAGGAGGAAAAGAATTAGGATACCTTAAGATTGTAAAGAAGGAGCCAATATCAAAGCCAACAGCTGAACTAGAGGCTCACATTGAAGATAACCTTGATGAGGTGATCATTTTAGAGAATATAGTACCGGACCCAGAAATGGTGGAACTAACAGATAGTGATTCAGACACCGAAGTTGGAGCTGATCAAGCATCAACTGAAGTGTAGAATCTTAGGAACAAGGTTTCTTCTCTGGAAAAGTTATGGGAAATAGAAAAGCTATTAAATAGCCAATTACGAAAGGCATTAATTGAAACAATGGAAGAACAAGATAAACTTAAGATCCAGATTATTCAGATGGGAGCCAAGAGCAACATATCGTGTGCAGCTCCAAGCAAGAAAGGGAAAAGAAAAATAGAAGACCACGACTTAGGAAAATTCGATAAGAAGAAAGGGAAAAAGATATGTTACATTTATGGTTATGAGGGACATACCTCTCTTTATTGTCCCGACTATAAACCAGGTGCATGTTTTATATGTGGATTGGAAGGTCATCGAGCGAAAGGTTGTCCAGGATCAGGAAAAGGCGAAGTGAATAAGTAGTATAAGTACTATTTAAATATGTGTGTTCTATGATAAGTATGTCTGTGTAGTATTTCTAACTTATGTATAAGTTGTAGCAACGATTCCCGACTTTTGTGGTCACAAAGGGATATCGGATGTTTAAAGCAGTATGTGCTATGTTATGTACTATGTAATTGTTGAATGAATATGAAGTTATGTTTGGTTAATGAAACAAGTTTAAAATATTAAACTTATACGATAAGGTTTAGAATGTAAGTAATAAAATATAGATTATATTTTATTTAACCAGATAATGCCGCCAAGACGTCAAACTCGAAACCAAAGGGCAGAAGAATCTGTCAACAATGCTGGAGGACAACAACCAGACCTGATGTAGAATTTTGCGAATATGGTAGCTCAAGCCATGCAGAATGGAATGCCGACCGCGGGAAATCAACCAGACAATCAGTTTGCAAACTTCAAGGATTTTAAGGCCGTAGGACCGCCAGAATTCAGAGGTACCACTGATCCGATAGAAGCCCAAACTTTGGTTAAGGAAATAGAAAAAGCGTTTGTAGTCGCTAGGGTAGCTGAGGGGCAAAAGACAGCTTTTGCCACCTATATGATGAAAGGAGAGGCAAATTTCTGGTGGGAGGCAAATCAAGTTAGGGCAGGAGAAGGAGTGATAACATGGACTAGGTTTAAGACGCTGTTCTTTGAGAACTATTTCTCGTCCAGTATGTAGGCTAGGATGGAGGTGAAGTTTTTAGAGTTGAAGCAGGATAACATGACAGTTGCGGAGTATGCCGTAAAGTTCAATGAATTAGCTAGGTTTGCTCCGCATCAAGTTGATATGGAGGCAAGGAAGGCAAGGAGGTTTGAGCTGGGATTAAAACCCTGGCTCTACAATAAGGTGGCGGTATTGCAAATAAATACTTTTGCAACACTTTTGGAGAAGGCTATCATAGCCGAAGGGGGAAGTGAGGCCATGAGCCTCTACAATAGGGAGAAAAAGAGAAAGGGTAAGGTTGAGGGAACTGGGAAGGTAGAAGCAGGTAGTGGTAGTGGGAATGGAAAGAGAAAGTGGAACAATTTTGGAAATGTCCAAGTCAAACAGGAAGGTGTGAGGAAGCAGGCTGTACAATGTAAGAATTATGGAAAGAATCATTCAGGAGAGTGTCTTAGTGGTAAGTTCGTGTGCTATAAGTGTGGGGGGAGGGACATATCTCTCTAACCGCCCCAATCCTAGACTCGAACAATGGGTGTTTTCTCGTGGTGGATCAACGGAACATAAGGTCAAGGACCATGCGAAAAGAAGGATGGATGTCGGAAGCGTGAATGCGGGAAGAGGCAGCGGAGCACTGGCGATAACGGGACCAACTTCAACAAAACCAACCGCAAGAGTCTTCAACATGACGGTTCAGGATACCGTAGCAGCCGGGGATGGAACTTCAGGTATTCTTCGAATAAATTTTATTTTCTTATATATGATTTTATTTTAGATATAAAGAAATTTTGAGGGGGAAATTTGAGTTCTGTTAAAAATCAAATTTTCGTATGATTAGATGGACAAGTTTTATGTTGAATAGTTAAAGATTAGTTCGATCGAATCTGATTGAGATCTACTTGAAAAGACTGTGTATGTTATTTTCCCTTGTACTATAAGTTTTGAAGTGGTGATTCCGGGGACGGAATCCTTATAAGTGAGGGTGGATGTAATACCCCAGTATTTTCAAAATAATTAAATAATAAATTTTGCATTTTTTTTATATATAAAGGTGGGATTATGTGCAAAGAAAAGTATATGTATTTATGTGATAAATAAAACTTATTTATTATATGAATAATTATAAATAAATTCTTTTAAGAATTATTGATCATTATAGGTTATATATTTTTATTATAAATTAATTTTGTAATAAAAATATTTATTATCTATTTTCTATGAAAAATATGATTATTATATATATGATATGATTATAAGGATTATTATGATATGTATTAGTTATGTTAATTATTTTAACTTAATTAATAATGGTTTATATGAAGGTTATGTCGGATATGGATTCAAAACCCTAATTCTAGATTTTGAATAAGGAATGAGAATATTAATATAATATGTAAGACCCCAGATTTTATGAATAAATATTTAATTTTCTCGAAATAATTTTTTTGAATATTATAGTGTGGATTTGAGATAATGTTCTAGTTGTGGGTAGTATTTATAAATTTTGCAAAGTATGCAAGTTGTTATATAATATTCATTGTTGTCGGGGAATATTCGTTTGGTAGTGGAATATTCTTTCTGTCGGAGAATATTCGTATGATGGCGCAGCCATTTGTGGGCCCCATAACGGATAACGGTCGGATGAAGAAAACGACAAAATTGAATAACGGCGTAGTTGTTACCGTTAAGACTGTTGGAATACCCAGTGGTTAAAATACTGTACTATGCGTGATTGCACAGTAGCAAACGGTATTGCACAGTATTGTTGAATTATTGATCCTTACGTAAGAAGGCACTACTCAATAATTGTCATAGTAGTTACTGTTCAATATTTTATTTTATTGATTCAATAATTTCTGCGTTGATATTTTATATTATTGTTGTTTCAATAATTGTTACTGCACAGTATCTCCTTTATCAGATCAATAATTCATATTATTTGAATAATATTATTAGATAGCATTATTGAAAATGTCTAGAAAGTTCTGTCAAGGAGAGGTTTGGCCACCTAATTGTGCGCCAGTAAGGAGAAATCCTTATCGAAAAGCCCCCTCTTTCCTGGGAACGGCCTGGTTGTCATAATTGTGATTTTGTAATATTATTTATGAATAATTAATTATTGATTCATATGATAAGGAAATATTTATTTTATGTGGATACAAATGATGGATTTATTTATGGGATTATAATTGAAGGAATAAATGTTGAGGTGTTTTATCAGTATTTTGTCGGATTGGAGGTATTAAAATATCAAATCGGTGTTCTTAAAGCTCTATTGCGTGAGTTATAATTTTAATCCGAATAGTTGGATCGTTGTGATTTTTGGATATGTTATACATATATAAGTTGAGTATATGTCCACAAATTTTGAACCGTTAAAAATGAACGTATGATTTGTTATGAATTTTAAGAGGTGACTGGTTCAGAAATTGTTGAAGTATCCGAATTTATCATTTTGGTGGAAAATTCTAGAATTGGTGAGCCCCACTTTTGGTTGGTGAGAAATGTGCTCAAATTGAATTTCAAATGTGGTGGGTGGCAATAGTAGCAGGTAAAGCCATCAGGTAGCAGGTCAAGTCTGCTTCGGCGTGCTACCATTTTCCTATAAATAGAGGGCTAAGTTAGAATTGAAAATTACACCAGAAATACAAGCTTTCTCTCTTTCTCTCTCTATATTATCGAGCGTATTCTTGTGAGTATTTTGATACTTTGAGTGTTGCTACACGGTACAAGTTCCTTCAGCACTATATCCAGTATTCTAGTCAGAAGTACTGTCTTTTTGAGGCAAGGGGTATTATTTATATTATATCCTGAAGAGATATTATTTTTCGTATTCGTATGAATATTATTTTGTTCAATATTCGCAAGAAATATTATTTTCATTTAATATTCGTAAGGAATATTATATTCGTTCAATATTTGAAATATTATTTTCGTTTAATATTCGTAAGGGGTGTTATTTTCTTCGCAAATGATATTTTCTTTCAATATCATTATGCTGAAATATTGATCTGAAATTTTTATCAAATTTGGAACTTTTCATGTCGGGGTTACTATTCACGAGTTACTATTCACAAAGAATGATGATTTTTCTTGTGGAATTTCTATCTTTTGGTGTCGGAGTTACTATTCACGTATACGACACTATTCACGAATACGACACTATTTATCGAAAAATGAAATTTTCTTAATATGGTTATTTCGGAGTATTATTGAACTTGGATAAACTGTAATATGAATCCTTAATATTTGATCTTTTAACTTACTGGATTCGTTCTCTAAAATATTTTTCATCATCCTCAGTCCTAGATGAATGATTAACTGATGAATATCTTTGGCCTGTAGTGCAAAGATGAATGATTACCTGATGAATATCTTTGGCCCGTAGTGTAAAGATGAACAGGTGTTGAGATGAACATGACCAACTGTTGAAAGTCATATGTGGCCTGTAGTGCATAGATAGACTTGGTATAATTATGACCAGGGATTATTCGGTATAATCATGACCGTAATGTTACAAATGATGTGGTAAAAGTCCTCATTGGCCCGTAGTGCATTGATGAACAATTTTTGTTATGATTATGGCTATGGATTCTCTTTAGCCGTAGTGCAAAGATGAATTGTTTTATGGCATGATTAGAATCGTTGATGAATACACGAATATCCTTGGCCCGTAGTGTATGGATAATTCGTGGTTAGTAAACTTCTATTAGGTACTAATTAACATTACTTAACATTCCTAATCATTAGAAACAAAACCCTAATCAAGATTAGTGAAGATTTAAGCCTAATTAAGCTACTAACTTAATCAACTAGCTCACAAGTAGGTTGGGAGTCACCATTACAAGTTTCAAAACATCACATGACATGCTTCCAAACTCCCAAGCATCAGAAGAGTCATAGATCAGATCTTTATAGAGGCAAGTAGGTGAAAAAATGACCAAAAAGCCAAGTTGGAAAATTCTATAAATAGGAACCTTAGGGCTGAGCAAACCCATGAATTCTCAAAGCCTAGATACACTTATAAACCTACCATATCAAGCCTAGGTGTTATCAGTAACAAGATCAGAAGCTAGAATCACAAATTTCTCAAGAAAAGGTGCAAACCCTAGTTTATAAATTTCTCTTTGATCTTATGTTAGATTTGTTGTTTAGATGTTTAGAATATTGTATTAGGATGTTAGAAAGTATGCTAGAGTGGCAGAACACATTTTCATAACATCTAGATGCCTTAATTAAGCGTTTTATGAAATCTGGGAATTTTGAAAAAAATGGTCTAACAGCCGAATGTCAGGGCTTTTTGATTCATGTGTGTTTATGTTTTGGTCTGTTAATCGATTGATATTTGTAGCCTGTAAGTAGGTCTTTAATCTGAAAAGAAAACAGTTCGGATGAACCATAGATTCCAAGATATAATCACCAAAGTGGGTTGGCCGCTCACTAAGTCGATTTTTTGGGTTACCCGAAAGCTCAAGAACAAAATTGACCAAGCTTACTTTGACCGACTTGTTTAATCATCTTCTGATTGTTAATTGTTTATGTTTTTGTTATAAATTAGTACTCTGGTATACATACTACATATCTATGATCTTCAATCGAACAAACAACTCATAGGATTACCAGAATTATTGGTCAAAAGTAGTTGATCGAAAGCGTACCACGCTTACGGGGTTTCGAAAAAGCGAACAATTTCTGAAGAACACGAAGAACAGTTGTTAGTTGTACTTTGATCGGCATAAATAGAGATCTTAGAATTACGATTTGTTTATGTTAATGTTATATATATGTACCCTGGTATATAGACTACATGTTACAACAAACAAAACATACATTTAATACACCGAATCAAAGTTATTCAAGCCACAAAACCGTTGACCGGCCTTGACCACTGTTCTGGGTTACCCAGAAACCCAAGAATAGCTCTGATAGTAACTTTAAATCTTTATAATTTTTTGTTAGATGTAGATTAAAGCCTGCTTATTGCTTGATCTTGTACTATTACATGAGTACTACAACACCAACACTTGCTCTGACCGAAACTCATTACCAAAATCGAGTTATTTATTGGTTAAACTAGCCACTCGACCACGAAAGAATCACCTTAAAAACTTCAAGAACACCTACACTGACGACACTTTACATCACACACAGAGAGCTTTAATGACGGACATAAATTAATTTTTAGAAATAAATTATAAAAAATTAGAAATAATTAATAAAAAATGCTTTTAAAATTATATTAAATTATTATAAATTATTTACGATAGAATGTATTAATTATTTTATTTTATTTAGATATTATTTATAATTAACTTATTAATAAAGTAATTAAAATAATTACTTTTAAATACTAAATAATTATGTAAAAATATTATTATTGAAATAAAAATCATAATAAATGATTATAAATTATTTAATAATATTAAATAATGTTTTTATAAAATTTTAGTAAATATAAATTATTTATAAATAGAAATAAATGGTTTAAAAATCATTTAAAGGATAAATAAATATTTTAAAAATACTTTAAACCTTCTAAAATATATTATAAGGATAATTAAATTATTTAAAAATATAACCAAATTTTATAAATAAAATTTAGTTCATTTATCAAAGGTATTAAAAGTCAAACCTTATTAAATCTAACCCTTATTAAATAAATGTTTTATTTGAGTATTGTTATCAATACTAACGTGTTAGATTTATATTCTTGAACGTCATAAGGTACTTAATAGCGTTCGAATAGTATAACTTAATGATCTACGCTCAAGCAAGTCTTCTATACCCAATTTATTACTTATGCAAAATTTATCAACCCTGTTTATTCGCTGAACAAGATTCTATCTTGCTATACTGTTGATATAATACACCTATATTGAATTAACTATTATTGAAAAGTTATTGCTATAGTTCCAGCATGACTAAGAAATGAATTATTTATTCATATGATATTGTTTATTGAGCATAAACTATTGTGTCAAGCCAAATTGTTTTGGTAAGGCAATCGTATACTGAAGTTGAGTATCCCGTAAGGGAGCAAAGTGTAGTCAATGAATATATTGATAGTAAATTGTAAGTGTAAATGAGCACTGTAGGTGATATGCATACTCCTAGGATATTGAATAGGCTGATCCCCTATCTTATATCTCGAATGTAATTTTTAAGTCTTTGTGGTGATGAAATGATAAAAATTCCGAACTAGTTGGAATTAGAAATCCGTAAATCGTAACAACTATCGATTAAATTTGAATTGTTATAATTCTTCAAATCCTATATTATTATAAATATACAACTTCTTTGAGCATGTCATAGCTCACCCTTGTAAATTATTCCCTTTACGATATTAGATGGTAATCCTGGAACATCTGGAGTAGATAAAGGGAAGCGTCCCTACATAGATTAGATTATATTCTTGTCTGTATGAATACCTTGTAATAAGAACTCGTTATGAGAATTTTGTAATCGAATCATAATATTATGATATATATAACATCTTTTATTTCCGCAACCGTGTTTTCTTATATATATAGATGTAAAGTAAGATGTCTTCTATTCTAGTTGAGATCCTTGGGAACTATTTATCTGAGTGAGGGTGTTAATAGCATGGACTGCTTTGTTGTTTGTTATTAATACTCAATTTCAGATAGATAGTTACTATCGATCACGATAAGTATGTAATCGCATGACATAGACTATACATCTGGGTGAGGGTATTGGTAATATGGACTATTCATATTATTACTGATACTCTGAATTTCAGATAGATAGACTCTAGTCACAGATACAGTTCATATATTCAAGTGAGGGTATCCAAACACAGTAATATTTCTCTTGGGAAATTACCATCATTATGGGATCTTCATGAATCTTGAATCTATGGGAATTATATCTGATAGTCCCTCTATCTAATGTAATATTTTGAATCAGATACCATGGGTGTATAGATTTAAATGCATTATGTTAATTCTCTGTAAACATCATATCGGATACCACGGGAGTATAGGTATGGGGGTGTTACAATTTTGGTATCAAAGCTGTTAAGGCTATAGATATAAGGAAGAGTTTTCTTAGTATATAGTCTTCGAGTCCGTAAATAAATTTGTAAAAGACATGTAAAATATAACATTAAAATTATTATGTTGTGTAAACCTTTATACCAGTATTTATGGAGTTTTCTTTTATAGATGGCCAACTCCAATGCTGAAGAAAGAGTGATCAATCCACCGCAAATAGAGTCTTTTATAGCTAGTGATACAGAAGAAGAAGAATTGCTTCATGATCAACAACTGCTTGATGCTGAAGAAGAAGAAGAAGATCCAGTGGCTGGACAATTAATGAGAATAGATGAGTATGATGAGGCAATGGCATCACTACTGCAGACAACAGAATGTGAGAACAATAAGATGAAGTTTAGGACAGATTTAGTTGAGTGTATGCTAATGGATGAAAGGAGTCATAGTCATCAACTGAAAGGACAACTGCACCATGCACATAGGAGAAGGAGGGAAATTCAGTCAAGACTTCTTAAAACATCTCTGGGAGTTCGAGATACTTTTAATGATTTGCAGCGTTGTATAACTCGATATCCAGTAGAAGAGAAGAAAACTGCTTATCTTATCGATCGATCTGTGGTTTGTCACATGATCCAGGATTCCTTTGATGATATCAATGAATTCTAGAGAGTAGCATAGGAGGTTGGATGCTTTATATTAGTACAATAAAGAAGCATTCAAAGTTTGTATTGTGATAAGTACTGTGTAATATACTAGTATGTTTAAAGTTGTTGTAAGACTGTAAGTTATAAATAAACAATATGTTTTGGTTATCTAAAAATCTTATGTTAATCTTTGTTGTTGTTTTATAGAATCATGCCACCAACTAGAAGACCCCAAAGAGAAATGAATAATGAGGATATTCCAACTCAACAGTTAGTAGATATGATGTTAGGAGTAATAAATAGACCTGTAAACCAAAATACATCCTTTAAAGACTTTAAATTAGTTGGACCACCTGAATTTAAAGGTACATTAGAACCTGTAGATGCACAGATTTGGATTTCTGAGATAGAAAAATTCTTCCTAGTAACCAATGTTAGTAATAACTAGAAGACAACTTTTGCAACTTTCTTCTTGAAAGGTGAAGCTAATTATTGGTGGGAATCAACCAAAGGTCGAGTAGAAACTGAAATTGTTCCTTGGGATAGATTTAAAGAGTTATTCTTTGAAAACTATTTTTCCCAATCCTCGAAAGACCGAATGGAAATAAAATTTACGGACTTAAAACAAGGAGATCTTCTCAGTAACCCAAAGATACTGACTAAGTTTAATGAACTATCCAGTTTGCTCCTCATCAAGTGACTACTTGAACTTAGAAAGACTCGTAGGTACCAAGAAGGTTTAAAACCTCGATTCTAGAGTAAATTATCGATTGCTTCAAATCAAAACTTTCTCTCGAAATACTAGAGAAGGCCATTATAATTGAAGGTGAAAATGAAAATCTCGCTAAGTTTCATCGGACAAAAAAGATTCGAAATGAGAAAGGAAAAATAAGACAGAACCCGGTTGGTGGGGGTCTAATAACAAGCGTAAATGGAATAATTCTTTTTCTAACAATTCAGGGAAAAAGATAGGAAATACTAATAACAATTTTAGTAATAATAATATTAAACCTTGTCCTAAATGTAATAAAAAACATAGAGGAGAGTGTCTTCTTAACAATTGCTTTAATTGTGGACAGTCAGGACATTATCTTTTACAGTGTCCTCTTCCAAAGAAAAATAAATGTTTTAATTGTGGTTCAATGGATTATTTTTCTAAGAACTGTCCCACAAACCAAGGAGAAAAAGGAGTTAGAATACCAGAGAATAATAAATCAACAGTAGCTGCAGTTGGGGTTCAGAATCGACCTACTGCGAGAACATTTAATATATCGGTAAGGGATGCTGTTGCTTCACAGGACGTAGTGATAGGTATCATCCCTATCAACACTTTAAATACATGTGTTATTCGATTCTGGTGCTACTTGTTCATTTGTGTCTAGAAATTTCTCTACAAACTTGAATATACCTTGTGAAAATTTACACAAACCATTTTGTGTAGAAATTGCTAATAATGAAAAAAATTCCGGTTAAGACCATATATAGAAACTGTAGTGTGGTAATAAAAGGACATAATTTTAAGGTAGATTTGATACCAATTCAGTTGGGAGAATTTGATGTAATTCTAGGAATGGATTGGTTAGTTAATCATAACGTGATGATTGATTGTCATCAAAAATGTATTAACCTTTTGACTGCTTCGAAGTCAAAAGTAGTGTTCAATGGTAGTTGTTCACCTAAGCAATCTCGATGTTTGACTATAATTCAGGCTGAAAGATTATTTAAAAAGGGTTGTTTAGGATATTTGGCCTATATAGTTGATACTCGTCAGGAAGGAGTAAAACTAGATCAAATACCTATAGTTAAGGAATTTCCTGATGTATTTCCAGATGATTTACCCGGTTTGCCTCTAGATAGGGAGATTGAGTTTATCATTGATCTTGCACCAGGAACGGCACCAGTTTCTAAGGCACCGTACATAATGGCACCTATAGAACTAAAAGAGTTACTTATTCAATTATAGGAACTCTTAGATAAAAAGTACATACAACCTAGTGTTTCACCTTGGGGCGTACCAGTGTTATTTGTAAAGAAGAAGGATGGAACTATGAGACTTTGTATATATTATAGGGAGCTAAATAAGTTAACTATTAAGAATAAATATCCTTTGCCAAGGATTGATGATTTGTTTGAATAATTAAATGGGGATGAACATTTTTCAAAAATTGACCTTAGAACAGGTTATCATCAATTAAAGGTAAGAAAGGAGGATGTGCCGAAAACAGCGTTTAGGACACGCTATGGACATTATGAATTTCTTGTAATGTCTTTTGGATTAACAAATGCACCTAAGAACATTTATGGATTTAATGAATCGAGTGTTTAAACCATGTTTGGACAAATTTGTTGTAGTGTTTATCGACGATATTACGGTATACTCGAAAACACGGAAGAGCATCTTGAACACTTGAGAGTTGTATTGAGATATTACGAAAGGAACAACTTTATGCAAAGTTTTCCAAGTGTGAATTCGGTTGAAGAGAGTTCAATTTTTAGGTCATGTAATTGAAAAAATGGAATATCTATAGATCCAACTAAGATCGAAATCGGTTGTGAATCGGGAACAACCAAAGAACTCCAATGTAAACTGAAGTTTTCTCGGTTTAGCGGGTTATTACCGACGGTTTATAAAAGATTTTTCAAAATAGCAACCCCATTAACCAATTTAACTCGAAGACAAAGTGAAATACGTTTGACGAGATAAATGTGAGGAAAGCTTACAAGAGTTAAAGAAGCGATGAGCATGGCTCCAAAGGTTATCCTTACCGAGATGATCTGAGAGGCCTTGTAGTATATAATAACGCATCACACGTAGGATTAGGGTGTGTGTTGATGCAACATGGGAAAGTGATAGCTTATGCATCACGACAACTCAAAGATTATGAGATGAGATATCCTAATCATGATTTAGAGTTAGTCATGCAGTAGTTTTTGCTCTAAAAATTTGGAGACATTACTTGTACGGGGAGAAGTGCGAGATATATACAGATCATAAAAAGTCTGAAATATATTTTTACACAACGGGAATTAAATTTAAGACAGAGGCGATGGTTAGAATTGATAAAGGATTTTGACCGTGAAATCTTATATCATCCCTAAAAAGCAAATGTTGTAGTGATCGTTAAGTAGAAAGAATCAAGAAAAATTGAATGTATTAACCACCAATGATAGGTTAATAAAAGACTTTGAAACGTTAAAAATTGAGGTGGAATGTCCAACTACCTCTACCCAAAAATTATATATTTTAGAAGGAGTTTCATCTCTGCTCGATAAAATTAAAGACATACAAGAGAAGGATGAAGAGTGTCAGAAGTTTAAATCTAATTCTACACATGATAAGTATAATAAATTTCGAATAGATACGGATGGAATAAAAAGATATGAAAATAGAATCTGGATTCCGTTAGATCAAGCTTTAAAAGATGAAATTTTGAACGAAGCACATAACTCTAAATTTGCCATACATCCTGGCAGTACTAAAATGTTCAAAGAATTAAGTCGACACTTTTGGTGGTCGAATATGAAAAGGGAAATAGCTGAATGGGTAAGTAAATGTCTCACGTGTCAAAGGGTTAAGGCAGAACATCAGAAGCCAAGTGGTTTACTTCAACCCTTACCAATTCCTGAGTGGAAGTGGGAACATATAACCATGGACTTTGTAGTGGGCCTTCCAACTACACAAAAAGGCCATAACGCCATTTGGGTAATAGTTGACCGTTTAACTAAATCCGCTCACTTTTACCTATTAAAATTACTCATAACCTTTGGATCACCTTGCCAAATTATATATTCATGAAATTATCTCTAGGCATGGAGTACTGTTTCCATAGTATCGAATCGAGATCCACGCTTTTACTTCAAATTTTTGGAAGAGTCTTCAGAAAAATTTAGGAACACAGTTAAAACTAAGTACAACTTATCATCCTCAAACTGATGGACAAAGTGAGAGAACCATATAAACATTAGTGGATATGTTGAGAACATGTGTCATAGACTTCAAAGGAATTTGGGAAGATCAATTACCTTTAGTCAAATTTTCTTACAACAATAGTTATCATGCTAGCATAGGTATGCCACCCAATGAAGCCTTATATGGAAGAAAATGTAGAACGCCTATGTGTTGGGATGAAGTCGGGGAAAGACAAATGTTAGGACCTGAAATAATTCAACAAACCGCTGAAACTATCAGAATCATACGTCAACGATTACAAGCATCTCAAGATCGACAAAGAAAATACGCTGATCCACATCGTCAACAATGAAATTTTAGCGTAGGAAGCCATGTATTCTTGAAAGTATCTCCTTGGAAGGGCAAGATACGTTTTGGCAAGAAAGGAAAACTAAGTCCGAGGTTCATTGGACCTTTTGAAATTTTGAGAAGAATTGGTGTAGTTGCTTATGAAATAG
The DNA here is from genome assembly GCA_020205615.1 of Panax quinquefolius. Lineage (NCBI taxonomy): Eukaryota > Viridiplantae > Streptophyta > Magnoliopsida > Apiales > Araliaceae > Panax > Panax quinquefolius. The sequence continues at coordinate 89,543,840 of CM035171.1, read as the reverse complement.
CACTACCACCTGAGTTACACCATATTCATAATGTGTTTCATGTGTCCGTTTTACGACCATACAAACCTGATTATAAACACGTTATAAATTATGAGCCGATCCAAATCGAAGAAAATCTTTCTTATGTAGAAGAACCTGTGCAGATCGTCGACCGTAAAGAGCAAGTCCTCCGTAATAAAGTGATAGCATCGGTTAAAGTAATATGGAAAATCGAACATCAAGAAGCTACATGGGAGCTTGAAGATAAAATCTTGAGAATTATCCTCATCTTTTTACTTAACATGTACTGTAATTTCAAGGATGAAATTCTTATTAGTGGGGGTGAATGTAAAAACCCAAAACCCTAATAAGACTCGTATGTATAAATCCCGTTATATAAATAAAATTTCTCTGTTCTGAATGTGTTACGTGTTATTATATACTTGGTTTGACGAAATTGACCGAATAAATTTTTATCCGAAAAACGTCATGCTTGACACCTCGTGCTTAATTTTTTTTTATAATCGGACTTTTCGATAAAAATATTTTGACAAGTTGCTTTGTCGTGCTTACACTGACAAAACGCTTTGTCGTGCTTATCAGGATTAGTGAGTTAACCCTAACTAGCTAATCTAACTCTAATTAGCTTATGTTAACACTTAATCATGGTTAGTAAACTTCTATTAGGTACTAATTAACATTACTTAACATTCCTAATCATTAGAAACAAAACCCTAATCAAGATTAGTGAAGATTTAAGCCTAATTAAGCTACTAACTTAATCAACTAGCTCACAAGTAGGTTGGGAGTCACCATTACAAGTTTCAAAACATCACATGACATGCTTCCAAACTCCCAAGCATCAGAAGAGTCATAGATCAGATCTTTATAGAGGCAAGTAGGTGAAAAAATGACCAAAAAGACAAGTTGGAAAATTCTATAAATAGGAACCTTAGGGCTGAGCAAACCCACGAATTCTCAAAGCCTAGGTACACTTATAAACCTACCATATCAAGCCTAGGTGTTATCAGCAACAAGATCAGAAGCTAGAATCACAAATTTCTAAAGAAAAGGTGTAAACCCTAGTTCATAAATTTCTCTTTGATCTTATGTTAGATTTGTTGTTTAGATGTTTAGAATATTGTATTAGGATGTTAGAAAGTATGCTAGAGTGGTAGAACACATTTTCATAACATCTAGATGCCTTAATTAAGCGTTTTATGAAATCTGGGAATTTTGAAAAAAATGGTCTAACAGCCGAATGTCAGGGCTTTTTGATTCATGTGTGTTTATGTTTTGGTCCGTTAATCGATTGATATTTGTAGCACAGTGTAAGTAGGTCTTTAATCGAAAGAAAACAGTTTCGGATGAACCATAGATTCCAAGATATAATCATCAAAGTGGGTTGATTGTTCACTAAAGCCGATTTTTGGGTTACCCGAAAGCTCGAGAACAATTTGAACCAAGCTACTTTGTGAGAATTCGCTTAATCATCTTCTGATTGTTAATTGTTTATGTTTTTGTTATAAATTAGTACTCTGGTATACATACTACATATCTATGATCTTCAATCGAACAAACAACTCATAGGATTATCGAAATTATTGGTCAAAAGTAGTTGACCGAGCATGACCAAGTTTTCTGGGTTTTCCAAAAAACTGAAGAACACGAAGAACACGAAGAACAGTTGTTAGCTGTACTTTGATCGGCATAAATAGAGATCTTAGAATTACGATTTGTTTATGTTAATGTTATATATATGTACCCTGGTATATAAACTACATGTTACAACAAACACAACATACATCTAATACACCGAATCAAAGTTATTCAAGCCACAAAACCGCCTTGACCCACTGACTATTGCAGGGTTACCCAGAAACCCAAGAATAGCTCTAACAGTAACTTTAAATCTTTATAATTTCTTGTTAGATGCAAATTAAAGCCTGCTTATGGCTTGATCTTGTACTATTACATGAGTACTACAACACCAATACTTGCTTTGACCGAAACTCATTACCAAAACCGAGTTATTTAATGGTCAAACTAAGCCACTCGACCATGAAAGCAACTACCTGAAACTCAAGAACACCTACAAATGACACTTTACATCCTTTGTAGAGCTTTAGCGACGAACATAAATTAATTTTTTAGAAATAAATTATAAAAAATTAGAAATAATTAATAAAATAGTTTTAAAAATTATATTAAATTATTATAAATTATTTCTGATAAAATGTAATAATTATTTTATTTTATTTAGATATTATTTATAATTAACTTATTAATAAAGTAATTAAAATAATCACTTTTAAATACTAAATAATTATGTAAAAATATTATTATTGAAATAAAAATCATAATAAATGATTATAAATTATTTAATAATATTGAATAATGTTTTTATAAAATTTTAGTAAATATAAATTATTTATAAATAGAAATAAATGGTTTAAAAATCATTTAAAGGATAAATAAATATTTTAAAAATACTTTAAACCTTCTAAAATATATTATAAGGATAATTAAATTATTTAAAATATAACCAAATTTTATAAATAAAATTTAGTTCATTTATCAAAGGTATTAAAAGTCAAACCCTATTAAATCTAACTCGGTATTAAATAAATGTTTTATTTGAGTATTGTTATCAATACTAACGTGTTAGATTTATATTCTTGAACGTCATAGGTACTTAATAGCGTTCGAATAGTATAACTTGACTGATCTACGCTCAGGAAAGTGTTCTATACCCAATTTATTACTTATGCAAAATTTATCAACCCTGTTTATTCGCTGAAATAGATTCTATCTTGCTATACTGTTGATATAATACACCTATGTTGAATTAACTATTATTGAAAAGTTATTGCTATAGTTCCAGCATGACTAAGAAATGAATTATTTATTCATATGATATTGTTTATTGAGCATAAACTGTTGTGTCAAGCCAAATTGTTTTGGTAAGGCAATCGTATACTGAAGTTGAGTATCCCGTAAGGGAGCAAAGTGTAGTCAATGAATATATTGACAGTAAATTATAAGTGTAAATGAGCACTGTAGGTGATATGCATACTCTAGGATGTTGAATAGTGATCCCCTATCTCATATCCTCAATGTAATTTTTAAGTCTTTGTGATCGATGAAATGATAAAAATTCGAAACTAGTTGGAATTAGAAATCCGTAAATGGTAACAACTATCTATCGATTCGAAATTTGAATTGTTATAATTCTTCAAATCCTATATTATTATAAATATACAACTTGCTGAGCATGTCATAGCTCACCCTTGTAAATTATTCCCTTTGCTGTTAGGTTTGTAATATTCATGAACGGAATCAAATTGCATAATAGTGCAGAAACGTGTAAAAATCAGAGTTTAAAAATTTATAAACCATATACCCGGATCACCCTTTATGCATAATTATTAATTAAACGAAAAAAGATAACGAATAAGAATCATACCCTTGAAGATCGAGCTTCCTCAGGTACAAGTTCACCTCTAATCCTTTTTCGCGTTCAACTTGAATCCACCGGGTTTGTTCCTTCCTTTGATCAACGTTAGCCACCCATGTGTTTGGCCTCTGAGGTGATCCACCAAGGAAGAAAAATTTTCAAGAAGAAGGGTATTGCTCAAACCCTAGTTTTCTATCTATCAGAGAAAAAGGCGTACTCTCCAACTATTGGAATTACGATGATTAGTAAAAGTCAACAACCACCACACCCATAATAAGACTCCTCTTATTTATAGATGTGGGCAACCCACCTTAACAATTAAGGAATTGGGATTTATTCAATTAATTAAATTCTTTTAATTAATTAAGCTCCCTAATCTTATTAGGGATAATTAATTAAACTCCTTTAACTAATTTTCCTTCCTAATCCAATTAGGAATAAATGAGAGTACTTATATTAAATTAATTCCTAAACTCTTTTAGAAATTAAAATAATAATAATTGTAATAATATTAATAAGACTCCTCTTATTAATTTATATTTAATATTTCTAAAATATTAAATAATAAATATTAAGTTATTTAATTTATTCTATCACCATAGATTAAATTAAATATACATAACATTATATTATTACGATTATGTCATTAATTTCTTAAATAATTATTCTTCCTTTTATGGTGTGACCCTTTAGGTTCTCCATATTAAACCTATTGTGAATAAATCAATTAGAACAATTCTAATCTTATTTAAATAAATAAATTAAACAATTAATTTATTTAAATAAATAATATTTATTCTACAATAGGGATAAGCCTCCTAGCGATCAAGGACTTTCCGGATAATACTGATTTCAACATTAATCATAAAAGAACCTTTGAGTAAATAGTTACCGTACAATTCAATCCTTCCACCATACTGATGTCCCAATTAAATATAAGACATGGAATTACTGTCAAGTCTTATTTTATTTAATTATATGTATTTCGATCCTTAAATGCACAACTCCAAATAATACAAATTAGAAACTCCTTTCTAATTTCATTACTCGCCGCCAAGGACTCTTGGGTTGTCATTTATCGAATCACATAGGACATTTCTCTTCTTTTTATTAGAAATGGTAGATTCTTTATTGATCATACATTATCTCCATGTACAACTTATTATACCCAAGCATACCCTTTGATATACACTAAGGGTCTTAAGGAATAAGTCAAAGTATAACTCATCATACACAAGATACTATGATGATCTCAAGTTCAAGGATCACTTGTACTACTATCACTACAGGAATTCCTATTGACAGACAAATAAAACTCCATTAGGTATTCCTTAGCGAGCCACGTTCAGTGAACTTATTCTCTAATAAGCACCTACATACTTGCTTTAGTTTTTCCACACAAATGATCATGAGATCAATCATCCTCATCCAATGAGCAAGCAACGTATGTACCAATCTATCCGGATTTACTAATCCCCAATTTAGTAATCCAATGATTGGGAACTATTTTAGTTTTAAGCTTTCAAAGAATTTAGATCTCATTAGAATGATCATCATCATTATTCTAAAAGCATTGCTTAAAATTATGGGTTTATCACATATTATAAAACAAAGATCATGTAGATAATTAAAAGTCTTTAATAAATTAATACTTTTATTAATAAATGAATAAGATTGTTACAAAGTATATGCTTTATCATCAAACATGATTGGCTTGTGTGCATATTACTTTCAATCTCCCACTTGCACTAAAACCCGAATCGTCATGGTATCTTATACTCTTCTTCTCTAAGTGACGATTATCCTGTTTGTTGGATAAGCTTTAGTTAATGGATATGTAATGTTGTTCATAAGAGTCCACTATCTCTATAGTGATTTCCCATCTTTCAATGATTCTAATAATCAAATGAAAGTGCCACAACACATGTTTAGATCCAAGATGAGACTTAGGAACTATTCCTAGTTACGTAATGAACTTTTAATCCAAACAATCAACTTGCGACTTCATTTATAGCTATATACTTTGTCTTTATCACTAAACCAACAACTCTTTCTTTGTTTGGAACCTTTCCAATTCAACGCACCACCGCTCAAGGTAACACTTTACCTTAAAGTGGATTTTTCATCATCTTAGTGCATGCTGAAAAACTTGAGTCCATTAAGCCCTCTAGTTTTAATTAAGACCCACCATGAATATGATCACATCCTTAGTCTTGGGTTAAGCACTTTAATATGTTTTTCAAGAACTCACGGTGAACTTCTCCATAATATGATCGATCAACATCGGGTCTCATACATTTCATTGCATGTATGATTGTCACTCATCGACCTCTCTCTTTTCGAGTCCGTAGGGGACTATTAAGAGAGATACACTCCATAGCTCATCGACATGAGACATCTCTTGGAGTTTGCCATGCTAAACGACTTTAGCATCAAATGAATATACATTCCTTGGGTTAAGTCGAGCATCCTTTTGTATCTATCTATATAGATTTTTATCCCCAATTAAGATACTCTTCCCAAATCATTCGTGGAGGAATGTTTAGACAACTTTATCTTTACTGATTGTAGCATTGGTATGTCATTCCTTATCCGTAGTATATCAACATATAGTACTAGGAATGTCATGATGCTCCCACTGACCCTTTTGTACACACTAGAAGACTTACCTCATCGAACGTAACTCTGGATCATCATCTTCTATGATGTGTACCTCATCATCATCATCTATGATGAATCCATACCTCCTAGGTATCTTTGGTACTATTCCAGATTTACGATTCGGTTGTGGTATAATAGGTCTATCTACAGGTTCCTCTTATTTGACTTATAGTGTTTTGTGGTTCTTGAACTCTTCAAGATCTATTATCCTCCCACTAGCCCTTCAATGATAAACACCTTTTTCTTAGAAGGCAGCGTGTTTCGTAACAAACACCTTTTGCTAAGTAGAATTATAGAACATATACCCTAAACTTACTTTAGGATGTCCCACAAATCTGTACATGTCAAATCTTGTCCCAAGCTTATCCTTCGAAACCTTTTCACATAAGTTGGACAACCCCTTATCTTAACATACTTAAGATTAGGAATCCTCCCTGTCCATAACTTTTATGGAGTCTTGGGGCCGGATTTTGAGGTTACCATTTTCGTAGTTATGCAGCCACTTCTAGGAAATGACCTTAGAAGGATAATAGAATGCCGGTAAAATCATTATGGACCGCACCATGTCTAACAAGGTACGAATTTTCCATTCAGATACATCAATCAATTATTGCGTATCAGGATGTGTCCATTATGAGAAAACCATTTGAGATGATCTAGAAACTTATTGCACAAGTATTTATTCCTTGATCCGATCAAAGAATTCTTAATACTTTGCCAATTTGTTTCACTTCTGAATTCTTTGAACTTTTCAAATAATTCACACTTGTATTTCAACAAATACACACATTCAACTCTTTGAATGATCATCTCCTTTTCTTATACTAATTTGTTCAATATGCAAAATTATTTTCATGTAAGTCAAGTATACTAAATCTATTAAGTAATATTCCAGTTCTATACAAAACATTATTATTATAAATAGAACAACAATTGTTCTTAATTATAATACCAAAGATTTCATTGTCCAAAATGAAATAATATTTTAACAAGAACCGGAATACAATAACAATTTATTGACTTAATAGATTTGCTTCAGTAGGCATTGCTAAACTATAAGTTTCTATGGCTAATATGGCAACCTTTGCTACATTTCCCGCACATAGGATTACTTATATTTGTTTAGCTTTCCACTACTGCTTGGTCCTTCATAAATCTATATTTATGATAACTAAAGTCGATATCCAATATCCAAGTAGAATCTTGACTTAAAGAAAAAAATTATTTTAAATCATGAACAAATTTGTATATTAGTAACCAAACTTCACTAAGCTTCTTTGGTTAGCCTCTGCAAGATGCTTCTCGCAGCTTTTCTTTCAAAGGTGTCGGGCTTATTGCGGTGGAAGCAAACTCCTTTGCTATCCATATCGGTTTTGTTCTTATTATCCTTTATTTTGCCTTTCTATTTACCTTCTTTGAATCTTTCTTCTTTTCAAAGATCCTTTGGCCCCTACCAAGAAGACTTGGTCTTTCTTGGTTGAAAGTGACTCTCAACATTTTTCAACATGTTAAGCAAATCGGTGAGGTGATATCTAGCTTGTTCATATGAAAAATTCACAACAATTGTGAAAGGAGTCCGGAGTGAGGCAAGATCAAATCTTGGCTCAACTATCCATCCATGACAAAACTTGTTGTCTAATTGATCAATCAAATTGATTATATTAAGAGCTTTTTATGCATGTACTATAGTGCCATTGGCCATTCTAGATCGGAAGAGCTCCTTGATATCTCGATATCTATCGGTCCTACTTTCTCACCATCAACTACTTGATGTGCGGGAATATAGTAGGAATATCCATAGTTTCAGTCGACGTGAAGCTTGTTACTCATGGATACGAGCATGATGCATTGAGCCAATCATGCATCATCTTGCCACTTTCTAAAAGTAGTAGCAATGTCTTTCTCGGAGGCATTATGCGCAACTATTGCGAGGATAGGCGATATTAAGGACATAAGATAGCTTTTTAGCTATGAGAACTATTCTCAAATTCCTTAACCAATTCGTTTAATTCGGTCTGGTTAATTAGCATCTATATGCTTTGCAGTGATAGAAATTTTAGACATTGTAAAATTCTGTAAATGAATTTGTAATTAACAACATTTTAACATACATTCTTTTATTAATTACCAAAATAAATTAGGTCTTGTTTTAAATTGGTATCTCCCACTATTTTCTTCAAACTATATTACCCTCACTTATATAGTTCGGCAAAATCTAATTAAAGATTTGCTAGTGAGAATAAGGATCCCATTTCAAATGTATATAGCCTTGTGGTGACACAACAAACTATATATAAATAAATAGGTAGACAACTTTTGTCAATTACATCAACTATGCAACTCCTTTTCTTTTGCCTCTTAGATTATTTTGATCAAGTGGTGGCACATCCGAATCAAAATTATCCAAGTTAAGTCCGACCTAGCACTCCATATATTCAAAAAGAAAATATCATCCTTGTGGTGACACAACAAAACAATATTGTTCAATTTTCTTTATAAGCATCAAATGTGATAAATTAACATCTTAAATACTTAATACTTGCCTTGTGGTGACACAACAAACTCATATTAAATATTTAATACTCTATTAATTTTATCATGCTAGAAGGCGACGTTCGATATTCCAAATATCTTTGAACGCTTAGGACTTAATATAAAAATTGAGGGGTTTGTTATTAATTTGTCTCATCTTGTTTAGCGCACATGCACATATATATATAAAATATGCGTCATATTAATGAACATGCGAAGCATGTTTGCATAATATATAATATATATAGTATAAGCATGCACATATAGAATACTATATTCTACTTGGATTGATTATGGACTTTTATTCTAGTTTGGTTCACTAGAGCCACCAAGTGAACCAAAAGGTCAAACCCTGTGGGTCAAGAAATAATATTTAAATATAACTATTACATTTAAACCCCTGCTCCATTACAAACGGGTCTTCAAGCTCCTTGCTCCTTGATCTCTAATTCTTCAAAATTAATTCTAACTATTCCTATTACCTAACTATTTTAAAATAAATAGAAACCTTGATCGTGATCGAGGGAAATACATATAAGAGGAGATAGAATTTACATTAAGGAAAAATTAGAGAAGATGAGGTCTGTGAGACCCCATTTAATAAAACTCATACATTCAATGCATCCAACTAAAATAAAATCCAATCATATTGGTCAATAGTCCATAATCAATCCCATTTATTATCATACACATCACTATATGCATCAATAAATAACATTCATCTTATGAATAATAAACATTTAATATATATATTGATATCATTTAATGGGCAAATTTAGTTAGTATACATCTATTTTTTGAATTAAAATAAACTCCTTTATTTTAATCCAAATTTAAATCAAAATAAAACTATTTTATTTTAATTTATCCTATTTTGAATAAAATAAACTATTTTATTTTTATCAAAATTTTAATCAAAATAAACTCTTTTATTTTAATTAATTATGGAATCCAATTCATATATATAAAAATCTTTAATTAAAATAAACTCTTTTATTTTAATTAATTATGGAATCCAATTCCATGTAAAAAAATTATTAAAGGAAACACGAATTCTTTTCTATTCACAAATAAACTCCTTTATTTTGAATAATATGAAATCTTATTTCATATTTAAATAAACTCCTTTATTTAAGGAAACATGGATTCTCTTTCCTATTCACAAATAAACTCTTTTATTTTGAATAATATAAAATCTTATTTCATATTTAAATAAACTCCTTTATTTAAGGAAAAGATCGATTCTTTTCCTATTCACAAATAAAACTTTTTATTTTGAATAATATGAAATCTAATTTTATATCAAAATAAACTCCTTTATTTAAGGAAAAATAGAATCCAATTTCAACTCCAATTAGTTATCATGGAATCCAATTCCAACTCTAATTAGTTAGCATAAAATTTAATTTTAATATTAAAATAAACCATTTTATTTTAAGATTAAAATAAATATTTTATTTTAAAATTAAAATAAACTTTTATTCTAAAATTAAAATAATTAAGATTATAATAGTTATATATATATATATAATAGTTATATACATTATATATATAACTAGTATATATATATATATATATATATATATATATATATATATATATATATATATATATATATATATATTAATAATCTTTGAATCTCCATGCATTGCGTGTGCTTATAAGTATGACATATTATACCATAATATATATAGTATATACCGTAACATATATATATAAGTATAATATATATTATAAAAAAAACGTGGTACAGCAATCTATCATCCACGTGAATAACGATGTAACTTAAAATTGATTTAAAATTCATACATGCTGCATGTACGGATTATTTCGGTCCCTTTTTTTTTTTTTTTAAATTTTATACAACAAAATAATACCCAATTAAATTGTTCTAAACACATATCAACATACATATTAAATCAAACAATTAATAATTCGCATAAAGGTTTGGCTCTGATGTCACTGTTAGTTTTGTAATATTCATGAACGCAATCAAATTGCATAAAAGTGCGGAAACGTGTAAAAATCAGAGTTTAAAAATTTACAAACCATATACCCGGATCACCCTTTATGCATAATTATTAATTAAACGAAAAAAGATAACGAATAAGAATCATACCCTTGAAGATCGAGCTTCCTCAGGTACAAGTTCACCTCCAATCCTTTTTCGCGTTCAACTTGAATCCACCAGGTTTGTTCCTTCCTTTAATCAACGTTAGCCACCCATGTGTTTGGCCTCTAGAGGTGATCCACCAAGGAAGAAAAATTTTCAAGAAGAAGGGGTATTGGCTCTAACCCTAGTTTTTCCTATCTGTATAGAAAAAGGGGGCGTACTCTCCAACTATTGGAATTACGTATTAGTAAAAGTCAACAACCACCACACCCATAATAAGACTCCTCTTATTTATAGATGTGGGCAACCCACCTTAACAATTAAGGAATTGGGATTTATTCAATTAATTAAATTCTTTTAATTAATTAAGCTCCCTAATCTTATTAGGGATAATTAATTAAACTCCTTTAACTAATTTTCCTTTCTAATCCAATTAGGAATAAATGAGAGTACTTATATTAAATTAATTCCTAAACTCTTTTAGAAATTAAAATAATAATAATTGTAATAATATTAATAAGACTCCTCTTATTAATTTATATTTAATATTTCTAAAATATTAAATAATAAATATTAAGTTATTTAATTTATTCTATCACCATAGATTAAATTAAATATACATAACATATTATTACGATTATGCCATTAATTTCTTAAATAATTATTCTTCCTTTTATGGTGTGACCCTTTAGGTTCTCCATATTAAACCGGTTGTGAATAAATCAATTAGAACAATTCTAATCTTATTTAAATAAATAAATTAAACAATTAATTTATTTAAATAAATAATATTTATTCTACAATAGGGATAAGCCTCCCCTAGCGATCAACGACTTTCCGGATAATACTGATTTCAACATTAATCATAAAAGAACCTTTGAGTAAATAGTTACTGCATAATTCAATCCTTCCACCATACATGTCCCAATTAAATATAAGACATGGAATTACTTTGTCAAGTCTTATTTTATTTAATTATATGTATTTCGATCCTTAAATGCACAACTCCAAATAATGCAAATTAGAAACTCCTTTCTAATTTCATTACGCTTTGCGCCAAGGACTACTTTGGGTTTTCATTTATCGAATCACATAGGACATTTCTCTTTTTTATTAAGTGGTAGATTCTTTATTGATCATACATTATCTCCATGTACAACTTATTATACCCAAGCATACCCTTTGATATACCCTAAGGGTCTTAAGGAATAAGTCAAAGTATAACTCATCATACACAAGATACTATGATGATCTCAAGTTCAAGGATCACTTGTACTACTATCACTACAGAATTCCTATTGATGAATAAAATAAAACTCCATTAGATATTCCTTAGCAAGCCACGTTCAAAGGAACTTATTCTCTAATAAGCACCTACATACTTGCTTTAGTGTCTCCACACAAATGATCATGAGATCAATCATCCTCATCCAATGAAAGCAAGCAACGTATGTAATATCTATCCGAATTCACTAATCCCCAATTTAGTAATCCAACGATTGGGAACTATTTTAGTTTTAAGCTTTCAAAGAATTTAGATCTCATTAGAATGATCATCATCATTATTCTAAAAGCATTGCTTAAAACTATGGGTTTATCACATATTATAAAACAGCATCATGTAGATAATTAAAAGTCTTTAATAAATTAATACTTTTTATTAATAAATGAATAAGATTGTTACAAAGTATATGCTTTATCATCAAACATGATTGGCTTGTGTGCATATTACTTTCATTTGCAGTATTAGATGGTAATCCTGGAACATCTGGAGTAGAGAAAGGGAAGCGTCCCTACATAGATTAGATTATATTCTTGTCTGTATGAATACCTTGTAATAAGAACTCGTTATGAGAATTTTATAATCGAATCATAATATTATGATATATATATAACATCTTTTATTTCCGCAACCGTGTTTTCTTACATATATAGATGTAAAGTAAGATGTCTTCTATTCTAGTTGAGATCCTTAGGAACTATTTATCCGAGGGAGGTGTTAATAGCATGGATTTGCTTATGTTGTTATTAATACTCGAATTTCAGATAGATAGTTACTATCGATACGATAAGAGTATGTAATCGCATGACATAGACTATACATCCGGGTGAGGGTATTGGTAATATGGATTTATTCATGTTATTACAGATACTACGAATTTTGGATAGATAGACTCTAGTCACGGATACGATTCATATATTCAAGTGAGGTATCCAAACACGCTTATATTTCTCTTGGGAAATTACCATCATTATGGGATAATGTGAATCTTGAATCTATGGGAATTATATCTGATAGTCCATCTATCTAATGTAATATTTTGAATCAGATACCATGGGTGTATAGATTTAAATGCATTATGTTAATTCTCTATAAACACCATACCGGATACCACGGGAGTATAGGTATGGGGGTGTTACATAAAGATTATGAAAAACTTTTTTAATCATAAAAGATAGTAAATTTTATAATTTACTTGACTCTTCTAATGGATTGTTTATTCCGCTGCAGTTGTTGATTTAAAACTTATTGTCTATTATATTCTATCGGTTGTTATACTGTTGAAGACTAATGATAATTTGTTGTATATTATCTTAGTCATAATATTTCTTATTGGGCTAGTTGAGCTCACCCTTTCTTTCACCGTTTTCTCTCGTGAAATGAGAATATATATTTGGGACTAGTTGGGGAATGGATTGACGGTCCAGATGGTTGCATTAGTAGTCCTCACTATTCTGTGAAATAACGTATCAATAATTGTAATGAGGACCCCTTTTGAGTTTTTATACTCTCTATTAGACAATAATTGTATTTAAACTCACAGTATATGTGTTGTCGTATTACTAAAGTTGTATTTGTTTTTGTAACATATATTTGGCGACTCAGAATGGGTTTGGTGGAATGGATCTATTTTGTGGGCGTCACAGTTGGTATCAAAGCTTAGGGATATGATCCCTGGCTGAGATGTGAGACAAGAACTAGGAGAGGAGAGACGGGGAATTCTTTCGTTAGTATGACCTACCTAAGTTTATTTGGTATTTAATTGGTCGGTCAAAGTATAGGGATAATATGTTGCATGTCAATTAACCCTTGTTTTGTGGCAGTGTTTAAAATGGCAGCTAAAAATGTTAACAATGGTGTGAATGAGACCGTGGAGACACCTCTAATCACCAACCAGGTTAATGTGATTAGAGATATCCATATGGTGATTGAGGAATTAAAAGTTGCACTTAAGCTAGTCGCAAAGGTAGCAACTGAGAGTGAGGAAGAAGAGGAACCTGAGGATGATTTATTAGAAGAACTTATTGATCAAAATATAGAATTGCAAAATCGTATTCATGAGTTAAAAGAGCATGCTGAAGAACGACAGGCAGTCGTAGAACAAAGGGATGCAACAATTCAAAATTGTATTACCCGATGTGCGATGGTTGAACAGAAGCACTCTTTGGCAGAGTATACGATATTAAAGCTGGAATATGAGAATTCAAACGTCAAAGAGCAGCTAAAAGAAGAAGTAACTAAACGAGTGAGAATGAAAGATGCATGGGTAAAAGCCGCAAGACGCGTTGATATGGTGGAAAGAGAAGTCCGATCCAAGAAAGCTAAAATAGATGATATATATTTCTCTTTTTCGACAACAATTGGGAGAATTCAACATCGAATTTTGAATTACCCTGAAGAGGAATCGAACGAAATTATCATGGGTTAGTTAATTACAAATTTTTGCGAAGTCTATACCTTATTAGATATCGGTTCTACCCATTCTTTTATCTCTCTTGCTTGCGCTCAACGTTTAAATTTGACTCCGGAGAAATTAGACTTTGACTTATCGGTTCAAACTCCGTTAGGAGAAACCTTCATTACATGTGCTATCCAAGTCTTGGATGAGAGTCACAGTTGTGAATGATATTTCTATTGTTAATAAATCTCCTGACGTATTCTCGAGGGACTTCTTAGCCTACCCCTAGAGCGTGAAATCGAATTTTGTATTGATCCCAGTATAAAACCCATTTCTAAAACTCTCAAATATTTCTTCACCTAAAACGAACGTATTATGCGCTGAAGACGGTTGCTCGAGCTGTTGAAGATTACGATTATACCATTCAATACCATCGTGGGAAAAACGAATGTGGTAGCTAACGCATTGAGCAGGAGATCGTATGCATTTACAAGTGTGAATATACGAACCTACGTGAGGATAGTAAATATACGATTAGAATCGACAATAAAGTTAAAGTTGCTCAAGCTATAGACCCGGAGCTGATGAATGTGAAGAAGAAGGTTCAAGAAGGCGTTATTCTAGAAGCAAGAGTCGATGAAGAGAGGAAATTCTCAACCCTCGATTTTATTGGCCCATTTGAAATCCTCGATCGAGTAGGAACTGTGGCCTATAGACTCGCCTTAACGCTAAGTATGTTGCGTGTTCATAACGTTTTTCACGTATCGATGTTACGTAAATATAAGGACGACCCGAACCACATTATTGAATTAGAATTAGACGAGATAGCAGAAGATTTAACGTATGAGGAGATACATGTTAAAATCTTGGATAAGAAGGATCACATTCGACACTCAAAGGTTATACCTCAAGAGTTAGAATTTGAAGTAAAGTCGAGAATCCTCAAATTTGTTTGGCATACCAGTGCGTCGTAAATTTCGAGGGAAATTCCATAAGGAGGGGAGATTGTGAGACCCCAGATTTTATGAATAAATATTTAATTTTCTCGAAATAATTTTTTTGAATATTATAGTGTGGATTTGAGATAATGTTCTAATTGTGGGTAGTATTTATAAATTTTGCAAAGTATGCAAGTTGTTATATAATATTCATTGTTGTCGGGGAATATTCGTTTGGTCGTAAAATATTCTTTACCGGGAATATTAATATGCATTTACAAAGACAAATGACCATTTATGGGTCCCATAACGGATACTACTTAGGATGAAGAAAATGACAAAATTGAATAACGGCGTGAGTTATTCTGTTAAGACTATTAGAATACCCGGTGGTTAAAATACGATGTCGCGCGTTACACAAAGAGCACACACGGTATTGCAAAGATTGTTGAATTATTGATCCTTACGTGAAGGCACTACTCAATAATTGTCACAATGAGTTACTATTCAATATTTTATTTTATTGATTCAATAATTGTTGCGTTGATATTTTATATTATTATTGTTTCAATAATTGTTACTGCAAAGTATCTCCTTTATCAAATCAATAATTCATATTATTTGAATAATATTATTAGATAGCATTATTGACAATGTCTAGAAAGTTACATCGAGGAGAGGTTTGGTCACCTAATTGCTTGCAATGAGGAGAAATCCTTATCGGAAAGCCCCTCTTTCACAGGAGCTACTGGTTGTCATAATTGTGATTCATAATATTATTTGTGAATAATTAATTATTGATTCATATGATAAGGAAATATTTATTTTATGTGGATATAAATGATTGATTTATTTATGTGGTTATAATTGAAGGAATAAATGTTGAGGTGTTTTATCGACATTTTTGCCGGATTGGAGGTATTAAAAGATCAAATCGGTTGTTCTTAAAGCTCTATTATGTGAGTTATAATTTTTAATCCGATGAGTTGGATCGTTGTGATTTTTGGATATGTTATACATATATAAGTTGAGTATATGTCCACAAATTTTGAACCGTTAAAAATGAACGTATGATTTGTTATGAATTTTAAGAGGTGACTAGTTCAGAAATTGTTGAAGTATCCGAATTTATCATTTTGGTGGAAAATTCTAGAATTGGTGAGCCCCACTTTTGGTTGGTGAGAAATGTGCTCAAATTGAATTTTAAATGTGGTGGGTGGTAATAGTCGCAGGTAAAGCCATCAGGTAGCAGGTCAAGTCTGCTTCGGTGTGCTACCATTTTCCTATAAATAGAGGGCTAAGTTAGAATTGAAAATCACACCCGAAATATAAGCTTTCTCTCTTTCTCTCTCAATATTATCGTGCGTATTCTTGTGAGTATTTTGATACTTTGAGTGTTGCTATCTGATTCAAGTTCCTTCAAAGACTATATCCATTATTCTAGTCGGTAATCTTGTCTTTTTGAGGTAAGGGGTATTATTTATTTCATATTCAAAGAGATATTATTTTTCAGATTCGTATATGAATATTATTTCGTTCAATATTCACAAAAATATTATTTTTATTTAATATTAAGTAAGGAATATTATATTAGCTTCAATATTCAAAAGGAATATTATTTTCGTTTAATATTCGTAAGGGGTGTTATTTTCTTCGCAAATGATATTTTCTTTCAATATCATTATGCTGAAATATTGATCTGAAATTTTTATCAAATTTGAAACTTTTCATGTCGGGGTTACTATTCATGAGTTACTATTCACGAGTTACTATTCACGAGTACTATTCACGAAGCATGATAATTTTTTTGTGGAATTTCTATCTTTTGGTGTTGGAGTTACTATTCACGTATACGGCACTATTCACGAATACGGCATTATTCACCAAAAATGAAATTTTCTTCTTTTTGTCCAAGTTGTCTATTATGGTTACTATCTTTGATTGTATCCATGTTTTGATCATTATTTTTGAATTCTGCTTCAAAATTGGTTATTTCGGAGTATTATTGAACTAAGATAAACTGTAATACGAATCCTTAATGTTTGATCTTTTATCTTACTGGATTCGTTCTCTAAAATGTTTTTCATCATCCTCAGTCCTAGATGAATGATTAACTGATGAATATCTTTGGCCTGTAGTGCAAAGATGAATGATTACCTGATGAATATCTTTGGCCCGTAGTGCAAAGATGAACAGGTGTTGAGATGAACATGACCAACTATTGAAAGTCATCTGTGGCCTGTAGTGCATAGACGGACTTGGTATGATTATGACCAGGGATTATTCGGTATAATCATGACCGTAATGTTACAAATGATGTGGTAAAAGTCCTCATTGGCCCGTAGTGCATTGATGGACAGTTTTTGGTATGATTATGGCTATGGATTCTTTTTAGCCGTAGTGCAAAGATGAATTGTTTTATGGCATGATCAGAACCGTTGATGAATACACGAATATCCTTGGCCCGTAGTGCATAGATAATTCATGGTCGTGATACTATAGAATATCCTTGGCTTGTATTGCAGGGATGATTTAATGATGTGGATTATCTTTTTAGCTGAGTGTAAGCGATAAAGATTATGAAAAACATTTTTAATCATAGAAGATAGTAGATTTTATAATTTACTTGACTCTTCTAATGGATTGTTTATTCCGCTGCAGTTGTTGATTTAAAACTTGTTGTCTATTATATTCTATCGGTTGTTATACTGTTGAAGACAAATGATAATTTGTTGTATATTATCTTAGTCATAATATTTTTTACTGGGCTAGTTGAGCTCACCCTTTCTTTCACTGTTCTCTTCAGGAAATGAGAATATAGCTGGGACTAGTCGGGGAATGGATTGACGGTCTAGATGGTTGCATTAGTAGTCCTCACTATTATGTGAAATAGCCTATCAATAATTGTAATGAGGACCACTTTTGAGTTTTCATACTGTCTGTTAGACAATAGTTGTATTTAAACTCACAGTATATGTGTTGTCATATTACTGAAGTTATATTTGTTTTTGTACCATGTATTTGGCGACTTAGAATGGGTTGGGTGGAATGGACATATTTTGGGGGCGTCACATAATATTAATTATATTTCTGTAATATAAATATGCTTGAGATGTGTGTAATGTTAATGTGTGGAACAGTTATAGTAGCACAGTGCAAAACCCTAGCGTTACTGATAAACTATAGTACATAGGTTAATTACGATGGTAAGAATTTGTTAAGTTATGTGTTATATAATTAATGAAAATTATTATGTTTAATGTTAATTAGGAAAAACCCTAATTAATATTTAGAAGTCCTAATTAATAATTAGGTAAACCCTAATTAGTATTTAGAAATCCTAATTACTAAATTAGAACCCTAATTGCTAAGTTATAAACCCTAGGTATTAATTTAGCAAAGTTAATAATAATTAATATATTATATAAAGACTAATTTATAAATCCTAGGTAATTAAGAAACCTAATTTAATTAGAGAACCTTAATTCACATTTTTAGCAACTAAGATTTTCATTTTAGCCTAATCTCAAAATCCTAGAACTTGGACTTTTGGAGCTCTAGGATTAAACTCTAATGGGTGAGAGGAAATGTCAACATTGCCACTAAAAGTAAACACCAAATGACCAAACTAACCTTTTGATTATTTTAATAAGGTAGAGTGTGGATCTAACCCTAGTAGGGTGGTTGGTGGCCAACCCCAACTAGCCATGTGGCCTAGTATAGCCTTTAATCAATCAAAAGGCTGATCACATGATCAGCCATAGCATTAAACCCTTTATATATAGGATTAGAGAGAGAGGAAGAGGTCACTTATTAGCCCATTTTGCTCAAACACTTATCCAAGAGCTCCTCTCAAAGAAAAGCCACGAATTTCCCTTCATTTGTCAAATCCACAAAACCAAATTTACACTAAACACACCAACAAAATCAGTAGCCAAAAATCAGATTGTGTTCAAGAAAGGTAAAACCCTAAACCTAAATTTCGATTTTTGAATTCATGTTAGATGTTATGTTTAAATGTTTAAATGTTTAAAGTTATGTTAGAAGGTGTCATTTAGTGATCTGGGTTGTTATAACTCAGATCCATAACACTTAGATGCACGAAATTGATGATTTTAGAAATTTGGAAAAATCTGGAAATTTGTGTCTGACAGCCTAATGTCAGTCCTTGTAGATCTTTCTTTAGTTATGGTTTTGGTTGTTTAAGTGTTTATAGTTGTAGTATGTCATGATTTCTTTGATATGGAACTTGAATCAGGTCCATATCTGCTACAGATTGAAAGTTATTAAAGGTCAAAGTGTGTTGACCGATCACATGAAACTGTTTGTGGGTAGCCCAGAATTGCCCAGAAAATCTGACAACGTTTTGCAGTCCCTATATCTTGCCGATCTTTGTTAGTTAGGCCATTTTGTTGTTGTATACTTGTAGACTAACATGAGTACTACATATCCATGCCTCTATATTACTCAAATACGTATCAGAATCGAAATTAAAGTTGGTCAAACATAGGTTGACCAAACTGCTCAAGAACATTTCTGGAAAATCCAGAAATGTTCAAGAACAGTTCCTGGCCTTCACTTTGACCGGGTTCTAGATTCTGATTCTGGTGTAGTTTAATTTCTTTTAGGAATGTTATATGTACCATGTCATGTATACTACATGTTAGACCCATTATAATACCATAAAATCAACCGGAATCTAGATTAAATCGAACCACCATATAGGCACTCGTATCTGCCCGGGTTTCTGGGTTACCCAGAAAACCCAGGGACCGTCTGACAACGAGTTTAAAGCTCTAGATCTTGCATCTGATTTGTTGTTTGACTAAGTTGATGGATATAGTTTGAAGTGTTACAACAATACTACAATATTAGAGTCTTAGATATCCCAGAACCGGAATGAACAGAGAATAAGAGGTGGTCAAAGAAGACACCTTGATCACTGTCTTGTCAGTGTTCTTGAGCTCAAGAACACCAACATCGACAGACAAGTGTCGTTATAGCCTATAGCGACGGTTCCTATTATTTTTATTTTCTAATTTTCAGAAAATGATTTAAAAATAGAAATAAATTCTAAAAATCATTTAAAAATAGTAAATAAATTCTGAAAATTATGAAATCAGTTTTAAAAATTATTTAAAGTCATAAACATTAACTTTTAATAATTTGGCATATTTTCCATAAATATTAGTTATTATTTGAACATTATTTATTTGATAAATGCACTAAATAAATTAACTAAAAATCATTTTATTATATTAAAAATCATTTTAAATGATAATAGTAGTATTTAATAATATTTAAAGTTATAAAATGTAACTTTCAATATTTTAAAGTAAATTTCATTAATTATTTAATATTAATGATATTAGATTTATTTAATAATTATATTAAATAAATAGATTAAAAATGATTTTATTGATTTAAAAAGGATATAAATGGTTTAAACATATTTTAAGTAATTATAAGTGACTTTTAATATTTAATGAATAATACCTTAATATTTTAATATTATTGGTAATTGTTTAAAAATGATTTTGAATGTTTTAAAAATCATTTAAGGGTATTAATAATACTTTAAAAATATTTTGAGTTATTAAAAATAACTTTGATATTTTGGCAATGGTTGCATTAATATTATAATATTATTTAAATATTAATGATAATAGAATTATCTAATATTTAAATTATTTAAAATGATTCTAGAGTTTTGAAAATCAAGATAAATTATAATAATTATTTAGAAATTATTATAAGTCATTTAAAAATAATATGACTGGTATTTAAAATATCCAGGATAATATTGAACTACATGAGAGAGTTTTAAACTCGATAATTACCCGATAAAGCCCGTACACCGAAATGCTACCAAAATTGATCCGAAACTGTATAGTTCGACTGTATAAGTATTTGTTTATGTCCTAATGACTAGTATAATTATGAGACAATGTGATTAGGATATGTCACTACCAAAAAATGGGTCTTTAGCAATGATTTTTCGGGCAACGACTTTATAAGTCGTTGCTAAAAGTATATGTTTAGCAACGAAATTTGTCCTTCATTGCAGATTGTGTCAGACTTTCACTTTTTGCAACAAAATTCATAAGTCGTTGCAAAATTTCGTTAACTAATTCATTGGCGGAAAAAATTTAAGTAAGAAATTAGTTTAAAAAATTTTCGGCCACTTGATTTTCCGTCATCGTGGGCAACGAAAGTTTTTTATTGCTAAAAATGGGGCTTTAGCAACGATTTTTCAGGGAACGACTTTATAAGTCCTTGGTAAAAGTGTATGTTTAGCAACGAAACTTATCTTTCTTTGCAGATTGTGTCAGGCTTTCACTTTTTGCAACGAAATTCATAAGTAGTTGCAAAATTTGGAAACAAAATTCGTTAGAAATTCGTTGCAAAATTTCTAACTACTTGATTTCTCCTCATCGTGGGCAACGAAAGTTTTTTTGTTGCTATATTTCGTTGCCTAATATGGACCACATTCATTGGCAATAATTTTTATTTTCATTGCATATTTTATACAATTATTTGCAACGACTATTAAAATATTGACTTAAATTAAGATAATAATAATAATAATAATAATAATAGTACTAATAATAATAATAATAATATTAGTAATAATAATAATAATAATTATAATAGTAATAATATTAGTACTAATAATAATAATAATAATAATAACAATAACAATAATAATAATAATAATAATAATAATAATAATAATAATAATAGTAATAATAATAATAAAAATAATAGTAATAATAATAATAGTAGTACTAATAATAATAATAATAATAATAATAATAATAATAATATTTATATTATTATTATTATTATTATTATTATTATTATTATTATTATTATTATTATTATTATTATTATTATTGTTATTACTATTAGTACTATTATTATTATTATGATTGTTATTATTATTATTATTATTATTATTATTATTATTATTATTTATAAATTTATAAATATATATATATTAAAATATTCATAGTTACGTTATATAAATATTCATAGTTACATTATATATATTTAGTTTAGTGTGGAGATTTAAGATGGGTATATATATATATATATAGATGGTAATAGAATTTATCTAATACACAAAAAATATAACATAAGAAGCAAAAATATCACAACTAGGTTTCGAACCTGTGGCGCCCCCAAATCCGGGTACTTGAAACCCGAACTCAGTGCTTCACGATGCCATTTCTATGAGCGGAATTCTACTAATAATAATAACAATAATATAAATAACAAACTTAATTTACATAATCATCAGAGTCTATCTCCCCAGGTACGAGACCTTAAAAGACATTCCTTACAATACATGATATTATATATATATATATATATATATATATATCATTGTCTTAATAATATAAAACTATTATAACAACTACCACAAATCTTATTCGATTAGCTTTCCTCTCCCTTTGTTTCTGCCTGAGCTTTCTGGTTCTTCAAACTTAACTGAAAACATTTAAAGTAAGCAAGGATGAGCATTTGAGTGCCCATCAAGTAATAGCAATTATAAATATTAGCTGAAAGGATTTAAATGTTTTCTTTATATAACTTCTTCTACAACGAGTCAATAGTTGTGAAATAATCTGTACCAAGGATAATAATAACATAACAACTCTCTTTCACATTTTTGAAACTACGTATTGACGATAAGTAGGGTTAAGTGACATATCATGAACATTGTTTTCTTTTTCGAAAAGGTTAAATAGAAATTCATCTGCAAACCGTCATAACTTACGGACACGGGGGTGATCAGCCCGTTGTGCCCTGCATTGATCAATACTACATTTCAAGAACTCCGTCGCCTTGAAACATAAAAGTTTCCCCGTGTAAGGGATGTTCATACTTGCTTGTATTCCAAACCAAAGGTTTTATCTTGTTCAACAATAATCTATAATTCAACATATATATATATATATATATACGGGTAATTGACAAAGGTATACAACATGTGTTTAACTGCTATAATTATCCAAGTGGGGACACTTGTATAACCATTTTATAGAAATTAACGAACATAATATATATCTGAATTACCATATACTAACATGTTGATAAACAATAATCGGATATAGAGTATATCGCAATAGAGTTAATAATGTAGCATAATAATAATATCATTCTGAAACTTCTTACTCATGTCCATTGCATAACGGAAATGCAAAGGTAGGATATTTGCCTGATACGCTGCTTACATAATGCAACTTAGTTTTTATCTCTTATATCACAACCTATCATTAATCAGATCATTCGTTCGATTAGAACAATATACTATACCACATAATACTGCATTTCGCAGTTAGCACATAACCTAATCACATTATCACACATATCTAACAGTCATGGCATCTCAAACAAACATTAATACAGTCAAAATATCTAAGTCCAGATCAATTTACGAAAAATTGTCCGCATTATGACAAACTTTATTTATCGGATGTAATTATCGAGTCTAAGACTCTATTCTGTATCTCAATATCTATAAGTATTAGTCATATGACTTAAAATAATTTTTAAACACTTATTATAATTTATCAAGAATTTTGAAATATCGAAATCATTATTAAATGATTTAAACATTAAACAATTCTATTATCATTAATATTCAATTAATATCAAACTATTAATGAAACCATTGCCAAAATATAAAAGTTATTTATAATAACTCAAACTATTTTAAAACATTTATATTACCCTTAAATGATTTAAAAACAATTAAAATTATTTTTAAATACTTACCATTAATAATAAAATATTAATGCATTATCTATCAAAATATTAAAAGTCATTAATTATAACTTAAAATATTTTTAAATCCTTAATATCCTTTTAAATGATTTTTAAGAAAATAAAACCATTTTTAAACTATTTATTTAATATAAATATTAAATAAACTTTATATTACAAATCATTAAATAAAAATCATTAATATTTAATTATTAATTAAATTATCTTTTAAATATTAGAAGTTATATTTTATAACTTTAAATATCTTTAAACACTTTATTTCCATTTAAAATGATTTTTAAAATAATAAAATTATTTTTAAACTAAATTATTTAATATAATTATTAAATAAATTTAATATCATTAATAATAATTAATTAATAAAATTCACCTCAAAATATTAAAAGTCATGGAAAATAACTTAAAATATTTTCTTATACCATAATATAATTTTAAATAATTTTTCATGTATTAAAATCATTTTTAAATAATTTATTTAATATTATAATTAAATAAATTAAATACTTTTAATATTCAAAAAATATTAAATATTTATGAAATATATTCAAAATAATTAAAATATAATTTTTGGACATTAAAATAATTTTTAATAATTAATTATGTATTTTTAATAATTTAAAACTAATTTTCTGTAATTATTTAATTAAAATAATTCATTTCATAAATAAACTGTCGCTAAAGGGGCCTATAGCGACAAAACTGTCGCTAATGGTGTTCTTCACCAAACCCAGAACACACAAGTCAGTGAACGAGCTAGCTACTTTGAC
Source organism: Panax quinquefolius (assembly GCA_020205615.1). Taxonomy (NCBI): domain Eukaryota; kingdom Viridiplantae; phylum Streptophyta; class Magnoliopsida; order Apiales; family Araliaceae; genus Panax; species Panax quinquefolius. The sequence continues at coordinate 89,518,920 of CM035171.1, read as the reverse complement.
CAACAATAAATCTTGTTTCATGATGTTTCTAGGAACACTAATCATCAAAACTTGTAGTACTAGTGTAGTACTACAATATTCAACAATGAACATGCTCAATAAACACATAAACAAAGAGATCTAAGCCCTTAAAGTGACTGTCAGAGCTGTTCAGACATGAAGAACAGTGCGACATGCCCACTTTGGTCTCCCACTACATGACGATCGTGCACTGGTTTCGTGATCTAAGACCTTCAGGTTGTAGACAACATGTAAGGCTACAATTCTAATACATAAAAGCATCAAAAAAACAACAACAACAAAAGATACACTCTGGTCAAACTATGTCAGAAAAATTGTTCTTCATAGATCTGGGTTTTTCCCAGAAATTAAAATCGTGACCAAGTGGCCTGGTTTGACCACTCATTACGTTCTATCTGTTGATGATTTAGGGGACTTTAAAGTATAAACATGTAGATTTTATACCTAACTACAACTTAGATACAACAAAAAGAACAAAACATTAAACAATTAACAGATCCGAGCTCATGAACTTCTTGTCAGGCGTTTCTGGGTACGATCTGGGTTTTCCAGATTTTGCAAAGTCATGGTCAGTCAATGACTTTTGACCATGATTTACTGTCATTCTAAGCATGTTATGATCCTGATACAAGTTCCAGTTTAAAGACCTCATAGCACAATACAACTTAAAGTAGTTAAACAATAAAAATACATAACAGACAAGGATCTAGATTGTCTGACATCTTCTTGTCAGACTTTCTGGAAAAATTCTGGGCTTCAAGAACAGTCGATCAATGCCGGTCAACCCACTTTGACCTTAAATAACTTTTAATCCACAATAGATATTGACCTGATTCATTTTGCAGATTAAAGAACATATGTCAGGCTACACATATCTGAAAGTAGTATGCACACAAGCCAATCATGTTTGATGATAAAGCATATACTTTGTAACAATCTTATTCATTTATTAATAAAAAGTATTAATTTATTAAAGGCTTTTAATTATCTACATGATGCTGTTTTATAATATGTGATAAACCCATAGTTTTAAGCAATACTTTTAGAATAATGATGATGATCATTCTAATGATCAGATCTAAATTCTTTGAAAGCTTAAAACTAAAATAGTTCCCAATCGTTGGATTACTAAATTGGGGATTAGTGAATCCTGATAGATTGGTACATACGTTGCTTGCTCATTGGATGAGGATGATTGATCTCATGATCATTTGTGTGGAGACACTAAAACAAGTATGTAGGTGCTTATTGGAGAATAAATTCACTGAACGTGGCTCGCTAAAGAATACCTAATGGAGTTTTAGTTGCCTGTCAATAGGAATTCCTGTAGTGATAGTAGTACAAGTGATCCTTGGACTTGAGATCATCATAGTATCTTGTGTATGATGAGTTATACTTTGACTTATTCCTTAAGACCCTTAGGGTATATCAAAGGGTATGCTTGGGTATAATAAGTTGTACATGGAGATAATGTATGATCAATAAAGAATCTACCACTTCAATTAAAAGAAGAGAAATGTCCTATGTGATTTGATAAATGACAACCCAGTAGTCCTTGGCCAAGGCAGAATGAAATTAGAAAGGAGTTTCTAATTTGCATTATTTGGAGTTGTGCATTTGAGAGTCGAAATATATATAATTAAATAAAATAAGACTTGTGATAATTCCATGTCTTATATTTAATTGGGACATTGTATGGTGGAAGGATTGAATTATCTTCAACTAACTATTTACTCAAAGGTTCTTTTATGATTAATGTTGAAATCTATATTATCTGGAAAGTCGTTGATCGCTAGGGGAGGCTTATCCCTATTGTAGAATAAATATTATTTATTTAAATAAATTAATTATTTAATTTATTTATTTAAATAAGATTAGAATTGTTCCAATTGATTTATTCACAACCTGCTTTAATATGGAGAACCTAAAGGGTCACACCATAAAAGGAAGAATAATTATTTAAGAAGTTAATGGCATAATCGTTATAATATGTTAAGTATATTTAATTTAATCTATGGTGATAGAATAAATTAAATAGCTTAATATTTATTATTTAATATTTTAGAAATATTAAATATAAATTAATAAGAGGAGTCTTATTAATATTATTACAATTATTATTATTTTAATTTCTAAAAGAGTTTAGGAATTAATTTAATATAAGTACTCTCATTTATTCCTAATAGGATTAGGAGGGAAAATTAATTAAAGGAGTTTAATTAATTATCCCTAATAAGATTAGGGAGCCCATTTAATTAAAAGAGTTTAATTAAATAATACCTTATTTTCATAGGGTTACTTAATATCTATATAAGAAGAGTCTTATATCAGATATCAAAGATACGTTATTCCAAGAGTTGGAGAGTACGCTCTTTTTCTATAGAGATAGAAAAACTAGGGTTTAGCCAACCACCCATTTTCTTAAATCTTTATTATTCCTTGGTGGATCACCTCTAAAGGCCAAACACTTGGGTGGCTAACGTTGATCAAAGGAAGGAACCAAACCCGGTGGATTCAAGTTGAACGCGAAAAGAATTGGAGGTGAACTTGTACCTGAGGAAGCTCGGATCTTCAAGGGTATGATTCTTGTTCTTCAATTTTTCGTTTAATTAATAATTGTGCATAAAGGATAATCCGGGTTTATGGTTTGTAAAATTTTAAAACTCTGATTTTTACACATTTCCGCATTATTTTTGCAGTTTGATTGCGTTCTTGAATATTACAAACCTAACAGTGGCATCAGAGCCAAACCTTTATGCAAATTATTAATTGTTCATATTTGATATGTATATTGATATGTGTTTAGAACAATTTAATTGAGCATAATTTAGTTGTATAAAATTTATTATAAAAAAAAAGAGCCGAAATTATTATTTTTCTTCGGAAATCTGTTATATTGCGGACTCATGGAAATACGTGAGTCTTGCAGCGTGGACTCATGGACTCATGTTATATACTTATATCTGTTACAAGTGATTCCTTTTTGTTTTTTTTTAAATCCTGCAAACATCTTTCCAAAGGTGATGCACGAAAATCATTGTGGGATTTAAAAGTCATTCACGTTATATTATTCTAGTCATGATTCATTTTCATAAGATTAGTATATATATACTTATTATATATTTACGGTTATTATATATATATATATATATATAATCTTATTATTTTATAATTAAAATAAAATGTTTATTTTAATCATAAAATAAGAGGTTTGTTTTAATTTTAAAATAAAAGGTTTATTTTAATTTAAAATTAGAATTTCATGCTAACTAATTAGAGTTGGAATTTGATTCTATGATAACTAATTGGAGTTGAAATTGTATTCCATGTTTCCTTAAATAAAGGAGTTTATTTAGATATGAAATAAGATTTCATATTATTCAAAATAAAAGAGTTTATTTGTGAATAGGAAAGAGAATCCTAATTTCCTTAAATAAAGGAGTTTATTTAGATATGAAATAAGATTTCATATTATTCAAAATAAAAGTGTTTATTTGTGAATAGGAAAGAAAATTCGTGTTTCCTTTAATAAATTTTTTTTTTACATGGAATTGGATTCCATAATTAATTGAAATAAAGAAGTTTATTTTGATTAAAGATTATGATTAAAATAAAATAGTTTATTTTATTCAAAATTGGATAAATTAAAATAAAATAGTTTTATTTTGATTTAAATTTGGATTAAAATACGTGAGTTTATTTTGATTCAAAACTAGATTTTATACTAACAAAATTTTGCCCATTAAATGATATCAATATATATATATATATTAAATGTTTATTATTCATGAGATGAATGTTATTTATTGATGCATATGATGATGTGTATGATAATAAATGGGATTGATTATGGACTATTGACCAATGTGATTGGATTTTATTTTAGTTGGATGCATGAATGTATGGGTTTTATTAAATGGGGTCTCAAGTGCCTTGTCTTCTCTAATTTTTTTCTTAATGTAAATTCTAACTCCCTCTTATGTACTTCCCTCGATCACGATCAAGATTTCTATTTATATTAAATAGTTTTGTAATAGGAATAGTTAGAATTAATTTTGAAGAATTTGAGATCAAGGAGCAAGGAGCGCTTGAAGACCCGTTTGTAATGGAGCCCGTTTAAATGTAATAGTTATATTTAAATATTATTTCTTGACCCTAGGGTTTGACCTTTTGGTTCACTTGGTGGCTCTAGTGAACCAAACTAGAATAAAAGTTCATAATCAATCCGGGTAGAATATAGTATTCTATATGTGCATGCTTATACTATATATATTATATATTATGCAAACATGCTTCGCATGTTCATTAATATAACGCGTATTTTATATATATATATGTGCATATAAGCTAAACAAGATGAGACATTTAATAATAAATCCCTCAATTTTTTTATATTAAGTCCTAAGCGTTCAAAGATATTTGGAATATCGAACGTCGCTTTCTAGCATGATAAAATTAATAGAGTATTAAATATTTAATATGAGTTTGTTGTGTCACCACAAGGCAAGTATTAAGTATTTAAGATGTTAATTTATCACATTTGATGCTTATAAAGAAAATTGAACAATATTGTTTTGTTGTGTCACCACAAGGATGATATTTTTCTTTTGAATATATGGAGTGCTAGGTTTGGACTTAACTTGGATAATTTTTGATTCGGATGTGCCACCACTGATCAAAATAATCTAAGAGGCAAAAAGAAAAGGAGTTGCATAGTTGATGTAATTGACAAAAGTTGTCTACCTATTTATTTATATATAGTTTGTTGTGTCACCACAAGGCTATATAGATTTGAAATGGGATCCTTATTCTCACTAGCAAATCTTTAATTAGATTTTGCTTAACTATATAAGTGAGGGTAATATAGTTTGAAGAAAATAGTGGGAGATACCAATTTAAAACAAGACCTAATTTATTTTGGTAATTAATAAAAGAATGTATGTTAAAATGTTGTTAATTACAAATTCATTTACGTAATTTTACAATGTCTAAAATTACTATCATCGCGAAGCATATTAGATGCTAAATTAACCGGAATCAAATTAAACGGTTTGGTTAAGGAATTGAGAATAGTTCTCATAGTTGAAAAGCTATCTTATATCCTTAATACGCCTATCCTCGCAATGGTTGCGCAATAATGCCTCTGAGGAAGAGATTGCTACTTTTAGAAAGTGGCAAGATGATGCACAATTGGCTCAATGCATCATGCTCGCATCCACGAGTAACGAGCTTGCCACAAGATGAAACTATGGATGCTCCTACTATATTCCCGCACATCAAGTAGTTGATGGTGAGGAAAGTAGGGGCGATAGATATCGAGATATCTAAGGAGCTCTTCCGATCTAGAATGGCCAATGGCACTATAGTCTGCAGAAAAAAGTTCTTAACATAATCAATTTGATTGATCAATTAGGACAACTGGTTTTGTCTTGGATGGAGAGTTGAGCCAAGATTTGATCTTGCACTCACTCCCGAACTCCTTTCATAATTGTTGTGAATTTTTCATATGAACAAGCTAGATATCAGCTTCGCTGATTTGCTTAACATATTTAAAAATGTTGAGAGTCACTTTCCAACCAAGAAAGATCAAGTCTTACTGGTAGGGGCCAAAGGATCTTCTGAAAAGAAGAACGATTCAAAGAAGGTAAATAGAAAGGCATAAACAAAGGATAATAAGAACAAAACTAATACGGATAGCAAAGGAGCTTGCTTCCACTGCAATAAGCCTGGACACTGGAAAAAAACTGCAAGAAGCATCTTGCAGAGGCTAACCAAAGAAGCTTAGTGAAGTTTCTTCTGTCTGATTTTTGTTCATGATTGAAATAAATTTTTCTTTAAGTCAAGGTTCTACTTGGGTATTGGATACCGACTTTGGTTATCATAAATATAGATTTATGAAGGGACCAAGCAGAAGTAGAAAGTTAAACAAGGTAAGTAATCCTATGTGTGGGAAATAAAGCAAAGGTTGCTGCATATTAGCCATAGAAACTTATAGTTTAGCAATGCCTACAGGAAAATCTATTAAGTCAATAAGTTGTTATTGTATTCCAGTTCTTGTTAAAAATATTATTTCCATTTTATTGTTGGACAATGAAATCTTTGGTATTATAATTAAGAACAATTGTTGTTCTATTTATAATAATAATGTTTTGTATAGAATCGAATATTACTTAATAAATTTTGTATACTTGACTTACATGAAAATAATTTTGCATATTGAACAAATTAGTATAAGAAAAGGAGATGATCATTCAAAGAGTTGAATGTGTGTATTTGCTGAAATACAAGTATGAATTATTTGAAAGGTTCAAAGAATTCAGAAGTGAAACAAATTGACAATGTATTAAGATTCTTTGATTAGATCAAGGAATAAATACTTGTGAAATAAGTTTCTAGATCATCTCAAATGGTTTTCTCATAATGGACGCCTCTCGATACATAATAATTGATTGATGTATCTGAAAGGAAAAATCGTACCTATTTGAACATGGTGCGATCCATAACGAATTTATCGACATTCCAGTATCCTTCTAGGATCATGTCCTAGAAATGGCTGCATATCTACGAAAAGGTAATCTCTAAATCCGGCCCCAAGACTCCATAAAAGTTATGGACAGGTAGGATTCCTAATCTTAAGTATGTTAAGATAAGGGGTTGTCCAACTTATGTGAAACGGTTTCAAAGGATAAGCTTGGGACAAGATTTGACAAATACAGATTTGTGGGACTTCCTAAAGTAAGTTTAGGGTAAATGTTCTATAATCCTACTTAGCAAAAGGTGTTTATTGCGAAACACGCTTCCTTCTAAGATAAAGGTGTTTATCATTGAAAGGGCTAGTGTGAGGATAATAGATCTTGAAGAGTTCAAGAACCACAAAATACTATAAGTCAAATAAGAGGAACTCAGAGATAGACCTGTTGTTACCCAAGAATCGTAAAGAATCAAATAGTATTGAAGATACCTAGGAGGTATGGATTCATCATGGATGATGATGATGAGGTACGCATCATAGAAGATGATGATCCAGAGTTACATACGATGAGGTAAGAGTTTTAGTGTGTACAAAAGGGTCAGTGGGAGCGTCTTGAAATTTCTAGTATTATATGTTGATATACTACGGATGAGGAATTACATACCAATGCTACAATCAGTAAAGATAAAGTTGTCTAAACAATCCTCCATGAATGATTTGGGAAGAGTATCATTATTGGGGATGCAAATCTATATAGATAGATTTAAAAGGATGCTCAACTTAACCCAAGGAATGTATATTCATTTGATGCTAAAGTAGTTTAGCATGGCAAACTCCAAGAGATGTCTCATGTTGATGAGTTATGGAGTGTATCTCCCTTTATAGTCCCCACAGACTCCTGAAAAGAGAGATCGCATGAGTGACTATCATGTATGCAATGAAATATACAAGATCTAATGTTGATCGGTCATATTCTGGAGAAGATCACTATAAGACAGTGAAAAACATCTTAAAGTTCTTAACCGACACTAAGGATGTGAGCATACATGGTGGGTCTAAATTAAAACTATAGGGCTTTACAGACTCAAGTTTTTCAGATAGACCAAGACGACCGAAAATCCACTTTAAGGTAAAGTGTAACCTTGAACAGTGGTGTAGTGAATTTGAAAGGTTCCAAATAGCAAAAGGTTGCTGGTTTAGTGATAAAGACAAAGTATATAGCTATAAATGAAGCTGCAAGTTGATTGTTTGGATTAAAAGTTCATTACAGAACTAGGAATAGTTCCTAAGTCTCATCTTGGATCTAAACATGTGTTGTGGCACTTTCATTTGATTATTAGAATCATTGAAAGATGGGAAATCACTATAGAGATAGTGGATTCTCATGAACAACATTACATATCCATTAACTAAAGCTTATCCAATGTTAGGATAATCGTCACTTAGAGAAGAAGAGTATGAGATACCATGACGATTGGCTTTAGTGCAAGTGCAAGTGGAGATTGAAAGTAGTATGCACACAAGCCAATCATGTTTGATGATAAAGCATATACTTTGTAACAATCTTATTCATTTATTAATAAAAAGTATTAATTTATTAAAGGCTTTTAATTATCTACATGATGTCGCTTTTTATAATATGTGATAAACCCATAGTTTTAAGCAATGGTTTTAGAATAATGATGATGATCATTCTAATGAGATCTAAATTCTTTGAAAGCTTAAAACTAAAATAGTTTCCAATCGTTGGATTACTAAATTGGGGATTAGTGAATCCGGATAGATTGGTACATACGTTGCTTGCTTATTGGATGAGGATGATTGATCTCATGATCATTTGTGTGGAGACACTAAAAGCAAGTATGTAGGTGCTTATTGGAGAATAAGTTCACTTTGACGTTGGCTCGCTAAAGAATACCTAATGGAGTTTTACTTGCCTGTCAATAGGAATTCCTGTAGTGATAGTAGTACAAGTGATCCTTGGACTTGAGATCATCATAGTATCTTGTGTATGATGAGTTATACTTTGACTTATTCCTTAAGACCCTTAGGGTATATCAAAGGGTATGCTTGGGTATAATAAGTTGTACATGGAGATAATGTATGATCAATAAAGAATCTACCACTTCAATTAAAAGAAGATAAATGTCCTATGTGATTTGATAAATGACAACCCAGTAGTCCTTGGCCAAGGCAGAATGAAATTAGAAAGGAGTTTCTAATTTGCATTATTTGGAGTTGTGCATTTAAGAGTCGAAATACATATAATTACTTAAATTAAATATTAGGGTTTCCTAATTAACAGTATAATTTTTCTAAAACAGTAATTACAATTTCTAATTTAAACAAATTAGGGTTTTAAAATAATAATTAGGGTTTCTCCTAATTACAGAAATTATCTAATACACAGTAAAATTCATATAACACAATTACTACTCAGTCTTAACTCATAACTGAGTTTATAAAAATTAGGGTTTAATAACATGATATTAGGCTATGACATAATTTACCACAATTGACCAACATTAACAGTCTACAGATATACGGTATATATTTATAGCACTAAAAATTAAAATATAATTAATATTATATTATTATTCTCATTCTTGGAAAAAAATCCAAATTTAGGGTTTGGATTCCATATCTGACTTATCCTTCGTATACAACATCAATAATCAAGTTAAAATAATTAACTTAAATATTCTGAACAGATTCATATAATAAAATTTTATTATCATAATTCTAATTGTCACTTCATATATTATTTAAATAATATAGAAATTATATTTTCATGGAAAATAAATAATAAAACATTTCTACTTACGTAAATTAATTACCATAAGAATATAATTTGTAGTAATTAATAATTCTAAAATTATTTATAATTTTTTTTATATAATAAATATATTCGCATTTATCATACACATTACTTGTCACTTATTCTCATTATTTAAAATAAAAAAAAAAATTATATGCAAAATTTCTTATTTATTTTTATAGAAAATATCGGGTTATTACATTCACCCTCTCTTATAAGGATTCCGTCCCCGGAATCACCGTTTTAAAACTCATACGTACAAGGGTACATAGCATATATAATCATTGCAAGTAGACCTCGATCATAATTGATCGAACTGATCTTTTACTATTCAGCATAACGCTTGTCTATATGATTAAACAGAAGTTTGATTTCTAAAAGAACTCAAATTCCTCATTCAAAATTTCTTTATAAAATAATTTACTATATATATAAGAAAATCATATAAAATATATAGGTTATTAGAATAACACCTGGAGTTCCATTTCCAGCTGCCACAGTATCCTGGACCGTCATGTTGAAGACCCTCAGAGTTGCTCTTGTTGGGTTGTTGGTTGAGGTCGGTCCTGTGATTGCTAAAGTTCTACTGCCTTTCCCCGTGGTTACATTCCCTGCCTCCATTCTCCTCTTTGGGCAATCCTTCACCTTATGTTCAGTTGATCCACATATAAAACACCCACTGTTCATCCTTGGATTGGGACAGTTGGGAGCGATATGACCCTCCTGCCCGCATTTGTAACATACAAGCTTACCCTTCAGGTACTCGCCAGAGTGATTCTTCTCGCAATTCTTACACTGCACTACCTGCTTCTTCACACCTTCCTGCTTCACTTGAACATTCCCAGAAAAATTCCCCATTTTTTTCTCACCCTATTCCCTCTATTTCCTTCCACCTTCAAAGATCCTTTTGCCTTGCTTCTGTTCCTCTTCTCCTTGTTGTAGAGGCTCATGGCCTCACTCCCCTCCTCAGCTACAATAGCCTTCTCCATGAGTGCTGCAAAAGTATTAATTTGCAATACTGCCACCTAATTGTAGAGCCAGGGTTTTAAGCCTAGCTCAAACCTTCTTGCTTTCCTAACCTCCGTATCAACTTGATGTGGAGCAAACCTAGCTAACTCATTAAACTTTGCGGCATACTCCGCAACAGTCATGTTATCCTACTTTAACTCCAGAAATTTCACCTCCATCCTAGCCTGCATACTAGCTGAGAGATAGTTTTTGAAAAATAAAGTCTTAAACCTATCCCAAGTAACTACTCCTTCTCCTGCCCTAGTTTTATTTGCCTTCCACCAAAAGTTAGCCTCCCCTTTCATCATATAAGTGGCAAAAGCGGTCTTTTTCCCCTCACCCACTCTAGCAATTACGAACGCCTTTTTTTATCTCATTAATCCATGTTTAGGCTTCTATAGGTCACCGATCCTCCTCAATTACGTGGTCCTCTCGCTTTGAAGTCTTTAAATTTTGCTGACGCGATCGTTCGATGGTTTCTGCAATACCGGTATTCCTCACGATAGCTTTGAGCTACCATGTTTGCAAAGTTTTGCATCGGGTCTTGCCGTTGTCTCTCAGTGTTGTTGAGAGATTCTTCTACCCATTGGTTTCGAGTTTGACGTCTTGGCGGCATTATCTGGTTAAGTAAAACCATAAATTATACTTACATTCTAAACCTTATTGCATAAGATTGATATATTAAACTTGTTTCATTTCTCAAACTTAGATTCATATTTATTCGTTGAATATTTTACATAGCATAACACATACTACTTTAAACACCAACTATCCCTTTCTGACTACGAAAGTCGGGATTTACAACTTTGACCAACATAAAATTTGAAATTATTTCATTACACAATTATACTTATCACACATACTACATTAAACATACCTACACAACAGAACCTACACTACCTATTTACTAAGCCTTTTTCTCGGAAAATCATTCGATCGATGACCTTCCATCCCACAAATAAAACATCCGCCTTTCTTATAGTCGGGACAACGAGGAGAGGTATGTCCCTCACGGCCGCAAATATAACATATCTTTTTCCCTTTCTTCTTATCAGGTTTTCCTAAGTCATGGTCTTCTATCTTTCTTTTCCCTTATCTCTCGGAGCTGCACACGATGTGTTGCTTGAGGTTCCCATTTGATCAATTTGAATTTTAAGCTTATCTTGCTCTTCCATTGTTTCTATTAACGCCTGACGCAGTTGTTTATTCAACCGCTTTTCTATTTCCCACAGCATTTCCAGCGAAGAAACCTTGTTCTCCAGATCCTGGACTTCCATTGATGCTTGATCAGCTTCAACTTTAGTGTCTGAATCACTATCTGTCAGTTCCACCATTTTCGGATCTGGTACTACATTTTCCATGATAGCCAGCTCGTCCGATTTGGTTTCTTTGTGAGCCTCTATTTCAGCTATTTGCTTCGATATTAGCTCGGGTGTATGGATCTGATCCTTCCTCAAGTTATAAGCCCTCAACAATCCTTTTCCACCAGACATCTACACGCGTAAATTATCCTGATTAGCATATAGTATATATACACAACAAATAAGAGTTTTATATAAGTTATCTTTTATTCTGTTTGACGATGAATTTATTCAATTCATCTCCTTTTAAAACTCGATACGAGTTATTTGTATCTTCAATATTTTCCCCCGTTCTAAGGTTATAGCCTAAGGTCGATCCCACCTAAGGTTTCTAACCCTAAAGCTCTGATACCAACCTGTGGCGCCCCCAAATCCGGGTACTTGAAACCCGAACTCGGTGCTTCACGATACCATTTCTATGAGCAGAATTCTACTAATACTAATAATAATAATATAAATAACAAACTTAATTTACATAATCATCAGAGTCTATCTCCCCAGGTACGAGACCTTAAAGTACATTCCTTACAATACATGATATATATATATATATATATATATCATTGTCTTAATAATATAAAACTATTATAACAACTACCACAAATCTTATTCGATTAGCTTTCCTTTCCCTTTGTTTCTGCCTGAGCTTTCTGGTTCTTCAAACTTAACTGGAAACATTTAAAGTAAGCAAGGATGAGCATTTGAGTGTCCATCAAGTAATAGCAATTATAAATATTAGCTGAAAGGATTTAAATGTTTTCTTTATATAACTTCTTCTACAACGAGTCGATAGTTGTGAAGTAATCTGTACCAAGGATAATAATAACATAACAACTCTCTTTCACATTTTTGAAACTACGTATTGACTATAAGTAGGGTTAAGTGACATATCATGAACATTGTTTTCTTTTTCGAAAAGGTTAAACAGAAATTTATCTGCAAACCGTCATAACTTACGGACACGGGGGTGATCAGCCCGTTGTGGCCTGCATTGATCAATACTACATTTCAAGAACTCTGTCCGCCTTGGGCGCATAAAAGTTTCCCCGTGTAAGGGATGTTCATACTTGTCGGTATTCCAAACCAAAGGTTTTATCTTGTTCAACAATAATCTATAATTCAACATATATATATATATACGGGTAATTGACAAAGGTATATCAACATGTGTTTAACTGCAATGATTATCTAAGTGGGGACACTTGTATAACCATTTTATAGAAATTAACGAACATAATATATATCTGAATTACCATATACTAACATGTTGATAAACAATAATCGGATATAGAGTATATCACAATAGAGTTAATAATGTAGCATAATAATAATATCATTCTGAAACTTCTTACTAATGTCCATTGCAAAACGGAAATGCAAAGGTAGGATACTTGCCTGATATGCTGCTTATATAATGCAACTTAGTTTTTATCTCTTATATCACAACCTATCATTAATCAGATCATTCGTTCGATTAGAACAATATACTATAACACATATCTCGCATTTCGCATCAAGACATAACCTAATCAAAATTATCACACATATCTAATATCATGGCATCTCAAACAAACATTAATACGATTCAAAATATCTAAGTCCGGATCAATTTCTAAAAATTGATGATTATCTGACAACTGACTTTATCGGGTAATTATCGAGTCTAAGACTCTATTCTCAGATCTCAATATCCATAAGTATCACTCATATGACTTAAAATAATTTTAAACACTTATTATAATTTATCAAGAATTTTCAAATATCTAATCATTATTAAATGATTTAAACATTAAACAATTCTATTATCATTAATATTCAATTAATATCAAACTATTAATGAAACCATTGCCAAAATATAAAAGTTATTTATAGTAACTCAAACTATTTTTAAAACATTTATATTACCTTTAAATGATTTAAAAACAATTAAAATCATTTTAAATACTTACCATTAATAATAAAATATTAATGCATTATCTATCAAAATATTAAAAGTCATTAATTATAACTTAAAATATTTTTAAATCCTTAATATCCTTTTTAAATGATTTTTAAGAAAATAAAACCATTTTAAACTATTTATTTAATATAAATATTAAATAAACTTTATATTACAAATCATTAAATAAAAATCATTAATATTTAATTATTAATTAAATTATCTTTTAAATATTAGAAGTTATATTTTATAACTTAAAATATCTTTAAACACTTTATTTCCATTTAAAATGATTTTTAAAATAATAAAATCATTTTTAAACTAAATTATTTAATATAATTATTAAATAACTTTAATATCGTTAATAATAATTAATTAATAAAATTCACCTTAAAATATTAAAAGTCATGGAAAATAACTTAAAATATTTTCTTATACCATAATATAATTTTAAATGATTTTTCATGTATTAAAATTATTTTTAAATAATTTATTTAATACTATAATTAAATAAATTAAATACTTTTAATATTCAAAAAATATTAAATATTTATGAAATATATTCAAAATAATTAAAATATAATTTTTGGACATTAAAATAATTTTTAATAATTAATTACATCTTTTTAATAATTTAAAACTAATTTTCTGTAATTATTTAATTAAAATAATTCATTACATAAATAAACTGTCGCTAAAGGGGCCTATAGCGACAAAACTGCCGCTAATGGTGTTTTTCACCAAACCCAGAACACACAAGTCAGTGAACGAGCTAGCTACTTTGACCAACAATAAATCTTGCTTCATGATGTTTATGAAAGTAGTATGCACACAAGCCAATCATGTTTGATGATAAAGCATATACTTTGTAACAATTTTATTCATTTATTAATAAAAGGTATTAATTTATTAAAGGCTTTTAATTATCTACATGATGCTGTTTTATAATATGTGATAAACCCATAGTTTTAAGCAATGCTTTTAGAATAATGATGATGATCATTCTAATGAGATCTAAATTCTTAGAAAGCTTAAAACTAAAATAGTTCCCAATCATTGGATTACTAAATTGGGGATTAGTGAATCCGGATAGATTGGTACATACGTTGCTTGCTTTCATTAGATGAGGATGATTGATCTCATGATCATTTGTGTGGAGACACTAAAAGCAAGTATGTAGGTGCTTATTAGAGAATAAGTTCACCGAGCGTTGGCTCGCTAAGGAATACCTAATGGAGTTTTATTTGCTGTCGTCAATAGAATTCTGTAGTGATAGTAGTCTGAGTAATCCTTGGACTTGAGATCATCATAGTATCTTGTGTATGATGAGTTATACTTTGACTTATTCCTTAAGACCCTTAGGGTATATCAAAGGGTATGCTTGGGTATAATAAGTTGTACATGGAGATAATGTATGATCAATAAAGAATCTACCACTTCTAATAAAAGAAGAGAAATGTCTATGTGATTCGATAAATGACAACCCAAAGTAGTCCTTGGCGGCGAATGAAATTATAAAGGAGTTTCTAATTTGCATTATTTGGAGTTGTGCATTTAAGGATCAAAATACATATAATTAAATAAAATAAGACTTGTGATAATTCCATGTCTTTATATTTAATTGGGACATTGTATGATGGAAGGATTGAATTGTGCAGTAACTATTTACTCAAGGGTTCTTTTATGATTAATGTTGAAATCTATATTATCTCGAAAAGTCGTTGATCGCTTGGGGAGGCTTATCCCTATTGTAGAATAAATATTGTTTATTTAAATAAATTAATTGTTTAATTTATTTATTTAAATAAGATTAGAATTGTTCTAATTGATTTATTCACAACCGGTTTAATATGGAGAACCTAAAGGGTCACACCATAAAAGGAAGAATAATTATTTAAGAAGTTAATGGCATAATCGTAATAATATGTTTTGTATATTTAATTTAATCTATGGTGATAGAATAAATTAAATAGCTTAATATTTATTATTTAATATTTTAGAAATATTAAATATAAATTAATAAGAGGAGTCTTATTAATATTATTACAATTATTATTATTATTTTAATTTCTAAAAGAGTTTAGGAATTAATTTAATATAAGTACTCTCATTTATTCCTAATTGGATTAGGAAGGAAAGTTAGTTAAAGGAGTTTAATTAATTATCCCTAATAAGATTAGGGAGCTTAATTAATTAAAAGAATTTAATTAATTAAATAAAACCCAATTCCTTAATTGTTAAGGTGGGTTGCCCACATCTATAAATAAGAGGAGTCTTATTATGGGTGAGGTGGATGTTGACTTTTACAACATACGACATAATTCCAATTAGTTGGAGAGTACGCCCTTTTTCTATACAGATAGAAAAACTAGGGTTTGAGCCAATACCCCTTCTTCTTGAAAATTCTTTTTCCTTGGTGGATCACCTCTAGAGGCCAAATATATGGGTGGCTAACGTTGATCAAAGGAAGGAACAAAACCCCGGTGGATTCAAGTTGAACGCGAAAGGATTTGGAGGTGAACTTGTACCTGAGGAAGCTCGATCTTCAAGGGTATGATTTTATTCTTCATCTTTTCGTTTAATTAATAATTGTGCATAAAGGGTGATCCGGGTATATGGTTTGTAATTTTTTTAAACTCTGATTTTACACGTTTCCGCACTTTTATGCAATTTGATTGCGTTATTGAATATTACAAACCTAACAGTGGTATCAGAGCCAAACCTTTATGCGAATTATTAATTATTTTAATTTGATATGTATATTGATATGTGTTTAGAACAATTTAATTGGGCAAAATTTGTTTGTATAAAATTTAAAAAAAAAAAAGAAGGTGATTCTACCAATTACGCATTATTTCATTTTGCTTTGTCAAGTATAATATATATATATATATATATATATATATATATATATATATTATATTTTAGTACGGTCATGAATTATGTTACAAGAGCATTCAATTGTTAGTTTGCCTCGAAATCTGCAAAAGACTTAAAGAAAAAAAAATTAAATTATAACCGGACTTGAGCAATAATCATATTTGGATTCCATAATATGATGTACGGTTATTAATGAAGTCAGCAACAATTGGAATTTCTTTCCTACATATCATGGACTTGACTTCATTAATTAGGATAGCAACAGGAAGGACATGCACGGATATAAAGAGATTATATATATAATATATATATTAACGTAATATATATTTATATATATATAATAATTTTATAATTAAAATAAAATATTTATTTTAATCTTAAAATAAAAAGTTTATTTTAATTTTAAAATTAAATTTCATGCTAACTAATTAGAGTTGGAATTGGATTCCATGGTAACTAATTGAAGTTGAAATTGGATTCTATTTTTCCTTAAATAAAGGAGTTTATTTTGATATGAAATTAGATTTCATATTATTCAAAAATAAAAGGTTTATTTGTGAATAGGAAAGAAAATCCGTGTTTCCTTAAATAAAGGAGTTTATTTAAATATGAAATAAGATTTCATATTATTCAAAATAAAAGGAGTTTATTTGTGAATAGGAAAGAGAATCATAATTTCCTTAAATAAAGGAGTTTATTTAAATATGGAATAAGATTTCATATTATTCAAAATAAAGGAGTTTATTTGTGAATAGGAAAGAATATCCGTGTTTCCTTTAATAAAAGATTTTTTTTACATGGAATTGGATTCCATAATTAATTAAAATAAAAGAGTTTATTTTAATTAAAGATTTTTTATATATATATGGAATTGGATTCCATAATTAATTAAAATAAAGGAGTTTATTTTGATTAAAAATTTTGATTAAAATAAAATAGTTTATTTCATTCAAAATTGGATAAATTAAAATAAAATAGTTTTATTTTAATTTAAATTTGGATTAAAATAAAGGAGTTTATTTTGATTCAAAATTAGATTTTATACTAACTAAATTTGCCCATTAAATTATATCAATATATATATTAAATGTTTATTATTCATAAGATGAATGTTATTTATTGATGCATATGATGATGTGTATGATAATAAATGGGATTGATTATGGACTATTGACCAATATGATTGGATTTTATTTTAGTTGGATGCATGAATGTATGGGTTTTATTAAATGGGGTCTGCGTAACTCGTCTTCTCTAATTTTTCTTAATGTAAATTCTATCTCTCTCCTATGTACTTCCCCTTGTCTGCTGATCAAGGTTTCTATTTATTTTAAAATAGTTATGTAATAGGAATAGTTAGAATTAATTTTTGAAAAATTGGAGATCAAGGAGCAAGGAGCGCTTGAAGACCCGTTTGTAATGGAGCCCGGGTTTAAATGTAATAGTTATATTTAAATATTATTTCTTGCACCCCTAGGGTTTGACCTTTTGGTTCACTTGATGGCTCTAGTGAACCAAACTAGAATAAAAGTCCATAATCAATCCGGGTAGAATATAGTATTCTATATGTGCATGCTTATACTATATATATTATATATTATGCAAACATGCTTCAGCATGTTCATTAATATATACGATATTTTATATATATATGTATGTGCATGCTGCTAAACAAGATGAGGCAAATTAATAACAAACCCCTCAATTTTTATATTAAGTCCTAAGCGTTCAAAGATATTTGGAATATCGAACGTCGCCTTCTAGCATGATAAAATTAATAGAGTATCAAATATTTAATATGAGTTTGTTGTGTCACCACAAGACAAGTATTAAGTATTTAAGATGTTAATTTATCACATTTGATGCTTATAAAGAAAATTGAACAATATTGTTTTGTTGTGTCACCACAAGGATGATATTTTTCTTTTTTGAATATATGGAGTGCTAGGTCGGACTTAACTTGGATAATTTTGATTCGGATGTGCCACCACTTGATCAAAATAATCTAAGAGGCAAAAGAAAAGGAGTTGCATAGTTGATGTAATTGACAAAAGTTGTCTACCTATTTATTTATATATAGTTTGTTGTGTCACCACAAGGCTATATACATTTGAAATGGGATCCTTATTCTCATTAGTAAATCTTTAATTAGATTTTGCCGAACTATATAAGTGAGGGTAATATAGTTTGAAGAAAATAGTGGGAGATACCAATTTAAAATAAGACCTAATTTATTTTGGTAATTAATAAAAGAATGTATGTTAAAATGTTGTTAATTACAAATTCATTTACAGAATTTTACAATGTCTAAAATTACTATCATTTGCGAAGCATATTAGATGTTAAATTAACCGCATCAATTAAACGGATTGGTTAAGGAATTTGAGAATAGTTCTCATAGTTGAAAAGCTATCTTATGTCCTTATCGCCTATCCTCGCAATGGTTGCGCATAATGCCTCGAGGAAGAGATTGCTACTTTTAGAAAGTGGCAAGATGATGCATAGTTGGCTCGATGCATCATGCTCGCATCCATGAGTAACGAGCTTCAAATAGCATGAAACTATGGATGCTCCTACTATATTCCCCGCACATCAAGTAGTTGATGGTGAGGAAAGTAGGGTGATAGATATCGAGATATCTAAGGAGCTCTTCCGATCTAGAATGACCGATGACACTACAGTACAGATAAAAGTCCTTAACATTATCAATTTGATTGATCAATTAGGACAACGAGTTTTATCATGGATGGAGAGTTGAGCCAAGATTTGATCTTGCACTCACTCCCGGACTCCTTTCACAATTGTTGTGAATTTTTCATATGAACAAGCTAGATATCAGCCTCGTTGATTTGCTTAACATGTTGAAAAATGATGAGAGTCACTTTCCAACCAAGAAAGACCATGTCTTAATGGTAGGGGGCCAAAGGAACTTCTGAAAAGAAGAACGATTCAAAGAAGGTATATAGAAAGGCAAAAACAAAGGATAATAAGAACAAAAACTGATACGGATAGCAAAGGAGTTTGCTTCCACTACAATAAGCACTGACACTGGAAAGAAAGCGCAGAAGCATCTTGCGAGAGGCTAACAAAAGAAGCTTAGTGAAGTTTCGATTTACAAATACAATTTTGTTCATAATTTAAAATAAATTTTTCTTTAAGTCAAGGTTCTACTTGGGTATTGGATACCAATTTTGGTTATCATAAATATAGATTTATGAAGGGACCAAGCAGAAGTAGAAAGTTAAAGAAAGATAAGTAATCCTATATGTGGAAAATGAAGCAAAGGTTGCTTGCATTAGCTATAGAAACTTATAGTTTAGCACTTTTACTAAAAAATATATTAAGTCAATAAGTTGTTATTGTATTCCAATTCTTGTTAGAAACATTATTTCCATTTTATTGTTGGACAATGAAATCTTTGGTATTATATTTAAGAACAATTGTTGTTCTATTTATAATAATAATATTTTGTATAGAATGAAATATTACTTAATGGATTTTATATACTTGATTTACGTGAAAATATATTTTTGCAAATTGAACAAACTAGAATAAGAAAAGGAGATGATCATTCAAAGAGTTGAATGTGTGTATTTGTTGAAATACAAGTGTGAATTATTTGAAAGGTTCAAAGAATTCAAAAGTGTGAAACAAATTGACAAAGTATTAAGATTCTTTGATTAGATCAAGGAATAAATACTTGTCTGATAAATTTCTAGATCATCTCAAATGGTTTTCTCATAATGGACACATCCCGATCGCAATAATTGATTGATGTATCTGAATGAAAAATCGTACCTTGTTGGACATGGTGCGGTACATAATGATTTTACCGACATTCCAAAGTATCCTTCGGGATAATGTCCTAGAAATGGTTGCATATCTACGAAAATGGTAACCTCAAAATCCATTTCAAGACTCCATAAAAGTTATGGATGGGGAGGATTCCTAATCTTAAGTATGTTAAGATAAGGGGTTGTCCAACTTATGTGAAAAGGTTTCAAAGGATAAGCTTGGGACAAGATTTAACAAGTACAATTTGTGGGACATCCTAAAGTAAGTTTAGGGTATATGTTCTATAATCCTACTTAGCAAAAGGTGTTTGTTACGAAACACGCTGCCTTCTAAGATAAAGGTGTTTATCATTGAAGGGGCTAGTGGGAGGATTATAGATCTTGAAGAGTTCATGATCCATAAAACACTATAAGTTAAATAAGAGGAACCTGTAGATAGACCTATTATACCATAACCGAATCGTAAATCTGGAATAGTACCGAAGATACCTAGGAGGTATGGATTCATCATAGATGATGATGATGATGAGGTACACATCATAGAAGATGATTATCCAGTTACATACGATGAGGTAAGAGTTCTAGTGTGTACAAAAAGGGACGATTGGGGCCGTGACATTCCTAATATTATATGTTGATATACTACGGATGAGGAATTACATACCAATGCTACAATCAGTAAAGATAAAGTTGTCTAAATATTCCTCCATGAATGATTTGGGAAGAATATCTTAATTGGGGATGCAAATCTATATAGATAGATTTAAAAGGATGCTCAACTTAACCCAAGAACGATATATTCATTTGATGCTAAAGTCGTTTAGCATGGCAAACTCCAAGAGATGTCTCATGTTTGATGAGCGATGGAGTGTATCTCTTTATAGTCCCCACGGACACTGAAAAGAGAGATCGCATGAGTGACTATCATGTATGCAATGAAATATACAAGATCTAATGTTGATTGGTCATATTACGGAGAAGATCACTTTGTAAAGACGGTGAAAAACATCTTAAAGTTCTTAACCCAGCACTAAGGATGTGAGCATATTCATGGTGGGTCCGAATTAAAACTAGAGGGCTTTACTGAGACTCAAGTTTTCGATGCACTCAAGACGACGACGAAAAATCCACTTTAAGGTAAAGTGTTACCTTGAGCGGTGGTGCGATGAATTGAAAGGTTCCAAATAGCAAAAGGTTCTTTGGTTTAGTGATAAAGACAAAGTAAATAGCTATAAATGAAGTCGCAAGTTGATTGTTTGGATTAAAAGTTCATTACAGAACTAGGAATAGTTCCTAAGTCTCATCTTGGATCTAAACATGTGTTGTGGCACTTTCATTTGATTATTAGAATCATTGAAAGATGGGAAATCACTATAGAGATAGTGGACTCTCATGAACAACATTACATATCCATTAACTAAAGCTTATCCAACAACAGGATAATCGTCACTTAGAGAAGAAGAGTATGAGATACCATGACGATTGACTTTAGTGCAAGTGGGAGATTGAAAGTAGTATGCACACAAGCCAATCATGTTTGATGATAAAGCATATACTTTTTAACAATTTTATTCATTTATTAATAAAAGGTATTAATTTATTAAAGGCTTTTAATTATCTACATGATGCTGTTTTATAATATGTGATAAACCCATAGTTTTAAGCAATGCTTTTAGAATAATGATGATGATCATTCTAATGAGATCTAAATTCTTAGAAAGCTTAAAACTAAAATAGTTCCCAATCATTGGATTACTAAATTGGGGATTAGTGAATCTGGATAGATTGGTACATACGTTGCTTGCTCATTGGATGAGGATGATTGATCTCATGATCATTTGTGTGGAGACACTAAAGCAAGTATGTAGGTGCTTATTAGAGAATAAGTTCAATTTGAGCGTTGGCTCGCTAAGGAATACCTAATGGAGTTTTATTTGCTGTCGATAGGAATTCAGTAGTGATAGTAGTACAAGTAATCCTTGGACTTGAGATCATCATAGTATCTTGTGTATGATGAGTTATACTTTGACTTATTCCTTAAGACCCTTAGGGTATATCAAAGGGTATGCTTGGGTATAATAAGTTGTACATGGAGATAATGTATGATCAATAAAGAATCTACCACTTCTAATAAAAGAAGAGAAATGCCCTATGTGATTCGATAAATGACAACCCAGAGAGTCCTTGGCAAGGCGTAATGAAATTAGAAAGGAGTTTCTAATTTGCATTATTTGAGTTGTGCATTTAAGGATCGAAATACATATAATTAAATAAAATAAGACTTGACAAAGAATTCCATGTCTTATATTTAATTGGGACATTGTATGGTGGAAGGATTGAATTATCACGGTAACTATTTACTCAAGGGTTCTTTTATGATTAATGTTGAAATCTATATTATCCGGAAAGTCGTTGATCATTGGGGAGGCTTATCCCTATTGTAGAATAAATATTGTTTATTTAAATAAATTAATTGTTTAATTTATTTATTTAAATAAGATTAGAATTGTTCTAATTGATTCATTCACAACCTAGGTTTAATATGGAGAACCTAAAGGGTCACACCATAAAAGGAAGAATAATTATTTAAGAAGTTAATGGCATAATCGTAATAATATATTATGTATATTTAATTTAATCTATGGTGATAGAATAAATTAAATAGCTTAATATTATTATTTAATATTTTAGAAATATTAAATATAAATTAATAAGAGGAGTCTTATTAATATTATTACAATTATTATTATTATTTTAATTTCTAAAAGAGTTTAGGAATTAATTTAATATAAGTACTCTCATTTATTCCTAATTGGATTAGGAAGGAAAGTTAGTTAAAGGAGTTTAATTAATTATCCCTAATAAGATTAGGGAGCTTAATTAATTAAAAGAATTTAATTAATTAAATAAAACCCAATTCCTTAATTGTTAAGGTGGGTTGCCCACATCTATAAATAAGAGGAGTCTTATTATGGGTGAGGTGGATGTTGACTTTCACAACATACGACATAATTCCAATTAGTTGGAGAGTACGCCCTTTTTCTATACAGATAGAAAAACTAAGGTTTGAGCCAATACCCCTTCTTCTTGAAAATTCTTTTTCCTTGGTGGATCACCCTCTGAGGCCAAACATATGGGTGGCTAACGTTGATCGAAAGGAAGGAACAAAACCCGGTGGATTCAAGTTGAGCGAAAAAGGATTTGGAGGTGAACTTGTACGAGGAAGCTCGATCTTCAAGGGTATGATTTTATTCTTCATCTTTTCGTTTAATTAATAATTGTGCATAAAGGGTGATCCGGGTATATGGTTTGTAATTTTTTTAAACTCTGATTTTACACGTTTCCGCACTTTTATGCAATTTGATTGCGTTATTGAATATTACAAACCTAACAGTGGTATCAGAGCCAAACCTTTATGCGAATTATTAATTATTTTAATTTGATATGTATATTGATATGTGTTTAGAACAATTTAATTGAACAAAATTTGTTTGTATAAAATTAAAAAAAAAAAAAAATTCTACCGACGCCTTCTTTTTTTTGTCAAAATATATATATATATATATATATATATATATATATATTATATTTTAGTACGGTCATGAATTATGTTACAAGAGCATTCAATTGTTAGTTTGCCTCGAAATCCGTGCAGCACTTAAAAAAAATTAAATTATAACCGGACTTGAGCAATAATCATATTTGGATTCCATAATATGATGTACGGTTATTAATGAAGTCAGCAACAATTGGAATTTCTTTCCTACATATCATGGACTTGACTTCATTAATTAGGATAAAGCAACAGAAGGACATGCACGGATATAAAGAGATTATATATATATATATATATAACGTAATATATATTTATATATATAATAATTTTATAATTAAAATAAAATATTTATTTTAATCCTAAAATAAAAAGTTTATTTTAATTTTAAAATTAAATTTCATGCTAACTAATTAGAGTTGGAATTGGATTCCATGGTAACTAATTGAAGTTGAAATTGGATTCTATTTTTCCTTAAATAAAGGAGTTTATTTTGATATGAAATTAGATTTCATATTATTCAAAAATAAAAGGTTTATTTGTGAATAGGAAAGAAAAATCAAGTGTTTCCTTAAATAAAGGAGTTTATTTAAATATGAAATAAGATTTCATATTATTCAAAATAAAAGGAGTTTATTTGTGAATAGGAAAGAGAATCATAATTTCCTTAAATAAAGGAGTTTATTTAAATATGGAATAAGATTTCATATTATTCAAAATAAAGGAGTTTATTTGTGAATAGGAAAGAATATCCGTGTTTCCTTTAATAAAAGATTTTTTTTACATGGAATTGGATTCCATAATTAATTAAAATAAAAGAGTTTATTTTAATTAAAGATTTTTTATATATATATGGAATTGGATTCCATAATTAATTAAAATAAAGGAGTTTATTTTGATTAAAAATTTTGATTAAAATAAAATAGTTTATTTCATTCAAAATTGGATAAATTAAAATAAAATAGTTTTATTTTAATTTAAATTTGGATTAAAATAAAGGAGTTTATTTTGATTCAAAATTAGATTTTATACTAACTAAATTTGCCCATTAAATTATATCAATATATATATTAAATGTTTATTATTCATAAGATGAATGTTATTTATTGATGCATATGATGATGTGTATGATAATAAATGGGATTGATTATGGACTATTGACCAATATGATTGGATTTTATTTTAGTTGGATGCATGAATGTATGGGTTTTATTAAATAGGGTTTATGCGTACCTCGCCTTCTCTAATTTTTTCTTAATGTAAATTCTATCTCTCTCTATGTACTTCCCTTGATTACGATCAAGGTTTCTATTTATTTTAAAATAGTTATGTAATAGGAATAGTTAGAATTAATTTTTTGAAAAATTGGAGATCAAGGAGCAAGGAGCGCTTGAAGACCCGTTTGTAATGGAGCCCGGGTTTAAATGTAATAGTTATATTTAAATATTATTTCTTGCACCCTTAGGGTTTGACCTTTTGGTTCACTTGATGGCTCTAGTGAACCAAACTAGAATAAAAGTCCATAATCAATCCGGGTAGAATATAGTATTCTATATGTGCATGCTTATACTATATATATTATATATTATGCAAACATGCTTCGCATGTTCATTAATATAACGCATATTTATATATATATATGCATGCCAAGCTAAACAAGATGAGGCAAATTAATAACAAACCCCTCAATTTTTATATTAAGTCCTAAGCATTCAAAGATATTTGGAATATCGAGCGTCGCCTTCTAGCATGATAAAATTAATAGAGTATTAAATATTTAATATGAGTTTGTTGTGTCACCACAAGGCAAGTATTAAGTGTTTAAGATGTTAATTTATCACATTTGATGCTTATAAAGAAAATTGAACAATATTGTTTTGTTGTGTCACCACAAGGATGATATTTTCTTTTTGAATATATGGAGTGCTAGGTTTGACTTAACTTGGATAATTTTGATTCGGATGTGCCACCACTGATCAAAATAATCTAAGAGGCAAAAGAAAAGGAGTTGCATAGTTGATGTAATTGACAAAAGTTGTCTACCTATTTATTTATATATAGTTTGTTGTGTCACCACAAGGCTATATACATTTGAAATGGGATCCTTATTCTCATTAGCAAATCTTTAATTAGATTTTGCCGAACTATATAAGTGAGGGTAATATAGTTTGAAGAAAATAGTGGGAGATACCAATTTAAAATAAGACCTAATTTATTTTGGTAATTAATAAAAGAATGTATGTTAAAATGTTGTTAATTACAAATTCATTTACAGAATTTTACAATGTCTAAAATTACTATCATCGCTGAAGCATATTAGATGTTAAATTAACGGGGCCAATTAAACGGATTGGTTAAGGAATTTGAGAATAGTTCTCATAGCTGAAAAGCTATCTTATGTCCTTAATACGCCTATCCCTGCAATGGTTGCAGACAATGCCTCTGAGGAAGAGATTGCTACTTTTAGAAAGTGGCAAGATGATGCATAGTTGGCTCAATGCATCATGCTCGCATCCATGAGTAACGAGCTTCAGCGTCAGCATGAAACTATGGATGCTCCTACTATATTCCTGCACATCAAGTAGTTGATGGTGAGGAAAGTAGGACTGATAGATATCAGATATCTAAGGAGCTCTTCCGATCTAGAATGACCGATGACACTACTGATGATGATATAAAGTCCTCAACATTATCAATTTGATTGATCAATTAGGACAACGAGTTTTATCATGGATGGAGAGTTGAGCCAAGATTTGATCTTGCACTCACTCCCGGACTCCTTTCACAATTGTTGTGAATTTTTCATATGAACAAGCTAGATATCAGCTTCGTTGATTTGCTTAACATGTTGAAAAATGATGAGAGTCACTTTCCAACCAAGAAAGACCATGTCTTAATGGTAGGGGGCCAAAGGATCTTCTGAAAAGAAGAACGATTCAAAGAAGGTATATAGAAAGGCAAAAACAAAGGATAATAAGAACAAAAACTGATACGGATAGCAAAGGAGTTTGCTTCCACTACAATAAGCCTGGACACTGGAAAGAAACTGCAAGAAGCATCTTGCAGAGGCTAACAAAAGAAGCTTAGTGAAGTTTCAGTTACAAATACAATTTTGTTCATAATTTAAAATAAATTTTTCTTTAAGTCAAGGTTCTACTTGGGTATTGGATACCAATTTTGGTTATCATAATATAGATTTATGAAGGGACCAAGCAGAAGTAGAAAGTTAAACAAAGATAAGTAATCCTATATGTGGAAAATGAAGCAAAGGTTGCTGCATTAGCTATAGAAACTTATAGTTTAGCACTGCCTACGGGCAAATATATTAAGTCAATAAGTTGTTATTGTATTCCAGTACTTGTTAGAAACATTATTTCCATTTTATTGTTGGACAATCAAATCTTTGGTATTATATTTAAGAACAATTGTTGTTCTATTTATAATAATAATGTTTTGTATAGAACTGAAATATTACTTAATGGATTTTATATACTTGATTTACGTGAAAAATATATTTTGCAAATTGAACAAACTAGAACAAGAAAAAGGAGATGATCATTCAAAGAGTTGAATGTGTGTATTTGCTGAAATACAAGTGTGAATTATTTGAAAGGTTCAAAGAATTCAAAAGTGAAACAAATTGACAAAGTATTAAGATTCTTTGATTAGATCAAGGAATAAATACGTGTGTAATAAATTTCTAGATCATCTCAAATGATTTTCTCATAATGGACACATCCTGATACGCAATAATTGATTGATGTATCTGAATGAAAAATCGTACCTTGTTGGACATGGTGCGGTCCATAATGATTTTACCGACATTCCAAAGATCCTTCTCGGGATAATGTCCTAGAAATGGTACAGCATATCTACGAAAATGGTAACCTCAAAATCCATTTTCAAGACTCCATAAAAGTTATGGACGGGGAGGATTCCTAATCTTAAGTATGTTAAGATAAGGGTTGTCCAACTTATGTGAAAAGGTTTCAAAGGATAAACTTGGGACAAGATTTGACAAGTACAATTTGTGGGACATCCTAAAGTAAGTTTAGGGTATATGTTCTATAATCCTACTTAGCAAAAGGTGTTTGTTCTGAAAAACACACGCCTTCTAAGATAAAGGTGTTTATCATTGAAGGGGCTAGTGGGAGGATTATAGATCTTGAAGAGTTCATGATCCACAAAACACTATAAGTTAAATAAGAGGAACCTGTAGATAGACCTATTATACCACAACCGAATCGTAAATCTGGAATAGTACCGAAGATACCTAGGAGGTATGGATTCATCATAGATGATGATGATGATGAGGTACACATCATAGAAGATGATTATCCAGTTACATACGATGAGGTAAGAGTTCTAGTGTGTACAAAAGGGACAGTGGGAGCGCCGTGACATTCCTAATATTATATGTTGATATACTACGGATGAGGAATTACATACCAATGCTACAATCAGTAAAGATAAAGTTGTCTAAATATTCCTCCATGAATGATTTGGGAAGAATATCTTAATTGGGGATGCAAATCTATATAGATAGATTTAAAAGGATGCTCAACTTAACCCAAGGAACGTATATTCATTTGATGCTAAAGTCGTTTAGCATGGCAAACTCCAAGAGATGTCTCATGTTGATGAGCAATGGAGTGTATCTCTCTTTATAGTCCCCACAGACACCTGAAAAGAGAGATCGCATGAGTGACTATCATGTATGCAATGAAATATACAAGATCTAATGTTGATTGGTCATATTCTGGAGAAGATCACTGTAAGACAGTGAAAAACATCTTAAAGTTCTTAACCGGCACTAAGGATGTGAGCATACATGGTGGGTTTGAATTAAAACTAGAGGGCTTCTGGACTCAAGTTTTTCGAGAGGACCAAGACGACGAGAAAAATCCACTTTAAGGTAAAGTGTTACCTTGAATTGGTGCGATGAATTGGAAAGGTTCCAAATAGCAAAAGGTTCTTGGTTTAGTGATAAAGACAAAGTAAATAGCTATAAATGAAGTCGCAAGTTGATTGTTTGGATTAAAAGTTCATTACGTAACTAGGAATAGTTCTAAGTCTCATCTTGGATCTAAACATGTGTTGTGGGCACTTTCATTTGATTATTAGAATCATTGAAAGATGGGAAATCACTATAGAGATAGTGGACTCTCATGAACAACATTACATATCCATTAACTAAAGCTTATCCAACAAAGGGATAATCGTCACTTAGAGAAGAAGAGTATGAGATACCATGACGATTGACTTTAGTGCAAGTGGGAGATTGAAAGTAAATGCGCACACAAGCCAATCATGTTTGATGATAAAGCATATACTTTGTAACAATTTTATTCATTTATTAATAAAAGGTATTAATTTATTAAAGGCTTTTAATTATCTACATGATCTTTGTTTTATAATATGTGATAAACCCATAGTTTTAAGCAATGCTTTTAGAATAATGATGATGATCATTCTAATGAGATCTAAATTCTTAGAAAGCTTAAAACTAAAATAGTTCCCAATCATTGGATTACTAAATTGGGGATTAGTGAATCTGGATAGATTGGTACATACGTTGCTTGCTCATTGGATGAGGATGATTGATCTCATGATCATTTGTGTGGAGACACTAAAGCAAGTATGTAGGTGCTTATTAGAGAATAAGTTCATTTGAACGTGGCTCGCTAAGGAATACCTAATGGAGTTTTATTTGCTGTCAATAGGAATTTCAGTAGTGATAGTAGTACAAGTAATCCTTGGACTTGAGATCATCATAGTATCTTGTGTATGATGAGTTATACTTTGACTTATTCCTTAAGACCCTTAGGGTATATCAAAGGGTATGCTTGGGTATAATAAATTGTATACATGGAGATAATGTATGATCAATAAAGAATCTACCACTTCTAATAAAAGAAGAGAATGCCTATGTGATTCGATAAATGACAACCCAAAGAGTCCTTGGCGAAGGCGAATGAAATTAGAAAGGAGTTTCTAATTTGCATTATTTGAGTTGTGCATTTAAGAATCGAAATACATATAATTAAATAAAATAAGACTTGTGAAAGAATTCCATGTCTTATATTTAATTGGGACATTGTATGGTGGAAGGATTGAATTGTCTTCAGTAACTATTTACTCAAGGGTTCTTTTATGATTAATGTTGAAATCTATATTATCTGGAAAGTCGTTGATCGCTAGGGGAGGCTTATCCCTATTGTAGAATAAATATTGTTTATTTAAATAAATTAATTATTTAATTTATTTATTTAAATAAGATTAGAATTGTTCTAATTGATTTATTCACAACCGGTTTAATATGGAGAACCTAAAGGGTCACACCATAAAAGGAAGAATAATTATTTAAGAAGTTAATGGCATAATCGTAATAATATAATATATGTATATTTAATTTAATCTATGGTGATAGAATAAATTAAATAGCTTAATATTTATTATTTAATATTTTAGAAATATTAAATATAAATTAATAAGAGGAGTCTTATTAATATTATTACAATTATTATTATTATTTTAATTTCTAAAAGAGTTTAGGAATTAATTTAATATAAGTACTCTCATTTATTCCTAATTGGATTAGGAAGGAAAGTTAGTTAAATGAGTTTAATTAATTATCCCTAATAAGATTAGGGAGCTTAATTAATTAAAAGAATTTAATTAATTAAATAAAACCCAATTCCTTAATTGTTAAGGTGGGTTGCCCACATCTATAAATAAGAGGAGTCTTATTATGGGTGAGGTGGATGTTGACTTTTACAACATACGACATAATTCCAATTAGTTGGAGAGTACGCCCTTTTTCTATACAGATAGAAAAACTAGGGTTTGAGCCAATACCCCTTCTTCTTGAAAATTCTTTTTCGTTGGTGGATCACCTCTAGAGGCCAAACATATGGGTGGCTAACGTTGATCAAAGGAAGGAACAAAACCCGGTGGATTCAAGTTGAGCGAAAGGATTTGGAGGTGAACTTGTACACGAGGAAGCTCGATCTTCAAGGGTATGATTTTATTCTTCATCTTTTCGTTTAATTAATAATTGTGCATAAAGGGTGATCCGGGTATATGGTTTGTAATTTTTTTAAACTCTGATTTTACACGTTTCCGCACTTTTATGCAATTTGATTGCGTTATTGAATATTACAAACCTAACAGTTTCTAGGAACACTAATCATCAAAACTTGTAGTACTAGTGTAGTACTACAATATTCAACAATGAACATGCTCAATAAACACATAAACAAAGAGATCTAAGCCCTTAAAGTGACTGTCAGAGTTGTTCAGACATGAAGAACAGTGCGACATGCCCACTTTGGTCTCCCACTACATGACGATCGTGCACTGGTTTCGTGATCTAAGACCTTCAGGTTGTAGAAAACATGTAAGGCTACAATTCTAATACATAAAAGCGTTAAAACAACAACAACAACAACAAAAGATACACTCTGGTCAAACTATGTCAGAAAAATTGTTCTTCATGGATCTGGGTTTTTCCCAGAAATTAAAATCGTGACTAAGTGGCCTGGTTTGACCACTCATTACGTTCTATCTGTTGATGATTTAGGGGACTTTAAAGCATAAACATGTAGATTTTATACCTAACTACAACTTAGATACAACAAAAAGAACAAAACATTAAACAATTAACAGATCCGAGCTCATGAACTTCTTGTCAGGCGTTTCTGGGTATGATCTGGGTTTTCCAGATTTTGCAAAGTCATGGTCAGTCAATGACTTTTGACCATGATTTACTGTCATTCTAAGCATGTTATGGTCCTGATACAAGTTCCAGTTTAAAGACCTCATAGCACAATACAACTTAAAGCAGTTAAACAATAAAAATACATAACAGACAAGGATCTAGATTGTCTGACATCTTCTTGTCAGACTTTCTGGAAAAATTCTGGGCTTCAAGAACAGTCGATCAAAGCCCGTCAACCTACTTTGACCTTAAATAACTTTTAATCCACAATTGATATTGACCTGATTCATTTTGCAGATTAAAGAACGTATGTCAGGCTACACATATCAACTTTCAAAGAACAAAACACAATAAAGATCACAGAGATAAAAGCTATGACATTCGATGTCAGACATCAAAAATTATTTTTCTAGATTTTTGAAAAACTTAATTTTGAGCAGTTTGATGTTATGGATTTAACAAATACCAACCCATATCATCAAAATAGACTATAAACAACATATTCTAAGAATCAAACATAACATCTAACAACAAATTTTGGACAGAAATTCAAAGTAGGGTTTTATACCTTTTCTAAGCTTTGATTTTGATTTTTGGCTACTGATTTGTTATGATTGATAGTAGGGCTTTGTTTTGGGACTGA
This sequence comes from Panax quinquefolius, assembly GCA_020205615.1. NCBI lineage: Eukaryota > Viridiplantae > Streptophyta > Magnoliopsida > Apiales > Araliaceae > Panax > Panax quinquefolius. The sequence goes on along the minus strand of CM035171.1, from coordinate 89,486,711 downwards.
AACACTACAATAATTCGTAGGTTTTAGAGAGAGAAGCTCAAGGATGAGAGTTGGGCAAATTTTAGTGTACAAAATGCATTCTCTCTCTCTCCAATCTATATATAAAATAAGCTAGATGCATTGGATGCTCAAAATGGTTGATTGAATCTGAATATAATTGAGTATTGGATGCTAAATTGGTAGTTTAGGATGTTTGCCATGATTTGCTAGCAATAATGCACAATAATTCACTAATAATACACTAATGGGACACAAAGGGCATTTTGGTAATTTCATTTAAAATTTCAAGGACATTCTTGTACAAGGTGATTAAATCTAGGATTTATTCACTAGATTTTAAATCTTACAATTACCCAAATAATTCCTAGGGTTTGACAATTTAAAATAATTGTACAATAACATTTTAATTAAACACAATAATTTAAAATTAGGGGTTTCAATAGAAAATTAGGGTTCTTAAATTAAAAATTAGGGTTTCCTAATTAATGTTATAATTTTTCTAAAACAGTAATTACAATTTCTAATTTAAACAAATTAGGGTTTTCAAATAATAATTAGGGTTTCTCCTAATTACAGAAATTATCTAATACACAGTAAAATTCATATAACACAATTACTACACAGTCTTAACTCATAACTGAGTTTATAAAAATTAGAGTTTAATAACATAATATTAGGCTATGACATAATTTACCACAATTGACCAACATTAACATTCTACAGATTTACGGTATATATTTAAAGCACTGAAAATTAAAATATAATTAATATTATATTATTATTCTCATTCTTGGAAAAAAATCCAAATTTAGGGTTTGGATTCCATATCTGACTTATCCTTCGTATACAACATCAATAATCAAGTTAAAATAATTAACTTAAATATTCTGAATAGATTCATATAATAAAATTTTATTATCATAATTCTAATTGTCACTTCATATATTATTTAAATAATATAGTAATTATATTTTCATGGAATATAGTAATGGTATACCCTTAGCTATTCCTAGTTCTCCTTTACCTCTTTTCCAAATATATTATAAAATTAAATTATAATACTATCAGTTAGGACTGAGCAAAAAACGGGTATAACCAAATTTTCGAACCGAATCGAACCGAAATAATTTAACCGATTTTTTTTGATAATTCGGTTATTTTTAACATTTCAGTTATATCCGAAATTATATACTGGTTTGGATTAGTTTATATGAGTTTCACTTTTGTTATTCAGTTTAACCGAATAACCGAACAAAGTAGGTTAGCATGAAGTTATTTTTTTGGTAAATTGGTCAATTGGCCTATAGAATATTGACACACATACAAGCTCGCCTACGTGTCAGTATTCTATTGATCAATTGACCAACTTATCCCAAAATAAACTTCATAGTAACCGCTTCATACTAATGACTCAACACTCGCTACTTACAACCCAGCGCATTACTAGCCCTAGCCCAGACTCTGAACTCTGAAGTCGAACTCAAGTCTGAAGTCTCAATCTGAATCTCTCATCCCAAACCCAGAATTTAGATCTCGAACTCGCAAAAATTACCGAGGGTTTCGGCTTTGCATATACTTTGCACAACTTTAAAGAAGGTGCGCTTCTTTTTCGGTCGATTATTCACTTTAAATTGAATTTGGTCTGTTTTTTTGGTTGGATTTCGCCCTTTAGGCCATTTTGATTTGTTAGTGATTCTGTCTTTATATGTATATATTTTCATTAAAATGGAAAAAATTGTTGTATCTGGGCAAAAAAAAAATTGTTTGATTTGAGAGTGGGATTCTGTTGTATGAAATCTTGATTTGTAGTAGAAAGTTTTGGAAATGGCGAACAAATCGAGGCCGAGGACAATAACTATGTATCTTTAAATCCCTAATATCATTGGTAGGTTTCTTTTTCAATTCAGTAACTGTTGGGTATCTGCATAAAACAAAACTTCATTCCAAAATTAGATGAATTATTCAGCTTATTCTTAATTTGTATCTCGATTTGTATCTTGCGAAATGATAAATTATTGAAAGTAGTAGATGCGTAAAAGGGTTATGTGGGTGAGTTTCAGTTTCAATGGTTGGTAAAATGTGTACTTGCATATCCAACTATATATACTTTGAACAACCTTAAAACAAATGTGATGCATATTTACAAAATCTCTTATATTTCCTTACTTTAATTAATTAATTATTTACCCACTTATTTCGGGTCACATTGCCTTATGTTGTGTTGGGAAGTTGTATTTGAAATTAATTAATTGAACTCAAAACTTTAACTTGAAGTCAATTTTCAGTGTCATAAGACATGTTTTTACTGCATTATTACTACTATTATAATTCTTAAATCATAGGACTTCAAATAACTTAAGAAACTTAGATATTATTAATCCTCATCTAGAAGAACACCAACTTAACACAAATAACTTATTGAAATGAAAAGTAAAATGATGAAACTCTGGTTTGTCAAAATTTTATAACAAAATCAGATCCAAATCTGTAAGCCTTTCAAATATTGCTTCTGAAACGCAACCTGCAACCTTAGTGATTAGATAGAAAACCAGGATATATAAAACGCATCCTGCAACCTTAGTGATTATATTGCTTCCTTTCAGTTTTTGAAAGATAGTGTTGTTCAGTTTGTTACATATTTATCCTACAAAAGTTATTTAAAATGTTCTTCAGACCACAGTAAAATCAAAGTATAAATGGTAAATACAAAATTCATGGATCCACACTACAAGTAAAGTACTCAATTTCGACGGACTATTCCATTTAGGTGAATGTTTTTTTTACATTCTTTGTGTTTGGAACGTCTTCTAATTTTGGGAATTATCTTCTTCTAAGTGGACAATGTTTTGATTGCACTAATCTTGTCTCAACCCATTACGGTAACATCAAATTAGGAATTCTATAAGATGGTTATCCCTTTCTACTGTAGTTTCATTAGCAAAAGAACAAATTATTTTACCAATTTTTCCTATTATATGGAGTGGGATGCATGATGTCGAATTTACTTTTCAGTTGCATCCTACATGTAATTTTCATCATTTACTTTTCCTTTTACTTTTTATAAAAAAAGAAGTCATTCCCAGATTCTCCTTAACTTGGGCTATGAAAATTAGGTAGACTTTTGTAGTAGGTCCAATTGTTCTAAATTAAGTCTGTATTATAAGCGCTGAAGTTTTTGGCAAAATAGTTCTGCATGGATTAGAGAGTCTAGCACCTTAATGTCACCGTGCTTCTGCATGTAAGATAACCATTGCAACCAAAAAAGAATTTGTTATTTATATATACTATTGGAGAAAAGAAATTTGTCAAGAAACAAGCTGCGGTCGAGGCAATCGCACTCTATCACCGAGGTGGAAGGTGCTTGCTTAAAGTTCACATGGTCATGGTGGTGGTATTGGTATTGGTATTGGTGGCGGGGGTTGTACTTAATGGCTGCAACTTCTTTTATTGAACTCTTACTAGGCTAGGACGGGTCTGGGTATTTATGTTTGGATATTATGTTAGTTTTAATGAGTCTGGATTTGGTTTATGCTATTGGTGAAATTTTTTATATGAAATGTGAAGTTCCCCCTTAATATAATCTATTGGATTTGAGATTTAGTTAGAAATTTACACAAATTTTCGTTGAATCAAACCTAAGGGAGCCTAACAAGCCACTAAACAAAACTGTTCACCTTATAAAAATAGCCACATATTTCTTAGAATTGAGCAGTGACTGGTCTACACAAAAACACAGACATGAAAAAAAAATAACAAAAAAACACCTATGCATACAATAACATGGTCATGGGAGATAAATTTCATATTTCACATTGTAAGGAATATAGGATCTATTCTGAAAACATCATCCAAAATAACTTTGACAAACAAACTTAAGTCGATGCGAAGGAGGAAAAAAAGTAGATCCTTATTTACTAATATTAGAAAATACTGCTAGTCAAGAGAGTTCAAACTTTACTGATGCTTTGTAGCTAGGAGATTGCTGGGATATTGCTAGACCCGCTTGCACCTTCATCTCCTCCCCCTTATGTATTTATGTCATGTAACTTTCTTTTCTTTAGCGGAGTGTCTGAATTAGTCTAATAAATTCTTTTCTCCAACATTGAAAATTTAATTTATTAGAGAATAGACTTGAAGCCAGTTGTAAAATAAATCTATGTCTTATCGCCAATATATCAATGTTATTTATATATACTCCGAAAATGAGTCCCATTAATTAGAATTTTGGACCTATTTTTATCCTATGCATTTTAAGGCTTGTCTTGCACACACTCTTTGAGATTATTTTTAGAAATAACAAGTTGAACTTTTGATTTAAAATGCTTTGAAAGTCAAAGCGACAATCGTCATTTTGGGATGCAGGGTGTATAATTTTTGGCTCTTGCTTTATCAAAAGGGTCGTTATGTGCATGAGATAGATAAACTTGACTGCAAATGTAAACTAATGAACATGTATTCTGTATTGAGGCAATCCACCACCAAAAATAATTAAACCACAAACATGGCAATGGTTGAAAGAGCAAATCCCTAGTCCAATCCTTTATTATTTTGAACCCACACTATCAAAGTTAAACTAACTACACCCTCAATGCACACCGCTAGTAACAGGAATAGTGTGAATCATTATCAAGATAGTGTGAATCATTATCGTGTAAAACTATAAAGTTTTTTTAGAATGGGAAAAGGGGCTTATTACCAAAATTGCTATAGCTAAGATAGTTTATTTTCCCATCATTCTTTCACAGTGAGCTAGAACAAATGAGTTTCTCAAATTCTATGGAGTTTTCACTTTAGAACATATAGTAATTTAGCATATATGTTTCCTCCCTTTTATTTATCTCGTCTTGCATCTAGAAGCAAACATGCAATCATTGATTTCTTGTTTGAAGGTGGACTTGGACCTCAGAAACTATAAGCGATTTCTAGATATCAAGTTGGCGCGTGATAACAATATCACCACTGGAAAGATTTACCTAGTTTGTAATTATCTTGAACACCTACTTATGCTCGTCTTATTATGTGATAGTATGACTTGCTTTAATTGACTTAATGGATTAATTATATTTTCTTACTAATTTTTTATAGTCTAGCATTGACAAGGAGAGAATGGGTGACTATCTAGGGAAAATTATTCAGGTCTTCCACTATTTTGAACAGATTTCTATTATTTTGTAACATATCTGGTGTTAATTTTCTAATATTAATATCCCTCAATCAGGTTGTCCCTCATATCACAGATGCCATTCAAGAGCGGATCGAACATGTAGCAGATGTACTAGTTGATGGAGAAGATGGTCCAGCTGATGTTTGTGTCAAAACTGGGTTGCACAATAGGTTTGTTACCAACATTGGCATGATGTTGGTAGGATTTGTTCCTTTTCCAGTTTTGTTTGTGATTTATTGGAGTTAAGCATGAAGGGGACACTAAATCAATGCCATTTATTGAGGCTTTCGGACAGTTCTCATATCATGTTGGTAAATTATGCATGAGACTTTATATAAGCTTATTTAATTTTTTAAATTAAAAGAAAGCTAAAGTACTCTCACTATGCAATAAACTTTTTGTCAAAATCCTACATTTCAGGTGCTTACAACTTTTGCTTGATACATGGCAGCCTTGTGCCTGTTTTGAATGTTGTTGGTGAACAGGTGAATACAACACCAAAAATGTTGTAGCAAATTTTAATGTCTCTTATCACTTATAAGGAGAGCTAGAATGTCATTGGAATAGCTAAACTAATTTTAATTGCATGTTCAAAAAATAAAGTCAACCCAGCACAGTGTAAGGGGACTAAGAAGCCTGGGTTTGATGCCATATAATCTAGCTTGCCACATCACAACGGTCTCATGTCTCTCATTATATATATGTACATGACCTATTTGTCGAATAGTAATTATGTTTTATTTTCCTTTTTTAGGCAGAAAACATCATAAAGCTCTATGATGTCTCCAACACTTGGCGTGTTCCATTTCTCTTAAAATTACATGATTATGTTATATTATAGTTAATAAAGTAGAAGTTGTTAAATATGTAGCAACCATGATGCCCATTCTTGCAACATCAAACTTCGTCTATGCCCATTCTTCACTTTCTTGAGCTTTGAGCCTTTGACAATCGAGTATGCTCAAAAGTTTCTCTGGTTAATATACTAGCTTCTTTTTTTTGGTAGTCATTTGGGGAGAATTTCCTTGAAGACAATCTTTAGCCTTTCTATAAGTCGGATCCTCTTCCAGAGACGATAAGTATTTGCTCTTCATTAGACTGGGATTGTGAAAAAAATCAAGCTTCTTTTCTAACCTCTTTTGACTTGCCAATTGGTGCAGAATGACGGGGATGTAAAAATAGTTGTCGGAAATAACTTTGACGAGATTCATTTGGACGAGTCAAAGGATGTTCTTCTTGAGGTACAATCTTGATCATCAGTGAAAAAAATCATCGCCAAGCTTACCATTGTAATGAAGTTGATAATGATGATAGTTTTGACTTCAATTTGATTTTAAATCAGATATACGATCCTTGGTGTGGCCATTACCAAGCACTGGAGCCAATATATAACAAGCTTGGCAAGTATTTGAGAGGCATTAACTCACTTGTCATAGCGAAGATGGATGGGACTAAACTATTAGATGCTCAGGCAAAAAGTCGTGCTTTAGAAAATTTGGTAGAACATAGTGAGACTCCAAGTGATTCGAGAATAATTTGACAACAAAGTAAAGTACTTCTCACCGTCAACGTGAACTTGAACCTACAACAAGACCTGCAAATTTAGAACCAAGCTCATATGATGTGGTTAACTCCAATTCAAAAGAGGACACAACCAGCTCCCCCATGTTCTCCATAACAGAAGGTACTTTTACCCCTTGTTTCTTCACTTTATTGTTGTCTTCTGTTTATCTCGTATGCCAATCCATACAGATCACACTACATGGTTCACATTGTGGTATTCTATGGGGATAAAATGTAAATCTTTTTGTTAAACAAAATAACATAGCTTTATTGAATATCAAATTAAAAAAATGTATATATGAGATTTTGCTATATTCAACATTTATGTCCCCTATGAACAATTGGAAGGCACAACTAAAGACTCATTTCAGCCCAAGAAATTCTAAAATCTTATAACTTCTATTTTAATGCTTTATCTCCCCCACTCCTTTTTCCCGTAAGTTGGAGTTGAGTCAAAGTAATAGATTTCAAAGTTTAGCACTCAAATATCTAGAGTAAAATTTTATTATAGTTAAACAACTTTTTGAAGCATAATTGCAGGTTTGATACTTACATGTTGATGTTGATGATGATCATGAAATAACTACCTCCTTCAATACTACATTGCATCTTTTAAATGAGGAATTTCCGTGCTTCATTTACGGAAGACAAGGGACGAAATTATGAAGTGTACTCTCTCTCTATATATAGATATATACTTTGATTGAAGAACTGTAGTAGCTTTAGATGGTTAATTGTAAAGATAATAAATGATTATGTAGTGGGTGATTTTATTAAGTTAATAATATTTTAGTTTTTTGTATTTTTGCCATTATTTGTTATGGGGACATTGAGCCAGTCAGGTACACAAAAAGAATGTCAAATTTTGATTTGGCAACAATATAATTCGTTACCAAAGCATTGAACAAGTTTTAATATAGCAACAATTTTTTATACATTTAGTAAGAAATTTTTGTTGCTAATGACATTAAAAATATAGTATTTGGCAACGACAAATTAACCTAATAACAATGGAGAGGATATTTGTGACGCCCCCAAAATTAGGTATACATCACCCATCTTGGGTCGACACTTACATGGTACAGAATTTAAAAACAACTTATTAACATAAGCGCCGTGTACAATACGACATAAAGCGTGAGTTTAAATACAAATATCGCTCTACTAGATATTATACAAACTCAAATAAAAAGTCCTCATTACAGATTATTATCACACTATTTTACGAATAGTGAGGACTACTAATGCTATCTTCAAGACCATCACTGCGTTTCCCAGGCTCGTCCAAATTATATTATCATTTCACAAGAGAAACGGTGAAAGAAAGGGTGAGCTCAACTAACCCAATGAAATATTATGACTAAGATAATGCGAGAATAAATTATCAATAGTCTTCAATAATGTTAAACCGATAAAATACAATAGACAACCGGTTTAATCTGCGGTGAATATGCAATCCATTAAAAGAGTCAAGTAGAAAATAAAGTCTACTATCTTTTAGGTTTTAAAGGTTTTTCATCATTTGTTTATAGTCGAGACTCGACTTTAATAAATATTTCACATCATCGAATCACCCCCTTTTACTGACGAGGATATTCTTTAGTATCAATGACCACAATTATTCATGCACTACGGGCCAAGAATATTTGTGTATTCATTAATAGTCATGATCATGCCAACAAGCATCCATCAATGCACTACTGACGTACCGAGGATTTTTATCACATCATTTGTAACATTACGGTCATGATTACACCGAATAGTCTCTCAGTCATAATCATACCAAGTCCATCTATGCACTCTGAATACCACAGATGACTTTCAAAAAATATAAACATGAGGATGATGACAATGATATAAGAATTCAATAAAACAAGTTCAAGAATTATTTTATCCGAGGAATTATTAACGTCCAAATTGTCAACATGATAATCTTGTTTTGTAGAGTAAAATTCAAGAATGATCGGAAGAATATTTCCATGAAAGATCTTTGGATGAAACGCAAATATCAAGGATATTCTACTAATTTCATGGAGTATAGAAGTCAAAGTTTTAACCAATTGGGTATAATAAAGAATGGAATAACAAAAGAAATCACCATGCATGCGATAGATATCCTTGCAGACGAGGTTATTCCAATGCGAGAATAATAAATAACGGAACCGGTCGGTGAAATTCACACCGCAAGCGGATGTTCCAACATAATAATAAAGATGGAACGGATCCGGTGTAAAACACACGATAGGATATTCCAACGGGGAGAATAATAAAGAGGCGGAACCAGTCCGGTGTAAAACACATGAACGTGATGTTCCAGCGAGAATAATAAAGAGCGGAACCGGTCCGGTGTAAAACACCACGATGTGATGTTCCAATGTAATAATAGAAGAATGTCACCAAGTATAGGGTAAACCACTTATACAAAGTTATTCCAACGTAATAATAAACAATGGAATAACAACAGTTCTCTTCATGAATAAGAAAGAATAACACCCCTTACATTTGGTAGGAGATTGAATCTGCTGACGTTGTAGTAACAAAATACTCTTCTTCTTTCTCTCTTATTCTCTCTATACTTTCTCTCTCTATAGCTTGAATGAATTCGTGAAAAATAATGAAGCCCTAGGCCTCTATTTATAGAAGATTTCTAACTTAGCACCTGCCGTGTGAAAAGGCAAGTGGCTTGACGACTGGTTTGACGCCTGTAATGTGAAACGACAAGTGGTTCGACGCCTGTAATGTGAAACGACAAGTGGTTCGACGTCTGGTAAAGGTAATTACTATTAACGAAGGTAAATACTATTGACGAAGGTAAATACTATTCACAAGGGTAATTACTATTGACGAAGGTAATTACTATTGACGAAGGTAAATACTATTCACAAGGGTAATTACTATTGACGAAGGTAATTACTATTGACGAAGAGACTCTTAGATGATGACATATGAGCCCCCCATAAAATAATCAAACTTACCACAAATCATTTTTTTTCATCAACACATATTTAATCTTTCAATAATTATTAATCATTTATAACTTGTCGTCTTAATTATTGATTTAATACTATAACATATTATACGATGATAATCTTGTGACAATAATTGAATCAATAATATAAGAGATATGATGCGATAATTCTTTGTAGCAATAATTGAGCATAGGTGAGTGACTTCTCACGTAAGCATCAATAATCAATACTGGTGTTACTACTATGCAACTACGCCAGTATTCTTTATTACTTTTACCACCGGGGTAGTTCAACAGCTTTTAACGGTAACACCTCCGTAGTTATTTTTATAAAATATTTTTGTCGTTTTCTCAATCCGACAATAATTACATTATGGGTCCACCAATGATTGAGCCATTATGCGAATATTCCCTAACAAAAGAATATTCCCCACCAAACGAATATTTTATAACAACTTGCATACTTTTGCAAAATTTATAAATATTACCCACAACTATAACATTATATCAAATTTATTCCATAATATTCAAAAAATAATATTTATAGAAAATTCATCTTTATTAAAAAATCGGGTCTTACAACCTCCCTTCTTATGAAATTTCGCCCTCGAAATTAGAAGTACGATACTGGTATGTCGTCGAAGAGGTAAGGATACCTTGATTTCATTTCAGATTCTAACTCCCAAGTCATTTCCTCAACATCGTGGTTCCTCCATAAAACTTTGACTTGAGGTATAACCTTGGAGCGTAGAATATGTTCCTTCTTATCCAAAATTTGAACAGGAACCTCTTCATACGTCAAATCTTCCGCTATTTAAATCGGTTCTAACTCAATAATATGGTTCGGTCTTTCACATATTTACGTAACATAGATATGTGAAAAACGTTATGAACACGAGACATATTTGGCGGTAAAGCGAGTCTATAGGCCACAGTTCCTACTCGATCGAGGATTAAAAATGGACCGATGAATCGAGGGTTAAGTTTTCCTCTCTTTCCAAATCTTGTAACTCCTTTCCATGGAGCAACTCTTAACAACACATGATCTCCTATATCGAATTCCACGTCCTTTCGATGAAGATCGGATAACTCTTTATCGATTTTGTGAGGTTTTTATCGTTGTCGGATCGTTTGAATCTTTTCCGTAGTCATACGTACCAACTCCGGTCCCAACAACGTTGCTTCACCCACCTCATCCCAAAGATATCTTTGGAGAACGACACTTTCTTCCATACAACGCTTGAATGGAGCCATGCCAATACTTGCTTGATAAGCTGTTGTTGTAGGAAAACTCCACCAATGGTAAGAACTTGTCCCAACTCCCCTTGAAATCAAGGACACGAGTCTTAATAGATCTTCAAGAGTTTGAATAGTCCTCTCCGATTGTCCGTCCGTCTCGAGGATGATATCTTAGAAACTAAATCGTAAGTCTGCGCCCATAGCTTTTTGCAAACTAACCCAAAATCGTGAAGTGAATACTGGCATCTAAGCATACCATGCGATCTTACAATCTCGTTTATGTACATACGAGCAAGACGTTCAAGTGTATAAGTTTCTCGTATCGGTAAGAAATGAGCGGACTTGGTCAACCTATCAACAATGACCCAAATCGCATCAATGCCTTGAGAAACCTTAGGAAGACCGTGAATTGAAATCCATGGTAATGTGCTCCCACTTCCATTCTGGAATTTCAAGTGGTTGAATGGACCTTTTGGTACTTGATGCTCGCTTTAACTTCGTTGACAAGTTAGACACCTTGAGATAAACAGTATATATCTCTCTCTTCATATTGCTCCACCAAAATGTATGACGAATATCATGATACATTTGGTACTCCCGAGATGGATTGCAAATGGTGTGTTGTGTGCTTCGCATCATGATATTATACTTTAAATTAGGGTCGTTAGGAACATAAAGTCCGGAGTTGACTCAAGTATTCCTTCTTCATCGATTCTTGCTTCCTAAGCATAGCACCTTCTTGCACTTTCTTCCTCATACGCATCGACTCCAGTCCGTAGCTTGGCGACTTTAACTTTATCAATTAAAGTCGGTTCTACTCGTATACTCGCTATCATCACATGCGTCCTCGAGTCTTTAATTCTATCTCCATCCTTTGCAAGTCACACAAAATGGGCCTTTGCGTTGACAATATCGCTTTTCGTGCTTGCATATGATTTTCTACTCAATCGTCGGCTACCACGTTAAACTTTTCGGGATGGTATTGGATGGTATGATCATAATCTTTCAATGATTCAAGCCAACATCGTTGTCGCATGTTGAGTTCCTTTTGAGTGAAGAAATATTTGAGGCTTTTATGATCCGTAAAGATCTCCACTTTCTCCCCATACAAGTAATGCCTCCAAATTTTAAGTGCAAAGACAACAAACCGCCACTCTAGATCATGAGTAGGATAATTCCTCTCATATTCTTTGAGTTGTCATGAGGCATAAACTATTACTTTTCCATGTTGCATGAGAACACATCACAACCCCTTTGCTCAAGCATCACATGTAGATGACAAATCCCTCCAAGCCGGATGGTATTGTCGAGCAGTCTTTGAAATAAGTCTCCTCTTGAGTTCTTGAAAACTCTTCTCACATTCTTCGCTCCAACCGAACTTTGTATCTTTCCGAAAGTCAATTTGAGTCGATGGAATAGCGATTCGAGAAAATCCTTCCACGAATCTCCGATAATAACCGATTAAACCGAGAAAGCTACGTGCTTGATCATCGATTTAGGTTGTTCCCGACTTTGAATAGCTTCAATCTTTCTTTGGGTCAACAGATATTCCATGACTTGATACCACGTGCCCAAGGAATGCTACTTCTTCAAGCCAGAACTCGCATTTCTTCAACTTGGCATAAAGCTTATATTCACAAAGCTTTTGGAGTGTCAGCCTCAAGTGTTGCTCATGATCTTCACGGCTTTTGGAATAAATAAGGATGTCATCAATAAAGACGACCACAAAGTGATCTAAATATTCCTTGAATACTCGGTTCATCATATCCATGAAGGCAGCAGGAGCATTAGTCAATCCAAAGGACATGACTAGGAATTCATAATGCCCATACCGAGTTCTGAAAGCCGTCTTTGGAATGTCGTGGTTCTAATCTTCAATTGGTGATATCCTAACGAAGATCAATCTTTGAAAAGAATTTGGCTCCTTGCAATCGGGTCAAACAGGTCATCAATACGTGGCAATGGATACCTATTTTTGATGGTGACGTGATTAAACTCCCGATAATCAATACAAAGTCGCATACTCCCATCTTTCTTCTTCACGAATAGAGCAGAGCACCCCAAGGAGAAGTACTAGGGACGAATAAAGCCAATGTCTAACAATTCTGCAGTTGGGTCTTTAACTCCTGAAGTTCAATAGGAGCCATTCGATATGGGGCTTTGAAATAGGTTTTGTCTGGGGTTCAAGGCCGATACAAAATTCAATTTCACGCCTGGGGTAGGCCAGGAAGTTCTTGAGAATACGTCAGAAATTTATTAACAATAGGAATATCGTTTAAAAGCGGCGTATTTTTATTTAAATCTATGACATGAGCTAAGAAAGCTTGACATCCGTTTTTCAATAAACGAATAGCTTTATGGCTTGAGATGACCGTGATTGATTTTAATGGTTTGGTCGTTTGAATTCGCATAATAGGTTGATTAGGAATATGAAAGCTAACAACCTTACGAAAACAATCAATTTTTGCATGATAAGTAGTTAACCAATCAATCCCTAGAATCACGCCAAATGCAAGTATTTTTAATGAAATAAGATCGACAGGTAATGTGAGGGTACCGATTTGAACCAAACAAGACTTATAAATGCGATGGATGTAATGAAGGTTTCTCCCAACGGAGTTTCCACAGATAAGTCAAAGTCTAATTTCTCCGGAGTCAAATTTAATCGATGAGCGCAAGTAGGAGAAATAAAAGAATGGGTAGAACCGGTATCAAATAAAGTATAGACTTCATTAGAGTTTATGATAAGCTTACCCGTGATGACCTCATTCTGATTCCTTGCTCTTTGGGAGTCACCAACAAATGCTCTCCTTGCCTTCTGGGTTTTGAATTTTCTGGGATGGCCTTTGGTGCCTCCATCCTAGCTGAATTTGTCTTGATGTCGACAAAAAAATCGAGCTAAGTGACCTTCTCTTCCACAATTATAACATGCTTTGGACGGCATGACGCAGTTTGGACTGATGTGTCCCTCTCCTCGCATTTGAAGCATATGATAGGTGGTCTTTCTCCTTCCTTAACAATGGGTGCTGGTGCTGACGTCTTTCCATCATTGTTGAATCTCCTTTTCTTGAAATGTCCATTCTTATTGTTTTGGCCCTGATTACCACCGAAGTGGTTACCATATCTGCCTGTTGATTCCCTCACGCTTGTTGTCACCGCCTCGATGACTATTCTCATTTGGTATTATAATTTTGCCTAAATTTTTCTCTTTTAGTTATATTGACTCATTATCGCTCTCCACTAATCGAGCCCTATTTACAACATCCTGAATACAAACACGGTTTATGAGAAATAAGATGTTGACGTATCTCCTGACTTCAAACCTCTTAAAAACATTCGCGCCATTCTCTCTTCATTATCCACCAGTGGGACGATAAACCGTGATAACTCCGCAAATTTTGCCTCGTGTTGCGACACGGTCATATTGTTTTGTTCCAACTTGATAAACTCCACCTCCTTCATGTGGCGAATACTTTCGGAAAGTATTTGTCGTTGAACGACTCTGGAACTTCTCTAAGATATCTTGATGATAATTTGGTTGAGTACGTTTTATCGATTCCCACGATGAATCAGCCTCTCTGCTTGCAACATAAAAGCGTGAGGGAACCTTTTGCTCCTCGGAGCATCCCAAGACATCAAATATCTTGGTAATCTGCTTTATCCATGCTTCCGCTAGAAGTGGTTTTGGCTCTCCCTTAAACTCCGGTGGTCCCAGCTCCTTAAATTGTTTAGCGGTGACCGCCCGAGAGTTTTCCGTGTTTCCACCTACGTTTTGGACAGGAGTCGCTCTCGCCTGCTGTTGCATAAATTGCATAAAGCCTCTGAACATTTGATCATTCGTCATTTGGTCAGTGTTGTTGTTTGCATGAGGATTGTCGCCTTCCTGATGCACATTATCCTGATTATTGATATGTGGTGAATCAACAATACTCTGCGCTCCATTGCTATTCTCAACATTCTCGGATGTCATTTTCGAATCTTTGCCACAAAACAAAAGGTTAATTGACATGTAACAAATTATCCCTATCTTCCGACCAACCAATAAAATATCACATAAACTTAGGTAGGTCATACTAGCGAAGGTATTCTGTCTCTCCCTCCTAGTACTATTCTCACATCTTAGCGAGGGATCATATCCCTAAGCTCGATACCAACCGTGACACCCCAAAAATTAGGTATACATCACCCATCTTGGGTGACACTTACACATGGTGCAGAATTTAAAAACAACTTATTAACATAAGCTGCCGTGTATACAATACGACATAAACGTGAGTTTAAATACAAATATAAATCTACTAGATATTATACAAACTCAAATAAAAAAGTCATCATTACGATTATTATCACACTATTTTACGAGAATAGTGAGGACTACTAATGCTATCTTCGGACCATCACTCGTTTCCCAGACTCGTCCCAAATATATTATCATTTCAAGAGAAACGGTGAAAGAAAGGGTGAGCTCAACTAGCCCAATGAAAAATATTATGACTAAGATAATGCGAATAAATTATCAATAGTCTTGAATAATGTTAAACCGATAAAATACAATAGACAACCCAGGTTTAATCTGCGGTAGAATATCTGATCCATTAAAAGAGTCAAGTAGAAAATAAAGTCTACTATCTTTTAGGTTTTAAAAGGTTTTTCATCATCGTTTATAGGCGAGACTCGACTTTAATAAATATTTCACATCATCGAATCACCCCCGCACTACTGACGAGGATATTCTTTAGTATCACGACCACAATTATTCATGCACTACGGGCGAAGAATATTTGTGTATTCATTAATGGTCATGATCATGCCAACAATCATCCATCAATGCACTACTACCATCGAGGATTTTTATCACATCATTTGTAACATTACGGTCATGATTACAAATAGTCTCTCGGTCATAATCATACCAAGTCCATCTATGCACTACGTGCCACGGATGACTTTCAAAAAATATAAACATGAGGATGATGACAATGATATAAGAATTCAATAAAACAAGTTCAAGAATTATTTTATCCAGAATTATTAACGTCCCAAATTGTCAACATGATCTTTGTTTTGTAGAGTAAAATTCAAGAATGATCGAAGAATATTTCCATGAAAAGATCTTTGGATGAAACGCAAATATCAAGGATATTCTACTAATTTCATGGAGTATAGAAGTCAAAGTTTTAACCAACCGGGTATAATAAAGAATGGAATAACAAAAGAAATCACCATGCATGCGATAGACCGCATGCATAAAAGTTATTCCAACGAATAATAAATAACGGAACCGGTCGTGTGAAATTCACACCGGCGGATGTTCCAATGAAATAATAAAGATGGAACCAGATCCTGTAAAACACATGATAGGATATTCCAACGTAATAATAAAGAAACGGAACCAGTCCGGTGTAAAACACACAGTGATGTTCCAAATAATAATAAAAGAACGGAACCAGTCCGTGTAAAACACACGCATGTGATGTTCCAATGTAATAATAGAAGAATGTCACCAAGTATAGGGTAAACCACTTATACTGAGTTATTCCAATGTAATAATAAACAATGGAATAACAACAGTTCTCTTCATGAATAAGAAAGAATAACACCCTTACATTTGGTAGGAGATTGAATCTGCAAAGAAGTAAGAACAAAATACTCTTCTTCTTTCTCTCTTATTCTCTCTATACTTTCTCTCTATAGCTTGAATGAATTAAGTGAAAATAATGAAGCCCTAGGCCTCTATTTATAGAAGATTTCTAGCTTAGCACCGCCGTGAAAAGGCAAGTGGCTTGACGACTGGTTTGACGCCTGTAATGTGAAACGACAAGTGGTTCGACGCCTGTAATGTGAAACGACAAGTGGTTCGACGTCTGGTAAAGGTAATTACTATTAACGAAGGTAAATACTATTGACGAAGGTAAATACTATTCACAAGGGTAATTACTATTGATGAAGGTAATTACTATTGACGAAGGTAAATACTATTCACAAGGGTAATTACTATTGACGAAGGTAATTACTATTGACGAAGAGACTCTTAGATGATGACATATGAGCCCCCCCATAAAATAATCAAACTTACCACAAATCATTTTTTTTTTTCATCAACACATATTTAATCTTTCAACAATTATTAATCATTTATAACTTGTCGTCTCAATTATTGATTTAATACTATAACATATTATCTGAGATGATCTTGTGACAATAATTGAATCAATAATATAAGAGATATGATCGTGAATTCATGTAGCAATAATTGAGCATAGCTGAGTGACTTCTCACGTAAGCATCAATAATCAATACCGTGTGCTACTATGCAACTACGCGTATTACTGTACTTTTACCACCGGGTAGTTCAACAGTTTTAACGGTAACACCTCCGCTTTATTTTTATAAAATATTTTTGTCGTTTTCTCAATCCGACAATAATTCTATTGTGGGGTCCACCAATGATTGAGCCATTGTATTTAATATTCCCTAACAAAAGAATATTCCCAGACCAAACGAATATTTTATAACAACTTGCATACTTTGCAAAAATTTATAAATATTACCCACAACTATAACATTATATCAAATTTATTCCATATTATTCAAAAATAATATTTATAGAAAAATTCATCTTTATTAAAAAGCTGGGGTCTTACAATATTGTTACTAATACTAAAATAAAAGGCAATATTTTTTATCGTTGCAAATCATATCAACTTTTGTTGCACATATAAAGAAACGACAACATATAATGTCGTTGCTAATCGACGACTTTCGTTGCTATTGAAAAATAACCAGCAACAAACATTTTCATTGCTGATTTAGCATAATGTTGTTGCCAAATAATATAATCAGCAACGAAAATCGTTGCTAAAAAGTTTACATTCCGCAACGAAAGCAAGCTTAGGCAACAATTTTCATAATTTACTGCAACGAAAAATGTCGTTGCAAAATGGTGTCAATTGCAACGAAAATGCATGGTCGTTACAAAAAAAAGAGTTCATTTCGTTGCCAATTAGCAGGCTTTTGCAACGAAATGGGGTTTTTAGCAACGAAATTTTAATTATTCTCGCAACAATACATTTTGTTGCTAAAGGATCGATGTCTCTGTCTGCGAAAGCCAAATTTCGTTGCAAAATGTATTACTTTTGGCAACGAAAAAAATACGTACGTTGCGGAACAATTAGCAACGCTCATTGCGCAACAAAAGATGCAACGACAGTAAAATCGTTGCCAAAACCCTTTTGCAATGAAATTTGGTACCTTTAGTAACGAAAATCGGTTATTGCTGAAGCTCTATTTGTTTGAAGTGTGTGTTGACTGTAAATAACAGTACTATGTGTTATATGTTATTCTAATCAATAGAACAATATTATAAATGGTAGGTCGTTGAATGAAAGATATAATTAAGTTATGTAAGCAGTAGACCAGGTAAGTTTCTCTAACCTTACTCAAATCTATATGATTATACAAGTGTCCTCACTTGGATAATCATTGTAGTTAAACACATGTTGATATATATATATATATATATATATATATATATATATATATATATATATATATATATATCGTAAATAAGCTATTTGATCATTAGACACAGATTTAGAAATTTCTTTGAATATGATAAAACCTTTTTGTATCCAATCAAATTGTTTTGGTTCGGATTCCCGACTAAGTATGAACATCCCTTATCTGGGAAAAACTTTTGTGCGCCTGAGGCAGATATGATGAACGAGAATATCGTTACGGTATGTAGTATTGATCAATCAGGCATAACGGGTGATCACCCCTGCGTACCGTAAGTTATGACGGTTTGCAGATGAAGTTCTATTTGACCTTTTTGAAAACTGAAAACTATGTTCATAGTCTATCGTCTGTTCTCCATTTATGGTCAATACGTAGTTTCAAAATTTGAAATAAGAATTGTTGTATTGTTTAGTGTTGCTTCAGTACTTCACAACTATTGCTCCGTTGTTGAAGAGTCGTTCAAAGAAAATATTTAATCCTTTTAGCTAATATTTATAATTGTTATTACTTGCTGGGCACTCAAATGCTAATTCTTGCTTAATTTAAATGTTTTCAGCTATGTATGATCGACCTGAAGGTTCAGGCAAGAACAAAGGGAAAGGAAAGCTATCAGATTAAGTTTGCGTTATCTTATGTAATAGCTAGACTTAAATAAATTGACAATATTTATTATCTATCATGTAATGAAATGTTTTAAGGTCGCGTAACTGGGATTTAGACAACTCTAATATGTAAATTAAGTTTGATATTTATGACATTATTATTATTATTCCGCTCAAAGAAATTGTATCGTGAAGCACTGAGTTCGGGTTTCAAGTACTTGAATTTGGGGGCGTTACAGGTTGGTATCAGAGCTTTAAGGTTAGAAATCGTAGGTGGGAGTAGACCTTAGGCTATAACCTTAGAGCAGAAGGAAACGTTTAAAATACATATAACTCATATAGAGTTTAAAGTTAGATGAATGAGATAAATTCATCGCCAAACAAAATAAAAGATAGCTTAAATAAAACTATTATTTGATGTGTGTATATATTATATGCTAATCTAGATAATTTATGTGTAGATGTCAGGAGGAAAAGAATTAGGATACCTTAAGATCGTAAAGAATGAGCCAATATTAAAGCCAATAGCTGAACTAGAGGCTCACGTTGAAGATAACCTCGATGAGGTGATCATTTTAGAGAATATAGTACCATACCCAGAAATGGTGGAACTAACAGATAGTGATTCGGACACCGAAGTTGGTGCTGATCAAGCATCAACCGAAGTGCAGAATCTGAGGAACAAGATTTCTTTTTTGGAAAAGTTTTGGGAAATAGAAAAGCTATTAAATAGCCAATTACGAAAGGCATTAATCGAAACAATGGAAGAACAAGATAAATTTAAGATCCAGATTAATCAGATGGGAGCCAAGAGCAACATATCGTGTGCAGCTCCAAGCAAGAAAGGGAAAAGAAAAATAGAAGACCACGACTTAGGAAAATTCGATAAGAAGAAAGGGAAAAAGATATGTTACATTTGCTGTTATGAGGGACATACCTCTCTGTATTGTCCCGACTATAAACCAGGTGCATGTTTTATATGTGGATTGGAAGGTCATCGAGCGAAAGGTTGTCCAGGATCAGGAAAAGGCGGAGTAAATAAATAGTATAAGTACTATTTGAATATGTGTGTTCTATGATAAGTATGTCTGTGTAGTATTTCTAACTTATGTATAAGTTGTAGCAGCGATTCCCGACTTTTGTGGTCACAAAGGGATATCGGATGTTTAAAGCAGTATGTGCTATGTTATGTACTATGTAATTGTTGAATGAATATAAAGTTATGTTTGGTTAATGAAACAAGTTTAAAATATTAAACTTATACGATAAGGTTTAGAATGTAAGTAATAAAATATAGATTATGTTTTATTTAACCAGATAATGCCGCCAAGACGTCAAACTCGAAACCAAAGGGTAGAAGAATCATCGACAATCTTTGAGGACAACAACCCGACACTGATCGCGAATTTCACGAACATGGAAGCTCAAGCCATGCAGAATGGAATGCCGACCGTGGGGAATCAACTAGACAATTGATTTACGAACTTCAAGGATTTTAAGGCCGTAGGACCACCGGAATTTAGAGGTACCTCTGATCCGATAGAAGCCCAAACTTGGGTTAAGGAAATAGAAAAAGCATTTGTAGTCACTAGGGTAGCTGAGGGGCAAAAGACAGCTTTTGCCACCTATATGATGAAAGGAGAGGCGAATTTCTGGTGGGAGGAAAATCAAATTAGGGCAGGAGAAGGAGTGATAGCATGGACTAGGTTTAAGACTCTGTTCTTTGAGAACTATTTCTCGTTCAGTGTGCAGGCTAGGATGGAGGTGTAGTTTTTAGAGTTGAAGCAGAAGAACATGACAGTTGCGGAGTATGCCGCAAAGTTCAATGAATTAGCTAGGTTTGCTCCGCATCAAGTTGATACGGAGGCAAGGAAGGCAAGGAGGTTCGAGCTGGGATTAAAACCCTGACTCTACAATAAGGTGGCGATATTGCAGATAAATACTTTTGCATTACTTTTGGAGAAGGCTATCATAGCCGAAGGGGGAAGTGAGGCCATGAGCCTCTACAATAGGGAGAAAAAGAGCAAGGATAAGGTTCAGGGAACTGGGAAGGTAGAAGCAGGTAGTGGTAGTGGGAATGGAAAGAGAAAGTGGAACAATTTTGGAAATGTCTAAGTCAAACAGGAAGGTGTGAGGAAGCAGTCAGTAATGCGATGTAAGAATTGTGGGAAGAATCATTCAGAGAGTGTCTTAGTGGTAAGTTATTGTGCTATAAGTGTGGGCGGGATGGACATATCTCTCTAACGCCCCAATCCTAGAGACGAACAATGGGTGTTTTCTTCAGGTGGATCAACGGAACATAAGATCAAGGACTGTCCGAAAAGAAGGATGGATGTCGAAAGCGTGAATGCGGGAAGAGGCAACGGAACACTGGCAATAACGGGAACAACTTCAACAAAACCAACCGCAAGAGTCTTCAACATGACGGTTCAGGATACCATAGCAGCCGGGGATGGAACTTCAGGTATTCTTCGAATAAATTTTATTTTCTTATATATGATTTTATTTTAGATATAAAGAAATTTTGAGGGAGAAATTTGAGTTTTGTTAAAAATCAAATCTTCGTATGATTAGATGGACAAGTTTTATGTTGAATAGTTAAAGATTAGTTCGATCGAGTCTGATCGAGATCTACTTGAAAAGATTGTGTATGTTATTTTCCCTTGTACTATAAGTTTTGAAGCGGTGATTCCGGGGACGGAATCCTTATAAGGGAGGGTGGATGTAATACCCCAGTATTTTCAAAATATTTAAATAATAAATTTTGCATTTAATTTTTTTTATATATAAAGGTGGGATTATGTGCAAAGAAAAGTATATGTATTTATGTGATAAATAAAACTTATTTATTATATGAATAATTATAAATAAATTCTTTTAAGAATTATTGATCATTATAGGTTATATTCTTATTATAAATTAATTTTGTAATAAAAATATTTATTATCTATTTTCCATGAAAAATATGATTATTATATATATGATATGATTATAAGGATTATTATGATATGTATTAGTTAAGTTAATTATTTTAACTTAATTAATAATGGTTTATATGAAGGTTATGTCGGATATGGATTCAAAACCCTAATTCTGGATTTTGAATAAGGAATGAGAATATTAATATAATATTAATTATATTTCAGTAATATAAATATGCTTGAGATGTGTGTAATGTTAATGTGTGGAACAATTATAGTAGCACAGTGCAAAACCCTAGCGTTACTGATAAACTATAGTACATAGGTTAATTACGACGGTAAGAATTTGTTAAGTTATGTGTTATGTAATTAATGAAAATTATTATGTTTAATGTTAATTAGGAAAAACATTAATTAATATTTAGAAGTCCTAATTAATAATTAGGTAAACCCTAATTAGTATTTAGAAACCCTAATTACTAAATTAGAACCCTAATTGCTAAGTTATAAACCCTAGGTATTAATTTAGCAAAGTTAATAGTAATTAATATATTATATAAAGACTAATTTATAAATCCTAGGTAATTAGTAAACCTAATTTAATTAGAGAACCTTAATTCATATTTTTAGCAACTAAGATCTTCATTTTAGCCCTAATCTCAAAATCCTAGAACTTGGACTTTTGGAGCTCTAGGATTAAACCCTAATGGGTGAGAGGAAATGTCAACATTGCCACTAAAAGTAAACACCAAATGACCAAACTACCCTTTTGATTATTTTAATAAGGTGGAGTGTAGATCTAACCCTAGTAGGGTGGTTGGTGGCCAACCCCAACTAGCCATGTGGCTTAGTATAGCCTTTAATCAATCAAAAGGATCGATCACATGATCGACCATAGCATTAAACCCTTTATATATAGGATTGGAGAGAGGAAGAGGTCACTTGTTAGCCCATTTTGCTCAAACACTTATCCAAGAGCTCCTCTCACCAAAAGCCATGAATTTCCCTTCATTTGTCAGTCACAAAACCAGCCCCACGAAACACACCAACAAAATCAGTAGCCAAAAATTCGATTGTGTTCAAGAAAGGTAAAACCCTAAACCTAAATTTCGATTTTTGAATTCATGTTAGATGTTATGTTTAAATGTTTAAGGTTATGTTAGAAGGTGTCATTTAGTGATCTGGGTTGTTATAACTCAGATCCATAACACTTAGATGCACGAAATTGTTTATTTTAGAAATCTGGAAAAATCTGGAAATTTGTGTTTGACATCCTAATGTCAGTCCTTGTAGATCTTTCTCTGGTTATGGTTTTGGTTGTTTAAGTGTTTATAGTTGTAGTATGTCATGAGTTCTTTGATATGGAACTTGAATCAGGTCCATATCTACTACAGATTGAAAGTTATTAAAGGTCAAAGTGCGTTGAGCGATCACATGAAACTGTTTGTGGGTAGCCCAGATTTGCCCAGAAAATCTGACAACGTTTTGCAGTCCCTATATCTTGCCGATCTTTGTTAGTATACTTGTAGACTAACATGAGTACTACATATCCATGCCCCTATATTACTCAAATACGTATCAGAATCGAAATTAAAGTTGGTCAAACATTGGTTGACCAAACTGCTCAAGAACATTTCTGGAAAACCCAGAAATGTTCAAGAACAGTTCTTGGCCTTCACTTTGACCGGGTTCTAGATTCTGATTCTGGTGTAGTTTAATTTCTTTTAGGAATGTTATATGTACCATGTCATGTATACTACATGTTAGACCCATTATAATACCATAAAATCAACCGGAATCTAGATTAAATCGAACCACCATATAGGCACTTTCGTATTCACTTTGGTTTACGGGTTACCACGAAAACCGAGGCCTCGACAACGAGTTTGAAGATCTGGATCTTGCATCTGATTTGTTGTTTGACTAAGTTGATGGATATAGTTTGAAGTGTTACAACAATACTACAATATTAGAGTCTTAGATATCCCGAACCTAATGAATCGAGAATAAGAGGTGGTGAAACAAGACACTTGGTCATCGCACTTTGTCGTTGTTCTTGAGCTCAAGAACACCAACGGTGATGACAAAGTGTCGCTATAGCCTATAGCTGACGGTTCCTATTATTTTTTTTTCTAATTTCCAAAAATGATTTAAAAATAGAAATAAATTCTAAAAATCATTTAAAAATAGTAAATAAATTCAAAATTATGAAATCGGTTTTAAAAATTATTTTAAGTCATAAACATTAACTTTTAATAATTTGGCATATTTTCCATAAATATTAGTAATTATTTGAAAATTATTTATTTGATAAATGCACTAAATAAATTAACTAAAAATGATTTTATTATATTAAAATCATTTTAAATGATGATAAGGTATTTAATAATATTTTAAGTTATAAAATGTAACTTTCAATAGTTTAAAGTAAATTTCATTAATTATTTAATATTAATGATATTAGATTTATTTAATAATTATATTAAGTAAATAGATTAAAAATAATTTTATTGATTTAAAAATCATTTAAAAAGGATATAAATGGTTTAAACATATTTTAAGTAATTATAAGTGACTTTTAATATTTAATGAATAATACCTTAATATTTTAATATTATTGGTAATTGTTTAAAAATGATTTTGAATGTTTTAAAAATCATTTAAGGGTATTAATAATACTTTAAAAATATTTTGAGTTATTAAAAATAACTTTGATATTTTGGCAATGGTTGCATTAATATTATAATATTATTTAAATATTAATGATAATAGAAAAATCTAATATTTAAATCATTTAAAAATGATTCTAGAGTTTGAAAATCAAGATAAATTATAATAATTATTTAGAAATTATTATAACTCATTTAAAAATAATATGACCGTATTTAAAATATCCGAGATAATATTGAATCTGCATGAGAGAGTTTTAAACTCGATAATTACTTCGAAATAAAGCCATCCAGATAATCAAAAATGCTACCCAAATTGATCCAAAGCGTATAGTATATTGAATTGTATAAGTATTTGTTTATGTCTTAATGACTAGTATAATTATGAGACAATGTGATTAGGATATGTGTTGACTATAAATAACAGTACTATATGTTATATGTTATTCTAATCAATAGAACAATCTTATAAATGATAGGTCATTGAAATAAAGATATAATTAAGTTGTGTAAGCAGCAAACCAGGCAAGTTTCTCTAACCTTACTCAAATCTATATTGAGCAAGTATCCTAAAATCTTGTTTTACTTTATTCAACGGATATCGTAAGCAAGTATCTTTACATTTGCATTTTCTTTATGCAATGGACATGAGTAAGAAAGTTTCAGATTTATATTATTATTGTACTAGATTATTAACCATATTATCGTATATATTATATCCGATCAGTGTTTATCAACATGATATTATATCATATAACTCATATATATATATTCTGTTTGTTAATTTCAAAATATGATTATACAAGTGTCCTCACTTGGATAATCATTGTAGTTAAACACATGTTGATATATATATATATATATATAGTCGTCTAAGCAATTTTATCAGCTAGACACAGATTTAGAAATATCTTTGAATATGATAAAACCTTTTTGTATCCAATCAAATTATTTTGGTTCGGATTCCCGACTAAGTATGAACAACCCTCATCTGGGAAAAACTTTTGTGCACTTGAGTCGGATATGATGAACGAGAAAATCGTTCTGGTATATAGTATTGATCAATCTGAGGGCATAACGTGAATCGATCACCTCCGTACTGTAAGTTATGACGGTTTGCAGATGAAGTTCTGTTTGACCTTTTCGAAAACTGAAAACTATGTTCATAGTCTATCGACTGCTCTCCATTTATGGTCAATACGTAGTTTCAAAATTTGAAATAAGAATTATTATATTGTTTAGTGTTGCTTCAGTCATTCACAACTATTGTTCCGTTGTTGAAGAGTCGTTCAAAGAAAACATTTAATCCTTTCAGCTAATATTTATAATTGTTATTACTTGTTGGGCACTCAAATGCTCATTCTTACTTAATTTAAATGTTTTCAGCTATGTATGATCGGCCTGAAGGTTCAGGTAAGAACAAAGGGAAAGGAAAGCTATCAGATTAAGTTTGCGTTATCTTATGTAATAGCTAGACTTAAATAAATTGACGATATTTATTATCTATCATGTAATGAAATGTTTTAAGGTCGCGTAACTAGGATTTAGACAACTCTGATATGTAAATTAAGTTTGATATTAATGACATTATTAGTATTATTCTGCTCAAAGAAATGGTATCGTGAAGCACTAAGTTTGGGTTTCAAGTACCTGAATTTGGGGGCGTCACAACCAATCTCAATTGGCAGTTCAATTTCTCCGACTGAATTTCGGCGAGATCCGTCAAAAGCTTTAATAACCGTATGGCTGCTTCTAATCCGTTTGAGATTGACGTTCATCTTCACCAAAAGTAGTATAAGGACAGATATTTAGAGACGAACCTCCATCTATCAAGACTCCAGCTAGCATGTATCCGTAGGACAAAATCGCAATGTGCAACGACTTGTAATAAGTGGTCACTTCGGCCGGTATGTTATCATCAGTAAAAGATATCACATTGTTGTTAAAAATGTGATCAACCAAATGTTGAAATTTTTCCACATTCACTGATTTTGGCAAGTAGGCTTCTTCCAAAACCTTCAGTAAGATCTTCATGTGATCCTCAAAAGAGAAAACCAAGTCCAGTATTGAAATTTGATGTGGAGCTTCTCTTAAGCTTAAAAACACCTTGGCTTCATTATGGCCCATAGTACGGAGGAATTTTTCAATTTTCTCTGTGGGAATTTTCCCCTTTGATTTGATGGTAGACTTCATCACCCGTTGGGGAAGATAAAGTGGATTCTCCTTCAACACTGCAATAGTTGTATGAGAGGTGGATCCTTCAGCTTCTCCATAATTCCATGGGACTTTTTGTATGCTGATAACAGGATATTTTGGTCTGAATGGTAAGCTAATTGGCTCTGGTGCAACCACTTTCAAAGGATTGTCAACTCCCTTAAGTTGAATTGCTTGTATTGTGAATGGTTTGACAGTCCCATCAACCTCAACGGATATAACTGCTACCAATCCCTTCCATTTAGTAGGACATGTATTCTCACTCTCAAATATCACAGTATCATCGTCTCCCAGTTGCAGAACAAAGCTGTCAATTAGATTTTGAATAAGGTGGCGGAGTGCCCAACATTCTTCCGTGATGTGATCGCAAGCATAGGAGTGCTACTGACATACTCCATCAGAATTGAACCGTCCTGAACGGGGATTAATTGGAGGTAGAAGTGAGGTGATCCTTCCTTCATTGATCAGCATATGAAATATCTCCTCCATAGGTTGGCCCAGGTATGTAAATTCCCTTCTATTGGCAAAATCCCAATGGGCTTTGGCATTTACTCTCTTCGCAACTTTGTCCTTCAGTGTTTTATTTTCTAAAGGCGATGATGGAGTATTCATAACAAAAGGGAGGAGACTAGCATGCTCCTGGCCGACTAATTAGCGTGTAACTTGATGCTGATGGATCACCAGTTCTGCCAATTGCTTAATTTGCTTATATAGATCTTTCATCTTTCGTTCCATTGCAAATTGGAACTTTGCATAATCCCATTTGTCAACACCATCTTTGATGGTCTAGGATGATTCACCATTAAAATTGGAACTCTGTCCACTGCTCCAACTAATCATATCGACTTCTTCCTCTTTATGTTGAGGAAGAGGGTTGTCTTGCACGTGAGGTTGATCTAGCTTGGTGACCACGATCTCACCATTGTCTATTAAATCTTGGATCTTGTGTTTCATGGCCCAACAATCCTGAGTATCATGTCCAGGTGCTCTGGCATGATAAGCACACTTCCGAGTAGCATTGAAACCCTTCCCATTCGGGTTGGCTAGTGGAAGAAGACGTGTGATTTTATTCTGAGTCGTCAGAAGAGTAAGAATATTCTTGAGCGAATCCCCTAAGGGTGTGAACGTTTGAGTGCGTTTTATTTCTCCACCTTTTGGCAATGGAGGGTTTAAAGACTGTGCTTGAAAAGGGGAGTTGTTTCTCCTCTGGATATGCATATTTTGATTACCTTTTTAACCTTGTAGTATCAAGGAAACATTTTCCTCTTTCTTTTAATGGACCCTCCGGGGGTTGTTTCCATAAGTTCCGGACTAGATGTGTTCATCAACTACTTTAAGAGCGGCTAGGTCTTGAATCTTTCCTGACTTCAACCCCATTTTAGCCATTTCTCCGTGTTCGATCATTTCAAAAAATGGTTTACCAATGCCAGCTAAGACTCTCTCATAGAAAGGAGCTTTTTGTATGTCTATGAAGGTCATAATCATTTCTGACTCTGTCATAAAAGGAATAACTTGAGTAGTAAGGTGCCTCCACCTTTGAGCATACTCTCTGAAAGACTCATTGGACTGTTTCTTGACCTTGGTAATCTGTTACCGGTCAGGAGCCATCTGAGACAGGAAGCTGTATTGAGTGAGGAAGGCATGAGCTAGCTCTTCCCAACTATGGATCTTTAAGTTGTCTAATCTGGTATACCATGAATGGGCTTCTCAAGTCAGACTTTTTTGGATCAGCTGTATTCTGAGCTTCTCGTCCTCTGCCTAAGATCCAAGTTCTCCAATGAACACCTTCAAATGTGTGTAAGGATAACTCGTCATACTTTTCGAAGTCAGGAGTTTTGAACTTCTCTGGATAATGAACACCGGGGAATATACAAAGGTCATCATATGAGACACTCCCGTGTGCTTCAATTCCTTTGATAGAACGAAGGGTTTCTTCCATTTGAAGGACTTTTTCCTGATGTCACCGGTGTCTAGATCTCCTTTGAGATGGGTGTTTTCAGGGTTTTTGTCTGTTGTAATCAACTGAAATTCCGGACTTGTTTTATCCAAACCTTGGGTTCCTCCCTGTGCAGAGGACTCTGTATGTGTGGGCATTTTTGGGCCCCGAGTAGACTGATGTAGTTCTTTAAGTAGAACAACCAAATCTATAATTTGTTTACTTAATCAGTCAAATTCTTCACGAGAAACGGGATTAGACTGGTCACATGAAGACATGATTGGCTGTAAGCTCGTGGCCTTTTTGAATTTTGCGCGGGTAACAGGCCCAATTATTTCCCTATAAAAGACTTTCATAGTTTAGTCTTAGGGAATGTGTAAATGTTTACATGCTTTGTGATGTATCCGTTATAGGAATATTATCCTACAAAACGGATGTTAGCTGTTTGTAGTACATGATAGCATGTTAATTTAAATATGCATTTACACATATTACTTCATATTTCCCATTACCATGAGGTTGACATGGAATGACATTACAAGTAAATATTTGTACAAGTAATTGAAAAATGGAAAGTATGAAGAGACTTTCCTCCGTGTTTGGTTTATCAGAGGCTGACCTATCTTAGGTTTAATCTCGCGGGTTTTTGGCATGAAGGTTCCCAGATCATCGCAATCTTCTTGACGAAAATTTAATCCGATCTTTCAACTGGAGTGAATCTGGGTGATAAAGCAGACGTTGCTTAGGGTTATCTTTGAGATTGGATTGCTGCAAGTACTGAAGGTCCTCAAGGTTATCTCTGAGGTGTGCCTGTGTTCCCGGTGTTATCTCCGGGTCTTGTACTGAGTGCCTCGGTGTGAGTTTGGAGCTTGAAGCTGACTGCATGCATTTGAAACAAGAATTTCCGAGGTTATCTCCAGAACTGCAATTGCACTCCTTGGGGTTATCTCCAAGGTTAGCATTGCTATTCCCAGTGTTGTTTTCAGAACTGGAACTGAGCATCTCGGGGTTATCTCCAAGACAGAACTGTCCTCTCCGGTGGAATTTCTGGTATTTGAACTGCATTATCTTCCAAGGTTATTTCTGAAAGACGAATCTGCCCTCTTGCAGTGTTAGTGACATCTGTGCAAAAAATGTTTAACAATGCACAACATACGTTAAACATCGATTTTGGTCCAAGACCTTGAACATTCATTCTTTCTTTGAAAAGGAGAACCCGACACCAAGTCCGTAAGTTTGACATTTCTTAGGAGCACGTCTAGGTGATCAGCCTATAGTACTCTATGTTGTACAACACTACTTCATTAAACGTATTTACGTTTAAGTTTTGGCAACCTCACGTGCCTGTCGATTGACGAAAAAACATTTGTTTATCCATACTCAGTCTCTTTTTTTTGAAATCCATACCAAAACAGTTGGCATAAGATAGTAACATTAATATGATTTTGATAGATTATAAGGAAATCCACAAAACATATTAAGTCTAGCCGAAGGAATTGTCTTTGACTTCTTTGTACATCAATTCATGCGTAAGATACATGAAGTATAAAGCTTGTCCAAAATAAGCATAGACAAGGGTTTAGAACACTTGCCTTCAACATCTTCTACAGTTAATTCACTTCTCTTTTGTGTCTTTACCGATTCTACAATACATAATTACATACCACATTAGGTCATAAATAATCAAGTATTGACATTAACATATCTTCCTCTTCTTCTCGGTCTAATCATTCATTAGATTAGTTAACGTTCATTATGGTTTATCGTATCACTTTGTGTTTACATTCTGGTAACCTTTCGTCAACTTTTAATCATTAAACTTAAGGTTATAATCATCCTTAATAATGTTACTTTAAGTTATTTATGGTAATAATTCACCTTCAATCAACTTCCTTTCCTTTACATTCATTATCTTTCTTTACTATCTTTTTTCTAGCGGTGCCAGTTACCTATGTATGTATATTCGTGTATTATGCACGTACAGGAGTTTAGCGATGTCTTCTTGGACATGGTTACTGGCATGATAGATACAAAACCTTTTCGAAGATATGCTATCTGTTGCATGCGACTTAGCAGTGAGTGGGATTTGGTTACGGTGATTGCTATTTCAAACTTTATAAACTTGGTGGTATGCTGCAAGCTTAGCCCCCGAGCCTCGAAAAATTTTTAAGTTTTCAAATTTCTATCCTTTCTGGCCTCATAACTTAATCGTTATAAGTCAGAATTGGCTCGTTCAAAAGCCGTTATCTCACATATCTCGTATACTACGATTTCATTAGGACAACTTATGTTTTCGAATCCGTTAACACTGAATTCACAGTTTAAGTTCTTTATTACGTGTTTATGAACGTTCATAGCTCGTTTCTTCGTTTTAAGTGGAAATTCAACCATTCTTTTATCTGCAACTCTAAAATGCAAAATTCTACTATACGCCATCGAAAACTAAGGTTTCCAAGTTAAACAATGACTTTTGACTTTCATTCCGAGAATTTCACGATTTCGACGATTATCGTCTAATCTCGTAAATTTTGCCATAACTTCGTTACTTGAGATTTTTACTCCGTTCAAAATGGATTCATTCCATCATTCTATCATCCTAACCAAGCATATATCTTCTAATCCTATACACGATGATTTTAAACTTGTCCATTAACAACATATGATAAATTTTCATATGTTCTTCAATAGTTCATAACTCTGTGATTATATTTCCACTTGCAACATGGTTTATTAATGTTTAAGTCCACTAATAGCCATCCTTGTTACTCCTTATGATACATGCTCCACCAATAATCCACTTCTTTATCAACTAAAATGAAGAGATGAAGAGTAATGGTCTAAGGATTGATTACCTTTGAAGTTCTTGATTTTCTTCTTCTTCTTCTTCTTCTTGAATTAGTAAACTAGCTCTCAATTTTCTCTCAAAGTATTTGTTCTAAGTGTTGGTGAAAGTTAACAAGCAACAAATGACCAACAAACTCTCATATTTATAGGCTTTCAAAGTGAGGGCAAAATGGTCAAAAAAGCCATCCACCTCCTTACTATTCAAAATTTGCTAACAAAAATCTTATCCTTTGCTTGGCCATCAAGTTGGCCGGCCATGACTCACCATGGGGGGCCCACATGGGTTGCCCCATTGGTTTTTCTCACCCGATGACCCATCGGTTTGATCTACGGGTCCGGTTCTTTATTCGGGCTTAGGTTTAATTAACTTTGGGCCTAACGTTGGGCTTGTATTACTTATCTTTGGGCATTAGCAATAATTTACTTGGGCTTTCCCAATACATGAGCAATCATATTAGTCCATTACAAATGGCTTAAACTTTTAACGTATAATCCTCGTATTCTTTTCGTATACTAGTTTGTATAACCATTCATTATATACTTCATATTACCTTTCGTATATACTTATACAATACCTCGTACCATACTCGTATTCATTACCTCGTATAATAACTTTCTTATTATATGATCATCATTTTTTTGAATTTTCACTTTCTTTAACATTCTCGAACTTAGTACGCAGGCGAAAAACTGCGTTTGTCACAACTGAATTATTATTAAATAACCCATCTTTCCTTATCATTCTATCATTAAGTATTTCCCGGAATGTCAAAAATAATTCCCGAGCAGAAATGGATGAATAGTGTTTTTTGAAAAATTTCTCGGAAAGTTTTTATTTTCTTTTTGGAAATTCAAACACCTTAATTCTATCACGTAGCCAGAATGCTATGACATTATTCCACTTTTAGGTTATATAATACCTTCATCTTGCTTACTCTTTATAAATAACATATATTATTCTTTTATTCATTATTTATTCAAATAAAAATTATTTTACAATTAATCCAATTTTCTCGGTTGTTACATTCTTTCCCCTTTACAAGAATTCTGTCCCCAGAATCTCGCCATAAGTTAGTCAAACAACTGAGGGTAATTCTT
This sequence comes from Panax quinquefolius, assembly GCA_020205615.1. Taxonomy (NCBI): domain Eukaryota; kingdom Viridiplantae; phylum Streptophyta; class Magnoliopsida; order Apiales; family Araliaceae; genus Panax; species Panax quinquefolius. The sequence goes on along the minus strand of CM035171.1, from coordinate 89,453,975 downwards.
CTTCATCTTTTCTTCAAGTTCCCACGTTGCTTCTTCGACATCGTAGTTCCTCCATACTACTTTCACCGAAGGTATAACTTTATTCCTCAGAACTTGCTCTTTTCTATCAACGATTTGAACAAGCATTTCTTCGTACGTCAAATCTTTCTCCACATGAATAGGCTCATACTATATTACGTGCTTCTAATCTGGCTTATAAGTACGTAACACAGATACATGAAATACATTGTGTATACGTTCTAGGTCTGGAGGTAATACTACCATTTAAGCTACTTTTCCTACCCTTTTTAATATCTCGAAAGGTCCTATAAATCTTGGACTCAACTTTCCCTTCTTCCCAAAGTGTATCTTTCCTTTCCAGGGAGATACCTTTATAAATACGTACGAGCAAACTTTGAACTCTCTTCTCATTCGATGATCATCTACATACTTTTTCTGTCTGTCTTAAGCTGCTACCAGTCGCAGTCGTATCAACTTAACTATATCCGCTGTTTGTTGTACCTATTCAGGTCCTAGCATTCGGGGTTCTCCTACTTCATCCCAACACAATGGTGTTCTACACTTCCTTCCATATACAACTTTGTAAGGCGACATGCCTATGCTTGAATGAAAATTGTTGTTATATGCAAACTCTACTAGCGGTAGATGATCATCCCAACTACCTTTAAAATCCATAATGCAACATCTCAGCATATCTTCTAATGTTTGAATTGCTCTTTCGCTCTGCCCATCTGTCTGTGGATGATAAGCTGTACTTAACTTCAACTGCGTTCCCATCTGTTCTTGTAGATTTCTCCAGAAATTTGATGAGAATCGTGGATCACGATCTGACACTATCAAAACTGGTACCCTTTGTCTTGAAATAATTTCATTAACATAGAGTTTAGTTAACTGATCTAAGTTAAACTTGACTCTTATTGGCAAAAAGTGAGCCGACTTCATTAACCGGTCCGCTATTACCCAAATAGCGTCGTACCCTTTCTGTGTAGTTGGAAGTCCCACCACAAAATCCATTGTAATATGCTCCCACTTCCATTATAGAATTTCCAATGACTGTAACAAGTCGCTTGGTTGATGATGTTCGGCCTTAACTTTTTGACAAGTTAAGCACCTACTTACATATTCTGCTATCTCTCTTCATGTTTGGCCACTAAAAACTCTGTCGAAGGTCTTGATACATCTTAGTACTACCAGGATGAATCGAGTACCTTGAACTATGAGCTTCTTGTAATATTTCCTCCTTCAACTCCTTTTCACTTGGAACCCAAATTCTTCCTTCAAATTTTAATAATCCCCCATTATCAAGACTATACTTTATCTCTTTTTCATCTGCTAGCCGCTTCTTCATCTGGTCACACTCATCATTTTTGAGTTGTACCTCTTTGACTCTCTCTACAATGGTAGATTGAATCTTCGTTGTAAACAATTTCTGACCTGACTCACTCGGTAACTTCACCTCTAACTCCATTCTAGCCATCTCTGTTATTAACTCAGCTTGAGCCATTAACATAGACAACTTTTCCCGACCATTCCTACTTAAGGCGTTGGCCACTACATTGGCTTTTCTAGGGTTATATAGGATATCGCAGTCGTAATCCTTTATCAACTCCAACCATCTTCTTTGTCTCATATTTAAGTCTTTTTGTGTGAAGATATATTTTAGACTTTTATGGTCCGTTATATCTCACATTTTTCACCATATAGGTAATGCCTCCATATCTTTAAGGCAAATACCACCGCTGCCGGTTCCAGATCATGAGTAGGATAAAATTTCTCATAATCCTTTAACTGTCGTGATGCATACGCAATGAACTTGCCATATTGCATGAGCACGCAACCTAGTCCTCTATGCGAAGCATCACTATAAACTAAAAAATTCCCTATATCATCGGGTAAAGATAATACAGGTGCTTCATTCAACCTTCTCTTCAGCTCTTGAAAACTGTCTTCACACTTCTCAGTCCACACGTACTTCACTGTCCACACGTACTTCACTGTCTTCTTTCTCAAATTAGTTAACGGAGTAGCTATCTTCGAAAAATCTTGAATAAATCTTCGATAGTATCCTGTTAACCCTAGAAAACTCCGTACCTCAGTTGGTGTTTTTGGTTGTTCCCAATTAATCACTGCTTCCACCTTCGCTGGGTCCACTGAAATTCCATCTCTGTCAATAACGTGACCTAAAAACTATACCCTTTCTAGCCAAAATTCACACTTAGTGAATTTCGCGTATAACTTCTCCTTCCTTAGTGTCTCCAACACTAATCTTAGGTGTTCAGCGTGATCTTCTCGCGTCTTAGAATTGACTAGAATATCATCAATAAACACTACGACGAACTTGTCCAAATATTGTTTGAACAATCTGTTCATCATATCCATAAGTGCAGCTGGTGCATTCGTCAACCCAAATGACATTACCTAAAACTCGTAATAGCCATAACGAGTCCTGAATGCCGTCTTAGGTACATCCTCCTTCCTAACCTTTAACTGATGATACCCCATTCGCAATCAGAAAAATACTTTGCCCTTTCAATTGATCAAAGAGATCATCGATCCTGGGTCATGGGTATTTATTCTTTATCGTTAACTTGTTCAACTCTCGGTATTCGATACAAAGTCTCAACGATCTTTCCTTCTTCTTCACAAATAGTACCGATGCTGCCCACGGCGAAACACTCGGTTAAATGTATTTTTTATCCAACAACTCTTGTAATTGAACCATCAGCTCCTTCATTTCTACTGGTGCCATATGATATGGTGCCCTTGAAACTTGTACCGCTGCTGGCACAATCTATTATAGATTCGATCTCCCTATCTGGTGGAAGACCTGGTAATTCACTTGGAAATACATCCACAAATTCTTTGACTATAGGTATTTGTTCCATCGTTGCCCCCTCTCTCTGGTATCATTAACATGACACAAATAACCTATACAACCCTTCCTCAACAATTTACTAGTTTATGTCATGGTAAGACAACACGAACGTTCCGACGATTTATTACCGTAAAACACTACATGAGGCTGTCTCAACGTTCTAATGTTTACACATTTGTTATGACAATCTATAATTGCACCATGATTAAACAACCAATCCATCCCTAGAATTACATCGAATTCTCCCAACTTTATCGGTATCAAATCTACCGATAATTTATAACCTCGTATTTCTACACAACAATGCCTATGAATATTTTTAACAAGAATTATTTCTTCATTTGCTACCTTAATATTCAAAGGTATGGGCAATCTTTTGGGAAGTAATCCTAATCGTCTAGTAAAATCACATGCTATAAAAGAACAAGTAACACCTGAATCAAACAACACATAAGCATTTATATTGTTAATTGGGATAATACCTGCAACTACATCCTATGATGAAACTGCATCCTGGACCATCATATTAAAGGTGAGTGCCATCGGCCTACCCGTCTGAGCTGGACCACTCATAGCTAACTTACCACTATTAGTGCCCTTATTCCCATCCATCCCCTTCTTCGGGCAATTCTTTTCCATGTGATCAGTTGATCTACATACGAAGCATCCATGATTCTTCTTTGGACTTGAAAAGTTAGGCAAAATGTCCCCCTCCTGTCCACAGTTGTAACACACTGCTTTACCCTTGAGACAGACTCCTAAGTGAGTCTTCCCATAATTCTTGCACGCCTCCATCCTTTTATTAGGATCTCCTTGCTTTACCCCGGTATTCCGAGAGTTAAAAATCTTCCTCTTTTGCCCGTTGCCACTCCCGCTGGCTCCCTCCGTTTTAACTCCCCCATCTACCTTATTCTTGTTCTTCTTCTCTCTTTGGTATTGGCTTAAAGCCTCATTACCACCCTCGACAATTATTGCCTTCTCCAGAATGGTTCCAAAGGAGTTACTTTGAAACACTGATATCCAGCTATAGAGCCAGGGTTTCAAGCCCTGCTCGAATCTCCTTGTCTTCCTCACCTCCGTATCCACCTGATGTGGAGCAAACCTCACCAGTTCATTGAATTTAGCAGCATATTGGGGAACAATTATGTCCCCTTGTTTCAGCTCTAGAAACCTCATCTCCATCCTACCCTTCATACTCATGGGAAAATAGTTCTCGAAGAAAATCTCCTGAAACCTAGTCCACGTTATATTCTCCACTCTAGCCCTAGCCTGGTTTGCCTCCCACCAAAAGTTGGACTCTCCCTTCATCATGTAGGTGGCAAAATAAACCTTCTGCCTTTCTTCGACATTTGCAATAACAAATGCCTTCTCAATCTCTTTTACCCAAGTTTGGGCTTTAATATGGTCCGTAGTTCCTTTGAACTCTGGTAGACCTACACTCTTAAAATCCTTAAATGTAGTATCACGTACTACTGCAGGATTTACAGGTATATTAGCCCCATTTCGATTAAAGACAACTGTTAATAAATTAATAAACTCTTGCATCGGATTAACCGGTCCCCCTTCCTGTTGATTCACATTTGCTTCTTGATTTCGTTGTCTTCTTCTTGGCGGCATCTTTCTATTAAAATAAATAACACTTCATTATTACTTTCTTTTTGTTAATCAGTTATTATTCATTTTTAAATAATAACACATTGCACAATATGTTCAATAAAAGACTTATATTGATCTGTTTCTTCCTTGTAGTATAATACTACATCGTTCATCATTACACAACCTTGGCTGATTACATTATTTTCCCGCAATTACTTTCCAAAAATTCAAATTTACAAAAAGACTACCATTTGATTATACAAAAGAGGGTTTTACGTAACTACATAGATACAACATATTTAAATATCTAACTCTACTCTAGTTACTAACTAGATTATATTTGTTGAATGAAATTCTCATAATCTGCATTGGCAAGACTAGCTATCAGATCTCGACTGATAGTATGATGAGTCTGCCCTATCTCCGCAGGATACTCAACCACTTACCGCTGATAATCCTCGTGATAACTCCTATGTACATAAGACATTCTACTGATCTTCTACTTCTTAGCCTTTAGCTCCTGCCTAATCTCAAAGGCCTCGTGTTTAAGCTCATGGACCTTGTCCTTTGCTAAAACCTTCTCATCATGCTCTTCCTCCCACATCGTCTCCATGTCTTTCATGTTTACCAAGATATCATGGATTTCCTCCTTCAATTCTTTCACTTCTTTCCCCAATTGGATATTCCTATCCAATACCGTCATGAAAAATGCCTTCATTGACTCCCTCGGAGTCATCTCCTGTATAGGTACTACCGTATAAACGACACCACCTCCACCTCCTCCTCTGACATACCATCGAACAAGGATGTAAATCCTAAGTTCTCAAAATCTTCAGACTCAACCATCACCACCACTGAGAACTCAGCTACAGGTGTTGGTAAAATCTCTACCTAGTTTACAGACTCTTCACTAACCACATGTATGTCCCTATACATCATGTTATCTCCTGACATCTACAACAAAACAAATTATCTTGATTAGTACACATCATTAGAATAGTATAAACACATATCACATTTAATGCATTTTTAGGGTTAACTTCATCTTTTACTTCTTTAACTCTTCTTAAGGTTATGGCTTAAGGTTCTTCCCCCCCCCCCCCCCTTAAGTTTTATAACCTACAGCTCTGATACTAACCTGTGACACCCCCAAATTCGGGTTTCTTCCAACCCGACAGATGGTGCTACACGATGCTACAGTTCACACATACATTCAATTGAAATACCTCAAAAGAGTGAATATGTCTTCTATATATTACAAAATAATATTTCCCTTCCCAGGTTCTTTATAACCATTACATATGTTCATTGTAATAGTATCAAATAATTATAAAGTTCATACTATGCTATTACAAAGACGACTACTTGTCCGCCTTAGCCTTTCCTTTATCCTTACTGAATCCTTTGGTCCGTTCACTCTTAGCTGCATTCATATGGTTCAAGCAAGGGTGAGCATAACTAGCTCAACAAGTACGACAATATTGTTTAAGCAATATGTTCGAATCATATGAATACATATATCTTCTATAACTAAATCAATAGTTATGAAGTAATACATATAATTCAAAATAACACTTCTCTTTTTTTAAAAATGATGCACAACATACGTTAAACATCGATTTTGGTCCAAGACCTTGAGCATTCATTCTTTCTTTGAAAAGGATAACCCGACACCAAGTCCGTAGGTTCGACATTTCTTACGAGCACGTCTGGGTGATCAGCCTATAGTACTCTATGTTGTACACCACTACTTCATTAAACGTATTTACGTTTATATTTTGGCAACCTCACGCGCCTGTCGATTGACAACAAAACATTTGTTTATCCATACTCAGTCTTTTGTTGAAATCCATACCAAAACAGTTGGCATAAGATAGTAACATTAATATGATTTTGATAGATTATAAGGAAATCTACAAAACATATTAAGTCTAGCCGAAGGAATTGTCTTTGACTTCTTTGTACATCAATTCATGCGTAAGATACATGAAGTATAAAGCTTGTCCAAAATAAGCATAGATAAGGGTTTAGAGCACTTGCCTTCAGCGTCTTCTACAGTTAATTAACTTCTCTTTTGTGTCTTTACCGATTCTACAATACATAATTACATAACATACCACATTAGGTCATAAACAATCAAGTATTATCACTAACCTATCTCCTCTTCTTCTCGGTCTAATCATTCATTAGATTAGTTAATGTAACGACCCCAAAATTCATACAATTTAAATCTCAACTTCGGTCGTTAACCATACATTAAATATATAATTTTACATCATTATTCGATATTAAAAACACTAAAATTGCGGAATATTTAAAACGTTTATACATTTCCTTCTTTCTTGCCCTGAATCTCAACCTTTACATTACATTTCTTTGATTCAATCTTATATCATGAATCGTTACAACAAAATGACTATACAAAGTCTTACATCATAACTACATATCTATATACATTGGATAACTCAACTTACAATTCAACAACATGTTATGTTCAAAATATGAAATACATTTCTCATAAAACATAAGTAATCTTCGTGAATATAGATCTCTATAACTCACTTAGCACATATCTTTACCTTAAAATCTTGACCTGCAAAAGTGGGTATTTGCAAGAATGAGCTCGACAGCCCAGCAAAGTCTAATAGTTTTTATGCATCACATAACACATAATAACATGCTCGATATACATCTCATTAAAGTAACATGGCATACATGATTTTAATTCACATAGCAAATATAAAGATTGAGTTCCTTACTCAATCATCATTACTTAGCCAAAACAATGCAGTCATATATTGACTTTAACATTTCATGATTTCAACATGCATAACATATCATGCAATTTAAAACAGTTCATCAAGTCCACATATTAAATAGGAACCGAAAGACTTGCCTTGATCGTTGTTTACCAATAATAGTTTAACAGCTTACAGTTATCTGCACTTCACGTGCCCTACACAATTATATAATCATACACATCAACTATTAGTCACATAACAACACATAGTAATTGTAATGTAAACTCCACTCTACATCTCATAATCATTCCTATTAATTAGCACACAATGTTCAATTAGATTGTGTTAACTTTTTGACTTATGACTCACTATATTTCATAATCGAAGTTCATTCAAGTGCTTAAGCCTTGCTTGGACTACTTATTGGTTTTATATTAAACCCATTTCATATCCTATAATATTCATTTCAATTGAATTGAAACACTTTTTAAGTTCGTTAACACTTGGCACGACGTTTCGACGTTCATTAAGTCCCGCCTTGATTTATCTCTCTTGTGTATGCTTACTATGCTTCTATAACTTATCTAATACATTATTTATTAATGTTAAGCATCATTATATTTACTAACATACATGTTTTATAACTTAGGACATCATCTTTTATGGTCAGGAGCACTACACATGCATATGTGCATGCCCGACGCCCTCAGATTGCCCCAAAAAACATAACAATCCTAAAGATGACCATTTTGACTATCATTACAAACCTCAAATTAAACAACTTAAAGCATGAAAGTTGTAGGTCTACTAGCTTACGGATCATCTTGAATAATCTCAATCGGAGTTCGTATGAGAAAGTTATGGCCATTTTACTACGAGAGGCCAAACCGTCTGACTTCGATTACATCCCCACGCGGCAGTGAGAACTAAAATCATCAAATGGCGCCACAGTGAGATTGGCGTTGGGGCCCAAATTTCAGTCTTTGAGGCAAGCGAACTTACATGCTTGAGGCTCCATTTTTTTGGTATTTGGCCAAAAACTAATAAACGCATGACCACGAAGAATAGAACAACTAAATTTCTGTCTATAAATTAATTTCTAACACTAATTAACATGTATAACTTATGCCAATTACATATATACAGATTACCCAACATACATATACTAATTTAAACCACTAAACAACAATCACAGAAAACTAAATTCCTTGAAAACCATATTTTAAAACAAAACTCCATGTTTGACATTTGTTAAACACTGTGAACACTGTAATCTCTAATAACCACCAATTTGATTACTTTTAAACTACAATTCTCTGTAGTTCATATCCAATTAACATACCCGACTTTCAATTCTACAATTAGAATACAATCAATTACTAATTTTGTTATCCTACAAAACATGTTCATACTCATATGTTTTTACTGTAAAAACTCTTTTCTTTCTTCTTTTTTTTTATCGTAATTCACATAATCACATACATGTATATCCTCTTCATACAATCACCTATATGTATATATAGGATATTTATACTATTACAACTTCATAATTTCATACTCAACTATAATATATGAATTACAGAACTGTATACTATAAAACACAGTGAATTTCAAAAACACAGAGACTAAGGAATTATACTATAAGATATATATGTTAAGATTATAAAACATACCTTTTGTTGCTTTGAAACTATTTGTTAATCACTGATAATCTTCTCTTGCTACTTCTTTCTCTCCGATTCTCTCTCAATTTCTTTTAAAAACCTTTTTCTCTGAATTTTTCTATCTCAACTCTATGAGACTCTTTCCTTTAGCAGACAACTTTTCTTAGACTCAGGTTTAGAATTTAGACGTACACCCAAACCCAACTTGAGAATATAAAATAAACTGACATGGCCATAATACGCTTATTAAAAACATTAGTTAGAAAAACATATAACGTATAACTTATATATAAATTACTTATTTAGTTAATAATTTAAATTCAAAAGAAATCCAAAAGCCATAGGCTTTGTTTGGAAAATCATTTAAAATTAAACACTTAATAATCTTAAGCATTGTTTGGATAAAACTAACTTAAAATCACTTTAATTTATTTTAATAACCACTATAATATGGTTATTTGTCACACTTTCATTTAATTAAGTTTTCATACTTAATTTATTAATTCAAATAACAATTCATTGCATAATATAATAATTTATTTAATCATTATAAACACTTTAACTTAATTATTAAATTAAATTAGATTACTATTTCAAAATACTTATTTTCCTTAACTCATTAATTATTTATTAAACAAATAAATAATCAAATCACATCAAATCAATTAAACAAATACCTATTCAATGATAAACACATCCATTAAATATTTATATAATTCAATAAATATTTAAATATTTAATTAAAAAATATGGATTGCTACAGTTAACGTTCATTACGGTTTATCGTATCACTTTGTGTTTACATTCTCGTAACCTTTCGTCAACTTTTAATCGTTAAACTTAAGGTTATAATCATCCTTAATAATGTTACTTTAAGTTAATTAAGGTAATAGTTCACCTTCAATCAACTTCCTTTCCTTTACATTCATTATTTTCTTTACTATCTTTTTTTCTAATCTTTGGCGTATATGCCTGGCTGATCCCATGATGTTTCATACTGTGATAAGTGGATTTTATATCCACGAATCGATTCCTAATCCAAGCTTAATCGGTGTTTAATTTCTCGTGTTTATGTTTTATTTTACTTGTTTATTGTTATTTAATGTGTAGGTGGGGGGGGGTGGCGTGTGAGCATTAAAGGAGTGCATTCGTGGCACCAAAGTGGCAAGAGGAGAGCTAGAAAGAAGAAAAAAAGAAATCAGCAAGAATACCCTACCCCCGTCGGGGCGGGGGGTCTTCATGTCTGCGTGACAGGAGCAGAGCCCGCCAGGGTGGGCGTTCCCTATTCAAGTACCCCCGCCGAGGCGGGGGGTGCCAAAATCTGGAAATCCTAACTTGCTTTGAACTCTGCAGGGATGTAGACTTGAGCACTTGGGATATCATATGTGTAAGACACCAACTTTTATGAATAAAGATAAATTTTTCTAAATATTATGGTGTGGATTTGATATAATGTTATAGTTGTGGGTATTATTTACAAATTTTGCAAAGTAAGCAAGTGGTTTTATAATATTCGATTGGTCGGAGAATATTCATTTTAACAGGGAATATTCGTACGATGGCACAATTATCGGTGGACCCCACAACTGAAGTACTGTCGTAGTTAGAAAACTACAGAATTATCTTTTTATAAAAATAACGGCGAAACTTTTACCGTTAAACTGTTGAACTACCCAGTGGTAAAAGTACATTAATACGCGTGGTTACATAGTAACACACGGTATTGATTATTGATGCTTACGTGAGAAGTCACTCAGTTATACTCAATTATTGCTATAGTAATTGCTGCATAATATCTCTCATATTATTAATTCAATTAATGTCACAATATCATCTGCATAATATTTATAATTATTAAATCAATAATTGAGACGACAAAGTTATTCATATTATTATTTGCAATATTGACAATGTCTAGAAAGTTCTGTCAATGAGAGGTTTGGTCACCTAATTGCGCGCCAATAGGGAGAAATCCTTATCGGAAAGCCCCCTCTTTCCTGGGAATGATCTGGTTGTTAAATATTGTGAGTTATAATATTAATGATGAATAGGTTCATATTGATTTAAGATGAAATTGATATTACCATTGTATTGGGATTATTAGTGTTAGTAGAAATCGACATCTATTCTGATAATAATTGATGTCTGGAGGTTATATTGACCAATCGGGTAATTAATCAGATAAATGAGCAATTAATTACTATTAATTCACATGCTTATAACTATTTGTTCACATATGTGTACTATTGATTCACATGCATGTACTATTAGGGGAGGTGGTGCAAGATTAATAATACTTGCATGACTAAATTAAAAATAGAGGTATAGATGAAGGTACTATACCGTAACTATTTTTTTCACATGTGTGTACTATTGATTCACATGATGTACTATTAGGGGAGGTGGTGCATGCTTGATAATACTTGCAGGACTAAATTAAAAATGAAGGAAAAGATGAAGGTATTATACTGTAATATTTCGAGCTCCAAAACGTGCAATTATCGAAACTATATTTTCCTATAAATAGAAGCTCATTCTTCTTTCATTCTCACCAATTCACTAAGACTCACAAGAGCAATTATAGAGAGAAAGAAGAAGAGAAGTCTGCTACTTCACTACTATTCCAGTATCCAGTCTTCTTTAGAGGTAAGGGATATTATTTTGTTAAGTAATCATAATAATAATATTTTCTTCCATACTTTGTAATATGTGAGTAATATTATATCGTCTTGTATTCCTGATTAAACTCACATTTTGTTAAAGTATTGATTCCATACTTCGTGAAATTAGTAGAATATCCTTGAAATTTGCGCTTCATCTAGTATCGTTTCACAAGGATATTTTCTGCACATTCTTGTTAAATTTTAAGCTTTTCATGCCGGAGTACTGTCCATGAGTAGTATTCATTTTTACGGTACTATTAACAAAGTACTATTCATGTGGTACTATTCATAAAGTACTATTCATGAGGTACTATTCATAAAGTACTATTCACAAGTGTTATTCATAAAGTACTATTCACGGGATACTATTCCCGAAGTACTATTCACAGGGTACTATTCACCCAGGTACTATTCACCCGTGGAAATATTAATGAGAAAAATTGATTTATTTGCTATCCAAATCTTTTTTGATACAATATTATTCTTGAATTTTACTCCACAAAGTAGTATCATGTTGACAATTTGGACATTATTGAATTCTGGATAAATTTAAAGTCTTTAATATTTATCCTTGATTTCGTTTGATTAATGCTTATATCATTGTCATCATCCTGATGCTTATATTATGATGAAAGCCATCTTTGGCTTACGTGCATAGATAGACTATTGATTGGTATGATTATGACCAGGGATCATTTGGTATAATCATGACCGTAATGTTGCAAATGATTTGGTGAAAGTCCTCATTGGCCCGTAGTGCATTGATGGACAATTTTTGGTATAATCATGACCATGGGTTCTCTTCGGCCAAGGGTGCAAAGATGAATTGTTTTATGGTGTGATCATGATAGTTGATGAAAACACGATTATCCTTGGCCCGTAGTGCATGGATAATTCGTGGTCGTGATACTAATGAATATCCTTTGCCTGTAGTGCATGGATAATTCGGTGATGTGGATTATTTATTGTGCTGAGTCTCAAAGATAAAATATTGATAATAAACTTTTAATTCGTAGAAGATAGTAGATATCATGCTCTACTTTGACTCTTCTGAAATACAGTTGTATGTCTTTGGATATTGCAAGGATGAACTGTTAATGAATATCTTTGGCCCGTAGTGCAAAGATGAATTTATTAGTATGATTATGAACAGGAACAGTGATTTGGTATACCCATGATCTTTGATGTTCCAGGTAAAGACAGGTGATAAAAATTATCTTTGTCCTGGGTGCGAAGAGGAATTTAGAACCACAATTATGATTATGAGTTATTCACGTGATTGTGGACATGAATTGTTGATTGATGTTACAGGGATAAAACATTATTTGTGGACTTTTATTATGGAGAAGATAATAGACTTTATGGTCTATTTGACTCTTCTAATGGATTGCTCGTTCCGCTGCAACTATGGTTGAAAAGTTTTATCATCTACCATATGTTCTAAATCTTTGATTTATTACTGACGAAGGCTATTGATAATTTAATTATCTTTAGTCATGATATTCTTTAATGGGCTAGTTGTGCTCACCCTTTTGCTTCACAATTCCTTTCAGGTAATAAGAGTGTAGCTGGGTTGAGCGGGGGTAACAGGGGATTAGAACGGTGGTCTATAGCTGTTGAGGTTCTCCCTAAACAGTATGGAAATAATTTTATTGAGAACTTTAGATAAGTGTGTTGTATTTTTATACGACATTTAATAGTTATATTTGGTGAATCAAATAGGGTGAGGCGAACCCAACTTTGGAAGGGTGTTTTACCACCATCATACAAGATGTCAAATGACATACGACTTCGTGTTATCATAAGACAAGATTGTGCACATCCACTTGCTGAGTATATATCTACGAGTACTACCTATATAATCTTGGAGTTTGGTTGAAATATAACTCTCAATTGGAGACAATGGGGATAATTATATGTCAAGAAATGACTCACCATTGGAAAGAACATGACAATAATCTTCTTGTTTTTTTTTGGGGTCTATTGGGTCAACCAAGGATAATTCTCGAGTCATATGATATCTATCATAACTTAGATGCATGGCCTCCCAGGTACGAAGGTTTCCTTGAGTATTTTCCAAATATTTTAATTTCTAAAATAGTTATTGACTGTACTTTTATGTAAAAAACCATTGTAAGGTGTTGTGGTCGAGGCACCATAAGAGTTACATATATTTGTATGAAAACTCATAGATTAACTGTGGTCGTATTCTGCACGACAGTTCAACAGTTGTATAAATGAAGTTTGTATTTGATTTATACAGTGTGATATCTGGCGACTCAGAATAGGTCGTGTGGACCTATTTTAGGGGAGTCACAAATGGTATCAGAGCTTAGGGATATGGTCGCTGGCAGAGATATGAGTCTAGAACTAGGAGGGGAGAGACGATTAATATACTTCGCTAGTGCGTGACTTACCTAAGCTGAAATTTTTACTTAATAAGTTAACAAAATTGTGATATGTCAATTAACCTTTGTTTTGAAGATATATTCTAGAATGATATCTGAAATACAGGAGATGATCATTGGAAAATCATGATACAGAGGAAATAATTGGGAAGGTACAATCCGAAAAGAAAGCAAAGTATTCTCATCTCTTCGAACTATCAGGTACGTAAATTTCGAGGGCAAAATTTCATAAGGAGGGGAGATTGTGAGATCCCGAATTTTATAAAATGAAAGTATTCAATTTTCTTATAATTATTATTTTATTTAGAAAATAGTTAAATTGAGAAAGGGTTAAAGTTAAGGGTGATATGTGAAAATTTTGCAAATAAAGCAAGTTGATATAAAATATTCGTTGTGTTGGGGAATATTCGATTGGTCGGGAAATATTCATTTTAATAGGAATATTAAATGCGATGACACAATCATTGGTGGACCCCACAACGGAGGTATTGTCGTAGTTAAAAATGATGAAATATCTTTTAAAACAACGGCGAAAGTTTTACCGTTAAACCGTTGAATCGCCTGATAGTAATAATACTGATGTCTGGCGTGGTTGCATAGTAGCACACGGTATTGATTATTGATGCTTACGTGAGAAGTCACTCAGTTATAGTCAATTATTGCTACAGTAATTGCTGCATAATATCTCTCATATTATTGATTCAATTATTGTCACAATATCATCTGCATAATATTTTATATTATTAAATCAATAATTGAGACGACAAAGTTATTAATATTATTATTTGAAATATTGACGATGTCTAGAAAGTTCTGTCGAGGAGAGGTTTGGTCACCTAATTGCGCGCCAATAAGGAGAAATCCTTATCGGAAAGCCCCCTCTTTCCTAGGAATGATCTGGTTGTTAAATATTATGAGTTATAATATTAATGATGAATAAGTTCGTGTTGATTAAAGATGAAATTGATATTTCCATTGTGTTAGGATTATTAGTGTTAGTGGAAATCGACATCTATTTCGATAATAATTGATGTCTGGAGGTTATATTGACCAATCGGGTAATTAATCGGATAAATGAGCAATTAATTGCTATTAATTCAAATGCTATTAATTAATTAACTATTTGTTCACATGTGTGTACTATTAAGTCACATGAATATACTATTAGGGGAGGTGGTGCAAGATTGATAATACTTGCATGACTAAATTAGAAATGGAGGTATAAATATAGGTACTATACTTTAATTATTTTTTTTCACATGATTGTACTATTGAGTCACATGATTGTACTATTGAGTCACATGATTGTACTATTGATTCACATGATATACTATTAGGGAAGGTGATGCAAGTTTGATAATACTTGCAGGACTACATTAAAAATGATGGAAAAGATGAAGGTATTATACTGTAATATTTTGAGCCCCAAAATGTGCAATTATCGAAACTATATTTTCATATAAATAGAAGCTCATTCTTCCTTCATTCTCACCAATTCACTAAGACTCACAAGAGCAATTATAGAAAGAGAAGCTATAGAGAGAGAAGTTTTAGAGAGAAAGTAGAAGAGAAGTTTGTTATCTCACTATTCTAGTATCCAGTCTTCTTCTGAGGTAAGGGATATTATTTTTCAGTATTCATAGGAATAATATTTTCTTCCATACTTTGTAATATGTGAGTAATATTATTTCGTCTTGTATTCCTGATTAAACCCACATTTTGTTAAAGTATTGATTCCATACTCCGTGAAATTAGTAGAATATCCTTGAAATTTGTGCTTCATCTAGTATCGTTTCACAAGGATATTTTCTGCACATTCTTGTTAAATTTTAAGCTTTTCATGCCAGAGTACTGTCCATGAGTAGTATTCATTTTTACGGTACTATTAACAAAGTACTATTCATGTGGTACTATTCACAAAGTACTATTCATGGGGTACTATTAATAAAGTACTATTCACAAGTACTATTCATAAAGTACTATTCACAGGATACTATTCCCGAAGTACTATTCACAAGGTACTATTCACCCAGGTACAATTCACCCGGGGAATTATTAATGAGAAAAATTGATTTCTTTGCTATCCAAATCTTTTTTGATACAATATTATTCTTGAATTTTACTCCCCAAAGCAGTATCATGTTGATAATTTGGACATTATTGAATTCTGGATAAATTTAAAGTCTTTAATATTTATCCTTGATTTCGTTTGATTAATGCTTATATCATTGTCATCATCATTATGCTTATATTATGATGAAAGCCATCTTTGGCTTACGTGCATAGATAGACTATTGATTGGTATGATTATGACCAGGGATCATTCGGTATAATCATGACCGTAATGTTGCAAATGATTTGGTAAAAGTCCTCATTGGCCCGTAGTGCATTGATGGACAATTTTTGGTATAATCATGACCATGGGTTTTCTTCGGCCAAGGGTGCAAAGATGAATTATTTTATGGTGTGATCATGATAGTTGATGAAAACACGATTATCCTTGGCCCGTAGTGCATGGATAATTCGTGGTCGTGATACTAATGAATATCCTTAGCCTGTAGTGCATGGATAATTCGGTGATGTGGATTATTTATTGTGCTGAGTCTCAGCGATAAAATATTGATAATAAAATTTTAATTCGTAGAAGATAGTAGATATCATGCTCTACTTTGACTCTTCTAAAATATAGTTGCATGTCTTTGGCCTGTATTGCAAGGATGAACTGTTAATGAATATCTTTGGCCCGTAGTGCAAAGATGAATTTATTAGTATGATTATGAACAGGAACAGTGATTTGGTATACCCATGATCTTTGATGTTCCAGGTAAAGACAGGTGATAAAAATTATCTTCGTCCTGGGTGCGAAGAGGAATTTAGAACCACAATTATGATTATGAGTTATTCACGTGATTGTGGACATGAATTGTTGATTGATGTTACAGGGATAAAACATTATTTGTGGACTTTTAACATGGAGAAGATAATAGACTTTATGGTCTATTTGACTCTTCTAATTGATTGCTCGTTCCGCTGCAACTATGGTTGAAAAGTTTTATCATCTACCATATGTTCTAAATCTCTGATTTATTCTTGTGAAAGGCTATTAATAATTTAATTATCTTTAGTCATGATATTCTTTCTTGGGCTAGTTGTGCTCACCCTTTTTTCTTCACAATTCCTTTCGTAATAAGAGTGTAGTGGGTCGAAATGAGGTAACAGGGGATTAGAACGGTGGTCTATAGCTGTTGGGGTTCTCCCTAAACAGTATGAAAATAATTTTATTGAGAACTTTAGATAAGTGTGTTGTATTTTTATACGACATTTAATAGTTATATTTGGTGAATCAAATAGGGTGAGGCGAACCCAACTTTGGAAGGGTGTTTTACCACCATCATACAAGATGTCTAATGACATACGACTTCGTGTTATCATAAGACAAGATTGTGCACATCCACTTGCTGAGTATATCTACGAGTACTACCTATATAATCTTGGAGTTTGGTTGAAATATAACTCTCAATTGGAGACAATGGAGATAATTATATGTCAAGAAAAGACTCACCATTGGAAAGAACATAACAGTAATCTTCTCGTTTTTCTTTGGGGTCTATTGGGTCAACCAAGGATAATTCTCGAGTCATATGATATCTATCATAACTTAGATGCATGGCCACCCATGTACGAAGGTTTCCTTGAGTATTTTCCAAATATTTTAATTTCTAAAACACTTATTGACTGTACTTTTATGTAAAAAACCATTGTAAGGTGTTGTGGTCGAGGCACCATAAGAGTTACATATATTTGTATTAAAACTCATAGATTAACTGTGGTCGTATTCTGCACGACAGTTCAACAGTTGTATAAATAAAGTTTGTATTTGATTTATATAGTGTGATATCTGGCGACTCAGAATAGGTCGTGTGGACCTATTTTAGGGGAGTCACAAATGGTATCAGAGCTTAGGGATATGGTCGCTGGCGGAGATATGAGTCTAGAACTAGGAGGGGAGAGACGACTAATATACTTCGCTAGTGCGTGACTTACCTAAGCTGAAATTTTTACTTAATAAGTTAACAAAATTGTGATATGTCAATTAACCTTTGTTTTGAAGATATATTCTAGAATGATATCTGAAATACAGGAGATGATCATTGGAAAATCATGATACAGAGGAAATAATTGGGAAGGTACAATCCGAAAAGAAAGCAAAGTATTCTCATCTCTTTGAACTATCAGGTATGTAAATTTCGAGGGCAAAATTTCATAAGGAGGGGAGATTGTGAGATCCCGAATTTTATAAAATGAAAGTATTCAATTTTCTTATAATTATTATTTTATTTAGTAAATGGTTAAATTGAGAAAGGGTTAAAGTTAAGGGTGATATGTGCAAATTTTGCAAAGTAAACAAGTTGATATTAAATATTCGTTGTGTTGGGGAATATTCGATTGGTCGGGAAATATTCATTTTAATAGGGAATATTCGTACGATGACACAATCATTGGTGGACTCCACAACGGAGGTATTGTCGTAGTTAAAAAATGACAGAAATATCTTTTTAAAATAACGGCGAAAGTTTTACCGTTAAACTGCCCAGTAGTAATAATACAGTAATACGCGTGGTTGCATAGTAGCACACAGTATTGATTATTGATGCTTACGTGAGAAGTCACTCAGTTATAGTCAATTATTGCTACATTAATTGCTGCATAATATCTCTCATATTACTGATTCAATTATTGTCACAATATCATCTACAAAATATTTTATATTATTAAATCAATAATTGAGACGCATACAAAGTTTAATAAATAATATTATAGTAGATGAATATTTACAAATAATTTTATTTTAGAATTATTGATTATTATAAAGTATATTCTTATAATAAATAATATTATAGTAGAAATGTGTTATTAATTATTTTCCATAAAAATATAATTATATATTATTTAAATAATATATGAAATGATTTTTTAGAATTATTATAATAATTATTTATTTTATTATATGAATTTAGGCTACATTAATTAAGTTAATTATTTTAACTTAATTAATAATGTTAAATATAAATGATAAATCAGATATGGAATCCAAACCCTAATTTTGGATTTTTATCAATGGATGAGAATAATAATATAATAATATTATATTTTGATTTTTCAGTACTATAAATATGTACTTTATGTACGTATTGAAGATGGTTGGTCAATTATGGTGTTTAATTTCAAAACCATAATATTAATTGGTTAAACCCTAGTTTTACGGGGGGAAACCCTAATTTAAAAATCAATTGTGATCAGTTTAAGACCGTTATATAACTATGTTATATGTTTTATGGTATGTATAAAATGATTAATTAGGTAAACCCTAATTAAAAATTTAGAAACCCTAAATAATTTTTAGAAAACCCTAAGTTATTAAAAACCCTAATTTTAAATGCTAAACCCTAATTTGAAACTCAAATTACAGTTCAAGATTGATTGGTGATTGTGTTAATGTGATTAATTAACAAGTATTAGAATTACAATTGTTAATTACGGAAACCCTAAATTGTTAAACCCTAATTACTAAACTAGAACCCTAATTTAGTAATTGGAAACCCTAATTATAATTTAGTAACCCTAATTATCAAAATTGTAAACCCTAATTGCTAAATTAGCAAAGTAATTAATTAGTGATTTTAAACCCTATTCCCTGTATAAAAAGTAATTAGAAAATTAATTTAATTAAGGAAACCCTAATTTCAAAATTTTAGAAACTAAAATTTATTTAATTTTTTTGCAAACCCTAAATTGAAAAAATTTTTAATTTAGTAAACTCTAATTTAAAAATTTTTTGGAAACATAAATTGTTTTTTGGTGCTAAACCTTGAGGTTAAACCCTAAGGGTTTGTCGAATGACAAGAATGCCATTAAAGGTTTAAAGCCAAATGACCTTTTTACCCGTAGTTTCATTATTGAAGCTAGCTATATAGTTTTGATAATAGGGAAGTTGGTGACCAAATCCAACAACCCCATGTGATGAAAAATGACAGCAACAAGTCTCTATATCAGCCATTACATGTATCTAGCACTTCTATATATAGATTAAAAGAGAGAGAAAATCATTTTCTCACTTATTTTTGTCCAACTATAATCCTTGAGCTTCTCTCTCTAAAACACACAAATTTCATAAGCATATCAGTCCTTAAGAACAGCCCCACGATCAACCATAACATATCATAAGCACAGAATCAAAGATTGATCAAATAAGGTATAAACCCTAGCCATGAAATCTGACCATAAATCTGTTGTTAGATGTTAGATTTTTTTTTTAAACATGTTATATAAGGTGTCTAATGATGATATGGGTTGCTAGATGTTAGATCCATAACATCTAGAGGCTCGGATTTGAAGATTTGCCAAATCTGGAAAATATTCAAATTGTGGTCTGACAACCAATGTCAGTGACCACATATCCTTGTTCATGTATGCTTTTTTTGTTTTTAAAGTTTAAATATGTAGTCTGACATGTAGTCTTTAATCTGGAACAAGAATCAGACTTAGTTCTGGTCTATATTGCAAGATATTGTTAGTCAAAAGTCGTGGACCGACCATGACTGGAAAAAATCTGGGTAACCCAAATCTTGCCCTAAAATGGTCTGACAATGCTTTTGAGGCCTCTGATCTCATAGCGTATTGTTGATTTGTGTTTGTTGTTGTGATATGGTTATTGTATGGTAGTTATACTACATGTTGATGCTCTTAGATCATTTTTATCACAAACATACTGGAATTGGGGGATGGTCAAACCAGGCAGAAAGTCCACGGATGAGCTTTCTGGGTAACCCAGAAAGTTCATGAGCGTGGCTTCGGACATGGTTTGACCGGACTTGTTTTGGCTATTCTTTAGTTGATATGATGATTGGATGTAATAGATCTGTTCATGCGTATGTTGTCTACACACTGGAAGCCTTAAATCACTAAAATTTTACACGAGAAACAAGTAGTGGAAGCCCAAAGTAGGCTAGTCAAACTGTTCTTCATTTATGGCTAACCCAAAAAATGAAGAACAGCTCTGACAGCTTGTTCAAGGCTCCAGATCTCGTTGGTTATGCATGTTATGATGATGTTTATTGTTTGATCGTGTAGTCTTGTATTTGTACTACATGAAAAGACCATCAAAATGTCCATAAACAAATTTATCAGCGTTTAATCAATGGTCAAAGTACAACCCACGAAACTGCCTTTTTATGAATGCATAAAGAACATGAAGAACACCTATAGCGACAGTTATGTCACTATAGGTGGTCTTTAGCGACAGATTCTATATAAAAATTATATTTTTATTAAATAATTATAGAAAATTAGTTTTTAATTATGAAAAATACAAAATAAATTCCTAAAAATTATTTTAAAATCCAAAAATTAGTTTTTAATTATTTTGAATATATTTCATAAATATTTAATATTTTTGGAATATTAAAGGTATTTAATTTATTTAATTATAATATTAAATAAATTAGTTAAAAATGATTTTAATACTTGAAAAATCATTTAAAATTATATTAAGATATAGGAAAATAATTTAAGTTATTTTTGATCACTTTTAAAATTTTGTGATGAATTTCATTAATTAATTAATATTAATTGTAATTAAAGTTATTTAATAAATGTATTAAATAAATTATGGAAAATAGAATTAATGATTTAAAAATTATAGAAAAATGATTTAAAGGTTATTTAAGTTATAAAATATAACTTTTGATATTTTTTTATGAAAAATATTAATATTTTAATATTAATGATATTAGATTTATTTAATAATTATATTAAATAAATTAGTTTAAAAAATATTTTAATATTAGAAAAATCATTTTAAATGAAAATAAATAGTTTAATAATATTTTAAGTTATAAAATATAACTTTCAATATTTAAAGGTAAATTTTTAATAAATATAATTATTTAAAAATGATTTAAATGTTTTTAAAAATCATTTAAGGGTAATATTAATACTTTAAAAGTATTTTGAGTTATTATAAATAACTTTAACCTTTTGGCAATGGTTTCATTAATAGATTAATATTAATTAAATATTAATGATATCAAATTATTCAATATTTAAATCATTTAATAATGATTCCGGTGTTTGAAAATTCATGATAAATTATAATAAATGTTTAAAAATTATTATAAGTCATTTAAAAATTAATATGACCGATACTTACAGATATTGAACTACAGGATAGAGTCTTAGACTCGATAATTACCCGATAAAGCCATCGGTACACCGACATATTTCAGAAATTGATCTGGACTTAGATAATTTGATTAGATATGTGTTTATTTGTGATTCAATGGTTGTGGAACATATGCGACAATGTGATTAAGTTATGTCTTTAATTGCGCAATAATAAGCAGTATATGTGTTATAGTATGTTATTCTAATCGATCAAATGATCTTATTACTGATATGTGTTATGTAAAGATAGAACTAAGTTACGAACTGTAAGTAGCGCATCAGGAAAGTATCTTACCTTTGCATTTCCTTTATGCAATGGACATGAGTAAGAAGTTTCAGAATTATATTATTATTATGCTATATTATTAACCCTATTATGATATATTCTACATCCGATCATTGTTTATCAACATGTTAATATATGGTAATACAGATATATATTCTGTTCGTTAATTTCTAAACATGGTTACACAAGTGTCCCCACTTGGATAATCATTGTATTTAATCACATGTTGATATATATATATATATATATATATATATATATATATATATATATATATATATATACGTCCAAGCTAATTGACCAGCTAGACACAAATTTTGAAATATCGTTGAATATGATAAAACTTTTTTGTATCCAATCAAATTGTTTTGGTTCGGATTCCAGACTAAGTATGAACATCCCGATCACGGAAAAACTTTTATGCGCCCAAGGC